>CM040436.1:64125060-65325060 GCA_022702705.1 Papilionanthe hookeriana x Papilionanthe teres
AAGAAACCCTTGAAACGGACTTCATGAAAACCGATTTTTATTTTTATTTTTTGTTGCTGATTTTTAGAAATATTCTTGACATCAGCTCGCTGAAATAATACCAAATTATTTAACATAATATATAACAGTAGTGTCAAAAAAAAAGATGGATTAAATTCAGATCAGACTTGGATTGATGATTAGGCTGATTCCGACCTAAAATTAAAAAGATCATAATCATCTTGCTGACCCTGATTTAATTGGATTAATTCAAACTCAAAATTTTCATGTCAAATCATCTACTTGGTAATTTTTGACATATTTGCTCTATTGCGTATTGTGTGCAACATTTCGATTTTTGATGGTGCCAGTGTTATACTGTAATTAATAAACCTAATCTACTCTGAGGCCAAATGATCAGCAGTAATTTTGTTCTCATGTATTTAATAAAACGATCAGTCCAATGCAACTTTGTACAATATTTTCTAGGGTGCAATAACAAGCGTTGCACTGTGGAACACTGTAATTAATAAACCTAATCTACTCTTTCATCAAATTTTCAAAATTTAACTCAAAATTAAAAATTCAGACAAAACCCCAACGCATATTAATCATTTTTATCGAATTCTCGATAAATGAAACATAGGACACATAAATACATCAATTAATTCGATAGTGATTCTATAAAAACAATGTTACAAGTGCTATATATGTAATTACCACTATTTTTTATATTAGTACTTTTAAAAGTATTCTTTTTTCTGAAATTACTATCATTATATTTATTTTTCATTCTTTTTATCTCGAATTAATATATATATATATATATATATATATATATATATATATATATATATATATATATATATATATATATATATATATATATATTATAACACCTTCTAGGTTTCTATCTCAATGTTTTCTATTAATATAATTTAAGAAAATTATATTTTTAAGAATATTGTAAATATTTTTATAGTATAAACACTAGTTTAAGTGAATAATGTGATGACACGATAATCTTGCATGATACACAATAGGAATGTGGATAATTATTCTAGGGAAATTTTCAGAACAATAGATCCTTGAAGTTTCAATGGTTATTAGCATTTCTATTTGTTGTGTGGCTAAATATTCGCAGTGGTAGAGTGAAAATTTAATGTCTTAGTATTACACAAAGATCCAACACACAAACAGGTATTTGAAAAGTTAAAGTAGAAAGAGAAAGCACCAATATTTTTTACTTGAAAAAACCTAGAGATGGAGAAAACTATGAGGCATAGCCTAATTAAATCAATCAACTATAAATGAGTAAGTTGAATGATACACCCTTTTCTCATTACTAAGAGAACAAGGTTATCAAATACAACATTTTTTGGAATACAGGAGAACCCATGAGTTAGGAAAAATCATTAAAATTTGACTAAAATAGCTGCAAGCAGTGGTTGTTCGTAGTGAAATATAGTGGCAAAGTAGGTCAGCATTTATCAATATAAGAAGAAAAGCTAAAATCGACTGCTTTTTACATGCTAGAAAATTGTTGAAATTACCAACAGTTTTGCGATGATTCTTAAATATGGTTATTTGTGACGTCATAACTACAACAAAAAACCGCAACTTATCAATAATATTTTGTTTTTCTACTGTTTGTAATTATAACCGATGAAATAACCCATCGGTGATGAGCAAATGTTAGTCGACAGATATATTTCGTCGTTTATCTTTAAACTAGCAATCTTATTAAGTTTTAACCGACACATTTTTTTATTGAGCGACGAGAACGACCGTCAGTAATAGTTTTAATAAATTATGTAATTAAAGTCGTTGATTAGCCGTCGGAACTAATCCTATATCCAGTTAAATGTCACCTCCCTACCGGTCTTACCCTAAATTCTCTCGCGACCCTCGCCTTCTATATCTGAGACCCTCGCCTCTCCTCAAAACCCACTGCCTAAAGTCCTCATCTTCCCCTCAATACCATCACCTTTGTCCCCAAAATCCCTTGTGATACAATCAAAATAGAAGCTTATTGGTAACATAACGGCAGGATCACGACTTACGGTGACCGAAAACT
The DNA here is from genome assembly GCA_022702705.1 of Papilionanthe hookeriana x Papilionanthe teres. Lineage (NCBI taxonomy): Eukaryota > Viridiplantae > Streptophyta > Magnoliopsida > Asparagales > Orchidaceae > Papilionanthe > Papilionanthe hookeriana x Papilionanthe teres. The sequence goes on from CM040436.1 coordinate 64,127,117, forward strand.
CCCACTTTTCTCCTCCTTTCTCTCCTCTACTACCTCAAACGAACGAGGAACGTAACTTGTTATCTTCAACTTTGTTTTTATTTTCATTTTCTTTGAAGAATTTGTTTAGGGTTTAGGGTTTAGGGTTTAACAACTAGGAGGTTTGCCAAATATTTTTCTATTTCAGTTGGATTGCATATAGGGCTGTGGGTCTAGCTTGAACACCGTTAATCTCTGAAAGATTGATTTGAATTTTGGTTCGGATCTTGATTGGATCAAAATAAAGGAGTTGTGCTATGAACCAAATTTTTGGATCTGATTTTTTTTACTCGATTTCAAGCCGATTTTGAGACAATCCCAGCTCGGTTCGAAATAGGATTGTTAACAACATATAACTATGACTTTAGCAAATTTAGCTCAATGATTGTTAATTGCTCAAAAAATTGCTTCAAATTTTGAATCAGATCGAGATCGGATTGAAATAAATGAACTTAGTTACAAGCCAAAATTATGGATCAATTTTTTTTAACTCGATTTTGAGTTCTCCTACTCAGCTCAATATCAGATCGTTAACAGCCTAATTACATCAGGGATCCACTTTAAACACATAAGTTGCTTTATTTATGGAAGCTCTTATTATGCATTTACACGAGGATGCACTTCGGTTTATGTTTTGCCGGTGTTATCTTTTTTGTGGATAAGGCTAGAGAAAGCGTTTAGGAAAAACTTAAACTATGGAGGCTGAAATTGGATTCTAATGTCCTTCATCTGAGTAGATCTGGAACTGAATACTTAATATGTAATTTTAGTAGTAGCTCTAGTGAAAGAGTTGTATCTACAGGTGATGAAATCATTTAAAAGGTGTGTACGTTCTAAATATCTTAGGTATCTTGTTCAAGGTGATGGTGATATAGATAAGGATGTGACTAATTAGTTGATTTCTAATTTTTTTTGTTGGAACCTACGTCATCTCAGCTCAAAGGCAGATCGTTTAACATCTTATTATGTTAGTTATGTCGAAGATAATTGAACGGCCTAAAATTAACTCATAATTGATTAGAGCATCTCCCTCTCATAGTGTAAGTCACTACAGCTACACCAGCCTGCTCATAGATATATTTTTTTCATGTTTTATCTCGAAGTGAAAAGCCAATCTCAATCCACATACGAATGACTGCTTTACACTTGTGGATAAAATGTGAAAAAAAATATACTTGTGAACGAGCTAGTGTAGCTATGATGACAAACAAGATTAGAGATTAAAAATTGATAAATGCTCACTGGTTATCAATCTTTGATAACACTAACAGCCTCAGTAGGCTGTTAATGTTCTGATATCGAGCTTAACTGTTGTTGGGTCTAAGGAAATACAATTCAAAATTAAAATCAGTGAATTTTCGAACCGTAATTGTTTTTTGGTATTAAGGAAAATTTATTATGATGGTTTATTTCAACTTCATGCTATCTCTTTCTAATATTGCCTACAACTGTAGCTACTCCTACCTTATCACAGACATATTTATTTCGTATTTTTTTTCAATTGTAAGGACAAACATAATACTAAACATGCTTATTGTTGCAGCCCTTTACATGATTGATTGCACTCTGGAAAACATTTGCCTAGAAGAAGACATTTTATATGATGTAAAGATTATTAATTATTTGCTCCTTTGCAAAGTCTAATTTTCATTTCTAAAATGGAAATTACTTTGAAAGCTAATTTTCCATTTCTAAAATGAAAACTCTCTTTGAAATCTATTTTTCATTGTCTCAATTCCCATTTTGGCTATGCATATGAGATTTCAAAGTGAATTTCCATTTTTGGAACTGACAACTTATAGTTTTATTAGAGTATGCAGTGAAAATATCATATAAATATCTACTGATGCACCAAAAATATATACAATTTTTGCTATATAATTTTACCCATATTTGGTGATATTGCACTTTAAAGAAAGATATTTTTTATGATTTGTTACAAGTATGATGATTTTAGTTGATTGGAGTGAAAAGATGCAAAAAGAAAAGAATCCGGAGCAAAAAGTAGCAAAAATGAGCAAAATGGTGAAATAGTGTTCTGGCGCCGCCGGCGCCCAAATCCAGAGCCTCCAGAATTAATTGCACGATAGAGCGCCACCGGCGCCATATCTGGGGCTGCCGGCGCCTGAAGCAGGTGGAGTTCAAATTTGAAGAGTTTTGGCGAATTTTTGAAGGGATGCCTATCTAAACTCTTGGGATTTCGTCCCTAACTTATAAGTAAATGTTTTTGGATGAAAATGGTGTGCTTTTTCAGTGGTTGTAGAGTAGTTTTGGTGAGTGTTAAGTGTTAGGGTTTAGGAGAAGAGTGTGTAGAGTGAGGATTTGAGAGGAATTCTTCTCTAAGGAGTGAAGGAGAAGGGGTAAAGTGAGAGATTACTTCTTCCTTTCCATTCTAATGCGAGAATCAAGTGTTGTAAAGAAGAGAGAAGAGGATTCAAAGGAACTTCAAGGGAATTGCATTGGGGAAGAGAAAGAGATAAGTTGTATTTTCTTTTGTAGTTTGTATGACTTTTCTTTTATATATAAAATCCATGTTTTATTGTATCTTCTCATTGAATTCTGAGTAGTCTCCCTTGTCTTTCTTCTTGCATAGAGATGTGATGATGGATTGATGTGCTTTTAATGGAATGAAAAGATTGTGATGGTTTTTCATTTAGAACTTAATTTACTTTTGATTTGGCCAATTGAAATGTTAAAATATGTTATTGAACATTAAGTTTGAAAAGATTTAATGTCCTACAACAATAATGAAAGATCCATTCAATTTCTATGGATGAATTGCGTAGTTCATGGGAATTGAGTGCAAATGAATAGGGAAATATGTTTTGATGGACTTCAATGTGAAGATTTCGGGGTGACAGTCGAAATCCCCAAATTGGTTCTAAGATTAGTAATTAATATCAAAGGTTAGCCTTCGGGTGAAGGGTGAGTGGGAGCTCCGAAGTGAGAGCCGATATCCTCCCAGCCTAGCCTTAGAGTTAGTGACTAAACTTAGGATATTTCAATGTTCTTTTCTTACTTAGAAGAGGGGGCACTCTTTTAAGAGTAAAGAATCATCTATGCTCCTATTTAGCACAATAATATAAATATTTATTCCATATCAATCCGCACATCATGTTCTCATTGCAAGAGGAAAGATACTTTTCTCATATATCGAAAAACTTTTAAAAACTTAGTTTTATGTGTCTGTTAGTTAATTCTGTTTCTAAAGTTGTTAGAAGTAATTGTAGTGTAGTTAATCGTTACTGTTTCTTGCATAGTAGTAGTAAGTAGTAAAATTTAATTGCAAATTAAATATCAGATTCTAGTGCTATGTTACCTATATTGTGAACACTTTCTTATATATTCCAAACTTCCCTGTGGGATCGATAACCATGACTCCATTAGAGCCCTGTATTACTTGATACAATACGTATACTTGTGTTGAATGCTTGGACTTAACAAAGTCATTATAAATATATCAATTTGAGTTCATAAATTCTTGCAATATAAGTCCGACCACATCAAGTTTTTGGCGTCGTTGCCGGGGAAGGTAACGGAGTTAAGAAAGTAAGTAGGAAGGTAACGTAGTAAGTAAGTAAGTTTATTTTTTAGTGTGTATTTGTGTGTTTATTTACTTTATTATATTATTTGTGTTTGTATATGCATAGTAGCAGATCTATAGGTTTAGTGCCTTACGATTTGGAGTTAGAGCGTACTGTCAGAAAAATTAGAAAACAAAAAAAAAATTTGAAAATCCTTGTAAAATGGAGAATAATCAAGATAATCAGAGAAATGATATTGAAAATTTGCCAAGAACTTTAAGAGATTATGCTAACCCAACAACAGATGAAATTCACATAACTATTCAAAATCCTGACGTTGCTGCTAATTCATTTGAACTTAAACCTGTTATTATCCAAATTCTACAAAATAATCAATTTGGAGGAATATCTAATGAGGATCCAAATTTACATCTTGCTAGTTTTTTAGAACTATGTGCTACTTTTAAATATGACAGAGTGTCTAGTGACACTATCAGACTTAGACTTTTTCCTTTTTCATTAAGGGATAAAGCTAAGACGTGGTCAAACTCGTTAGCACCTGGATCTATTAGAACTTGGGGATAATTATCTCAGAAGTTTCTATCGAAATATATCCCTTCATCAAAGACTGCTAAACTAAGAAATGATATTACATCCTTTTGTCAGTTTGAAGGAGGGTCAATATATGAAGCTTGGGAGAGATTTAAAGATCTTCTTAGGAAGTGCCCACATCATGCTTTTCCAGATTGGTTAATAATTCAAACATTTATAATGGATTAGTGGGATCATTGAGATCTATTATTGATGCTGTGGATCATTAATGTCAAAACCTTTTGATGAAGCATGCACATTAATTGAAGAAATGGCTACTAATAATTTTCAATGGTCCTCTGAACGGGTAAATCCTAAGAGAGTAACTAGTGTTCATGATTCAGATATGATGACTATGATAGTTTCTCAAATTGCAGCCCTTTCAAAGAAAATATATCAATATGGAATGAATCATTCTCAACCACCTCAAGTGTTGGAGGAAAATTCATTTGGACAGATAACAAAATCTCAAACACCTTATGAGACTTTAAATGCTATTAATAGACCTAACAATCCTTATTCGAATTATTATAATCCTGGTTGGAAGAATCACTCAAATTTTAATTGGAATAATAGTAATCTTAATGTTAACCCGCATTGGGCTAACAATTCTATGAATCCTATTTGAAATTTGAACAATCAAGGCAATACTAATTTTAGACCATCTTATCCTCCTGGATTTAATAGTAACCCACAATTTAAGGATAAGAAGTTGTCTACTGAAGAAATGATTCTGAATATGGGAAATCAATTACAAGCTCGAGGTGTTGCTTATGAAAAATATTGAAAATCAATTATGACATATTTTCACTGCACTTAATAATAGACCTTCTGGAACACTTCCAAGTAATGTGGAGATCAATTCCATAGATCAAAACAAGGAACAACTTAAGGCTATTCAATTAAGGAGTGGAAAAGAATTGGAAACTAGAGTGAAAAAAGAAGTTGAAATAGAAAAGGAGAAGGTGGAAATTGAGAAAGGTTCAAACAAAATTTATCCAGACTTGGATTATCCTCTTGAGCCAATGAAGATAACTGTTGAAAAACCACCACCTCTATTTCCTTAAAGATTGAAGAAACAAAATAGGGATAACAGATTTGGAAAATTTTTGGAGATCCTTAAGAAATTAGCTATAAATATTCCTTTTGTTGAAGCATTAGAACGGATGCTCGACTATCTTAAGTTTATGAAGAGCTATTCTAAGAAAGAAAATAAAGTTTACGGATCATGAAGCTTGTTGCACTTAGCGGAGAGTGTAGTGCGATTATTCGAAGAAGCTTCCGAGAAAAACTTAAAGATCCTGGTAGTTTCAGCTATTTCGTGTCTTATAGGTGAAATTTTTTTTGGAAAAGCTTTATGTGATACGGGAGCTAGTATTAATCTTATGCCTTTATCAGCTTTCAAAAGGTTGGGAATAGGAGAAATTTCTCCTACATTTGTGACTCTTCAGTTGGCCAATCGTTTCATTACTTATCCTAAAGGAATGGTGGAAGATGTGTTAGTCAAAGTGGATAAATTTATCTTTTCTGTGGATTTTTTTGTACTTGATATGGAGGAAGATAAACAAATTCCAATCATTTTGGGAAGAGCGTTCCTTGCTACTGGAAGAGTGGTAATCGATGTTCAAAAAGTAAAATTAACTATGAGAGTTAATGATCAAGAGGTGACCTTTAATATTTTAAAATCTATGAAGTATCCCTCAATGGAAAAAGATAATGAATGTTTTAGGATGGAGGTCTGTGATTACTTGAGAAACGATCATTTTGAAAATATATTTGAAAAGAAGAATAATATAAAAATATGTTTGAAGAAGAAAGTGAAGATGAAGAAAATTCAGATAGTAAGAAGAATAAAGATTTAGAGTATGTTCAGAAGAGATTTGAAGTATTAGACACTATGGAAGGTGGAGATAAAAGCTTAATTCCATCTATCATAAAACCTCCTGAACTTGAGATGAAAATTATCACTAATCATTTAAAGTATATGTATTTAGGAGAATCATCTACCTTGCCAGTTATTGTATCTTCGGAGTTAAACGAATACCAAGAACAAAAGTTGTTGGAAACTTTAAAAAGATATAAGAAAGCTTTTGGATGGACTTTGACAGATATTAAAGGAGTTAGTCCTTTAATTTGTATGCACAAAATTTTATCAGATGAAGATTATAAACCGAGAGTTGATCCGCAAAGGAGATTGAATCCTATAATGAAAGATGTAGTTAAGAAAGAGAATTTAAAATCGCTGGATGCTGGAATTATTTATCCTATTTCGGATAGTGTTTGGGTGAGTCCAATACATTATGTACCAAAAAAGGAAGGAGTGACTGTTGAAGTGAATGAATGTAATGAAATTATATCCACAAGGCAAATTAATGGATGGAGAATTTGTATTGACTATAAGAAATTAAATGCCGCCACCAGAAAAGATCACATTCCTATTCCTTTTCTCGATTAATTGCTAGATAGACTTGCTGGACACAAGTACTACTATATTTTGGATGGATATACTGGTTACCATCAAATACCTATTGCTCCTGAGGATCAAGAAAAGACAACATTTACTAGCCCTTATGGAACCTTTGCTTTTCGAAGAATGCCTTTTGGACTATGTAACGCACCTGCACATTTCAGAGATGTATGGTGTCTATCTTCATTAGTATGATAGATAATGGAATAGAAGTTTTTATGGATGATTTCTCTGTATTCAGGACTTTAATTGAAATTTGCCTAGAAAACTTAGCAAAAGTTTTGGAGCTTTGTGAGAAATCAAATCTAGTTATGAATTGGAGAAATGTCAATTTATGGTTGTAGGAGGAATTGTGCTTGGGCATAAAATTTCTGAACATGGTATGGAGGTCGACCCTGTTAAAATTAGAGTGATTGAGAGATTGCTGCCACCCACTACTGTGAGAGAGGTGAGTAGTTTCTTAGGACACGCTGGATTTTACAATTGATATATTAAATATTTTTCTCAAATTACTAAACCTTTGTGCCGACTTTTAGAAAATGATAGAAAGTTTGATTTTAATGATGAATGCTTGAGAGCTTTCGAATTATTAAAAGAAAAATTAATCACCGCACCTATAATTGTTTCGCCTGATTGAGAGAAACCATTTGAACTTATGTATGATGCTAGTGATTATGCGATTGGAGTAGCATTGGGGCAAATGCATGATAAATTTTTCAAAGTCTAGTAAAACTCTTAATGAGGTTCAAATTAATTATACCACAACTAAAAGAGAGTTATTAGCTATAGTATTTGCTTTTGAAAAATTTATACCTTATTTAATTGGAACTAAAAGTATTGTGCATACAGACCATTCGGCTATCAAATATTTAATGCAAAAGAAGGATGCGAAACCTAGACTCATTAGGTGGATACTTCTTCTGCAAGAATTTGATTTTATGGTAGTTGATAGGAAGGGAGCTGACAATCAAATAGCTGATCATCTGTCAAGAATAGACTATGATAAATTATCTGAATTTGAAAAAGAAATTACTGAAACTTTCCCAGATGAGCAACTATATACTATTATGGGAAGTAATTTGCCTTGGTATGCTGACATTGTATATTATATTGTAAGTGATATTGTACCACCTGATTTAACAAGGTAACAAAAAAATGTTTAAATATGACACAAAATTCTATTTTTGGGATGAGCCCTATCTATATAAATAGTGTAAGGACCTGATTATTAGGAAATGTGTGCCACAAGAAGAAACTAATTTGATTATTCAACGATGTCATGATTCTGAATTTGGAGGTCATTTTGGTGTTGATAAAACTGCTTTTAAAATTCTACAATCTGAATTTTATTGGCCTACACTTTTTAGAGATGTTTATATATATATATATTAAATCATGTGATCGATGTCAGAGAGTAAGTAATATCTCTAGAAGAAATGAAATGCCTCTAAATTATAATTTGGAAGTTGAAATTTTTGATGTATGGGGATTATACTTTATGGGACCATTTACTCATTCATTTGGAAATTTATATGTATTGCTTACCGTTTATCATGTCTCGAAATGGATTGAAGCTATTGCTTTACCTAAATGTGATGCTCGAAGTGTTCAAAATTTTTAAAGAAAAATATATTTACAAGATATGGAATTTCGAGAGTGATCATAACTAATGGTGGATCCCATTTCAGGAATAATCAAATTAAGAGATTAATTGAGAAATATAATGTTATTCATAGAATCTCTACTGCTTATCATTCCCAGACTAGTGGTTTAGCAGAAGTGTCTAATCGTGAAATTAAAAGAATTTTGGAGAAAACTGTGGATAATCATAAACTAGATTGGTCTGCTCGATTAGATACTGCTTTATGGGCCTATTGATTAAAACCCATATTGGAATGTCTCCTTATAGACTAGTGTTTGGTAAGACTTGCCATTTACTATTTGAATTGGAGCACAAAGCATATTGGGCGAAAAAAGAGTTAAATTTTAATTTGAAAAATGCTGGAGAGAAAAGATTTATGCAATTGAATGAATTGGAAGAGATTAGAAATGCATCTTATCACAATGATAGGATTTATAAATAGAAAAGGAAATTAAGGCATGATTGGAAGATATTGAAAAAGAACTTGAATATGGATAAAAAGTTTTAATTTATACATCAGAAGATTGAAGTTATTTCCTGGAAAGCTCAAGTCTAGATGGTTAGGACTTTTTACAATAGTAAAAGTTTATTCTTTTGGACCTGTTGATATGAAAAATCCTGATACTGGAAAGATTTTCAAAGTTAATAGGCATTGATTAAAGCCTTACTTTGACGGGTTTCAACCTGACTTCAAAAAGGTTTAATGCTGAGTCATCTCGATTAACTGAATGGTTTGTCGGGCTGACGAAGTTAAACCAAGCGCTTTATGGGAGGCGACCCATATGTATCTTTATAGTGTGTTTGCTTGTTTGTTGTAGTTGTGCTTTTTAGATAATTGTTTTTGAATCCTAATTACTCCTAAATACTTTAAAATTTGATAAATGATGGATTGAATCGAAATATTGGAATATTTTGAATCAAACTAAGTTCTGTGAGAATTTTTGACCACTGGAGCTGCTGGCGCCCTTTCACATTCAACACACCGAACTTGCCTGTTTGAGCGCCACCGGCGCCCTATCAAGCGCCGCCGGCGCCCAAAATCTGTTTGACAGTTTTTAAGTTTTAAAATGCGAGTTTTGGTGGTTTTTGGCGGGATCTTCGTCCTTATAAGTCCCTAAACTCCATTTTTGACTTCTTAACTCCAGAAAAACGAAAACCACCAATCCAAATTCATATCTTATGGATTCCTTTCCCATTGAAAACCCTCGATTTCGCATTTTCAATAGAAGGATGTTCATAAGTCTTGAAACGTACCGTGTGTTCAACAAAGTGATGATGAAAAGAAGGATTATCAAGGAAAGAGGCTTCATAAATCGAGGTATGAATAATCTTAGTACTAGAATTGAAGAGATTATTAAGGAGAGACATTGGGAAGTGCTTTGCTACAGTACCACTGCCGTTGTTGTTCCTGTCGTGAAAGATTTTTATGCAAATCTTCACGGGATCAATCAAGGGCTCGTATTTGTGCGTGGTAGATTTGTACAATTCACTCCTGCACGAATTAACGATCTCTTTAGAACGAGAACGTACCTATTTGCCATTATTCTAATTTCAATGCCACGAGGGATAATATGAATGATGTGTATCGATATATGACAGATAAGAATGAAGAATGGGAAGTTAGAGAGAATGGATACATTAGTTTCCCATCTTCATCCTTGAATCCAGTATCAAAGCAGTGGCACTACTTTATTTTGGCAAAGTTATTTCCGACATTGAAGATTAGTAAGGTAACCAAGGAAAGCACCATATTGAATTTCTATATTCAAACTGGGAGGCCGGTTGACATTGGTAATATCATTGTGAAATCAGTACTTGGATTAATTGCGCATGGATCTAAATATGGGCTTGGACACCCATCCACCATATTTTTGTTATGTAGTCAGTCACATGTTCCTTATGAAAGTTGGGAAAAGTTTCTTTTTCGATGGAGGCCTATTGATCCAACTAATCTCTATGACTACCAGAAAGTTGGTGATGAAGATGACATGAACTTGCTCGCTGATCAATCAACACAGACTTCACAACCAATTAACCCTATTTCCTGAAGGTTCCAGAATGATATTGAAGAGGATCAAACAGTTGGAGACTGAGGTACGGAACGTTATGAATGAGGTCAATAACATTTCTGATTTGTTCGATCATATAGATTGGAAAATGAAAGAGCAATTCGATCACATTAGTCAAATTGAGATGAGCTTGATCAATCTGATGAACAAGAACACTGTGATTGCTGAGGAATCTTCTGACGAATTTCCAATTCATCCATTCTATAATTTGTTTGTGCATCAGCAATCAATTGAAGACATTAGAGGAGGGGATAGTTTTGAAATTGATGAAGAGTAATTGATGGATTCTACTTATGTTTGTTGTGTGTTTTGTTTGCTTTGCTTAGTTATGTTTGGTTTGTGTAGTATTTGCTTTGAACTTGGATTTGGATGCGTTTACTTTCATTGTGTGCTTAGATCTTAGAGTTTGCCTCTCGTAGAGTACTTGCTGCACTAAATATCTAAGAATAGTTGGTTTGAATGAACATATTTGGTTTCTATGATGTAACTTAGATTTTATATATATAACATTGTTGTGTTTTGTTTGTGTGAAGAATTATGTTAATTATTGCTTATGGGATGACCTAAATGCCTATTAAAGTGTTAAACATCATTGTGGACGTCGAAACGATCGAAAATACGAAAAAATTTTCGGACTCAGAAAATACTTTGGATTGGCGCCGCCGGCGCCCAAATCCAGAGAGTTCGGCCAATTTATTTAAATAGAGCACCATTGGCGCCCTATCGAGTGCCGCCGGCGCCCGAACACAGAAAAAGGCCTAAAACCCTTGATTTCACGATTTTTTCCTTGGGACCCGCAAAGTTTTCCTTTTCCTTCGTCTTCCTCCTCCATTTTTTGCAATTTTGAAGATCTAGGACTTGTTAGATCTCGGATTTAAGGAGAATTCAAGGCTTTTCGACACTAGAATTACACTTCTCTTGGTAAGAGCTTCACTTCAAGTTAAAATTTTTAGATTTTCACCATGGAAATCTCTCACATTGCTTATGGTGAAATTTTTGGAGTTTTAAAGAGATATTGAGATTTCTGTGATGAAATTTGCTCTTACTTGTTTAGAATAGTGTTTGGAGTTTGATATATTGTGAATTTGGGATTTTTTGGATTTTCTTGCAAATTTTAGAAATTCACATGGCTCCAAGGTTGAGTAAAGGGAAGAGGAAATTGGATTTTGATGAGGAGAGGTTTGTCAACATCAAAGCCTAATTTTACTATAACTCTTAACTCTACAACAATAAGTGTATCCAGGATCGAGCTTTTGATAGTCCTGGAGGATCTGTAGACAATTGATTGTAGAGCGGAATTGGGAGCTATTTTGTTATTTCACTGCGAATGCTGTTATGGGAGTGGTTAGATAATTCTATTCGAATATACCATGGACTGAGACTGAGTATGTGCTTGTTAGAGGGAAGATGGTTGAGTATACTCCTCAACGTATCATTGCCTTCTACCAGACTTGGGAACCATTCGTGTGTGACTATGAAAACTTTGACACTCGGAGGGAGAATATGAGAGAAGTTATTGCTTTTCTGACTGACGGGCGAGGAGATTGGAAAGTAAGTAAAAAATAATTGATAAATTACCCCGCCTCCACATTGAATGTTGCTTCAAAATCTTGGCATTATTTCATTTCTTCAAGACTATTACCATCTTATCACCACAACGAAGTTACTAGAGATAGAGCGATTCTGAACTACTGTATACAGGAGATGAAAAAGATTGATATTGGGACTATTATTTACAAGAATATTCAGACAATTTCTAGAGGCAAGACCACTGGAGGATTAGGACATCTTGCTTTAGTTCATGCCCTCTGTGTTCTGTCTGGAGTGAAGTTCAGTAGTTCTGAAGAAGTGGCTATACCTTTGAGACCAATTACAAAGAATATTATTCGTACTAATGAGTCTCATGTAGGAGCCAGAGCTGAGCGTAGGAGTACATATATCCCTTCTACGAGTTATGATGTTCCATCTACTTCTGAGCTACCTACCTTATCTGATATTATGGAGCAGCTGAGACTATAGAGTGCTAGTGTAGATAGACTCCATGGTCGGATGGATGTATTTGAGGTGAGGAGTGATGTGAATGAAGATTAACCGCAAAGGAGAGTTGAGTTCGATATTGTTTATTATGATGCTTAGGTCAGATTTATGAGGTGGGAGTCTGATGTGATATTTCCTTCTTGCCCCAGTTATACACCATATAGACCTGACCCTGCTGAGGACCCTGCTGATGACCCTGTTGATGACTCTGGTGATCCTAGTGATGGAGACTGGTAGATTGTTTATTTTTCTATTTATGTTGTTCTTGTTCTGTTGTGTTGTACTTATGTGGTGTAGTGGATATTTTCTTTGCATATGATGTATAACCCTGCTATTGTATTGTTGTAGTATTTTTTTCATATGTTGTGTAACCTGTTGGTGTATTGCTATGTTGTACTGAAACATTAAAATTGTTAGCTGAACTTTGTAGTACTGTGATAGTTTGTTTCATGTTGTAGTGTTCTGTTGATATTTAGATGTTTAATGTTAATTTTTCTCTTTACCCATGTAAATATTTAAAAATTGTTATATCACTGCTACTAATTGTTTCATGCCTGCTAGTTATAAATTATGACTAATACCAGATAGCTGTTGAAGATTTCAAGATCCCAACATAGAGAGGTTAGTTTTCTTCTACTCTAAACTATTTCAAATTTATTGAAAAATTTAAGTTTGGGGGAGAGTAGAAAAATACTAACTTTTATTTGTTCTCAATTATTATATTTTCAAAAATTATTAGCATAACTTTTGGCAGTTGAACCTCTTAATAAGATAACTAAATTTTTTATTTCAGTTGAATATTATGGAAAGATAGGATGAAAATTTTTAGTGACAAAGGTTAATTTTATAGATGTAAGATATTTGGTATGAAAGGATTTGATTATAGTCAACTATTTAAAGTAAAGAAAACTGTATTTTTGAAATGTTAAGGGACTTAAAGTATTGTGTGTTAAGAAGAGATTGTAACTTTATGATGAATAATAAAGCTTATACTTAATTATAAAGTAAAGAGATGTTTCAGGGTTGAACTTAAGAAAGAGGAGACTGAAGTTCAAAATCATTAAAGGGCTATCCAGATATAGTAATCCTCAATAAAAAAAAGAGAAAAGAAAAGAAGGATTGAAAAATAATCCCAAAAATAAAAGAGAAAAAGAAAATAAAAGAAAAAAAGAAAAAAAATGTTTATGAGGAGAAGCTTGAGGAGATGCCTAATAAAAAAATTGGCTTCACTTGAATCATCCTAAAGGGGGAGCTTGATTTCATTTCTGAATTTATGTTTTAAGTACTGGCCTACATTCTAATAAAGTTTACATGAACTCCTTTTTCACATAGTCTTTTAAGGTACTCTTAATATGACAAATTATGGTTTATCTTGAAATAAATAAAAGACTAGAACTCTTTGTCTTGATTGCTGAATATTCTTAAACCTGTAGTGTTAACCTGAGTTGCTAAATTTCTTTCTGAAAATCTAACCAATATATTCTTTTGAATGAAAAATTTTAGTGCCTTACAGTTGAAAAGTACATTGCCAAGAGTTATATTTTATGTAGTAAAAGGATTACTTGAGGACAAGTAATAGTTAAGGTTTGGGGAATTGTGATGCACCAAAAAATATATATGATTTTTGCTGTATAATTTTAACTATTTTTGGTGCTATTGCACTTTAAAGAAATGTATTTTTCATGATTTGTTGCAGGTATGACGATTTTAGGTGATTGGAGTGAAAAGATGCAAAAAAGAACGAATCCGGAGCAAAAAGGAGCAAAAAGGAGTAAAATGGTGAAAAAGTGTTCTGGCGCCGCCAACGCTCAAATGCAGAGCCTCCAAAATTAATTACATGATAGAGCACCACCGGCGCCCTATCTGGCGCCGCCAGCGCCCGAAGTCAGTGGAGTTCAAATTTGAAGAGTTTTAGCGACTTTTTGAAGGGATTCCTATGGAAACTCTTAGCATTTCATCCCTATCTTATAGTAACTATTTTTTGACGAAAATGATGTGCTTTTTCAGTGGTTCTAGATTAGTTTTAGTGAGTGTTAAGTGTTAGGGTTTAGGAGAAGAGTGTGTAGAGTGAGGATTTGAGAGGAATTTTTCTCTAAGGAGTGAAGGAGAAGGGGTAAATTGAGAGATTGCTTCTTCCTTTCCATTCTAAAGTGAGAATCAAGTGTTGTAAAGAAGAGAGAAGAGGATTCAACGGAACTTCAAGGGAATTGCATTAGGGAAGAGAAAGAGATAAGTTGTATTTTCTTTTGTGGTTTGTATGACTTTTCTTTTATATATAAAATTCATGTTTTATTGTATCTATGAATTCTGAGTAGTCTCCCTTGTCTTCCTTCTTGCATAGAGATGTGATGATGGATTGATGTGGGTTTGATGTGCTTTTAATGGAATGAAAAGATTGTAATGGTTTTTCATTTAGAACTTAATTTATTTTCGATTTGGCCAATTGAAATGTTAAAATATGTTGTTGAACATTAAATTTGAAAAGATTTAATGTCCTACAACAATAATGAAAGATCCATTCAATTTCTATGGATAATTACGTAGTTCATGGGAATTAGCAAATGAATAGGGAAATATGTTTTGATGGACTTCAATGTGGAGATTTCAGGGTGACAGGATGAAATCCCCAAATTGTTTCTAAGATTAATAACTAATATCAAATGTTAGACTTCGGGTGAAGGGTGAGTGGGAGCTCCAAAGTCAGAGCCGGTATCCTCCCAGCCTAGCCTTAGAGTTAGTGACTAAACTTAGGATATGTCAATGTTCTTTTCTTACTTAGAAGAGGGGGTACTCTTTTAAGGGTAAAGAATCATCTATGCTCCTATTTGACATAATAATAAAAATATTTGTTCCATATCAATCCACACATCATATTCTCATTGCAAGAGGAAAGATACTTTTCTCATATATCGAAAACCTTTCAAATACTTAGTTTAGTTTGTCTGTTAGTTAATTCTATTTCTAAAGTTGTTAGAAGTAATTTTAGTGTAGTTAATCGTTACTGTTTCCTGCATAGTAGTAGTAAGTAGTAAACTATAATTGCAAATTAAATATCGGATTCTAGTGCTACGTTATCTATATTGTGAACACTTCTTATATATTCCAAACTTCCCTGTGGGATCGATAACCAGGACTCCATTAGAGCCCTGTATTACTTGATACGATATGTATACTTGTGTTGAATGCTTGGACTTAACAAAATCATTATAAATATATCAATTTGAGTTCATAAATTCTTGCAATATAAGTCTGATCGCATCATCTACTTCTAAGATTATATTTAAAGGTGTGCAGTCAATCGTGTATGGGGTTTGCAGCGACAACTATGATTAGTGTTATGATTGTCATTTCCTTTAAAAATTAAAATGCAAAAGAAATAAAATCATTCAAGGTTTGGTGTTGCTATGGTGATAGACTATATTAGATCTAAAAATTGGATCTACACAAGTCAGATCGTTTAACATTTTATTAATGTAAGTTCCATTGTATATCATTATTGGTCGAACATTGATTCTAAATCCATTAGGACAACTCTCTAATATTGTTGCCATTGTAGCCATGCTAGGCTTCACACAGATATATTTCTGTCATTTTTTATCTCTAAACGAGCTGTTGTAGCTATAGAGAAAGCCAAGATTTGAGGATAATATGGATAAACGCTAGTCAATAATCGATCTTCAAGAGCACTAACAGCCTTAACAGGCTATTAACTTTTTGACTTCAAATCTATCTAAAATTTTCAGTCATTTTAAAATGTGTTAGTTATTGTCAGGTTTCATCACATTTTGTTACCAATCGACTAGTGTATCTATGAAAATAATGAAATACAATATTTTCAGCTCAGTGCATTTTATAATATATTTATTATTCTCATGTTTGAAGGTACACATGGATATTCATACATCGAGATCGTGGATGTACAACAGACTTTATCTAGATAAAAATGGGATCACCTAGGAGTTCTTGAATGAAGTCGATGAATTTGTAGCGACTATTTCTTAACTTCTGGTTTATCTATCTAAGACTATGTTATGGTGTCCATGTTTGAAAAAAAAAAATATTGAGCACACCTGACATCTACTAAAGTGAAATATGTTCTACACAGTTGGGGATTACTGTATTTGATCTTCCCATAGGGAGGTTAATCTTACAACATTCAGCTCTGCTTATTATCCTCCACCTGGATTTTACTCAAGTAGTTTTGAAGAAATGATTTTTGATAAAACAAGACATCATTATGTGAGTCAAGTGCAATAGGAGGAGGCACTAAATACTGATTTACAAATATTTTATGATTGATTAAATGCTGCTTAATGGCCACTGTGGGATAGTTGCACTTCTCATTCTAAGTTATCTATAGCTCTTAAAATGCTGAAAATCAAAACAAACTACAACATGCCTCAAGATTGCTTTGAAAATATTTGCAGGTCTGCTAAAATGGACTAATCCACTTGAAAATTTAGACCCTAAAGATTTATACAAGATAAAAATGTTGGTATCCAAGTTAAGGATTAAAGTAGAGAAGATTGATTGTTGTGTACTTGGATGTATGCAATATCAAATGAGTAGTGCGATGAATTTCAGTGCAAGATTTATAATTCTCCTAGATTCATATCTTAGAGTAAAAAAAAGTAAGTGGTAGAAGGAAGTTTTATTCAAGCAACTCTTTTATCTACCTCTTATTTCATGTCAATAGATGATATACAATTCCATGCATACTGCTCCACATATGACGTGGCATTAGAACAGATTAGGAAAAAATAACTCAATGAGTCATCTAGCTCATGGGAAGGCACAAAAATCTTTGTATTTCTCATATCCTAAGTTTGTTATGGAGACACGTAACGGCCTGCTAGGTTTATGCACTAACGGCTACATTTGGTAGAGTAAGACCTCATCACCCAACTCTTTTATCGGTGATTGTTATGCCATACTATTCGCCATATGAGTTGTGCATGACAACCCCTTTCTTCTTCCCCAAACTAATTATACCTGGTCCTAGTAGTCCAAAAGAAAGGATTCATGCAAATTTGCAGCCTTTGATAGATGAGCTGCAAATTCTTTGGGAAATAGGTGTCATGATGTACACCATCTTTAGGAACAATAATTTTCTGATCCAGGCCTCATTAATTTAGAAAATAAATGAATTTTGTACATATGGAATGTTATATTGATTGAGCACTGTAGGAAAGTTGTTTGCTTATATTGCATGAATTCATCTATGGTTTTTGTACTTTAGCATGATAGAATGAATTTGTTATTTGACTGTCACCTTATGTTTCTAAATGATGAAAATCCCTTATGAATGAATAAGAATGCATTCAAAAGAAAGAAAATTGAGAAATTCTTACCACCCCTAATAATTTATGAGGAAGAATAATGCAAATTGTTAGTGACATTTCAAATACTACTGTATGTCTTCACCATTCTTCACCTCATTGTTGGTTTTAATATTCTTTGTAAATAAAAATAATTTAATTTAATATATACATATAATTTGGATTTTGAATAAAGAAGTTTTTTATTTATAAAAATAAGACCGAACAGATCTCATATATTCAATGGTTTAAATAATTGCGCAAGATATTACAAGTAATATCTCATCTTGAAAGATGAAGATGTCACTCGATAATAGTCTCAATTATTTAGACCAATAAATTTATGATATTTACTTGGTCTGTGAAATTTCCAACAAATAATTCCCCTACCTAATATGAAGATTAGATAGGGTTTAGATTATTTTTCTTACTAATTCTCCTATAGGCCCAATCCCTTATAGTTAATTACATCTTAAGCGACCAAAATAACTTTAAAAAAGTGTTGATTAAGATCGAGGCTTCATATTCAAGAATTCAAAGTTTAGCTTTAATGATTGGTAATAGGAAAATCAAGTGGGAGGGGCTCAATGTAGAACAATTATTTTGTAAACCAAAGGAATGAAATGTTGGGGATGTCATTGATTATGGGGGACACCTCAATGACTTCCCAAACTATTCTATGGCTTAGCTTTACATTTTGAAAGTGATACTATTTAAAGATTCACTCCTACAATTTATTTAAAATTTAGTGCTTACATTTGCATGGCATACAACCATGTAAATAACCTATGAAGATGGGAAGATTGATGCTATATGGAATAATCAACTCAAGATTCTAAAAAGAGTTAGTGCTGATATCACACAACATACAATCAAGAAAAATCCTAAAAGATAGTATGAAGATTTACACCGTTCTAGATAAACTATCTCGAAGTCCTAAGGGTTTGTGTTATTTAGGCTTATGGAAAGTTTATCTGAGGTTCATTCTTCACTTTGTACTTTAGTCTTGATATGTGCCTGAAGGTTGACCACCACTCGATTTTGTTGTCCCCTCATTTTGTAAAAAGAGGAGAGAAGAGAGAAACCACGCCTCGAGCTACCAATACTGGGTTCTTTATTTCAGTGTTTGGTTTTAGAGTGCACGTTAAGGTTGGTGATTATTTCTATTATTATTATTATTATTTAACTAATGAGGTATTTATGGACCTCACTTTTGTGAGGGTCCTTTATGAATGACATTCATATTCTACCATGGAAAGGAAGTATACCCAAATTAACTTCTAGAATATATCAAGGGTTCAAAAACTCTAAAATCTTGGCCAAAACCCTAATAGACTCTTTTAAACCTAAAACATAATGTCACTCTAAGGTGATTAAATAAATGACAATGAACCCCAATTTACGGTCATATGGACATAGTGGTCACTACATAGACCATTTAGTCAATCATAGACCAAATTGGTCAAACTTTGGTCAAAAAGGTAAATTTTGGATCCAATGGCCATCATATGGACCATTTGTTCAATCATAGACTTATTGGTCAAAATGGTCAATTTTGATTGGTCAAAATTGGTCAAAATGGTCAATTTTGGACCCAATGACCATCACATGGACCCTTTTGGTGAACCATATACCGGATTAGTCAAACTTTTGTCAAAATATTCAATTTTGTACCCAATGACCACTACATGGACCATTTGATCAATTCAAACACCAATTTGATCAAATTTGATCAATTGGTCAACCCAAGTCCATGTGATCATCTTAATCATTATATGGTCAGATCATAGACCATATAGTTGACCCAATTACCAAGTCATTACCAAATGGTTAACTTGACCACTATGATCAACCGTGTAGTCAATATGGTCAAACCAAACCTTATCATCAAATCCAATGACCCATGACTAACACAACATGACAAGGTTAAATGAGTCATCATGGTTAACCTTGGGACCTACATTGGTCAAGCCTTGGTCAACTAGCCAACTTTGGTCATACTTGGCCAACCACCATTTTCGTCAAAATTTGGTCTTTTATTTAAATTATTTTATTCTCCTAATTAATTAATAATTAAATTAATTATAGAGAGTAAAATTAAGGATCATTATACCTAGGATTTAAGTTTTAAAATCATGGTCTAAGCCCATGGTGATACAAACCCATTACTACCCTAAACCCATGTTTTACCCTTAAACATTAAATCTAACTCATGACCTATGGGTAGTGAGTTATCCATGACTAATAGTGCTTATCATGACATAGGAAACCCACTAAAAAACCTATGAGCCATAATTTTTGACGCAAGTTAAAAGACATTATGGATTGAACCGACATTGGGTGCCGGTGGCGCTGGATAGGGCGCCGACAGTACTGGGGTGCCAATTAATTATTTTAACTCTTTGGAATTGGGCGCCAGCGGTGCCAGAAGTCAATTTCTTCATTTTTCTCCTTTTTACTCCAAATTCGTTCCTTTTCACTTCCTTTTGCTTCAATCAGCTAAAATCATCATATCTACAGCAAAACATGAAAAATACCTTCCTTTAAAGTGCAATATCACAAAAAATGAGTTAAATTATCTAGCAAAAACCTAATATATTTTTGGTGCATCAAAATCCCCCAAACTTAACTATTACTTGTCCTCAAGTAATTCTTTTACTACTTAAAAATATAAAAGAAAGTAGTGAACTTCTCACTTATCAAATTCTATGATTTTTGATTTAAATGAATATAATGGCAAGACTCTCATAAAGAAGTTTAGTAACTTAGGTTAAAACTACAGGTACAAGAACATTTAGTAGTCAAGTCTTAGAGTTCTAGTCTCCTACTCATTTCAAGATGAACCATAATTTGTCACATTCAGGGTGCCTTAAAAGACTATATGAAAAAGAAGCTCATGCAATCTCCATTAAAAATTAGGTTAATACCTTAAATATAAATTCAAAAATGTAACTAAGTTCTTCCTTTAGGTTGATTCAAGTGAAGCTCATTTTTGATTAGGCATCTCCTCAAGCTTCTCCTTACATATATCATTTTCTTCTTTTTCTTCTTCCTTTATCTTTTTTTTTCTCTTTTGGGATTATTTTTCTATCCTTCTTTTTTTTCTTTTGTCTTTTTTATTCTTGTGAGGATTACTATATCTGGATAGCCTTTAATGGTTTTGAACTTCACTCTCCTTTTTCTAAAGTTGAAACCTGAAACACATCCTTACTTTATAAATATATATCAGCTTTATAATTCATCACAAAGTCACAATCCTTTCTTCACACATAGTTCTTTAGGTCTCTTAACATTTCAAAAATACCATTTTCTTTATTTTAAATAGTCAACTATAATCAAATCCTTTCATACTCAATATCTTAATCCTATAACATTAACCTTTATTACTAAAATCTTTCATCCAGATCTTCCATAATGTTTAAATGAAATAAAAAAATTAGTTATCTAAAGTTAGGTTCAACTACCAAAAGTTATGCTAGTAATTTTTGAAATATTATTAATTGAGTACAAATAATAGTTAATACTTTTATCCTCCCCCAAACTTAAGTTTTTCAATAGATTTGAAATGGTAAAGCGTAAAAGAAAACTAAAATTTTTGTACAGGGATTTCGAAATCTTCTGAAGCTATGCTGGTATTAATCAATAAATTAAGCTAGCAGGCATGAAAAAGTTAGAAGCAGTGATATATATGACATTAAACATTTGTCAAGGTGAAGAAATATTAAACATTTAAACATTAAACATCCAACATAACATCACAATCTTAATTCAAATTACTAAACAACTAACACAGAGTTCATTACATTTTCATTTTTTAACATAAATACATCAACAAACTATTTAAATTATAGAAAAACAAATAACAACACAACAAAGTACTACAACACATGAACAAAAACAGAAGGTCATAAAACACAATTACACTACCAATCATCATCACCAGCTTCTTCAGCTTCTTCTGCATAATCAAGTTGGTACGGAACATAGCTGGTGCAGGTAGGAAATATCACTCCAGTTTCTTCCCTCATAAATCTGACCTGAGCATCATGGTAGGCAATATCATACTCGATTCTCCTCCTCATGTAATCTTCATTTACATCACTTCTAGCCTCAAATCCATCCATCCTACTATGGAGTCTATCCATACTGCTATGGATACTATCCACACCAGCACTCTGAATCCTCAAGTGCTCCATCACATCAGATAATGTAGGTGGTTCAAAAGTAGAGGGGATGTTCTGGCTCGTAGTAGGAATATCAGTTCTCCTACTTTCTCCTATTCCTACCACCTGAGACTCATAAGTCCAAATAATAGTCTTGGTAATAGGTCTCAGTGGTATGGCTACCTCTTCAGAACTATCAAACTTAACTTCAGATAGTGCACACAGTGAATGAATGAGGGCACGATGTCCTAATCCACCAGTGTTTTCTCCTCTAGCAATAGTCTGAATGTTCTTGTAGATGATAAATACAATATCAATCTTATTCATGGTCTGAATACAATAATTTAGAATAGCTCTATCCTTTGAAACTTCACTGTGGTGATATGAAGGAAGTAGTCTCACATAGATGAAATAGTGTCATGCTTTAGAAGCTACATTTAACTTATAAGCAGGGAAATTAATCATAAGTTTTTGTTTAACTTTCCATTCCCCTCTTCTGTCAGTCAAAAAAGAAATCACTTCTTTCATATACACCTCCTGCATATCAAAATGTTCATATTCACAAAATCTATATTCTTGCAATTAGAAAAAAAGCATTGATACGCTGTGGGGTGAATTCTATCATTTTTTCTCGAACTAGCACATACTCTGTTTCAGTCCAGGGCAGATTTTCATAAAATTATTGCACAGTACCCATAACAGCATTAGCAATAAAATAAGAAAATATTTCCCAATTTCTATCAGAAATCAACTGCTTAATAGATTTTCCCGAACTGTTGAAAGCCCGATCTTATATACACGTTTTATTATGCAGGAAATAATTGAAATGAAACTGCGCTTTCGCATTAACAAATTTATCTTCATCAAATTCTAACTTCCTCTTGCCTTTGCTTGTTCTAAGAGCCATATGGAATTCTGAATATTTGTAATAAAATCCGATAAATTCTTAAATCACAATGTAGGAAACTCCTAAAGCAAATCTATGTAAATAAGAGCTTAAATCATCATGGAAAATCCCAAACTATCTTCAAAATTTCCAAACTGAAGCAATGTGAGAAATTGCCATGGTAAAAATAAAAAAAATAGTTTAATGTGAAGCTCTTACCAAGACAAGTCTAGATCCACTCTCAAAAAGCTTTGAAAATGCTCAACATCCTTGATCTAGCAAGCCCGAGATCCAATTTTTGCGAAAGCTGGAGGAAGAAGACGAAGGAAATGACTAGATTTGCGGATCGTAAGGCAAAAATCACAATTTTAGAGAGGTTTAGCCCTTTTCTGTTCTTGGGCGTTGGCAACAGTGGTTTGGACACCGCCGATGCTCTATTTAACTCTACATTTGGGCATCAGTTAAATTTTTGGATCCGAAAATTTTTCACAATTTTGATCGTTTCAACTTTCTGCTATCACATCAATAGCCTCTTTAGGCATGTATTTAATCAAGTAAGCAACTAACTAACATCAAACTTACACAAACAGCACAAAACATCACTTTAATATATAAAATCCATGGAAAAAACATACACACATATGCATTCACCAAATAAGTTTATCCAGCCACAAATAGTCAGGGTTACAAACACACTACGATACTCTAACACTGAAAACTAAGCACTAACACAGATCCAAGCATAACAAGTCCAAACACAAACTGCAAAGTAAAGCAAGTCAACACTAAGTACACCAAAGCATATAAACAACAAATACTAAATACTAAGCAGAGTCACTACTCCTCATCAATCTCCAAAATATCATCTCCTATGCTGTCTCCCAGAGATTGACGATGAACAAACAGATTGTAGAAGAGACGATACGGGAATTCATTAGAAGAATTCTCAGCTATCACAGCATTCCTCTTCAACAGATTTATCAAATTTCAATTTGCCCAGTATGATCAAACTGTTTTTTCATCCTCCAATCCTAATGATCAAATAAATCAGAGATATTATTAATAGCATTCATAAGATTTTGTACCTCTTTCTCCAACTTCTTGATATTTATCAAAATCACTTTGGAACTCTCAGGAAAGTAAGGTTGAATAGGTCGTGAACTCTAAGATGGTTGATCAATAATGAGGCTCATATCACTCTCATCTCCTATTGCCTGACAGTCATAAAGATTTGTTGGATTGATAGGCGTCTAAGGAAGAAACACTTTTTCACAACTCTCATATGAAACTTGTGACTGGCTACAAAGAAGAAATACGGTGGAAGGATGTCCAAGCCCATATTTAGATCCATGGACAATCAATCCCAATACAGATTTCACGATGATTATACTAATACCGATTGGCCTTCCAGTTTAAATACAGTAATTTAAAATAGCACACTCCTTTGTCACTTTAATAATCTTTTAAAGTTGGAAGCGACTTTGCAGAAATGAAGTAATGTCATTGCTTTGACACCAGATTTAAAGATGCTGAAGAAAAACTTACATATCCGTTGTCTCCAATCTCCCAATCTTCACCTTCGTCCGTCAAATAGGGATAAACTTCATTTTTATTGTCTCTCATCACATGAAAATTTGAATAATGGTAGATAGGCACATTATCAATCATAAACAAGTCATTTATCTTCGAAGGAGTGAATGGTACAAACCTACCTCACACAGACGAATCCTTGATTGATCCCATGAAGGTTTGCATAGAATTCTTTAACAACATGAACGACTACGGTGGCGGTGGTGTAGCATAACACTTCCTAACGCCTTTGCACAATTATCTCTTCAACTCTTGTTGTAGGATTATGTTGACCTCATTTTTGATGAGGTCTTCTCTTCTCTCTTTAGTACTTAGGATCTAGCCTTAGGCTTTTCCTTTGACTATCTTGGAGGACTAGAGATGGAACCTACCCCTTTAGAAACTCAACCACTTCTTAACTCCCCGCAAACCCCACAAGCTTGATTGTAAACCCCTAATCACCTAGAGGGTTGAGATCAAATGTGGAGGTTTAAAGGATGAGTTCCCTATAGGACTCTTTGGCCTTAGGATCACCCCAGGTGGCTCGGTCCGGTGAGAGCCGACTTACACATACACTACACTCTCACACACACATTCCAAATCCTAAAACCCACACTCTCACCCAACTTGACCTCTTGACTCATGTAGGTAATTCACATGGATGGTCCTTAACCCCTAAGCCCCTGGCTAAGAGAGTTAGGAACAACATAGTGAATGCCTCAAATGGGTCCTCTCATGGCTCATATGAGCTTAATGTGGCTTCATGGCTCAACAAAATGATTCCATTTCACTCACACTTGCTCAATTTTCATTTTGCAAAAATTTCAATTTTTGACCCCCGGGGCCCCGGACCCACCAAACCTACTAAAAGCCCTTGAAACTACCCAAAACCACCAAAATTTCCAAATCACCCAAAAATTTTCCAAAATCAAACTTGAACATTTCCCCACCAATCAAATTGATCATCTAAAGCCAAAAATACCAAAATTTCCAAAAATACCCCCAATGCCCTCCAAATTACCAAAATGCTCCTCTTGACCCAAAAATCCAAAAATTCTAAAAATTCCCAAAAAATTTCAGAAAATCCCAAATATTCTCAATGTTATTTAGTTTAACTACATCATGGGCCAATTTTGCCAATTTACCCCACTTTTATCAAAACCCCTAATTTGCCCAAAAGTCAAACCCAAATGAACCCAATGTCAAACCAAACCACTCCAATTGACCCCAATTTTGGTTCAATTCAATTCTAAACTTCAATTCAATATCCCCAATATCAATCTAGACCAAATCCAAGCCCAATTTAGGGTTTAGGGTTTAGGGTTTAGCGTTGATTGACATTTGAATCCAATTTCAATTTTAAGCTTAAAGCCCAATTTTGACCCATGACCCAAACTTAGCCCAAACCAACCCAACTCAACTCCAATTAATCCCAAACCTTTTCTAAATCTTCCCTAACATCCCCAAAAACAAAACACTAACTTGATTTGCCCAAAAATTGGACCCAAACTAGACCTAAAAGAAACCCAAAACCAAAATCCCTTAAATTGACCTAAACCGAAACTTAACCCAAATGGCCCCAAATCCCAAAATTAAAGCCCAACCAAGGTTGAAAGCTCTTGTTACACTCCCATGAACATTTCTCAACATTAATTTTACATCAATTTCAACATTAGCCCAACCTTAGCCCAAGTTAGTCCATTTTGATCTATTTTGACCCTATCACCAAGGGGACCCAAATTAGACTCAATTCAATTCCAAATCACCTCAAATTTGTCTCAAATCACTCATGACACATCCCTAAACCAAACCCAACATTTATTTAGCATGGCCCTTCGCAAAATTTTTCATATAAAAGCCCATTTTGAAACATAAAAGCCCATTCCCCTAAGCCATTTTAAAAGCCCACCTTTACCAAATTTTAAAAGCCCAAACCCATCCTAAAGCCCACATTACAATCTCATCTCATTCCCACTTAATTAATATCATTCCCTAAGTGCAAAACCCATCGTGAAAATCAAACCAAAATGGTATTATGCCAAATCCCATCAAATAACCCCAAAATTTTCAAAATTTCATAAACCATTTTCCATGAAAGTTGACTTAACTTTTCCCAAGCCAAATGGAGCCATGAAGCCATATATGAGCCTCATGGGAGCCATGAAAGCGTTGGAAACCTCACCATACCCAAAGTGGCGAGAAGAGGGGACCCTTTAATGATTCTCTTAAGAGTGATTAACCACTCCCATGATTCCCCTAAACCATGCTTAAGCCTAATTGTACTTGGATGGTGACTTCTCCCCACTAATTAAGCTGAGCCAAATAGCTTTCTCATACCTCAAGCCGGCCATGGAGAGGTGAACCTAACCCAAAACCATGGGTCGACCCAAACCAAGCCAAAATCACCCCTTTCCCATTCCATTTCAATTCACCACCTTTACACATGGCCAACTCCACCGACTTCACCTTTGCCAAGCCCGGACCACACCGGTCAAGATGGTGACTCGACCCCGTCCGGCCAGCCCACCACAGCCACCGGAAAACCCCATGGCCGAGACCTTGGGAGGAGCCCAACATTGAAATTCTCTCTTGCTGAGCTACCCCATGCCTAATGGCCATTGGAGCTGTTCTTCCCTTGCCCAGAGCAGCTGATCCCAGCCATCAAACCCCCCTGGGAGGCCCTCCAGCCACAACTATTTAAACCCCACCCCCTCTTGGCCAAGAGAAGAGTTGCACCAAACCATACAGAAACTCTGCCAAAATTGTTCCAGACCATCCTCCACACTTAGAGCAATTGATCCCCAGTGATAATTTACCCTAATTCCCATCAACAGAGCTCAATTTCTCAGCCAAAATTCCACCCAAAACCAGGACACTTTCCAATTCTCCACCAAACTCAAATTAAACTCACCCACACCCGCACAAGATCAAGAGAAGGAGTTCCCCAGTGGAAGCCCCCTCTCCAGGCCACCCATTTGCTCTAGCCTCCAAGCTTTGGAATCGGGTCTGGTCGAATTCAAGTCTAGACAATTCCTCAGAGCCAGAGACTTCATTTGGAGCTTACTTGGACTCAATTGAAGGTGTCACAACTCTCAGATCGAAGCCACACTTCTCTGAGCAAAGGTATGAGCTCTCTCCTCCTCTTGAGCATCCATAAATTCTCCATTCCTATTACCTTAATTTCAAAGAATGATAGCCATATGGATGTGTTCGTCTCTTCAAGACGAATCCATAGAGTATAAGAACGTAGAAATCGGTTAAGAATCGAGAGAGATATCAAGCCTGGAAGATGGACGGCTCTCGGGTGAGGTCGATTGGGGACGATGAGTGGATGCCGTCCGTTCAATACACGCGCAAATGGATGGCCCAGATCGAGTCGGACTGGGAGATGGAGCATGAACAGTGCGCCGCGTGGCGCTGAGTCAGACGGCGACGACGAATCAAATGGCGACGCGTGGTGTTCGGAGCTACCGATGTTTCGCTGGCGTCGCGTGGATAAGTAGATAAATAGGGTATTTAATGTATTTATTAAATATCAGAAACTTTGAAAATTCATAACTTTGTGTAGAAAAATCAAAAAAATAAAATAAAAAATACCCTCTTGCTCAGTGAACAGAGGAGAATAATGTGGAAAAGAAATCAAGTCATTTCATCAAGTATTTTATTTTTAATGATCTATTTACTCTCTGCATTGTTTTAATTCTTCATTTGCATAGACAATTCACCATGGCATGAGACCATAGGGCTTTTGAAGCCTCTGAACTTAGGAACATTCCCTGAATTTTCCAAGGTCAGAGGCCATCCCTATGAGAAGTTATTAATTTTTCCAAGTTCATGTTACTGTTTTGAGTATTTTAATTCCAATAATTAGCATGTTGTGAAATAAAATCTGGAAAAATTTGGTGAAGTTCCTTATGACTAGAGGAACCTAGGAAAAATAGGTTTTGAGTTAATTCACATGGAACAACCCTAATTGGCCTAAACACCCAAAAGTGAACTTTAATTAATTAGGGTTAATTACACATCAAATTAACTTGAAAAAAAGTACTCCACTGATCTTTAGGATCAGAGGAACATCACATAAAAAATTGAAATAAATTGGAAATGTTTAATCCCACTAAATGGATTAATTAAAACCCATAACCAAAATTAAACTTTAAAAATTCATAACTCACAAAATACTTTTAAAAAATTCACAAAAATGGTTTTGGGGCTTCTCTGATATCAGAGGAGTGTAGGAAAATTAAAATTGTAATTTTCTAAAAAAGTTGATTTTTATCATTATTTTAATATTTTTAATAATTAAAAAATAATAAAAATCATAAAAATATTAAAAATCACCAAAATGTCACATTTTGAATTTTAATCACCTAGGAACAAACCAAATATTTTTCCTAAGTCTCTAGGGTAAGATATTGAATTTTAAAGGCTTAAAACAATTTTTGAATTAAAAAAATGATTTTCTTTAACATTTCCACTAAAATAATTCTAATAAATCAAAGAAAAATCAGAAAAATATAAAATTTGGTTCTCTGATTTCCCTGAGGTCAGAGAGATTTTTAAAAAATATAAAATCCTTTTTTTCGACTTTTATTTCTTTTTAAATTTATTAACACTCCAAAATTCAAAATAATTCTAATAAATAAAATATAATTCACAAAATCACTAAAATTGGTCCAAATGGTCCTCTGGTCATTAGGAATATCCCATAATTTTTTTTAAGGACAAAAATATTTCCTTGGTCATGTTATTGAATTTTCCTTGAAAACCCCTATTTTCTATTAAAAATAATTACATAAATAAATTAAATACAGAAAAATCACATTTTCTCCTCTAATGTCTTAATTGACATATGAGTGAGGTTACATAAAAGTTTCAAGTTCATTTGAGCTTAGTTTAATAAGTTATAGAATTATTAAGCTTGAAGGGCAAAAGGGTAATTAAAAATTTCAACCCTTAATTAAAATTTTAGGATTAATCAAAAAGGGGAGGGTAAAATATTTGATTTTAAACTGATTTTGGATGATTGAAACTTAAATGATTGAGGGTAGAAACCTACTAACCATTTCAAATATAATTAAAATAAAATTTTAATTAATTAATTAATTGAAATTGTGGAAGAATAATAGAAATTGGAATTACTAAAGTAGGGATATTATTAAAAGATTATTTATTCTTTAATTTATGAATCCCTAAATTAATCACTTCAATAATATTTAATTCTTAACTAAAAGGATAATCCTAACTTAAAATTTAAAATGTTAAATTAAATTAAATTAAATTTAAGATGTTGAGATTAAATTAAATCAAAATCTAAATCAAGTTAACACCTTAACAATTAAATTAAATCATATTTAAGATATTAAGAAAAAAATTAAAATTAAATTAAATTAAAAATTTAAATTAAATTAAATCAAATTAAATTAAATTAAATTAAATTAAATTAAATTAAATTAAACTAAAATCAAATTAAATTAAAGTTAAATTAAACTTAAATTAAATTAAAATTAAATTGAATTAAAATCATTTAACAACACACCTAAATGAAATCATTAAGAGTTAAACCAAACACTTAAAGTAAACTTAAAACATAAAGGACTTGAACACTATTCCAAACTTAAACTAATTTTTTTATAATTAAGTCAAAATTAAAATTAAATCATTAAGTTTAAATCATTAAAATACTTAATAAGTTGATTTGCCCTTTTAAAGCTCTTATTATTATAGCTCTTAAATGAAGTATCAAGTGAAGTGTTACTTCACTTATAGGATATTCAAATGTCCTAGTTCACTGAGTAAGGGAACAAAACTTAAACCCCTGGATGATTAATTCACCTGTGCAACTAAATTTACTTGGACTCAAAACAATCCCAGAAATATTGAAAAGATGTTTAGGACTCGTCCTAAGCACTTCCTCAATATGGCGGGATGTTTTAGAAGAACAATTGAATTTAATTTTTCTTTGATGAAGAAAATCATCCTTAAACCAAACTAAGAACCTAGACGTCATAGGAGATGACTAGTTATAGGATTAGGAATTTGGTAGACAACCAAAACCCTTCCCTTAGCTTTACCTAGGTATCTGTTGAAATATTTAAATGCCTTAACATGTGTTTTAAGTGCAGCTTGGGATGAAGGGAAGACCCTCCAGGTACGCTTTTATTTTATTGCAATTTACTTACATGCATTGTGCTTTAGTTTTCTTGCATGATAAACAAGACTGTTGCATGAAAACCAAAACCTTTAGGATAGTCCCTAAACTGAAACTAAAACTAAATTAAAAGTCATTGCAAGATAAAATTCACCGCCACAACATTCCAAAATATAAAACAACTTTATATTTAATCACAAACAGAACAACAAAAAACCACAACTTTAACTAAATTAAAACATCTCCTTGAATGATCGGGAATACCTCGGATGATGTAACCCACGTGTTGCTAACGGGATTTCCCACGGTCTAAATGAAAGTGTGGAACTCATTCAGTTGAGTTTAGCAAATTCATCTGGACTAAGTGAATTCGATGAAAATAATGGTGTCGGGATGACGGAACCGTGGGATCTTAATCGGTTATGTTTAAACAACTTTAAGATTTGTTTTAATTAAAATATTAAAAACACTTGGATTTTAAGATTTTCTCTAAACCAAAACACTTCTCTCATCTCCCGATTTATGACTTCTAAAACTAAACCTCTGCAACAACAAGGAGCTCGGAGCATGGTGGGCAGCTCGGCCATCGTCATCAGCAAAACTCAGATCTACTTCAGCAAAACTTTCTTAGAATTAAACAACAAAGCCATAGGATTTCGAGGTAGTTTGCTTAGTGTAACATAAATCCTTAACTTTTCATTAGGCATTTGTATAATCATATTATGCAAATTAAGCCCTAACCGGTCTTAGGATTCCGAGGTAGTTGTTTGGTACGACATAAACCCTCACATCTTTGAGGCTATTTGTATGATCATGTCATACAAATATAAGTCCTAAATAATTAAAATTGACAGGATTACAACATTAAATAAACTCTCGAATTGAAGCCAAACCATAGGATAGTTGGGAAGTTACCGAAGTCCACATCGGGTCCGTGACATCCCCTACTTCTCTTCCTTTGGATTCTTAAAATAAATTGTTCCAAATTTGAGCTATTCCCTATTGAAATTTCCAAAGTCTAATTGTTTGAAAACCTTAAACTTTGAAATTCTTGAGAACAAAACCACTGATCATTATCGAGATTTTTCTTAAATGATTCCTATCATTTAAGATGTAATTGACTATTGGAGCTTGCCCTTATAGGGAACTTTAAGAACCCAGGTAATATAAACCCTGTTTAATTCCTTTATATTAAGCAGGAGAACTTGTCGGTTTATAAAATTGGTTCGCAGACAAAACGGATGTCACAAATCTTCTAGTTTATTTAATCGAGCTCCATCATCAAGCAGTGTGTCTATTCTTCGGGATAAATACACGGTTTGTGATGCGGTGCTCGTTTATATAAACTATTTGGGATGTGAGATCAGTTTGATTTCATATCTTAATATTTTCAAATTTAAAATTATTTTCAAAAATCAAATGCTACTTTCCAAATTATATATATATTTAAATTAAATTTAAAATTTAAAATTCGCAGACAATTTCTGTAGGCGACCCCTTTCAAAAATACAACACTCAACCTAAAAATATGCCGACAACTTCTGGCGACTCCGCTGGGGAGTAGTTCCTCTCTCCATTTTGATTAGATGGTTTTGCTTTCATAAATCGGTGGTGAGTCCATATCCCTAGTGGACCAAAACTACCATTCTTCCGTTGGAATACCCCGTTTATTTCTGACTTGAACGAGTATAACCAACTCCTTCCGAATTTAGGAGCCACTGTTTGGACACCCCTAAACAGAGAGGTTCCGAGATCCTTTTACCTCTTTTCCAAGGTGGGATGGACCCCCAATAGGTGTTAGTTTAGGAGCGGTCCTTCGAGTCGAGAAGTCTTGCATAAGACTTTCTCTTCCTTTCCAATTCTGAATTGGATCCTTTACCTTTTCTACACCTTTGAACATTCCGTTCCTAATAAACAAACCCTGTAATGAATGACTCTTTTAATAAATAAATCCTTTTTTATAAATACATAAACAAAAATGTGTTCGGACTCTTTCTTTTTCGTCCTAAACTTTACGATGAAAAGAAGCATAATTCGGGACTGACATTCGGAATCCGCCTCCGTAAAATGATCGCCCTGCAGTTAATCTTTTCCTTCACCAATGGAATGGACTTTGCTGTTTACAAGGATGAGCTGCCCGACAATGGGATCATCCGTTTCGGACAAGAATTCGGCAACACAGATATCAAGTTTGCTGACGTCACTCTCTTCACACTAATGGACAAAGTGTCAGAAACTGAAGAACCCGTGATTGAGTTCAACCTAAAATCGACTCAAGAATTCCCTCCCCTGCAAAGGGTTCCAATCGAGAGGAGTACTACTGTTCGTAGGAGGACCGTCGTCCGTACCCCCACCGGTCTAGTCATCTCTCGCGCCTACCCCGACTTCTGCCAAACTGAAGGGGAAGGAAATCCAAGTCTGTGATGAGCCCGTCACCGTGGAGGGTACAGATTTCGCTACAATACCATCTATTTTTGAGATTGGGTCCAGTTCAAGTGTTGCACCCCTAACTCGGACTCAAAGAAGAAATAGAAGCAGGAGGATCGCCAAGAAAGCTAGAGCTGCTGAAGTTGCTTTTCTAGAAGAAATTCCTGAAGAAAGAGAAGAACTCGCCCGAGTATATACCTCTGTTGGAAGGGAGCAGGTTTCACCCCCTCTCTGCCGCATCAGATGAAGAGTATGTTCGTAGGATCGCCACCGCATTACCCCGACCTGCATACTACAACAATTACAAGAGAAAAAGGGATAAGACTACGCCATTTACCCGACTGCAAGCTGTGATAGAAAGATTGGCAAAGAAAGAAAGATGCCCTGTGTCAGAAATCTTAAGAAGGATAGGACGGGTACCAGCTAAATCCCGCCTCGGACCGCAAATAGAGCCTGTTGCTGCCACAGAGAAATCAAAGAAGAAGATAAAAGCCAGTCCACCCGTTGTTGTATCGGGTCTACAAATTAGGGAGGATACCACCTTCCAGCATATAGCCGATAGACCATCCGGTCCTAGGCTTCCGACTGCAAGAAGGATGGTATGGCGACCTACTACTGGCGAACTAAGACCAAAATAATGTCCTGAGAAGAAAAGTCTCGTCAGGAGACTTGAATTAAAAGAAAGTGCTACCGCAATAAAGGGGACTCCCGCGAAGGAAGTTCAACAACCGTCACGAGACAACTGCGAGACCGTGCGAAAAGGGCCACTAGAGGATGCCATGGACAAGTTAAGGACCGACATCCGACTGTTAGCAAAAGAAGGAGAAGAAGAATTAGGAGACGAAATTGACTCATCAGAGTTCATGGATGAGGAGTATGCCGAGATCAACATGGTTGAGACACGAGCAACGTCGCCTTCGCAAGGTGCTCGGGCAACGCGGAAAGAGATGAACCAGAAGTGTTGAGAGCACAGCTTCGGGAAAGAGATGATACAATTTCCCAGATGGTAAAGAGGATGGAAGAGATGGCTGCTGCCTTAGCCACTCTCCAGAGTCAGGCCCAGCCTCAAAAAGAGACACCCCCAGAAATTATCCATATTGCGGATGGAGGAAAGGAGATCACATCCGTCAATGGAGACGAACAACTAAAGAAGGATTCTACACAAAGCATGATTCCAGAAAAGGATATTAAAAATATGGTAGAACAGCAGGTGCGAGAAGCTTTAGCACAATCCAAGAGTGGAGCATCTATTCAGATGGGTAGACCTTACCCCGAAGAGTTCGATGCGGTCCAATACCCAAAAGGCTTCGTACCACCTCTATTTAAGACTTTTGATGGAACAGGAAACCCTCGGCAGCATGTCACATATTTTCGTGCTAGTTGCTGCAATACCGATGGGAGCGAAGCTCTACTCTTCCGCCAGTTTGTCAGCAGTTTGTCAGGGATTGCCTTCGACTGGTACGCGAGACTGCTCGAACGGTTCGGCAAAGACCTTTTCGGAACCGGAGAATCTCTTCGTTAAACGATTTGTCGGGGCTCGACACCACATCACTATCGGTGATCTAGTGGTGGAGCAACAAAAGCCGAACGAGACTTTAGTAGATTACATACTACGATGGAGAAACTTAAGCATGAAGTGTGAACCACAGCTTCAAGAACAACATGCAGTCGGCATCCTACTTAAAAGTATCCATGGCCCGATAGCACTCCTCCTTAGAGGATTTACAATCAAGACTTTCGAGAAATTGCTTAGCAAGGCCGGGAGCTTGCAAGAGGAAGCAAAGCAATTAAGTTTTGTGGACAAGAATGATAAGGAGAAGCCTGTGAAAACATTCGAGAAGAAATCTGGAATCGTCGCGGCAGTAGATAAGGGCAACCAGCCAATGCAGATACCGCCAGAGCGACCGCAGCCTAGTTATCAACCACCACAACAAACATACCAACAACCTCAGCAGGGCTATCAGCAACCTCAGCAGGGCTATCAGCAACCTCGTCCGAGCTATCAGTCACCTCAGCATTATGAACAACCGCCTCGTTCATCGTGTACTGTAAGAGAACTTATAAATAGAGAATATCCATTCAAAACTGAAGCAGTAGTGAAGATGTTCCGCAGCCTAATGAAGACACCAGATTTTCAGCTGCCAGAGCCCAAGAAGCTGGAAGAAGTCAATAAGAAAGATCATCCGAACTATTGCCCTTATCATCGGATGCTCGGACACAAGATAGAGGATTGCATCACTTTCAAGAGTTGGCTTGATGACAATCTCCAGAAAGGGAACATAACGATCCCAAAGGAATACATGAAGGAACCCCAGAAAGGAGGTTCCGTCAATGTTATTTCAACGGATCCCATTGTTTTGATAGACCCTTACACGACTGATAATGGATGGAGTACTGTCTGGAAAAAATCATCGAAGAAAATTTTGGATCACATCCAGGCCGCTTCGGTACGTGCTTCAACTCAGAGTTTGAGACCTGTCGAGCCGGCACTATCACTTGCGATTGAAGAACCGCCCCAGATGGAGGAGAAGATCGTGGAAGAAAAGAAGACCGAGGCTCTGAAGAGTAGACTAGGGGCTGCTTATCCTAGGATGGTTATTTCCGATTCGGGGGAGAAATCCTTCGAACTCCTGACTCTGCATGATTATTTGCTCGCTCCGGCGGGATCTTATAATGTTAAGGGTTATGGCGTTGGCTACGTTTTGACTGTTTCTAACGATTACGTAACTAACGACAACCGGCTTAATCCGGATCTCGATTCCAATACAAATAACGATTCTCAAATCATACACAACCTCGACGACCACGACGAAGAAGATGTTCACAAAGGAGGCTACGAAAGCTCGACAAGCAACGAGTCCATTTATGAATTCCAAAGAGCTCTGATCACGATAGAATTAGAACCATCAGACATCGAAGCAACTTCAGAAGAGCCAGTGGTTATAATTCAAGAGGATACACCGGTAGATTCAACACCAAATTCAGAAGAAATAACTGAAGTAAATTTAAGAAGCGGAAAAGTTCTACCCCCAAGAATGGGTCCAAAGGATAAACGAAAGCAGGTGGTTTCTCAAGAAGAGCCATCCACAGCAGAAGAACTGCCCATTCGGGAAGAAACCGAGGAACATAGTAATAAAGTGAACTATAACGTGCTAGCCCATCTTAGGAAGCTACCAGCCAAACTAAGTATATACGACGCTCTGATCCTGTCAAAGGAGATGAGGGAGGCTCTGATCATTGCTCTAATTGATCCAGAGATTTGTTTAGCCCAAATGGCCGGTGATTCCTTCAATGAGGTTTGCTCGTTAAAAGAACAGCGAGGTGTTACCTTCACGGACAATGATCTATTACTGGGAACAGCTGATCACAACCGACCGTTATATATTTTAGTCACTATTGGAAAGTTTACGCTCTCTAGAGTGTTGGTTGATCCAGGAGCAGCAATCAACATAATGAATCTTCAGACGCTAGCATATTTGGAAATTGATGCTCGCGAGCTTGAAGCAGACAAGATGCTATAAAGAGGCTTCAATCAAAAAGGAGAAAGAGCTCTTGGATCGATAACACTACTAATGAAGACCGGTGATTTAGCAAAGACAACCGCAAAATTTCACATAATTGATTCTGAGACATCGTTCAACGCTCTACTGGGTCGGCCATGGATCCATGAAAACCGGATGGTACCGTCATCTCTGCACCAGTGCATAAAGTATTATGAAGGAGGGGAACAGTGCATCAAAGGTGATTTGCAACTGTTCTCCATGCATGAAATTGGAATTCATGAAGATGCAACCTACTACGCGCCCCCGAAAAAAACAATCTTTTCCAGAAATACCATACCAAATGAAACAAAAGAAATTCGAGACGATGAAGAACCTGAAGTTCTAGTCCAACAGTTACTCACCACTCCCTTACGACGAGATGGTGAAGATTTCTCCAGAACTCGCACCCGAGGTCGAGGCCGGGGACGAGGATGTAGAAGAAATGTTGGAACAGTTGGACAGAAGAAATTGGTCATCGATGTTGATTGGGAGAACACCTCTGAGGAAGAAGAAGAAATCAAGAAAGAAGCAGCGACAATAAGTCAAAAGAAACCCCAGTTCAAGATCTCTCTCGAAGATGAAAAGAATGAAGAATATAAATCAATGTACGAGAAGATTAACCATCATGTTCATACTATGACCCTGACCCCGATCCATTCTAATAAAATCTAGGGTATGGTGGTCAAGGAAGTGCATGGTGGTGGTACCAAGCCTATCAAGCTTTACTGTGGTGTTTCTTCCTCCAATACTGAAAAAGATGTACAATTTTAAGATGTTACTTCTTCCGAATTAATGGAACTACCTTTTGAGTGGTACTCTCCCTGTGTTCAAAATTTAATTCAACGTGGTGTCTTACCTCGACAATGGACAAAAGGCCGATCACAACACTTTGAAAAATTATGGAATAATGTCGGTCGGCCTCCCAATTCAAAACATGGTCTCGGATTCGGCACAGTAGGATCAGTTGAGATACGGGATTTTGCTTGGTTGTCACTTGCAAACCTAATAAAGACTGCTTCGAAGCTTCAGAAGATCTTGAAGATTTACAAATTAGAGATGCTCCACCAGAATTTGAAGAAGAATTCAAATCTACAATAGACGAGTTAATGGAAGTTAACTTAGGTACTAGCAAAGAGTCTAGGCTAACCTTTGTTAGCTCCTTACTCAATAAAAAAGATTTCGAAAACATAATCAAACTAGTAATGGAATTCAAGGACTGTTTTGCTTGGAGTTACGACTAAATGCCAGGATTAGCTCTAGAAGTTGTAGTTCATAAGTTAGGAATAGATCATACTTCTGTTCCAGTCAGACAAGCTCCCAGAAGAATGCTTCTAGAAATTGAGAAACAAGTAATAGCCGAAGATAAGAAGCTAATAGACGCTAAATTTGTCCATGAAGAACAATACCCTACTTGGTTAGCCAATGTGGTACCAGTCAGAAAGAATAATGGTTAGATCAGAATCTGCGTAGACTTCAGAGATTTAAATAAAGCATGTCCAAAAGATGAATTTCCACTACCAATCCTGAACCGATGATCGACATTGCTTCAACACATGAAATATTTTCATTCATGGATGGATCATCAGGATACAACCAGATAAAGATGGCATCAGAAGACGAAAAGCTCACGACATTCAGAACGCCGATCAGAGTGTATTGCTACACAGTAATGTCATTCGTACTAAAGAACGCAGGAGCAACATACCAAAGAGCGATGACGAAGATTTTTGATGATCTCATTCACAACCAAGTTGAGTGCTACGTGGATAATGTGGTCATCAAAAGTAAACTGAAAGAAGATCACCTGTATGATTTGAGAATTGTTTTCGAGCGACTAAGACAATACAACATTATGATGAATCCCTTAAAATGCGCCTTCGGAGTCACCTCCTAGAAATTCTTAGGATTTGTTGTCCGACATCGCGGGATTGAAATTGATCCGGAAAAGATTAAAGCTATCTTAGAAATGCCACCTCCTAAAACCTCGAAACGACTACGATCCTTTCAAGGAAAGTTGGCATATCTTTGACGCTTTATATCGAATTTGTCAGGAAGGTGTTAGCCTTTTTCTGCTTTGATTAAGAAGGATGCCAAGTTTACTTGGGACTCCAAATGTCAACATGCCTTCGATGACATCAAACAAAACTTAATGACACCTCCTGTCTTAGCAGCCCCAATCTTAGGTAGACCGTTGATACTTTATACCGTGGCTTTAGATGACTCCCTTGGAGCCCTGCTAGCCCAGATCAATGATGAGGGAAAAGAAAATGCTCTCTACTACTTAAGCCGTCGTCTAATCCCGACGGAAGTAAAGTATCCTCCTATTGAGAAGCACTGCTTGGCCCTGATCTTCGCCGTACGAAGCTCGTGCATTACATGCTTTCTCATAAAGTCAACCTTATTTCGAGAGTTAATCCGTTGCAATACTTGATGACCCGACCGACGCTCTCGGCGGACTTACCATGTGGTCGATGATACTATTGCAATTCGACATAACTTTCGTTCCTCTTCGCGCCGTAAAGGGACAAGTCCTAGCTGACTTCCTTGCAGCACACTCTTTACCGGCAGATTCGCCTCTCGATGACGATTTGCCTGACGAGCAGATAATGAGCCAAGAAGACACTGATGATCGACATTGGGAACTATACTTCGACGGTGCGTCCTCAGCACAGAAGAACAAAGAATTGCAAATGATAGTGCCCGGTAAGGCAGGAATCGGACTAATCTTTATAACACCGGAGCGGGGTATGTTAAGATACTCCTACCACTTAACGTAATCATGCACAAACAACGAGGCAGAATACGAAGCCCTCATAACAGATCGGAACTAACCATTCAAATGGGAATAACGGACATCAACATCTACGGGATTCTTCGTTGATCATTCAACGTGTCGCCGGACAAGTATGAGATTCTAAAGCCAAGACTCGAACAGTACTTTCAGTGTGCATGAAACTGTTGGTACATATTCCGAATGTAACGATCTACAAGATCCCCAGAAAAGAAAATGCTCTTGCAGATGTGCTAGCTCGCCTTGCAAAAGAATTTTCCTGCTTACAAGATGAGTCCAGTGTCAGTTCAGGGATGACAGGTCCTATCACAGCTCGACATGGATACAATACACAAATCAGAAAGAGCAGAAGAAACAATTGTAGCAATAACAGAAAACACAGAAGATTGGCATCAACCGCTAATAGACTACCTGCAAACAGAGAAATTACCGGACGATAAGTAGCTAGCCCATCAGATCAAGAAAAGAACTTTGTCTTACGCATTAATAAACAATACGTTATACAGAAGGTCTTTTGATCAAATGTGGCTAAGGTGCCTGAGCGAGTCCGAAGCTCGTGAAATTGTCAAAGAGGTACACTCAGGACTCTGTGGTGCTCATCAATCGGGTCCAAAGATGAAAATGAAGATTAAGAGACTAGGGTACTACTGGCCCTCAATGATGACCAACTGTATGAAGATCGCCAAGAGCTGTAACCAATGCCAAGTGCATGGAGTGATTCTACATCAACCTCTAAATGTGCTACATCCGACAATCACGTCGTGGCCATTTGAATGCTAGGGCACAGATATAGTGGGTCCGATAGAACCACCATCTTCAAGAGGACATCGCTTCATTCTTGCAGCTACATACTACATTTCTAAATGGGCGTAGCGGCTCCACTCGTAGAAGTAAAGGCACATAACGTGCTACAGTTTTTTAAAAATCAAGTTGTCTACCGTTTCAGAATACCGCGCAGAATCATTTCAGATAATGAGTCCGCATTCAGAAGCACAAAAATCAACAATTTTGTCAGAAGACATGGAATCGATTGGCGATACTCAACAATCTACTACCCAAGAGCAAACGGCTTGGCCGAGGCTTTTAATAAAACTCTCGTTCAAATTCTAAAGAAAACCTTGGATGACAACAAGAAAAATTGGCACGAGAAATTGTTAGAAGCCTTATGGGCCTACAGGACAACTTTCAGGACTCCTACTCAGTCTACGCCTTACACTTTAGTGTACGGGTCCGAGGCAGTTTTACCTTTGGAGGTTCAGCTTCCATCAATCAGAATTGCAGTTACAAATAAAATTACTACAGAAGAAAATGCCAGATTACAACTGGAAGAACTAGAAAGCTTGGAAGGGAAAAGACTTGCAGCGCAGTAAAATTTGGAACTGTACCAAGCTAAGATGGTCCAGGCCCATGATAAAATGGTCTGCCCAAGAACTTTCAAAGTTGGTGACTTAGTTCTAGTCCTCAAGAGACCTATTCTTGCATACCGCAAGATAGGAGGTAAATTTGAACTGACTTGGGAAGGGCCGTTTGTGGTCGAGACAGTCTACTCAGGAGGCTCCTACCAACTTGTGAATTGCCAAGGAGAACGACAAATGCTTCCAATCAACAGATGATATTTGAGAAGTATTACGCAACCTGATGTTTCGAAGGAATGAATTCTCATCCCTAGAAACACGGGTGAAGTAACCACTTGTGACTGGGTCCGAACCCAAAAACATAAAGATGGATAAAAAAAAGAAAAAAAATCATTAACAAAAAAATATGTGCTAAAAATAAAATATGTGAAATCATAATAATAAAGTTTTACCCTTCCTTTCAAATCAGATCTTGTTCCTGATCTTTACTCATCTTTTCCTACTTTCCTTAAAGTTAAAATAAGTGAATAAGAATCTTCAGTGATAAATATTTTCTTAATGTTCTTATTCTTAGTACAACCCCTGATCCTTTCCTTGTCTTTTCGTAGGGAAATGTCGAACGGGCGGTTGGTCCTAAACTTTAAAAATGGCGTGTGTCTCGCACTCGATGAAAAGAGGGTGAAGGATGGAGCAGTGATAGAAATTGATTCTGACTTCACACCAGCCATCCTACAGTACGAAGAAAATGATTGGGTCCCAGTTGACCGAGAAGAGCTTCACAGCCAGACAATGATGAAGATGGGTGGCCCAAGCCACCAATCCAACATTAAGAAAAGAAAAAAAAACACCGAGGAGAACAAGAAAATCAAGTCAGTAGTTGCCACGGCAGAGGACAGGCTCGTCAGCGCCACACCCACAGAAATTCAAGGGGTAAGGAAAGCTACTCTCACTGCTACCAAAGAAGGAATAAGAATCTCCATATCCGCAAGATGTTGACTAAACTAGCAGCAGATCAACAAGAGGAAACAGCCGCTTTTGTCGGCACACACATTTCAAAGATACCGGTTCGTCAGGAACCGGAAAGAAGAAAGTCAACGCCAAGTAAATCAGAACAAATCGAAGAAGTGCCAAGAAGAACGTAAATAGAGTCGATGTCTCGACGCCGGACAGAGAGACCAGATCTGAAGAACCTTGTTGCGGAAGCAACCCCGGAGGATGTCCCGACAGAGATAATCCCCGAGGAGCCAATGCATGCAAGAGAACGTGACGGGATTGAGCCATACATCCCGCAGTACGTTACTAGGCCTAGTCACTTGCAGATCATCCCAGAATATGAATTAGAAAGAATACAAAATGTTGAGAAGAAGACTTTCAAATACTTTGAAAGGATTAAAGGCAAGAGAATGAACATTTTGGAAGGCCTCGAGTTTTACACAGATGTATTCTCAGAATATGAGCAACAACAGATTGTGGATTGCATCTTAGAACTTCAGAAGATGGGTCGAGCAGGCCGTCTGAGGGAAAAGACTTATTCAGAACCCCGGAGATGGATGTCAGGGAAAGGAAGAGTCACAATACAGTGCAGATGTTACTATAACTTCGTAGAGGATAGAAAAGGAAATCCACCGGGGATACTCCGTCACAGTGAGGTGGATCCAATGACGAGGATAATTAAAAGAATGGTGAAAAGAATGATAACGTGGAGAGTACTGCCAGCAGACTGCATACCCAACAGTTGCTTCATCAACATTTACCAGAAAGGTGACTGCATATCTCCGCACATAGACCACCGCGACTTTGTCAGACCTTTCTGCACAGTTTCGTTCGTCAACCAATGCAATATCATGTTCGGATCTGACCTCCGGATAACAGGCCCGGGTAAGTT
This sequence comes from Papilionanthe hookeriana x Papilionanthe teres, assembly GCA_022702705.1. Classification (NCBI taxonomy): domain Eukaryota; kingdom Viridiplantae; phylum Streptophyta; class Magnoliopsida; order Asparagales; family Orchidaceae; genus Papilionanthe; species Papilionanthe hookeriana x Papilionanthe teres. The sequence continues at coordinate 64,169,552 of CM040436.1, forward strand.
CCGAGGGCCGGTGGAGATACCACTTCCAGTAGGTTCCGTCATGATATTAAAAGGAAATGGAGTAGACGTCGCAAAACATTGTATACCGGGAGTGCCAGTGGAGAGGATCTCCGTTACTTTTAGAAGGATGGACGACAGAAAGGCGCCTTACCACTTCCAGCTAGATCCAGAATTGGAGAGTCTCCGGCCCTACGAGCTGTGTGTTACATGGGGAATAGCACACCTCCAATGCACATCCATGCAGCATTCCTGCCAAGGGTGGCTTGGAAGGTGATGTTATTACCCATGTTTCTTACTATTCAAACATGGATTTTTTATAAACACTTTTGAATGGATCAGCATGAAGTTTATACAGTCCCTTTTGGAGTTACATGGATTGTATGAGACATTAAATTTCTAAGAAAAATGTCATCATGACTAGATTAAGTTGTATGATCTACTTTCAGCAAGTTGGAATGCAAATGACTACGTCATATTCTGCCTTCACCTCTTTTTGTGCAAATCAACTGGGAAACGCCATTAGAGTTAAATGAACTTTGAACGAAGAACAGAAGAGAAAAAAAAATAAATGAGAACTTTCCTTAAAAATTTAAATATTAAAATGAACTCTAAATTCACATGAACACTAAATGAACAACAAAAAAATAAAATCACATCGCTAAAGGACAAATGAAATGAACCTAAATCTCAAATTGAATTCCAGTCTAAATCCATCTTTTCAAACCCTCCAATTCTTCTTCAAATCAAGATCTACTTCAGACCTCCTATGAAACCCTCTCTCGGGATGATTTCAGAACCACGAAAAATTTTCGATTTGGTTATGATGGCATGGATTCATAGCCTTCGCAAAATAATCAAACTTTGATTGATTCTCGTGGGATGTGGAACACTTTCACATCTCATTTCAATCTCCCACTAAATCCAAATCTCCACAGTACATTTCAATTCAAAATTTTCGAGACTGGTACCTACATTCCAGTTCTCATTTCGAGATTGATAGCTACATTTTGACTCTCATCTGAATTGATACCTACATTTCAATTCAAAATTTCCGAGACTGGTACCTACATTCCAGTTCTCATTTCGAGATCGATACCTACATTTCGATTCTCATCTGATTTGATACCTACATTTCAATTCAAAATTTTTGAGACTGGTACCTACATTCCAGTTCTCATTTCTAGATCAATACCTACATTTCGATTCTCATCTTAATTGATACCTACATTTCAATTCAAAATTTCTGAGACTGGTACCTACATTCCAGTTCTCATTTCGAAATCAATACCTAAATTTCGATTCTCTTTCGAATTGACATCTAAATTTCAATTCCAAACTTGTGGGACTGGTACCTAAATTCCAGTTTTCTTTCGAGATCAGTACCTAAATTCTGATTCTCATCCTTTTCAATCAACGCTTAAACTCGGATGCTTACTCCGAGGCTGCTACCTAAAATCCAGTTTTCTTCGCAATCCTGAGGTTGGAACTCGGGTTTCAATTCTCATTTTAAATCCATGTTTCCTCAAACTGATTTTAAATCAAACTTCAATCTAAATTGGAACTCCAAATAAAAAAATCTAAACTCACACATCAAAACTTGAACATGAAATGAAACGAAATCTATATAAAAATTCCCCAGATCTTGTGATTTGGAATTCACCTCCTTTTCCTTTCCCCAGCGAGAGTTCAGGAACCTCCAGTCTTGGAGATATACTAGATACTACCCAGAGAAATTTTTTCTACTCTGTCCGAAAATTGTCACTTGGACATCTGTGTTGGTTTTGTTGATGTCTTCGGTCAACGCCAATACGCGCGGTGTGCTTAGTTAGCACACCACACCTATTGGGGGTCCATTTGTTGACCTCATTTTTGATGAGGTCTTCTCTTTTCTCTTTAGTACTTAGGATCTAGCCTTAGGCTTTTCCTTTGACTATCTTAGAGAACTAGAGATGGAACCTACCCCTTTAGAAACTCAACCACTTCTTAACTCCCTGCAAACCCCACAAGCTTGATTGTAAACCCCTAATCAACTAGAGGGTTGAGATCAAATGTGGAGGTTTAAAGGATGAGTTCCCTATAGGACTCTTTGGCCTTAGGATCACCCTGGGTGGCCTGGTCTGGTGAGGGCTGACTTACACATACACTACACTCTCACACACATATTCCAAATCCTAAAACCCACACTCTCACCCAACTTGACCTCTTGACTCATGTAGGTAATTCACATGGATGGTCCTTAACCCCTAAGCCCCTGGCTAAGAGGGTTATGAACAACATAGTGAATGCCTCAAATGAGTCCTCTCATGGATCATATGGGCTTAATATGGCTTCATGGCTCAACCAAAATGATTCCATTTCACACACACTTGCTCAATTTTCATTTTTCCAAAATTTCAATTTTTGACCCCCAGGGCCCTGGATCCACCAAACCTATTAAAAGCCCTTGAAACTACCCAAAACCACCAAAATTTCCAAATCACCCAAAACTTTTCCAAAATCAACCTTGAACATTTCCCCACCAATCAAATTGATCATTTATAGCCAAAAATACCAAAATTTCCAAAAAATACCCCCAATACCCTCCAAATTACCAAAATGTCCCTCTTGACCCAATATCCAAAAATTCCAAAAATTCCCAGAAAATTCCAGAAAATCTCAAATATTCTCAATTTCATTTAGTTTAACTACACCATGGGCCAATTTTGTAAATTTACCCCACTTTTACTAAAACCCCCAATTTGCCCAAAAGTCAAACCCAAATGAACCCAATGTTAAACCAAACCACTCCAATTGACCCCAATTTTGATTCAATTCAATTCTAAACTTCAATTCAATATCTCTAATATCAATCTAGACCAAATCCAAGCCCAATTTGATTGAAATTTGAATCCAATTTCAATTTTAAGCTTAAAGCCCAATTTTGACCCATGACCCAAACTTAGCCCAAACCAACCCAACTCAACTCCAATTAATCCCAAACCTTTTCTAAATCTTCCCTAACATCCCCACAAACAAAAAAACTAACTTGATTTGCCCAAAATTTGGACCCAAACTAGACCTAAAACAAACCCAAAACCAAAATCCCTTAAATTGACCTAAACCCAAACCTAACCCAAATGGGCCCAAATCCCAAAATTAAAGCCCAACCAAGGTTGAAAGCTCTTTGTTACACTCCCATGAACATTTCTCAACATTAATTTTATATCAATTTCAACATTAGCCCAACCTTAGCCCAAGTTAGTCCATTTTGATCTATTTTGACCCTATCACCAAGGGGACCCAAATTAGACTCAATTCAATTCCAAATCACCTCAAATTTGTCTCAAATCACTCATGACACATCCCTAAACCAAACTCAACATTTATTTAGCATGGCCCTTTGCAAAATTTTTCATCTAAAAGCCCATTTTGAAACATAAAAGCCCATTCCCTTAAGCCATTTTAAAAGCCCACCTTTACCAAATTTTAAAAGCCCAAACCCATCCTAAAGCGCACATTACAATCTCATCTCATCCCCACTTAATTAATATCATTCCCTAAGTGCAAAACCCATCATGAAAATCAAACCAAAATGGTATTATGCCAAATCCCATCAAATAACCCCAAAATTTTCAAAATTTCATAAACCCTTTTCCATGAAAGTTGACTTGACTTTTCCCAAGCCAAATGGAGCCATGAAACCATGTATGAGCCACATGGGAGCCATGAAAGCCTTGGACACCTCACCATATCCAAAGCGGCAAGAAGAGGGGACCCTTTAATGATTCTCTTAAGAGTGATTAACCACTCCCATGATTCCCCTAAACCATGCTTAAACCTAATTGTACTTGGATGGTGACTTCTCCCCACTAATTAAGCTGAGCCAAATAGCCTTCTCTTCAGCCCAAGCAGGCCATGGGGAGGTGAACCTAACCCAAAACCATGGGTTGACCCAAAACAAGCCAAAATCACCCCTTTCCCATTCCATTTCAATTCACCACCTTTACACATGGCCAAGTCCAATTGACTTCACCTTTGCCAAGCCCTAACCTCACTGGTCAAGATGGTGACCTAACCCTGGCAGGCCAGCCACCACAGCCGCCGGAAAACACCATGGCCGAGACCTTGGGAGGAGCCCAACATTGAAATTCTCTCTGCTGAGCTGCCCCATGCCTAATGGCCATTGGAGCTGTTCTTCCCTTTCCCAAAGCAGCTGATCCCAGCCATCAAACCCCCCTGGGAGACCCTCCAGCCACTCCTATTTAAACCCCACCCCCGCTCGATCAAGAGAAGAGTTGCACCAAACCATACAGAAACTCTGCCAAAATTGTTCCAGACCATCCTCCACACTTAGAGCAATTGATCCCCAGTGATAATTTGCCGTAATTCCCATCCACGCGAGCTCGATTTCTCGACCAAAATTCCACCCAAAACCAGGACACTTTCCAATTCTCCACCAAACTCAAATTAAACTCACCCACATCTGCACAAGATCAAGAGAAGGAGTTCCCCAATGGAAGCCCCCTCTCTAGGCCACCCATTTGCTCTAGCCTCCAAGCTTTGGAATCGGGTCTGGTCGAATTCAAGTCTAGACAATTCCTCAGGGCCAGAGACTTCATCTGGAGCTTACTTAGACTCAATCAAAGGTGACACAACTCTTAGATAGATGCCAGACTTCTCTGAGCAAAGGTATGAGCTCTCTCCTCCTCCTGAGCTTCCATGGATTCTCCATTCCTATTGCCTTAATTTCAAAGCATGATTACCATATGGATGTGTTCGTCTCTTCAAGATGAATCCATAGAGTATAATAACGTAGAAATCAGTTAAGAATCGAGAGAGATATCAAGCCTGGAAGATGGACGGCTCTCGGGTGAGGTCGATTGGGGACGATGAGCGGATGCTGTCCATTCAATACACGCGCAAATGGATGGCCCAGATCAAGTCGGACCGGGAGATGGAGCATGAACAGTACGCCGCGTGGCGCTGAGTTAGACGGCGGCGACGAATCAAATGGCGACGCGTGGTGTTCAGAGCTGCCGATGTTTCGCTGGCGCCGCGTGGATAAGTAGATAAATAGGGTATTCAATGTATTTATTAAATATCAGAAACTTTGAAAATTCATAACTTTGTGTAGAAAATTCACAAAAATAAAATAAAAATACCCTCTTGCTCAGTAAACAGAGGAGAATAATGTGGAAAAAGAAATCAAGTCATTTCATTAAGTATTTTATTTTTAATGATTTATTTACTCTCTGCAGTGTTTTAATTCTTCATTTGCATAGGCAATTAACCATGGCATGAGACCATAAGGCTTTTGAAGCCTCTGAACTTGGGAACATTCCCTGAATTTTCCAAGGTCAGAGGCCATCCCTATGAGAAGTTATTAATTTTCTAAGTTCATGTTACTGTTTTGAGTATTTTAATTCCAATAATTAGCATGTTGTGAAATAAAATCTAGAAAAATTTGGTGAAGTTCCTTATGACTAAAGGAACCTAGGAAAAATTGGTTTTGAGTTAATTCACATGGAACAACCCTAATTGGCCTAAAGACCCAAAATTGAACTTTAATTAATTAGGGTTAATTACACATCAAATTAACTTGAAAAAAATTCTCCACTGATCTTTAGGATCAAAGGAACATCACATAAAAATTTGAAATCAATTGGAAATGTTTAATCCCACTAAATGGATTAATTAAACCCCATAACCAAAATTAAACTTTTAAAATTCATAACTCACAAAATACTTTTCAAAAATTCACAAAAATGGTTTTGGGACTTCTCTGATATCAGAGGAGTTTAGGAAAATTAAAATTTTAATTTTCTAAAAAAGTTGATTTTTATAATTATTTTAATATTTTTAATAATTTAAAAAATAATAAAAATCATAAAAATATTAAAAATCACCAAAATGTCACATTTTTAATTCTAATCACCTAGGAACAAACCAAATATTTTCCTAAGTCTCTAGGGTAAGATATTGAATTTTAAAGGCTTAAAACAATTTTTGAATTAAAAAAATGATTTTCTTTAACATTTCCGCTAAAATAATTCTAATAAATCAAAGAAAAATTAGAAAAATATAAAATATGGTTCCCTAATTTCCTTGAGGTCAGATAGATTTTTAAAAAATATAAAATCCTTTTTTTCAGCTTTTATTTCTTTTTAAATTAATTAACACTCCAAAATTTAAAATATTTCTAATATATAACACTCTGGTCATTAGGAACATTTCCTTGGTCTTGTTATTGAATTTTTCTTGAAAACCCCTATTTTCCATTAAAAATAATTACATAAATAAATTAAATACAGAAAAATCACATTTTCTCCTCGAATGTCTTAATTGACATATGAGTGAGGTTACATAAAAGTTTCAAGTTCATTTGAGCTTAGTTTAATGAGTTATAGAATTATTAAGCTTGAAGGGCAAAAGGGTAATTAAAAATTTCAACCCTTAATTAAAATTTTAGGATTAATCAAAAAGGTGAGGGTAAAATATTTGATTTTAATCTGATTTTGGATGATTGAAACTTAAATGATTGAGGGTAAAAACCTACTAACCATTTCAAATATAATTAAAATAAAACTTTAATTAATTAATTAATTGAAATTTTGGAAGAATAATAGAAATTGGAATTATTAAAGTAGGGATATTATTAAAAGATTATTTATTCTTTATTTTATGAATCCCTAAATTAATTACTTCAATAATATTTAATTCTTAACTAAAAGGATAATCCTAACTTAAAATTTAAAATGTTAAATTAAATTAAATTAAATTTAAGATGTTGAGATTAAATTAAATCAAAATCTAAATCAAGTTAACACCTTAACAATTAAATTAAATCATATTTAATATATTAAGATAAAAATTAAAATTAAATTAAATTAAAAATTTAAATTAAATTAAATCAAATCAAATCAAATTAAATTAAATTAAATTAAATTAAATTAAATTAAACTAAAATCAAATTAAATTAAAGTTAAATTAAACTTAAATTAAATTAAAATTAAATTGAATTAAAATCATTTAACAACACACCTAAATGAAATCATTAAGAGTTAAACCAAACACTTAAAGTAAACTTAAAACATAAAGGACTTGAACACTATTCCAAACTTAAACTAATTTTTTTATAATTAAGTCAAAATTAAAATTAAATCATTAAGTTTAAATCATTAAAACACTTAATAAGTTGATTTGCCCTTTTAAAGCTCTTATTATTATAGCTCTTAAATGAAGTATCAAGTGAAGTGTTACTTCACTTATAGGATATTCAAATGTCCTAGTTCACCGAGCAAGGAACAAAACTTAAACCCCTGGATGATTAATTCACTCGTGCAACTAAATTTACTTGGACTCAAAACAATCCCGTAAATATTGAAAAGATGTTTAGGACTCGTCCTAAGAACTTCCTCAATATGGCGGGATGTTTTAGAAGAACAATTGAATTTAATTATTCTTTGATGAAGAAAATCATCCTTAAACCAAACCAAGAACCTAGACGTCATAGGATATGACTAGTTATAGGATTAGGAATTTGGTAGACAACCAAAACCGTTCCCTTAGCTTTACCTAGGTATCTGTTGAAATATTTAAATGCCTTAACATGTGTTTCAAGTGCAGCTTGGGATGACGGGAAGACCCTCCAGGTACGCTTTTATTTTATTGCAATTTACTTACATGCACTGTGCTTTACTTTTCTTGCATGATAAACAAGACTGTTGCATGAAAACCAAAACCTTTAGGATAGTCCCTAAACTGAAACCAAAACTAAATTAAAAGTCATTGCAAGATAAAATTCACCGCCATAACATTCTAAAATATAAAACAACTCAAATTTAATCACAAACATAACAACAAAAAACCACAACTTTAATTAAATTAAAACGTCTCATTGAATGATCAGGAATACCTCCGATGATGTAACCCACGTGTTGCTAACGGGATTTCCCACGGTCTAAATGAAAGTGTGGAACTCATTCAGTTGAGTTTAGCAAATTCATCCTGACTAAGTGAATTCGATGAAAATAACTGCGGTGGATGACGGAATCGTGGGATCTTAATCGGTTATGTTTAAATAACCTTAAGATTTGTTTTAATTAAAATATTAAAAACACTTGGATTTTAAGATTTTCTCTAAACCAAAACACTTCTCTCATCTCCCCATTTATGACTTCTAAAACTAAACCTCTGCAACAACAAGGAGCTCGGAGCATGGTGGGCAGCTCGGCCATCGTCATAAGCAAAACTCGGATCTACTTCAACAAAAATTTCTTAGAATTAAACAACAAAGCCTTAGGATTTCGAGGTAGTTTGCTTAGTGCAACATAAATCCTTAACTTTTTGTTAGGCATTTGTATAATCATATTATGCAAATTAAGCCCTAACTGGTCTTAGGATTCCGAGGTAGTTGTTTGGTACGACATAAACCCTCACATCTTCGAGGCTATTTGTATGATCATGTCATACAAATATAAGTCCTAAATAATTAAAATTGACAGGATTACAACATTAAATAAACTCTCAAATTTAAGCCAAACCATAGGATAGTTGGGAAGTCACCGAAGTCCACTTCGGTTCCGTGACATCCCCTACTTCTCTTCCTTTGGATTCTTAAAATAAACTGTTCCAAATTTGAGCTATTCCCTATTGAAATTTCCAAACTCCAATTGTTTGAAAACCTTAAACTTTGAAATTCTTGAGAGAAAAACAACTTATCATTATCGAGAGTTTTCTTAAATGATTCCTATCGTTTAAGATGTAATTAACTATAGGGGCTTGCCCTTATAAGGAACTTTAAGAACCCAGGTAATATAAACCCTGCTTAATTCCTTTATATTAAGCAGGGGAACTTGTCGGCTTATAAAATTGGTTCGCAGACCAAACGGATGTCACAAATCTTCTAGTTTATTTAATCGAGCCCCATCATCGAGCAGTGTGTCTATTCTTCGGGATAGATACACAGTTTGTGATGCGGTGCTCGTTTATATAAACTATTTGGGATGTGAGATCGGTTTGATTTCATATCTTAAAATTTTCAAATTTAAAATTATTTTAAAAAATCAAATGCTACTGTCCAAATTATATATATATATATATTTAAATTAAATTTCAAATTTAAAATTCGCCGACAATTTCTGTAGGCGACCAATTTTTAAAAATACAACACTTATCCTAAAAATATGCCGACAGATTATCCAAACCTCGATCACAAAACCTCTTCTCTTGATAATCCTCCTCTTCATCATCACCTTGTTGAATAAACGCCGCACCTCAAAACTGATGAACTTTCGTTGATTGAAAAATCTAAATCTTAAGGTTTTTATGGAGTTGGAATCCATTGGATGTGAATTAGGAAAGGAATGTTCCATTTTTCTGGAGTTTGGGAGTTAAAAATGGAGTTTGATGAGTTAAAAGGAAGAAAATCCCGCATAAAATCGCCAAAAAACTGCATTTTGAAACTCCAAAAACCGTCATCGGACCTTGGGCACTGGCGAAGCTGTAAGGGTGCCAGCGGTGCCTAAATCCCAAAATAGGGTGCTTTCTCTCTAGAATAGGGCTCCAGTGGCGCCCATTATGGCACCGCCTGCGCCAGTGTTCAAATTTTCTACAAACTTCATTTTGGTTCAAAATCTTCTAATTTTTCAATACGATCCAATATTTTCCATTCATTCATGATATTTAAGAGTAAGTAGGACTCCAATATGACACTCTACAAGCACAACTACTAAAAACAAGCACACAAAGATAACAAAAATAAATATGGGTTGGTGATCCCTGATTACAATATACAAGAGTTTAATCATTTAATTTTCTTGTTTAAATTTCTTCCTTTATAACGGTGCCAAAAACTTAACTACAAAGCAAAGTATGATTTCAATTTTGTCTTTAAATAGTAGGGATTTTACGCAAGTATATGTATTGTTATCAAGTAATATAGGTCTTTCTGATTAAGCCCCAAATATTAATCCCACAGAGATCGCAGTAAATCACAGTGGCTTTAAAGAGAAGTTCTAGTCTACAATAACACGCCCTAGCTTGGAAGGTGGATAAAGGTTTGGTTTTAATTAAATCCTACAATTATCACTACAATACTACCTCTACTCCTAAAATAAAATACTTAAGGAAAATTAGAATGTGGGGTTGGATATATTAAAAATACTCTTCCTCATGCAATGAAATTAGTGACATGTGTAAAAATAAAATAAGTTGCGAGAGAAATTGTGACAAATAGGAGAAATTATGTTCTTTACCCTTACTTGGTTCTATAAAGAACATAGGTTAATTTGATGATTTGAAATCTTGTAGATGGGTTAGGAATGGAAGATACTAGCTTTCACTCTAGAGTTCTCTCTTCTCCCTCCACCTGGGGGCTAACATCTGATAATGAAACTTTTCACATCAAACTAAATTAGGGGTTTTAGCCTGCATCCTAAAGTCCTCTAATTCTACACCTCTTAAACATGCATATCTCCCTTTTTATTTGCACTCAATTATATGGACTACATTCTCACCCATATAATCTCATGTGATTTTTACCAATAGTTGACTGAGACAATACCGCATTGGTTCTTACATGTTCTCACAACAGATTCTAACATGCAAGTTGATCAAATTTACATGTAAATGAAGATCAATGTAAAATCATCACAATACATTCTCACTCTACTCAATTCTATATCCTACACATTCATACTAATTCATTGTAAGAGGAAAGAGTAAAGAAAGCTACTCACTACACATAGAGAACAACAACAACTTTTGATTGAATAAGTCTTTGAAACCACACATACAAAGTACTAGATTCAAATCAAAATACAATGAAAATACTTATCTCTGATGAAAATCAAACTCTCCTTGTATAAAAAAAATAATCTCTTTGCAATCCTCTCCAAGAACAAAGTGAAAAGAAAAGAAATTCTTACACTCTCTCTTTCTCTCTCACCTTGTCGCCCCACTTGGGCTTACACACAAGCCTTCACTTCTTCTGCAAGCCTACTTCTCCTCTTCTAATCTTCTTCTTCTCTATATCCTTTTCTTCAATAGTTTCCAAGCCTTAATATAATTTCCTAAGAGATGCTTAAGTGTCTCTTCAAAAAGAGTCCACATTCAATGAATCATCCAATGGTAGCCTTAAGTGTCTTTTCACTCCAGGAGACACATCTCTTCCATAATAATTCCTTTTAACCAACCCCAAATCTTTTATAAAGTTTAATTTATCATTCCCAATGAATTCCCCATGATACACACTTCTCAACACTTCAAAAATCATCCAAATTCGACGTATATTGAAGACGTTATGTCAAAAACTGTAACTGGCGGCTATGCACCGTCGGTTTGGTGCATAGGCGCCAATGCCTGGTGGCTATGCACCAAATGGTGGCGCCTAGGCACCAAAAATAGGTACAAAAGTGTCCAGTTCAACCTGTTTTGCTCCAGTATGCTCCGGTTTGACCCGTTTTGCTCCGGTATGCTCCATTTTGGTCCATTTTTGTTCTTTTTGCTCCAATCACTCCAAATTCTTCAATTTGATGTACCTACAGCACAAAACACAATAAAAATATCTTTAAAGTGCGATATCATTATAAAATTTAGTTTAAAAAGTAGTACATTTTTAGGTTGGTCAAAATCCCCCAAAATTAAACGTTACTTGTCCTCAAGACTACACTTCTAAAATAATTTTTGTATGTTAGAGTTAATGAGTCACCCTTTAGAATTGCTAAAGTTTTGTTCAAAAATGGATAGTTCAACCTAGAAGAACTTCTAGTGAATCAGACTAGCCCAGGGTCTAAGATATTTATCATCGAACTTGAGAACTTGTTTTCCTATATAATTCAGAAAAATATGCAGATTTTTCAAACTGCGGATCCTATGAGCTTTACTTTCTATACTGAAGAAATCTCTTAAAGATAATTTTTACTAGTTTTAGTAAAAAAAGCAAGCTTACGATTGTTATAAGTTACTTACTTTAGAAAGACTCAAGTGAAACCAATTTTTGATTATGACCTCTCCTCAAGCTTCTCGTCACAATTTTTTTTTAGGATCTTCTTGATCCATTTTTTTTCTTTTTAATTTTTCTTTTCTTTTTTTTTATATATGTAGACAACCCCATGTAGTGGGATTAAGGCTTTGTTGTTGTTGTTGTTGTTGTTGTTGTGAGGATTACTATATCTTGAGAAGTTCTTAAATGATTTTGAATTCCACTATCCTCCTCTAAAGTTAAAACTTATTACTTTCCTTCACTTGAAAAGATATGCATATGTTTATTTTTTAAATACTTTCTAAAAGAGCCTTAAATGTTTGAAAATAAAAATACTAAGGATCCTTAATTTTTTTAATAAATACACTTCCTACTAAAGATAATTATTCATTTTCTCATGTTCTCCACTAAATATCTTTAACTCTAGGTTCACCCTTTTCACTAAAGTTATCAACTATGTTTTCCTACTCCATTTATATACTTAAAATTCTAACATTCTTTAGATGACTCCACATAACAATAATCATATAAAATAAAATACAAATTTATTTGTAGTAGTTTTGAAAACTAGTAAGGTTTAAATTTGAAACATTATTATCCCCCCCCACCCCAAAAAAAAAAAAGTAAGCTCAAACATGTGTAACAATGAAGTACAAAAATATGCGGCAGGAAAAGATCACTTTTACAATTTACTATAAATCCTACAAAAATATCAACAAATATCACTTGGTAGAATATTACAGTAGAAAGTAAATCTAGCCTAAACATGCTTGACATAACACTATAAAGCAATTTTAAATTGTAGAATAGGTACAAAATGAAGATTAAATAGGAACACATTTTAAATTTTATAAAAGAATTGCTGGATGCTAACAAGTTTAAAATATTAAGATAAGTTTTGTTATCTCCAATGACTCATTCAAATTGACTCACAAACATAGACACACAAACTCCAATACATAGACTCACAGATTTCATAAACAAATAATAACTGATGTTAATTTGATATCTCTTCTACTCACATTTCCCCTCCTTACTTTCAATTTCTAACAGAAGATACTACATTAATAACTTGGGTGTATTAAAAATTTTGTTATATGGTTATCACCCTTGAACCAGAATTCCCCTATTATTAAAACTCATGTGTTTCCAATATCAGGTTTACTCTAAGTCTAAGGTATACACAATCTGGTAAATAAAAGTAGTGCAGTTCATCCAGATGTTTTTCACTAAGTAATTTCATGATCTTACTCAGTAAAGACAAAATCAGATAAAGGAAGTAATAGAGTTGAAATGGAATGGTCCAAGTCCAAACTCTAAATGCTTTAAGGTAATGCTCAACTCAGGTTGAGAACTAAGTTGTAACATACTCGTCAGCCTTCTACTACCAAAATTCATATACAAATTTAGTCAAGACCAAAACATAAACTCACAACATTAACCCAAACCACTCTTCCACATCAAACAATGATTGAAGTCTAACATCTCACTATTATCCAATCCAACATAACAACAATTACACTAAATGGATAACAACGATAACCATGGGTTGACTCACATGAAGCGTTTGGTTTAACATCGATGTCCCGATGTATCCAATGTTTACTCTGGTTGCCCCAGCATCAGAATCTCATTCATTTTGTCTGTATACCACAAATATGCCATTCAGTGATTTTAAATAACTCTTTCTTAATAGATCTTTTACTGATTTCATCATTTAATTTAGGTTCTTCTTTTGATTAAGTCGAATCCAAAGATATAAAGACTGGTGGTGTAGATGAATTCCCCTAAATAGGTAGACATTAAAATTGTATGGGGTATATTCATCTTAAGTTCATGATATTTTTCAACAGATGGAATTAAAAGTTTACTATTTTGGCTAACGTCCCTCATTTTACACCTCTCCTGGACATACATACAGTCTTCTTTAAATAACGTTTTCAACTCATCATGAAAGTCCATTTTAGTCTCATATGCTAACTTACTGTCAAAACTCTCTTGGAAATGGTCTTTACTAAGATAATCAGTTTCATCCACCCAAAAACAATCATCATCTTTTCTTTCAGCTGGATATTTCATAGTCTTTAATACATAAAAATTACTTCCTGATCATTAATATTCATAGTCAACTCCCCTTTTTGCACATCTATCATAACTTATCGAGTAACAAGGAAAGTTTTCCCCAAAATAATTGGATTATCTTTGTCGTCCTCCATATCTAATACAATAAAGTTCAAAGGAAAGATAAATTTATCCATTTTAATAGTCACATCCTCTATAACTCTTTTTGGATAAATGATAGATCATCAGCTAACTTAAGGGTTACAGTAGTGGGAGAAATATCAACTAAACCTAACCTTTTAAATATAGATAGAGGCATCACATTAATGATCACTCCTAAATCACACAAAGCTTTTCCACATAATTTTTCTCTAATTGCACAAGGAATTGTAAAGCTACACAGATCTTTAATTTTCTAAAGAAGCTTTTTCTAAAGTATAGCGTTGCACTCCTCACTTAGTGAAACTGTCTCGTAATCCCCAGGTTTCCTTTTCTTGTTTAATATCTCCTTTATGAACTTTACATAACTTGGCAAGTGTTCCAAAGCTTCAGTGAAAGGAATATTTATTGTTAACTTCTTAAGTACTTTCAAGAATTTTGAAAATTATTTATCCAACTCATGCTGTCTAAGTCTTTGAGGAAATGGAGGTGGTGGTCTTTCTAAATTGATTTTAGTTGGAGATGTTAATATTTCCAGATCCTTAGAAACATGTTCTTTAGGTCTTTTAATTTCCATTGTTTCTCTCACAACTTCTTTCTTTTTTCTAACCACATCCTCTATCTCTCTTCCACTTCTTAATTGGATAGCTTCTACTTGTTCATTTGTGTACTCTTTAGGGTTAATCTCAATGTTTCTAGGAAGTGTTCCTTAGGATCTATTACTAAGTGAGTTGGCAATATTTCCCAGTTGATTCTCTACATTTATAATTAAAACATTTTGACGTTGCAACTGGTTTCCCATTTGCAATACTACTTCATCTATAGAAATCTTCTTATCCACAAATTGTTGATCTTTGTTAGAGTCCAGTGAATATGAAGGTCTATAGTTTGTGTTCCCCTTATTATTCCAACTTCCATTAGGATTTGCATGATTATTTTCCCATTGTTGGTTTCCACCCCTAATAGTATGATTCCAGTAAAATTAGGATGGTTCTTCTATCCTGGGTTTTAAAAGTTAGAATATGGGTTTTTTATGGTATTTAAAGTCTCATATGATAAGTTAGAATCAATCATATGCCCTAATGAACTTTCCTCACTTACTGGAGTAAATTGAGGTTGGTTCATTACAAATTGGTCCAACTACCTTGATACTGCAACAACATAAGATGCAAGAATTGCAATTGCATCTGTATTATGAACAGTGGCTACCTTTTAGGATTTACCCTTGTAAAGGGCCATTGAAATTCATTTGCAGTCATTTCTTTAATTAACGCGTACGCTTCATTAAATGATTTTGACATTAATGATCCACCAGCGGTAGCGTCAATTATAGACCTAAGGGATCCTACTAACCCATTCTAAAAAGTTTGATGATTAACCAATTTGGCAAAGCATGGTGTGGACACTTTCTTAGGAGTTCTTTAATTCTTTCTCAGGCTTCATATATTGATTCCCCTTCATACCGACAAAATGAGATAATATCATTTCTAAGTTTAGTAGTCATTGAAGGTGAAAAATACTTGGCTTGAAATTTCTGAGTTAACTCCTCCCAATTTTTAATAGAGCCAGGTACTAATGAGTATAACCACATTTTAGAATTATCCCTTAGTGAGAAAGGAAAAAGCCTTAGTCTAACAACATCGTCTGACATGCCATTATAACGAAATGTAGCACAAAGTTCTAGAAAGCATGATAAGTGTATAGGGATCCTCCAAAGTAGTTCCCCCAAACTGGTTGTTTTGTACCAGTTAGATAATCTCTGGATTTAGTTCAAATGAGTCAGCTTCTACGACAGGAATTTGTATACTTGAGTGAATTTCTTTTGTCACAGGATTTACATAATCCCTCAATGATTTATGATGATTTTTCAAGTTATAATTTTGAATGTTTTCCATTTCCATTTCTACTTTTTTAATTCTTTTTTTTTTGTTTTTATCTTTTTTTCTAACTCATGATCATAAGGCATAAGTCCTGCCAATCCTTTAGTTCACATACATAACACAACAAACAATACATTAACAATTAAATAAAAAATAATTTCAACACAAGAAAAAATTTTCATAAACACCTTACTTTTTACACAAACAGTTTCTTCACAACACTTTTTCATAAAAAAACATTTCACACAAAAATAGTTTTTACGACACTACAGTTTTCCAAATCTAAGACTAAATACTTCAACTAAAATCCTTTAAAAAGTTAAAATCAACCGTTGTGATCTCCGACAACGGCGCCAAAAACTTGATCCTTTACAACGATGACAAAAACTTGTCTCCAAAGCAAAGTAAGATTTCAATTATGTCTTTAAATAGTAGGGATTTTATGCAAGTATACGTATCATTATCAAGTAATATAGAGCTTTCTGATTAAGTTTTGAATATTGATCTCACGAAGATCGCGATAAATCACAATGACTTTCAAGAGAAGTTCTAGTCTACAATAACACGCCCTAGCTTGGAAGGTCGATAAATGTTTGGTTTTAATTAAATCCTACAATTATCACTACAATACTACTTCTACTCCTAAACTAAAATACTTAGAGAAAATTAGAAAGTGGGTTTGGATATATTAAAAATACTCTTCCTCATGCAATGAAATTAGTGACATGTGTAAAAATAAAACATGTATTAAGAGAGATTGTGACAAATATAAGCAATTAGATTCTTTACCCTTTCTTGGTTCTATAAAGAACATAGGTTAATTTGATGATTTGAAATCTTGTAGGTCGGTTAGGAAGGGAAGATACTAGCTCTCACTCTAGAGTTCCCTCTTTTCCCTCCACCTGAGGGCAGACATCTCATAACAAAACTTTTCACATCAAATCAAATTATGGGATTTAGCCTGTCACCCTAAAGTTCTCTATTTCTACACCTCTTAAACATGCATATATCCTTATTTATTTACACCCAATTATATGGACTACATTCTCACCCATATAATCTCATGTGATTTTTACTAATAGTTTACTGAGACAATACCACATTGGTTCTTACTTGTTCTCACAATAGATTTTAACATGCAAGTTGATCAAGTTTATATGTGAATGAAGATCAAAGTAAAATCATCACAATATATTCTCACTCTACTCAATTCTATATCCTACACATGCATACTAATTCATTGTAAGACGAAAGAGTAAAGAAAACTACTCACTACACATGGAGAAACAACAATAACTTTTCATTGAACAAGTCTTTGAAACCGCACATACAAAGTACTAGATTCAAATCAAAATACAATGAAAATACTTATCTTTGAGGAAAATCAAACATTCCTTGTATAGCAAAAGCAACCTCCTTACAATCCTCTCCAAGAACAAAGTGAAAAGAAAAGAAGAAATTCTCACACTCTCTCTTTCTCTCTCACCTTGTTGCCCCACTTGGGCTCACGCCCAAGCCTTCGCTTCTTCTGCAAGCCTTCTTCTCCTCTTCTAATCTTCTCCTTCTCCATATTCTTTTATTCAAGAGTTTCCAAGCCTTAATTATAATTTCCTAAGAGATGCTTAAGTGTCTCTCCACATTCAATGAATCATCCAATGGGTGCCTTAAGTGCATTTTCACTTCAAGAGACACATCTCTTCCATAATAACTCCTTCTAACCGACCCAAAATCTTATAGAAAGTTTATTTTATCATTCCCAATGAATTCCCCAGAAGACACACCGGCGGCTATGTGCCATCGGTTTGGTGCATAGGCACCATTGACTGGCAGCTATGCGCCAACTGGTGGCGCCTAGGCGCCAGACACAAGTACAAAAGTGTTCGGTTCGACTCATTTTGCTCCTGTATGCTCCGGTTTGACCCGTTTTGCTCCAGTATGCTCCAGTTTGGTCCATTTTTGTTCCTTTTTCTCCAATCACTCCAAATTCTTCAATTTGATGTACCTACAACCAAAAACACTAGAAAACATACCTTTAAAGTGCAATATCATTATAAAATTTAGCATAAAAAGCAGTACATTTTTAGGTTGATCAGTTGCCTCCCATAAAGTGCTTGGTTTAACATCGTCAGCCTGACAAACCATTCAGTTATTCATAATGACTTAACATTAAAACCTCTTTAAAATCTGGTTGAAACTTTTCAAAATATGTGTTGACCTCACTTTTGTGAGGATCATTTCTAAACCATGTTGAGGTAAAGAATCTACCAAATTTAACTCCCTAAATCTCAATGTTAGTCACTAAACCTTAATGACTAGGGTAAAACCCTATAAATCCTTTTTTTTATCCCAAATTTTAATGATATCTTAAATTGATCAAATCAGTAATGACAGATCTTGATCTGATCAATTATTGACCTTATAGGTCAACCTTTGACCTAAAAAGTCAACTTTGGTCAAAATAGTTAATTTCTGACCTAATGACTACCCATTAACCTAAAAAGTCAACTTTGGTCAAAATGATCAATTTCTGACCCAATGACCACTCCATTGACCCAATAGGTCAACCTTTGAGCAAAAAGTCAATTTTGGTCAAAATAGTTAATCGTTGACCCAATGATCAACCCATTACCCAATAGGTCAATCTTTGACCAAAAAGTAAACTTTGGTCAAAATGGACAATTTATGACCCAATGCCATCCTACTGACTCAAATGGTCAACTTTTGATGCAAAAAGTCAAAATTGGCCAAAATCATAAACTCAAGTCCTAAAAAAACCACCACATTGACCTCATTAGTCACCTCATGTCCTAAATAAATAAATTAGGTCAAAATGGTCAAACCATAACCCAAAGATTATTGCATTGCCCTTATTGGTCATTCATTAACATAAGTAATTGTAATTTGATCAAAACAATCCATACATGATATAAAGATAACCACACTAACCTCATTGGTCAATTTTTGACCTAAAAGGACAAGTTAGGTCAAAATGGTCAACCCATGACCTCATGATCACAAAAAATGATTTTAAGGTTAGAAATTGACCTAATCAACTTGACATTGGTCAAACTGACCAAAGACTAATCTAAAAGTCACCACATTGACCCTTGGAATGACTTAAACCCTAAAATTGGTCAACATGACCAAATAAAACATTTAATGGAAAATCCTATGGACTTTATGACCAAACCAACCATGACAAGGTTGGGTAGGTCACATTGGACACCCTTGGACTAGAATTGGTCAACCTAGGTCAACCTGGGTCAACATTGGTCAACCCTAGTCAACATGTATCAAATTTGGTCAACATACCCAATTTTGAACAAAAAATGATGAAATTAATATAATAATTAATTCTAAAATTATTTTGATTAATTTATTGGCTAATAATATAATTTCCAATATTTTTGATTAATTACATAATTAATTAAAAATGGAAATACAAGTAAAAAACCATGAAAATAAATTAGATATGTGACATCATTTATGACATAATAAATTGTTTTCAGTTTTTCAAACTCATTAATGACACCATGATGACCTCACATGGGTTAAACACCGCCCATAAGACCCATTAAAAATAAATCAAACCATATGGTGATTCATGATATATCACCTTAACTATGGTTAAAAGACATGATGGCACCTTAATCACGCGGGGAAATGAGGTGTCATCCTCTCCGAAACTAAAACCATGATTCATTCCCTTTCATGAGAAGAGTTGGCCGGCCCTTACAAAGAAGTTTTGATTAACCCATAGGCTATCCAATGTTGAATAGCCATCATTTAGACCTCTCTTTCATCATGGTTAGAAACCATCATAACTCTGATGAGAAGGCAAGCTTAAGTGTCATATTTTCTCCATATACTTAAAGAAGTAAATGGTTGAGTCACCATGCACCTCTCCTTTCATCCAATGGAAGATAGAACTTAGCTAAACCACTCTATACACTAGGGTTAAACTCATCATGATATTACATGGAAAATGAAGAAGAAGAAGGATATGTGTCCTCCCCTCCCTTAATTCATTGAATGAAATTATGAATCACTTGGGGGAGGTTAATTTAACTGATTATAGCAAGCCATATCCACCTTATAGGGGAGCCAATAGAAGCAAGCCAAATTGAGAACCAAGCTCTTACCATAATTAAACCCAACATGGGTTACTCTTGGAAAAGTGAATTACACTTATCCCTCAGCTAAAATCCTATCCTAATGCCATAATGATACATTTCACCACCCTTAGCCAAGCTCAAGCTCATCCTAAACCCTCCATGGCTATAAATAAGCCTAAACCAGAAAGCTTAAGGAAGGAGGCGGCCAAAAATTATAGACACTCACACACTGCTCAAATCCCTTAACCTTCAACACGAAAGTTTTTCTTTAGGACTGATGCGGTGGACTTTATATTGCAAGAACATATGAACTCAAATTTATATATTTATAATGATTTTGTGAACTCCAAACATTCAACACAAGTATACGTATCATATCAAGTAATACAGGGCTCTAATGGCGTCCTGGATATCGATCCCACATGGAAGCGAGGTAAATCACACAATTGATAATGTAATACTGAATTCCAATACTTAAATTATGATTAAAGTTTAATATTTACTTCTACTATCAAGATGCAGAAAACAATAAAAATTAAACAAATTACAATTACTTCTATATCTTTAAAACAAAATTAACTATCAGACACACACTAAGCTATATATATTGGAAAGGTTTTGATATATAACAAAAGTGTCTTTCCTCTTGCAATGAGAATATGATGTGTGGATGATATGGAATGATTACCTAATGGTATTGTGCCAAATAGGAACATAATTGATTCTTTACCCTTTAAAGAGTACCCCCTCTTCCAAGCAAGAAAAGAACATTAACATATCCTAAGTTTAGTTACTAAATCTAAGGCTAGGCTAGGAGGATACCAGCTGCCACTACGGAGCTCCCACTCACCCTTTACCTAAAGGCTAACCTTCGAGTTTAGTTACTAATCTTAGGACCAAATTGGGGATCTCAGCCTGTCACCCTGAGACGTTCAATTTGACGTCCATCAAAACACATTTCCCTATTTATTTGCACTCAATTCCTATGAACTACGCAATTCATTCATGGAAATTGAATGGGTTTTTCATTGTTGTTGTAAGACATTAATTCCTTTCAGAGTTAATGTTCCACAACATATTTTAACAATCCAATTGGTCAAATCGAAAAGTAAATTAAGTTCGAAATGAAAAACCATCACAATTTCTTTAATACTTTTAAAACACTTCAAATCCACATCAACACATCATCACATCTCTATGCAAGAAGAAAGACAAAGGAGACTACTCAGAATTCATAGAGAAGATACAATAAAACATGAATTTTATATATAAAAAAGGCATACAAAGCACTAAAGAAAATACAACTGATCTCTTTCTCTTCCCCAATGCAATTCCCTTGAAGTTCCTTTGAATCCTTTTCTATCTTCTTTGCAACACTTGATTCTCTCTTTAGAATGGAAAGGTAGTAGCAATCTCTCACTTTACTCCTTATCCTTCTCTCCTTAGGGAAGAATCCCTCTCAAATTGTCACTTCTACACTCTTCTCTCCTAAGCCCTAACACTCAAAACTCACTAGACTCTCTACAATACACAAGACACACAGGACACACACTAATTTTCGTCTAAAAACAGTTACTTATAAGTTAGGAATGAAATCCCATAAGTTTCCATAGGCATCCCTTCAAAAAGTTGTCAAAACTCTTCAAATTTGAAGTCCACCGACATTGGGAGCCGGCGGTGCTCTATCGTTGAATTAATTCTGAGCTCTCTGGAAAATGGCACCGACGGTGCCCATTCTGGCACCGGCGGCGCCAAAACCTATTTTCCTTCTTTTTGCTCCAAATTCGTTTCTTTTCGCTTCCTTTCGCTCCAATCACCTAAAATCATCATACCTGCAGCAAATCATGAAAAATACCTTTCTTTAAAGTGCAATATCACAAAAAATGAGTAAAATTGGATATAAAAAAAATATATTTTTGGTGTATCAAAATCCCCGAAACTTTAAATATTACTTATCCTCAAGTAATCCTTTTACTACATAAAAATATAACTCTATGCAATGTACTATTCATCTGTAAGATACTAAAATTTTTCATTCAAAAGAATATATTGGTTAGATTTTTAGAAAGAAATTTAGTAACTCAGATCAACACTACAGGTATAAGAATATTTAGTAATCAAGTCTAAGAGTTCTAGTCTTTTATTTATTTCAAGATAAACTATAATTTGTCACATTAAAAGTACATTGAAAGATTATGTGAAAAAGGAGTTCATGCAAACTTCTTTAGAATGTAGGCCAATACATAAAATATAAATTCAGAAATGAAATCAAGTTCTCCCTTCAGGGTGCTCAAGTGAAGCCAATATTAGATTACGCATCTCGTCAAGCTCCTCCTCATAAGTATTTTTCTTTCTTTTCTCTCTTTTTTCTTTTCTTTTGGGATTGTCTTTCAATCCATCTTTTCCTTTCTTTCTTTTTTCTTCTAATTTTTTTTTAATGAGGATTACTATACCTGGATAGCCTGTAATGATTTTGAACTTCACTCTCCTCTTTCTAAAGTTCAAAATTTGAAATACCTCCTTACTTTTTAATTAGGCATGAGCTTTATTATTCTTCATAAAGTCACAATCTCTTCTTAACACACAATACTTTAAGTCTCTTAACATTTCAAAAATACAGTTTTCTTTACTTTAAATAGTTATCTATAATCAAATCCTTTCATACCAAATATCTTACCTCTACAAAATTAACCTTTATTACTAAAAACTTTCATCCTATCTTTCCATAATATTCAACTAAAATAAAAAGTTTTAGTTACTTACAGTGAGGTTCAACAGCCACAAGTTATGCTAATAATTTTTGAAAATATAATAATTGAGAACAAATAAGAGTTAATATTTTTCTACCCTCCCCCAAACTTAAGTTTTTCAATAAATTTGAAACAGTAGAGACTAAAAGAAACTAACCTTTCTGTGTTGGGATTTTGAAATCTTCAGCAGCTATCTGGTATTAGTCAAAATTTACAACTAGCAAGCATGAAATAGTTAGTAACAGTGATATAAATATTTTTAACATTTGCGTGGGTAAAGAGAAATTAACTTTAGACATCTAAACATCCAACAAAACACCACAATACTAAACTACTATCACATTACTACACCGTTCTCAATAATTTCAACAGTACAGTACATTAACAGGTTTACACATCACATGAAAGAAAATAACTACTACATCACAACAATACAACACATCACACAACAAGAAAAATAAAAATAGAAACAACCAAACTACCAATCTTCATCACCAGATTCATCAGCAGGGTCAGCAAGATCAGCAAGATCAGCAGGACCAGGTCTATACGGTGTATAGCTGGGGCAGGTAGGAAATATCACATCAGTCTTCCCCTCATGAATCTGGACTGTGCATCATAATAGGCAATATTGAACTCCACTCTTCTTCTCATATAATCTTCATTCACATCACTTTTGGCCTCATACACATCCATCCTACCATGGAGTCTATCCACACTAGCACTCTATAATCTCAGCTGCTTCATAATATCAGATAATGTTGGGGGCTCAGATGTAGATGGAACGTCATGACTAGTAGTAGGAATATCAGTACTCCTACTCTCAGTGGAATAGCTATCTCTTCAGAGCTGCTGAACTCTACTCCAGACTGAACACACAAGGCATGAACTAGGGCAGGATGTCCTAATCCTCCAGTGGTCTCGCCTCTAGCAATAGTCTGAATGTTCTTAAAGATAATAGTCTCAATATCAATCTTCTTCATCCTTTGAATACAGTAGTTCAGAATTTCTCTATCCTTTGTAACTTCATTGTGGTGATAAGAAGGTAACATTCTTGTAGAGATTAAATAGTGCCAAGCATTTGATGCGACATTTAACTTGGAAGTAGGGAAATTAATCATCTGTTTTTGACTTATTTTCCATTCCTCTCTTCCATCCTTCAGAAAAGCAATCACTTCCCCCATATTTGCCTCACTAGTATCAAAGTTTTCATATTCACAAACAAATGGTTCCCAAGTCTGATAAAAAGCATTGATTCGTTGAGGAGTAAATTCAACCATTTTTCCTCTAACTAACACCTAATCAGTTTCAATCCAGGGCACATTTGAAAAGAACTCTCTAACAACTCCCATAACAGCATTTGCAGTAAAATAACAAAATCGTTCCCAATTCCATTAAGCAATTAACTGTTCTACAGATCCTCCAGGATTATCAAAAGCCCGATCCTGAATACACTTCTTATTGTAAAGGTAAGAGTTAAATGAAATTGTGATTTAACATTAACAAAATTTTCTTCATCAAAATCCAATTTTCTCTTCCCTTTACTCATCCTTAGAGCCATGTGAATTTCTAAAAATTGCAATAAAATTCCAATAAATCCCAAATCCACAATGTATCAAACTCCAAATACTATTCTAAACAAGTAAGAGCAAATTTCATCATAGGAAATCTTAAAATTTTTCAAAAATCCAAAAATTCCAATCCAAGGAATGTGAGAGATTTTCATGGTGAAATTCAAAAATTTTTAACTTAAAGTGAAGCTCTTACCAAGAGATGTGTAGATCCGGTCTCAAAAAGCTTTGAAATCCCTCCAAATCTGAAATTTAGCAAGCCCTAAGTCTTCAAAATTGCGAAAATGGAGGAGGAAGATGATAGCAATGGAAAAAACCGTGGGTACCAGGGTAAAAATTGCGAAAGAGAGGGTTGTCAGCCTTTTACTGTATTCGTGCACCGATGGCGCTCTAATTAATTAAATTGCCAAAACTCACTGGATTTGGGCGCCGGCGACGCCAGTCCAAAATTTTTTTCTGGGTCTAAAATTTTTTTTGTAATTTTGATCGTTTTGACCTTCATAATGACGTTTAATACATCAATAAGAATTTATTTCATCACACAAGCAATAAATAACACAATTCTTAAACAAACAATACAAAACAAACTTCCATATATAAAATCCAAGTTACATTTTAAACACTAAATATGTTCATCAAATTAACCAACAACTCTTTAGATGTTTAGTGTTGCAAATACCCTGCGATAGGCAAACACTAAAATCTAAGCACACACCATGAAATTAAATGTAGCTAATCCAAATTCAAATTACAAAGAAAAGCAAAGTACTAAACACACCAAACAGAATTAAGCAAAGTAAACTACACACATAAACATAAGCACAATCCAAATATCACTCCACATCGGTCTCAGAACTTTCTTCCTCTTTAATATCACCAATAGATTGCTGATGCACAAACAAGTTGTAGAAGGGTCGGAATGGGAATTCATCAGATGAATCTTCAGCAATCACTGCGTTCTTCTTCATCAGATTAACCAAACCCATCTCAATCCGACCAGTATGATCAAACTATTCCTTCATCCTCCAATCTATATGGTCAAAGAAATCAGAAATATTATTGATTGCATTCATAACATTATGTACCTCCTTCTCCAACTTTTTGATCTTCTGTAGTATTGTTCTGGAATTTTCAGGAAAATAGAGCTAAATAGGTTGTGAAGTTTGAATTGGTTGATCAACAAGAAAATTCATATCATCTTCATCTCCTACTGTTTGGTAGTCATAAAGTTTAGTTCGATCAATAGGCCTCCAGGGAAGAAGAACCTTTTCCGAACTCTCATATGAAACTTATGATTGGCTACATAACAGAAAGATGGTGGACGGGTGTCCAAGCCCATATTTAGATCCATGAACAATTAATCCCAAAACTCATTTAACAACTATATTACCAATGTCAATCAGCCTCCCAGTTTGAATACATAAATTCAAAATGGCACTTTCCTTTGTTACCTTGCTAATTTTCAAAGTTTGAAATAACTTTGTCGAAATAATGTAATGCCATTGCTTTGACACCGGATTTAAATATACAGAAGGGAAACTAACATATCCATTTTCTCTAACTTCCCATTCTTCATTCTCATCCATCAAATAACGATACACATCATTCGTATTATCTCTTGTGGCATTGAAATTAGCATAGTAACAAATAGGTACATTCTCAATCATGAAAAGATCATTAATTCTCACAGGAGTGAAGTGTACGAACCTACTCACATAAAGAAAAATCCTTGGTTGATTTAGTGCAGATTTGCGTAGAATTCTTTCACAACCGGAATGACTACGGTAGTGGTAGTGCAACACAACACTTCCCAACATCTTTCCTTAATTATCTCTTCAATCTTGGTAGTACGATTATCTATACCTCGATTTATAAAGCCTCCTTCCTTGATAATCCTCTTCTTCATCATCACTTTGTTGAACAATTGCTGCGCCTCAAATCTTATAAACTTCATTCGGTTGAAAATTCAAGATTGAGAGGTTTCTATAGAGTAGGAATCCAAGGGATATGAATTGGGAATGGTAGTTTTCATTTTATGGAGTTTGGAAGTCTAAAATAGACTTAAGGGAGTTATAAGGATGAAGATCCCGCTAAAAACCGCCAAAACTTGCATTTTGAAACTCAAAAACTGTCAACAGGTTTTGGGCGTTGGCGGCGCTCAAACCTGAAATTTAGTAAATCCTCTCTATAATTCGGCGCCGGTGGTGCCCATTCTGGCGCCGGCGGTGCCAGTGGTTAAAACCTTCACCAAACTTCGTTTGACCTAAAATATTCCAGTATCTCAATTTGATCCAATATTTATCCATTTTAAATGTATTTAGGAGTTATTAGGATTCATAAATAACTATCTAAAAAGCACAACTACAACAAATAAGCAAACACACCACAAAGATACATATGGATTGCCTCCCACAAAGCGCTTGGTTTAACTTCATCAGCCCGACAAACCATTCAGTTAAATGAGATGACTCAGTATTAAAACCTCTTTGAAATCAGGTTGAAACCCATCAAAGTAAGGCTTTAATCGATGCCCATTAACATTAAAAGTCTTTCCAGTGTCAGGATCTTTAATTTCAACAGCTCCAAGAGAATGAACTTTTACAACTGTAAAAGGTCCCAACCATCTAGACTTGAGCTTTCCAGGAAATAACTTCACTCTTGTGTTGTATAACAAAACTTTTTGTCCAAATTCCAATTTCTTTTTCAATATGTTCCGATCATGCCGTAATTTCATTTTCTCTTTACAGATCCTGTCATTATGATAAGATGCATTTCTATTTTATCCAATTCATTCAATTGCATAAATCTATTCTCTCTAACATTTTTCAAATTAAAATTCAAATCTTTTATCGTCCAATATGCTTTATGCTCCAATTCAACCGGTAAATGGCAAGTCTTACCAAACACTAGTCTATAAGGAGACATTCTAATAGGGGTCTTAAAAGCAGATCCTATAAGCCCATAATGCGATATCCGATCAAGCGCATCAATCTAATTTATGATTATCCACAGTTTTCTCCAAAATTATTTTAATTTCACGATTAGATACTTATGCTAAACCACTAGTCTGGGGATGATAAGAAGTAGAGATTCTATGAATAATGTTATATTTCTCAGTTAATCTCTTAATTTGATTATTCTTGAAATGGGATCCACCATCGGTTATAATCACTCTCGGCATTCCATATCTCGTAAATATATTTTTCTTTAAAAATTTTGAAACACTCCGAGCATCACATTTAGATAAAGCAACAGCTTCAAACCATTTCGAGACATAATCAACTGCAACCAGTACATATAAATTTCCAAATGAAGGAGTAAATGGTCCCATAAAATCTAATCCCCACACATAAAAAATTTCAACTTCCAAATTATAATTTAGAGGCATTTCATTTCTTCTAGAGATATTACCTATTCTCTGACATCGATCAATTTATTTAATATATTTGTAAACATCCTTAAAAAGAGCAGGACAAAAAAATCCAGATTGTTAAATCTTAAAAGCAGTTTTATCAACACCAAAATGACCTCCAAATTCAGAAAAGTGACATCGCTGAATAATTAAATTCTTTTCTTCTTGTGGCACACATCTTCTAATAATAAGATCCTTACACTGTTTATATAGATAGGGCTCATCCCAATAATAAGATTTTGCATCATATTGGAACTTCTTTTGTTGTTGCCTCGTTAAATTGTGTAGTACAATATCACTCATGATATAATTCACAGTATCAGCATACCAAGGTAAATTTCTTCGCGTAATAGTATAAAGTTGTTCATCAGGGAAGGTTTCTATAACTCCTTTCTCAAATTCAGATAATTTATCATACTCTATTCTCGACAAATGATCAGCTATTTAGTTATCAGATCCCTTTCTATCAACTATCATAAAAATAAATTCTTGCAAAAGAAGTATCCATCTAATTAATCTATATTTCACATCCTTCTTTTGCATTAAATATTTAATAGCTGCATGGTCTGTATGCACAATACTTTTAGCTCCAATTAATTAAGGTCTAAACTTTTCAAAAGAAAATACTATAACTAATAACTCTCTTTCTGTAGTGGTATAACTAATTTGAGCTTCATTTAGAGTTTTACTAGCATAGTAAATGACTTTGAAAACTTTATCATGCCTTTGCCCCAATGCTACTCCAATCGCATAATCACTAGAATCACAGATGAGTTCAAATGGTTTCTCCCAATCTGGTGAAACAACTATAGGTGCAGTGATTAATTCTCTTTTAATAATTTGAAAGCACTTAAACATTCATCATTAAAATCAAACTTTCTATCATTTTCTAAAAGTTGGCATAAAGGTTTAGTAATT
The DNA here is from genome assembly GCA_022702705.1 of Papilionanthe hookeriana x Papilionanthe teres. Classification (NCBI taxonomy): domain Eukaryota; kingdom Viridiplantae; phylum Streptophyta; class Magnoliopsida; order Asparagales; family Orchidaceae; genus Papilionanthe; species Papilionanthe hookeriana x Papilionanthe teres. The sequence goes on from CM040436.1 coordinate 64,198,380, forward strand.
TTAGAAAATTCTTTAATATATCTCTTGTAAAATCCAGTGTGTCCTAAGAAACCTCTCACCTCTCTCACAGTGGTGGGTGGTGGCAATCTCTCAATCACTCTAATTTTAGCAGGGTCGACCTACATACCATGCTAAAAAATTTTATGCCCAAGTACAATTCCTCCTGCAATCATAAATTGACATTTCTCCTAATTCAGAACTAAATTTGTTTTCTCACAAAGCTCCAAAACTTTTGCTAAGTTTTCTAAGAAGACTTCAAATGAAGTCCCGAATACAGAGAAATCATCCATGAAAACTTCTATTCCATTATCTATCATACTACTGAAGATAGACATCATACATCTCTAAAATGTTGTAGGTGCATTACACGGTCCAAAAGGCATTATTCGAAAAGCAAAGGTTCCGTAAGGGCTAGTAAATGTTGTCTTTGCTAAATCCTCAGGAGCAATAGGTATTTGATGGTCACCAATATATCCATCCAAAAAGAAGTAGTACTTGTGTCCAGCAAGTCTATCCAACATTTGATCAAGAAAAGGAAGAAGAAAGTGATCTTTTCGGGTGGCAGCATTTAATTTCCTATAGTCAATACAAATTCTTCATCCATTAATTTATCTTATGGGTATAATTTCAGTATATTCATTCACTTCAATAGTCGCTCCTCCCTTTTTGGTACACAATGTATTGGACTCACCCAAGCACTATCTGAAATAGAATAAATAATTCCAGCATCCAGCCATTTTAAAATTTCTTTCTTAACTACTTCTTTCATTATAGGATTTAATCTCCTCTTCGGATCAAATTTCAGTTTATGTTCTTCATCTAATAAGATTCTGTGAATATAAATATAAGGACTGATTCCTTTAATATCTGCTAAAGTCCATGTACGGCTTATTTTTATGTTGTGTTGTATTTTAGAAAAAGGGGTCGCCAAACAGAAATTGTCGGCGAATTTTAGGTTTTAAATTTAATTTAGATATGTATAATTTAGAAAGTAGCACATGATTTTGAAAATAATTTTAAGTTTGAAAATTTTAAGATATGAAATCAAACCGATCTCACATATCGAAATAGTTTATATAAACGAGCACCGCACCACAAATCGTGTTTCTATCCCGAAGAATAGACACACTGCTTGATGATGGGGCTCGATTAAATAAACTAGAAGATTTGTGATATCCGTTTGGTCTGCAAACCAATTTTATAAGCCGACAGGTTCCCCTGCTTAATATAAAGGAATTAAGCAGGGTTTATATTACCTAGGTTCTTAAAGTTCCCTATAAGGGCAAACCCCTATAGTTAATTACATCTTAAATGTCCGAAGACACTTAAGAAAACTCTCAATAATGATCAGTGGTTTTTCTCTCAAGAATTTCAAAGTTTAAGATTTTCAAATAATTGGACTTTGGAAATTTCAATAAGGAATAGCTCAAATTTAGAACAGTTTATTTTAATAGTCCAAAGGAAGAGAAGTAGGGGATGTCACGGACCCGAAGTGAACTTCAGTGACTTCCCAATTATCTTATGGTTTGGCTTCAATTTGAGAGTTTATTTAATGATGTAATCCTGCCAATTTTAATTATTTAGGACTTATATTTTTATGACATAATCATACAAATAACCTCGAAGATGTGAGGGTTTATGTCGTACCGAATGACTACCTCGAAGTCCTAAGACCGGTTAGGGCTTAATTTGCATAATACAGCTATGCAAATGCCTAACGAAAGGTTGAGGATTTATGTTGCACTAAGCAAATTTCCTCGAAATCTTATGTCTTGGTTATTTAAACTAAAGAATGGTTTTGCTGATGTAGATCCAAGTTTTGCTGACGACGCTGGCCGTACTGCCCACTATGCTCCAAGCTCCTTGTTGTTGCAGAGGTTTAGTTTTAGAAGGTGACAATCAGGGGATGAGAGAAGTGTTCTGGTTTAGAAGAGTCTTAAAGTTCAAATATCTTTAATGTTTTATTAAGGGAATCTTAAAGTTGATTATAACAACACCAGTTAAGATCCAACGGTTCCATCATTTCGGCATCGTTATTTTTATCGGATTCACTTAAATCCGTATGAATTTGCTAAACTCAACTGAATGAGTTCCACACTTTCATTTAGATAGTGGGAAATCCCGTTAGCAACACGTAGGTTACATCATCCGAGGTATTCCCGATCATCCAACGAGATGTTTTTATTTAATTGCAATTGTAGTTTTGTTGTTCTGTTTGTGATTAAATTTTGAGTTGTTTTATCTTTTGGATGTTGTTGCAGTGAATTTTATCTTGTGTTGATTTTAGTTTTGGGTTTTAGTTTTGTGGCTATCCTAAAGGTTTCAGTTTTCATGCAACAATCTTGTTTAACATGTAAGAAAGGTAAAGCGTAGTACATGTAAGTAACTTGCAATAACATAAAAGCGTACCTGGAGGGTCTTCCCGTCATTCCAAGCTACACTTAAAACACATGTTAAGAGCATTTATTTGTTTATTACAAATACCTAGGTAAAGCTAAGGGAAAGGTTTTGGTTGTCTACCAAAGTCCTAATCCTATAGCTAGTCAATTCCTATGACGTCTAGGTTCTTTTGTTTTATGGATAATTTTCTTCATCAAAGAACAATTAAGTTTAATTATTCTTCTTAAAACTCCTCATTGTATTGAGGAAGTTTTTAGAACTGGTTCTAAACATCTTTTCAATACTTCTGAGATTATTTCGAGTCTAAATGAACTTTTATTGTAGAGATGAATCAATCATCCAGAAATTTAGTTTAGTTTGTTTCTTGCTCAATGAATTAGGATGTTTGATTATCCTATAAGTAAAGTGATATTTCACTTGATGCTCCATTTAAGAGTTATGATAACAAAAGCCTCTAAGGGCAAATCAGTTTATTAAAGATTATAATGATTTAAAATTGGAATTGATGATTTAAAGTGGTTTAATTTAGTCATCAAATTTTAATAATTTTAAGTTTGGAATAGTGTTCAAGTTGTTTTAAATTTAGTTTAAATATTTAAACCTTTTTTTTATTATCTTAATGTTTCAGATTAATTTTGATGTTTTAAGTTTACTTAGAAGTGTTTGAATTATTCATATATTTTTGATGGTTTGATTTAGGTTAATTATGATATTTTAAGTTAGTTTTGGTTAGCTTAATTTGTTTTATATGCTTAATTATGAATTGTTTCAATATTATTTAATATTTCAAATTTGCTTTAAGTTTATTATTAAGTGATGTTGAATTAATTTTTAAATTAAATTAAATTAAATTTAATTGTTAAATCACTTAATATTTTAAATATTAATTTAATTAAGGGTTATTTTCTTTTAATTTTTAATTTATTAATTCCAATTATTATTTTAAGTTTAATTAAGAATTAGATCTTATTGAAGTGATTTATTTAAGGATTTTTTAATTAAAGAATTAATATCTTCCAAAATTATATCCCTAACCTTAATAATCAAAATTTTAATTTAATCTTCTAAAATTTAAATTATTTAATTAATTAAAATTTACTTCAAATATTTTTAAGATAATTAGTGGGTTTCTACCCCTTAATTCCCTAGATTTCAATCATTTATGAGAAAATTTAAGATCAGATATTCTACCCACCCTTTGGTTAGACCTAAACATTAATTAGGGTTAAAATTTTTTTATTATCTTTATGCCCTCTTAAGCTTATTTATTTCATAACTCACTAAATTGAGCTCAAATGAATTGGAAATTTTTATGTCACTTTACTCATATGTCAATTAAGACATTAGAGGAGAAAATGTGATTTTTCTGAATTTAATTTAATTTCTATAATTATTTTTGTGAAAAAAAAGGGTTTTCAATGAAAATTCAACAACATGACCAAGGTAAGTTTTCTATCCTTAAGAAAATTATGGGATGTTCCTACTGACTAGAGGACCACTTGGATCAATTTTGGTGATTTTTTGAATTATATTTTATTTATTATAATTATTTTGAGTTTTAGATGTTAATTAATTATAAAATAAAATAAAGGTTGAAAATTAATTTTTATATTTTTCATAAACCTCTCTAACCTCAAGCAATTTAGAGAAACAAATTTTATAATTTTTTGATTTTTATTTGATTTATTAGAATTAATTTAGTGAAAAGGTTGAAAAATCCATTTTTAATATTAAAAATTGTCTTAAGCATTTAAAATTTAATATCTTTTTTTTTTGAGACTTGGGAAAAATATTTGGTTTGTTCCTAAGTGATTAGGAGTCAAAATATGACATATTTATGATTTTTATTATTTTTGTGATTTTTCTATTTTATAATTATTTAAAATATTAAAATATGGTGAAAAATGAAGATTTTTGAAAAATTACAATTTTAATTTTTTTAGACTCTTTTGATATCAATGAGCCCACACAACCAATTTTGTGAATTTTTAAAATGTATTTTTGGAGTTATGAATTTTTAAAGTTTAATTTTACTCATGTGACCTAATTAATTCATTTAGTGGGGTTAAACATTTTCAATTGATCCCAAATTTTTATGTAAGGTCCCTCTGATCTTAAAGATCAGTGGAGAATTATTTTCAAGTTATTTTGATGTGTGGTTAACCCTAATTAATTAAAGTTCATTTTTGAGTAATTAAGCTAATTAGGGTTATTCTTAATGAATTAACTCCAAATATAATTATCCTAGGGTCCTCTGGTCCTAAGAAACTTCCCCAAATTTTCCTAGAATTTTCTAAGCAATATGCTAATTAATGGAGTTAAAATACCAAAAATGGAGACATAAGCTTGAAAAATACATAACTTGCCATAGAGATAGCCTCTGACCTTGAAAAATTCAGGGAATTTTTCCAAGATCAGAGGCTTCAAAAGCCCTATGGTCTCATGCCATGATGAATTGTCTATGCAAATGGAGAATTAAAATACTGAAATGAGTAAATAATTAATTAAAAATAAAATTCTCATCAAATTAACTCATTTCTTTTTCCACATTATTCTCCTCTGTTCACTGAGTAAGAAGGTATTTTTATTTTATTTTTGTGATTTTTCTTTGCAAAGATATGGATTTTTCAATTTATGGGTATTTAAATAAATAGAAAATAGCCTATTTATCTATTTATCCAGAGTGGCGCTGACTCAACCTCGGCGGATCCGAAAGCCCACGCGGCGCGCTTCCATTTGACACCGCCATCTAACTCAGATGCCACGTGGCCCACTGTCTCGCTCCATCCTTCGATCTGGCACAATCTGGACCTTCCACTCGATACACGCGCGATTGGATGACGCCTGGTCATCGTCTATGACAGGTGTGCACCCGTGACCATCCACACTAAAACCCTAAGATCTCTCTCATTTCTCAACGGATTTTAGTGTTCTTATGCTCTATGGATTCGTCTTAAGGAGACGAACACATCCATATGGTTTATGTGCTATGAAATTAAGCCAAGCAAAATAGAGAATCGCTGGAAGCTCGGGAGGAAGAAGGGGTCCATACCTTAACTCTGAGAAGTGAAGCTTCAATCAGAGAGTTGTGGCACCTTCGATTGCACCCAAGGAAGCTCCAGATGAAGTCTTTGGATCTGGGGAATTGCCTAAATATGAAAGTGGCCAAGGCCGATTTTAAAGCTTGGCCGATATAGAGGATGGCTAGCTTGGTGAGGGGGCTTTCACTGGGGAATTCCTTCTCTTGGTCCTGTGCAGGTGTGGATGAGTTTATTTTGATTTTGGTGGAGGTTCGAGGGATGCCCTGTTTTGGGCTAAGAATTGAGCTCCAAAATTGAGCACAATCGATGGGATTTAGGGCAGGAGAACAGTGAGGATGGATTGCTCTTGGCTAGGGGAAGCTCTGTGAGGAGTTTAGAGGATTCTATAAAGGTTGATTTCAACAAACTTTTTGGCCGAGAGGGGGAGGCTGGTTTAAATAGCCATAGCCAGGGCTTCCCAGGGGCAATTGATGGCTGGGATCAGCTGCCTAGGGTAGGAGATGAAGAGCTGTGGTGGCCAATTGGAGTGGGGCAGCTCAGTAGGTGAGAATTTGAAATTTGGCTCATTCCAAGCTCCTCAGCCATGGCATTTTCTGGCGGCCTGGTGTTGACCTCATTTTTTATGAGGTCTTTTCTCTTCTCTCTCCTTAGTACTTAGGATCTAGCCTTAGGCTTTCCCTTTGACTATCTTAGAGGACTAGAAATGGAAGCCGCCACTTAGAAATTTAAACACCTCTTAACTCCCTACAAACCCCATAAGTTTGATTGTAAACTCCCAAGTCACTTGGAGGGTTAAGATCAAATGTGGGGCTTTAAAGAATGAGTTCCCTATAGGACTCTTTGGCCTTAGGACTACCCTGAGTGGCCTGGTCTGGTGAGGGTTGACCTGCACACATTACACTTTCACACACATTCCAAATCCTAAAACCATTCATACCCAACTTGGCTTCCTGACTCATGTAGGTAATTCATATGGATGGACCTTAACCCCTAGGCCCTTGGTTAGAAGGGTTAGGAATAACATAGTGAATGCCTCAAATGAGTCCTCTCATGGCTCGTATAGGCTTGATATGGCTTCAGGGCTCAACCAAAGCAATTCCATTCTACTCAAACTTGATCAATCTTCATTTTTTTCAAAATTTCAATTTTTGACACCCGGGACCCTACACCCACTAAACCTACCAAATGTCCTTGAATCTACCCAAAATTTGCAAAATTGCCTAAATTACCCAAAATTCATCAAAATCAATCCTAAATATTTCCCACCATTTAAATTGATCACCCATGGCCAAATATACCAAAATTTCCAAAAATACCCCCTAATACGCCCCAAGACCCTCCAAATACCCAAAAAGCCATTCTTAACCAAAGAATCCATAAATTCCAATAATTCCCAGAAAATTTCAAAAAATCCCAAATATTCCCAATTTCATTTTGTTCAACTACACCATAGGCTAATTTTGTCAATTTAACCCACTTTTACCAAAACCCCAATTTGACTCATTCTTAACCCAAGTGGACCCAATGTCAAACCAAATCAACCCAATTGACCTTAATTTTGATCCAATTCAATTCTAAACTTCAATTCAATATCCTCAATATCAATTTAGACCAAATCCAAGCCCAATTTTATTAACATTTGGATCCAATTCCAATTTGAAGCTTAAAGCCAAATTTTGGCCCATGACCTAAAACTACCCAAACCAACCCAATTCAACTCCAATTGGCCCCAAATCTTTTCTAAAACCTTCCCAATATCCCCACAAACAAAACTCTAACTAGATTTGCCCCAAATTTGAACCTAAACTCCACCCAAACCTAACCCAAAACCAAAATCCCCATTTTTGGCCTAAACCCACCATAAACCCAAATGGGCCCAAATCTTAAAATCAAAGCCCAACCAAAGTTGAAAACTCTATGTGACACTCCCATAAACATTTATCAGCATTAATTTTACGTCAAATCTAACATTAGCCCAACCTTAGTCCAAGTTAGCCCAATTTGACCCACTTTGGCCCCTTTACCAAAAAAGCCCAAATTAAATCCAATTCCACTGTAAATGATACTAAATCTTTTCTAAAATGTTCATGACACATCCCTAAACTAAACCCAACATTTATTTGGTCCAACCCCTTACCAAATTTTCAACCAAAAGTTCATTTCAAAATCTAAAAGCCCACTCCCTTAAAGCATTTAAAAGCCCACTCCCTTAAAGCATTTAAAAGCCCACTTCCACCAAATCCTTAAAGCACAAAACCCCTTCCAAAGCCCACATGAAGTTTCTCCTCATCACCCCTTTGATTTAAATCACTCCCTAAGTTCCAAATTAATCATCAAATTTTTCTAAATTAAGCCTCGTGCTAATTTCCCCTAAATTCATAAAAAATGCCAATATCCTTCTTCATGCAAATGACTTGACTTTTCCAAAGCCAAATGAAGCCACAATGGAGTTATTCACAAGCCATATGTAGCCATGATAGCTTGGCCTTGTCATCAATCCATTTATGGCAAGAGAGGGGAGCCCTTTAATGATTCCCTTAAAGTTGATCAAACATTCCTATGCTTCCCTTAACCTATGCTTAAACTTAATTATACTTGGATTGTGACTTGACCCCACTAATCAAGCTGACCCAAGTGACTTTCTCGTCAGCCCAAACAAGCCTTGGGTGGTGCACTCAATCCAAACCCATGAGTTGACCATATTGAACCTAAAATGACCCCCTCACCATACCACTTAAAGCCAAGCTCTTTACACATGGACAACCTCCATTGCTTGCACTAAATTCCAACCCTGACCTCCCTGACGGTGACCCATGCCTGGCCGGCCAGCCACCACAGTCGCCAAAAAACAACATGGCCGAGAGCACCCATTTGATTCAAAAAATTCAAACTCACTTGCTGAGCGTCCCAAATCAATTGGACTCCATGGCTGTACTTCCTTTGACCAAGGCAGCTGATCCCAAGCCCTAACTTCCCCTGGGAGGCCCTCCAGCCATACCTATTTAAACCCACCACCTTCTCGGCCAAACGAGGTGATGAACCAGAGCTTAACAAAACTCTGCTAAAATTGCTCCAGGACCCTCTCCTAACCTAGAGCAATTGATCCCGAGTGTCTCTTTGCCCTAATCCCCATTAACAGAGCTCAATTTCTCAGTAAAAAATCCACCCAAAAACCAGGACAACTCTGAAACGTCCACCAAAATCAAATTAAACTCACCCACACCTGCACAGGACCAAGAGAAGGAGTTCCCCAGTGGAAGCCCCCTCACCAGGCCAGCCATTCTCTCTATCAGCCAAGCTTTGAAATCGGGCTTGGTGGAAGTTGTACCTAGATGATTCAACAGGGCCAGAGACTTCATCTGGAGGCCAGCCATTCTCTCTATCAGCCAAGCTTTGAAATCGGGCTTGGTGGAAGTTGTACCTAGATGATTCAACAGGGCCAGAGACTTCATCTGGAGCCTCCTTGGGTGCAATCGAAGGTGCCACAACTCTCTGATTGAAGCTTCACTTCTCAGAGCCAAGGTATAGACCTCTCCTTTCTCCCAAGCTTCCAGTGATTCTCTATTTTGATTGGCTTAATTTCATAGCATGTAAATCATATAGATGTGTTCATCTCTTCAAGACGAATCAATAGAGTATAAGAACACGAAAATCCGTTGAGAAATGAGAGAGATCTTAGGGTTTTAGTGTGGACGGTCACGGGTGCACACAAGTCGTACACGATGACCAGGCACCGTCCGATCACGCGTGTATCGAGTGGATGACTAAGATTATGTCGGACCAGAGAACGGTTCGTGAACCGCGGGCCCCCGGAGCGCTGAGTCAAATGGCGGCGTTGAATAGGGAGGCGACGCGTGGGCTTTCAGAGCTGCCGAAGATGAGTCGGCGCCGCGTGGATAAGTAGATAAATATGGATTTTTTGATTTATTTAAATACCCAGGAATTGAAAAATCCATATCTTTGTGTAGAAAATCACAAAAATAAAATAAAATAACCCTCTTGCTCAGTGAATAGAGGAGAATAATGTAAAAGAAGAATTGAGTTAATTTGATGAGTATTTTATTTTTAATTAATTATTTACTCATTTCAATATTTTAATTCTCCATTTGCATAGACAATTCACCATGGCATGAGACTATAGGGCTTTTGAAGCCTCTGATTTTGGGAACATTCCCTGAATTTTTCAAGGTCAGAGGCCATCTTTATGGCAAGTTATGTATTTTTCTAGTTTATGTCACTGATTTTGGTATCTTAATTCCATTAATTAGAATATTTCTTAGAAAATTCTAGAAAAATTTGGGGAAGTTTCTTAGGAACAGAGAACCCTAGGATAATTATGTTTTGAGTTAATTCATTAAGAATAACCCTAGTTGGCCTAATTACTCAAAACTGATCTTTAATTAATTAGGGTTAACCACACATTAAAAGAACTTGAAAACAATTCTCCACTGATCTTTAGGATCAGAGGGACCTTACATAAAAAATTTGGAATCAATTGGAAATGTTTAACCCCACTAAAAGGATTAATTAAGTCACATAACTAAAATTAAACTTAAAAAAATACATAACTCCAAAAGTACCCTTTAAAAATTCATCAAATTGGTTTTGCGGCTTCTCTGATATCAGAGGAGTCTTAGAAAATTAAAATTAAAATTTTCTAAAAATCTTCATTTTTCACCATATTTTAATATTTTAAATAATTAAAAAATAATAAAAATCACAAAAATATTAAAAATCATAAAAATGTCATATTTTGACTCCTAATCACTTAGGAACAAACCAAATATTTTTTCCAAATCTCAAAGTAAAGATATCAATTTTTGAATTAAAAAATGAATTTTCCAACCTTTTCACTAAATTAATTCTAATAAATCAAAAAAAAAATTAGAAAATTATAAACTTTATTTTTCAAAACTCCTTGAGGTCAGAAAGATTTAAGAAAAATATAAAACTTAATTTTCAACCCTTATTTTATTTTATAATTAATTAACACTCTAAAACTAAAAATAATTATAATAAATAAAATATAATTCAAAAAAATCACCAAAATTGGTCCAAGTGGTCCTCTAGTCATTAGGAACATCCCATAATTTTCTTAAGGATAGAAGCCTTACCTTGGTCATGTTGTTGAATTTCTATTGAAAATCTCTATTTTCCATTAAAATGATTATATAAATTAAATTAAATTCAGAAAAATCACATATTCTCCTCTAATATTTTAATTAACATATGAGTGAAGTGACATAAAAATTTCAAGTTCATTTGAGCTCAATTTAGTGAGTTATGAAATAAATAAACCTAAAGGGGCATAAAGGTAATTAAAGGATTTTAACCCTAATTAATACTTAGGTTTAATCAAGGGGAGGGTGAAATATTTGATCTTAAAATTTTCATTAGAAGATTGAAACCTAGAGAATTAAGGGGTAGAAATCCATTAATCATCTCGATAATATTTAAAGTAAACCTTAATTAATTAAACAATTTGAATTTTTGAAGAATAAGTTAAAATTTGGATCATTAAAATGGGGATATAATTTAGAGAGACTGTAATAACTTAAACTAAAATCCCTAAATGAATCACTTTAATAATATTTAACTTTTAATTAAATTTAAAGTGATAATTGAAAATAATAATTAAATAATTAAAAGGAATGTGAACCTTAGTTAAATTAGAACTTAAAAAATTAAATAATTTGATAATTAAATTGAAATAAATTAAAAATAAAAAAAAATTATTAATTTCAAAAATCACTTGAAAACAAACTTAAAACAAATTTGAAACATTAAAAATCAATTTCACAAAAATAAATTCTTAATTAAAAAAAATCAAACAAATTAAAAGTTAATCTAGAATATTGCAATTAAATTAAAATTAAATCATTAAAGTCTAAATTAAATAATTTAAACTCCTCTTTCAATTCAAATTGTTTAAAGAACTTAAGAATAAAACAACTTGAACACTATTCCAAACTTAGATTTATTAAAATTTTATAACTAAATTAAATCACCTTAAAACATTAATTCTAATTTTAAATCGGTTAAATTCTTTAACAAACTGATTTGCCTTTAAAGGCTTTCATTATTATGACTCCTAAATAGAGTATTAAGTGACTTGTCACTTCACTCATAGAATAATCAAACATCCTAATTCACTGAGCAAGAAATAAAACTTAATTAAATTCTTGGATGATTGATTCACTTAAACAAAGAAATTCATTTGGACTCAAAATAATCTCAGAAGTATTGAAAGAATGTTTAGGACTCGACCTAAGCACTTTCTCAATCTGATGAGATGTTTTAGAAGAACAATTGAATTTAATTGTTCTTTATTGTAGAAAATCATCCTTAAAAAAAATACAATAACCTAGACATCATAGGAGATGACTAGCAATAGGATTATGAATTTGGTAGACAACCAAAACCCTTCCCTTAGCTTTACCTAAGTACTTGTTATAAATATTTAAATGCCTTAACATGTGTTTTAAGGGCAGCTTGGAATGACGAGAAGACTCTCCAGGTACGCTTTTATTTTATTGCAATTTACTTATATAAGCTGCACTTTACTCTTCTTGCATGTTAAACAAGATTGTTGCATGAAAAATAAAACCTTTAGGATAGCCACAAAATTAAAACCCAAAACTTAATTAAAAATCACAACAAGATAAAATCCACCGCCACAACATTTCAAAAGATAGAACAACTGAAAATTTAATCACAAATAGTACAACAAAACTGCAATTATAACTAAATTAAAACATCTTGTTGGATGATCGGGAATACCTCGGATGATGTAACCTACGTGTTGCTAACGGAATTTCTCACGGTCTAAATGAAAGTGTAGAACTCATTCAGTTAAGTTTAACAAATTCATCTGGACTAAGTGAATCTGATAAAAGTAACGGTACCGGAATGATGGAACCGTGGGTTCTTAACCGGTGTTGTTATAATCAACTTTAAAATTCTCCTAATAAAACATTAAAGACATTTGAACCTTAAGACTTCTAAACTGATCTATAAAAAAATACCTATTTCTTTATGTCTTAATTCTTATCAATTAAGGATATTATGCTTTAATGAAAGGTATTCTTTCTGTGTTTTTGGATGTAGGTGATGTAAAAAGGTCCAAAAAGGAAAAAGGAGCAAAAAGGAGAAAAAATAGAGAAAAATACAAAAAGTATAAAAAATTATGGCCTGGCGCCTAGGCGCCAGAATTTGGCGCCTAAGCGCCAGACTCGATACAAAAACTGTCAAGTTTTTGACAACGTTTGATCAGTTATTTTAAAGGAGTTAGCAAATATTGGACATTCTAGAAGACTGGTAGTTGTTCCTTGATAATAGGACATGTGATACATTGCATTTGGACACTCCAAAATGGTTTTAAACGCGAAGTGGTGCGAGCCAAAGTGAAGAGGTGCGAAGAACTGGACGCGGTGTCCGGTGCTTAGGCGCCAGACCGACCTTCTAGAAGATTTATTGAATGTGGACATGTTTTGAAGAGATGCCTCAAGGTAACCCTTGAAGCCTATAAATAGGGGTCCATTTCTTCAGAAAAGGTGGCCCCTCCCATTGTAAGCCTTTCTCTTATCCACTTTAGGACCTCTCATCCTTAGAAAGAGAAATAGAGAGAGAAATTTAGGGCCAACTTTTGTTTAGTTTAGTGAGTTTATTTTCAAGTTGTTGCATCTGGAGTTCATTACACTGTGGAGTCAGTAGGAATCAGAAGATCTGTAGAAGGAATATTTGAGATAAGTATTTTACATTTGATTCAAAGTTTATTTATTATGTTTTGTTCGTTTATTTTCAATGTGTTATGAGTAGTTAGTTTACTTTCTTCCTTCAATTATGAAGAGATAGATAAGATAATATAAAGATTCGATGGAGAATTAAAATTCAAAATATTTTCAAAACATTGTGATGACATTAATACCTGATCTTACTTTACTTTTTAAATTGGCCTTTTAAATTGTTAAAAGCTGTTGAAGAGTTTTGAAGGAGAAAAACTCTTAACTTGTAAGTGTCACATGAATCCTTGGGTAGTCGAAGGCCTTGTGCGGGCTATTCAAGGTGAAGTGCAAATAAATAGGAAGATAAGATTTAAAGGGCGTAGAACTGATAAGTTTTTAGAGTGACAGACTAAATTCTTATAATTTGATTTATAGATTAGGAAAGGGTCACTAGTAGGGCCGAACATAGCCTAGAAGTGTGAGCCTAGATTAACCCCTTCTACTAACAATACATCCGGACCTATTATGTAAATTAGCCTATGTTCTTTGTGCCTGGATCAAAGGGTAAAGAATAGGAATGCTTCTATTTGGCACAATACCATAAAGCAAATTCTACAACGAATATTAAATTATCTTAAAAATCTTAGATTAATTGAAGGAAAGAAAGTTGTTTATTTTATAGTTTTCATAAATCATTTTATTATTGTTTTCTTTATTTGCATCTAGTAAATTAATAGTAATATATAGTTAAGTTAGAGGATAAAAAGATATTTTAGAAATATAATATTTAGAAAATTTATTACTATAATTTTTCCCCGTGGGATCGATACTGGGGTTATTAAAGAAAACCCTATATTACTTGAAACGATACGTATACTTGCGTAGTACCCCTAGTGTGTAAAATATTTTCTAAAATTTTACATCATTTTGATTTTATACACTAGCCGCTATTTATAAATTGGGTCAAGCTTTTGGCCATCTTTTGGAAGCGAATATTACTGCATTATTTGCGGTCGGGTCAAGTTTTTGGCACCGTTGCCGGGGAAAGAAATAAAATAGTTAGAAATTTTTGTGAAAAATATTATATTTCTAAAAATATAAAAATATAGAAAAAAATTATTAAAAAAATAGTTAAAAAAGAGAAAGATATATATTTTTATTTCTTGTTTTATGCGAAGATTTGGTTCTGAAGGATTAATACCTTTAGATTCTGAATTAGAAAGAACAATTAAAAAAATTAAAAAGGGAAAACAAATTCAAAAATTTCAAGAAATGACTACTTTACAAAATCCAATTGAACTTAATGATCAAAATGTTTATAAACCATTAAGGGATTATGCTAACCCTACAGTTGATGAACTTCATAGTAGTATTCAAATACCCACTTTAGATGCTAATTCTTTTGAACTTAAACCGTCTATTATTCAAATGGTGCAAAACAATCTATTTGGTAGATCACCAAATGAGGATCCAAATTTACATCTTGTTAGTTTTTAGAACTTTGTGCTACCTTTAAATATAACAATGTTTCTGATGATGCTATTAGACTTAGAATCTTTCCTTTTTCTTTAAGAGATAAAGCAAAGATGTGGTTAAACTCATTAGCGACTGGTTCTATTAAAACATGAGCTGAAATGGCACAAAAATTCCTTGCTAAATATTTTCCTCCTTCTAAAACTGCTAAATTAAGAAATGATATTACTTCGTTTAGTCAATTTGACGGGGTGACAATATATGAAACTTGGGAAATATTTAAAGAACTATTAAGAAAATGTCCTCATCATGCTTTACCTGATTGGTAGATTATTCAAACATTTTATAATTGATTACTTGGATCTTTAAAATCAATATGCTGCTGCTGGAGGTTCTTTAATGTCAAAATCATTTGAAGAAGCTTACACTTTAATTGAAGAAATGGCTAATAACAACTTTCAATGGCCTTCTGAAAGGATTAATTCTAAAAAGGTGGCCAGTATTCACGATAATGAAGCCTTTTCTATTTTAGCTTCACAAGTTGCAGCAATGTCTAAGAAATTAGATAATTTTGCAATTAACATTTCACATAATAACTCTGCTAATATTGAAGATTCACAAACTATTGAAACTTTACAAGCTATTGCAAGTAAAAATAATCCTTATTCAAATTATTATAATCTTGGGTGGAAAAATCATCCTAATTTTAACTGGAATAATTCGCAACAACAATGGGGTAATAATCAATCTCATCCCACTGGAAATTGTAATAATCAAGTTAATTCAAATTATAAACCTCCTGGATTTAATAATCAACAGAAAAAGTTATCAATAGAAGAACTAATTATACAAATGAATAATCAATTACAAAATCAAAATACTGCTATTCGTAATATTGAAAATCAAATGGGGCAAATTGCTACTTTAATTAATAACAGACCTGTAGGAACACTTCCTAGTAATGTTGAAATTAATCCAAAGGAAACTGGAAAAGAACATGAACAAGCTAAAGCTGTGCAACTTAGAAGTGGAAAGGAATTAAAAGAAAGAATGCAGAATAAAATTGAAAAAGAGATTGAGGTTGAAGAAATTGAAAAACCTAAAGAAACTCTCTGCCTAGTCAAGATCAAACTGTTATACCTGTTAATGTGGAAGTTGAAAAACCACCACCACCTTTTCCTCAAAGACTGAAACAACAGAAACTCGATCATCAATATTCTAAATTCTTTGACATTTTTAAGAAACTTACTATTAACATACCTTTTGCTGAAGCTTTGGAACAAATGCCAGCTTACGCAAAATTTATGAAGGATATTTTAAGCAAAAAATGAAAATTTGAAGCTTTTTAAACTGTTGCATTAAGTGAAGAATGCAGTGCAATACTTCAAAAGAAATTACCTAAAAAGCTTAAGGATCCTGGAAGTTTCACTATACCCTGTGCTATTGGAGAAAAATTTTGTGGAAAAGCTTTATGCGATTTAGGAGCAAGTATTAATCTCATGCCATTTTCTATCTTTCAAAGAATAGATTTAGGAGATATTACTCCCACCACTGTAACTCTTCAGTTAGCTGATAGATCTATCACTTATCCTAAAGGAGTTATAGAGGATGTCCTTGTTAAAGTGGATAAAATTATCTTCCCTAAAGATTTCATAGTACTTGATATGGAAGAATATAAAGAGATACCTATTATTTTAGGAAGACCTTTTCTAGCTACCGGACGAGCTATGATTGATGTGCAAAAAGGAGAATTAACCATGAGAGCTAATGATCAAGAAATTAAATTCAATGTTCTTAAATCAATGAAGTACCCTGATAAAGAGAAATGTTATCGAATGGATATAATTGATTATTTAATTGAAAAACATTATCAAGAAAAATGTAAAGTTATTTCTAAAGAAAAATTTGAATTTTTAATTGATGAACATGAAGAAGTAGAAGAAGAAGAGACTCATTTTATTAAAGATAATTGGGAAACTTTAGACATAACTCAAAATGATATACTTTTACCCTCAATTAAAAGAGCCCCTGAACTGGAATTAAAAATGTTACCTTGGCATTTAAAATATGCGTTTCTTGGAAATTCATTAACTTTACCTGTTATTATTTCTTCTGAACTGAGTAAAGATCAAGAAGAAAAATTACTAGGTGTGTTAAAGAATTATAAAAAAGCTTTTGGTTGGACGATTTCTGATATAAGAGGAATAAGCCCTTCCATTTGCATGCATAGAATCTTAATGGAAGAAAATTTTAAACCTACTATAGAATCGCAAAGGAGATTAAATCCTATTATGAAAGAGGTTGTTAAAAAAGAAATTATTAAGTGGTTAGATGCTGATATTATTTATCATATTTCGGATAGTCAATGGGTAAGTCCTATTCATTGTGTTCCGAAGAAAGGAGGTGTAACTGTCACTGTTAATGATAAAAATGAACTAATTCCTACAAGACAAGTTACTGGATGGCGAATTTGTATTGACTATAGGAAATTAAATAAAACCACTAGAAAGGATCATTTTCCTTTACCTTTCTTGGATCAAATGCTCGATAAATTAGCTGGACACTCATATTTCTGTTTTTTGGATGGATATTCTGGTTATCATCAATTACTTATTACTCCTGAGGACCAAGAAAAGACAACATTTACAAGTCCTTATGGAACATTTGCTTTTAGAAGAATGCCTTTTGGTTTATGTAATGCATCTGCAACTTTTCAAAGATGTATGATGTCAATATTTTGTGATTTGATTGACAGAGGAATTGAAATATTCATGGACGATTTTTTAGTCTTTGGAACTACTTTTGAATCTTATTTGGAAAACATAGCAAAAGTTCTGAAAAGACGTGAAGAAACAAATTTAGTTCTTAACTGGGAAAAATGTCAATTCATGGTCACAGAAGGCATTGTACTTGGTCACAAAGTGTCACAAAAAGGGATGGAAGTAGATCAAGCAAAAGTGAAAATTATTGTTGAATTGCAACCACCTACTACTGTTATTGATGTGAGAAGTTTTTAAGTCATGCTGGGTTTTATAGAAGATACATAAAGGATTTTTCTAAAATTGCTAAACCTCTTTGTCATTTATTAGAAAAAGATGCAAAATTTGAATTTAATAAAGAATGTATTAATGCTTTTAATATTCTAAAAGAAAAATTAATAACCGCACCTATCATTGTTGCACTCGATTGGAATAAATCTTTTGAATTAATGTGTGATGCAAGTGATTTTGCAATTGGAGCCGTATTAGGACAAAAATATGAGAAAGTTTTCAAAGTTGTATATTATGCTTAGTAAAACTCTCACTGAAACACAAAAAAATTACACTACCATCGAGAAAGAGCTTCTAGCTATAGTATATGTCTTTGATAAATTTAGACCTTATCTTCTTGGTACTAAATGCATAGTTCATACTGATCATTCTGCTATTAAATATCTATTATCTAAGAAAGATTCTAAACCTAGACTTATAAGATGGGTTTTACTTCTACAAGAATTTGATTTTCAAATAGTAGATAGAAAAGGAACTGAAAACAAAATTTCTAATCATTTGTCTAGAATTAAAAATGATATTATTTCGGAAGAAAATATAAATGAGAAATTCCCTGATGAATCTTTATATGTTATTCAAAGATGCAAAACACCTTGGTATGCCGATATTGTTAATTATTTAGTTAGCAATATTTTGCCTTATGACTTGGATAACAAATTTATTAAGAAATTTAAATATGATGCTAAATCATATATTTGGGAAGAACATCATTTATTTAAAATTGGAAGAGATTCTATGATTCGAAAATGTGTACCGTATGAGGAAACTTTTGTTATTATTCAAAAATGTCATGATTCCAATTTTGGAGGACACTTTGGCATAGATAAAACTGCATTTAAAATTTTAAATTCTGGATTTTATTTGCCTACCTTATTCAAAGATGTGAGACAATATGTGAAAACATGTGATCGATGTCAAAGGATGAGAAATATATCTAGGAAAGATGAAATGCCTTTAAACTATATATTGGAAGTTGAAATTTTTGATATATGGGGTTTAGACTTTATGGGACCATTTGTTCCATCATCCGGAAAAAATTATATTTTATTAGCGATTGATTATGTTTCAAAGTGGATTGAAGCTGTTGCTTTACCAAGCTCGTGATTCCAAAAGTGTTTCAAAATTTTTAAAGAAAATGATATTTTCAAGATTTGGAATGCCTAAGGTAATTATCACTGATGGTGGAAGTCATTTCAGGAATATAAGAAAATTTCTAGTTATTTGGATAAGTTTGAAACTGATTTTAAAAGCATTGGAGATCGCCTTCATGAGATGTTTCATCAAGTTGAACATTTAGAATGGCAAATGAAACTTCAATTTGATCATTTTGCGGCATATCAAGATGCTCAAGTTGAAATGTATGCGAAGAACAAGTGGATTGACGAAAAGACGGCTACAGATTTCCCGAGATAATCATCCAAGAATTTAGTTAAGTTTTGTTTCTTACCAAGAACTCGGGACATTTGATTATCCTGACATTAGTAAAGTGACATTTCACTTGACGCTTCATTTAAAGGTTATAAATGTGAGCATTTAGTAAGCAGATTAGTTTATCGAAGGATCTAACCATTAAAGCCTGTGTCGATGATTTAAAACTATTCGATTTGATACATGTTTCGCATTGATTCTTAAATGTTTTAAAATCAAAACTTCATTTAACCAAAGTAAATCCACTAGGTAATTGTTTATAAAATCATAAGATAATGAAGAACAATACTTAACTTTTTTCTTTAAAAGAAAGATGATCTCTCCCACAAAGTCTCCCGTCGATTCATGCAATACTAGTGCAATCCCTTACTAATTCTCTCAAAATCTCCTCTCTAATATCTCCAGAAGGGTAGAAATCTATATTTCTACTCTTAATCTAAGAACCCTAAAAATTCTCCGAGATTTTCCTAACATTCATCTCTTGTTTCTCCACCCTTTTCTAACCTAAATTCACCATTTTAAAGAGTATGGACAAATTTCTAAGAGTTCCCTTAAGCACCCCTTCGAAAAAGCGTCCAAATACGTTGAATTTCGGCCTAAAACCGCCAAAAGTCGGTCCATAGTCATCCGGGGCGCTGTCGGCGGGTTCGAGGGCGCTGTCCGCAAGCTTTTAGGTCATATTTTGGCCTTCTCAGGAAAATCCATCTATCGGCGGGCTCGAGGGTGCCGTCGATGAGCTGGCTACTGCGCAGCTCCACCGTTTGGCTCCGTTTTAGCTCCGTTTCGCCCCATTTTAGTTGTGTTGTGTTCCTAACAGATAGCCCTACAAAATAAGTATAAAAACAACATTTCTTTAAAGTGTAATCTCATTCAAAAATATGTAAAAAGTGTAAAAGAGATTAAGCATCGAAAGACTTATCGAAAGGTGTTAGGGCAGAATTTCATTTCTTGCTCGTTTTTGCTCCAAATTGCACTGTTTTTGCTTCTTTTTCTCCAAAAGTCATTTCTTGTACCTAAAAAAACATATAAAATACATTCCTTTTAAAGTATAATATCACAAAAATGAGTAAAATCATATAGCAAAAAGCATATATTTTTTTCAGTGGGTCAAAATCCCCCAAACTTAACTGTTACTTGTCCTTAAGCAACACTATAACTTTAAAAACCAAATATATTGACTTGTAGTTGTGGGTTTCAATAGAGTTTCCTATAATTTCAACTCAGAATTGTTATAGGATAACATAGAAGAAATTCTAGCAAATCAACCTAGGACTAGAGTGTAAGAATATCTCATATTCAACTTAGAAATCCTGATTTTCTATTTACTTCAAAAGTTATTCAAAATTGTCAAACTAAAGATTCATAGAAAGTATAAAAAGGGAATTTAAGCACCTTATCTATGCCAATTTAACCAATACCTTTTGAAATAAGAATAAGCTTAGGATTGTTTTTAAGTCTTTTCATTTAAAAAGATTCAAGTGAAACCAATTTTTGATTAGGCTTCTCCTCAAGCTTCTCCTCACTTATTTTCTTTTCTTCTCTTTTTTTTTCTTTTCTTTCGGGATCATTTTCAATCCTTTCTTTTCACATTTTTTTTCTTTCTTTCGGGATTATTTTTAATCCCTTTTTGTTACTTTTTTTATGTGAGGATTACTATATCTGGATAGGTCTTTAATAATTTTGAATTTCACTATCCTCTGTCTAAAATCCAAAACTCAAAACTTTCACTCACTTTTTATAAGTGTAAGTATTAGTTCAAAAAAGGTTTTTAATAAAGGCTCAATTCTCATTAAGTATAAATCTAAGAATTTTAGCTTTTCAAATATTCAACTCCTTTCTACCATAAATAACAAAATCATTTTCCCAAAGTTTCCTACAAAATATCTTAACTCTAGAATAGTTTCTTCACTAAGGATTTCAACTAGATTATTTTTCTAACATTCCTAAAATTTATATTATAGTAACCTAAAGGTAACACCACATATCACAAGTCATTTTTTAAAAGTGATATCAAACTAAATATAGGCTATTGAGGATAAATAAAGTTACATTTTAAAATTTTTCTTCTTCCTCCCAAACTTAAATTTTAAAATATTTTACAATTAATTCCATAAAATGTAGCAGGAAGAAAAAGTAAAGGTTAAATCTACTTACTATTACAACATACTATAAAATTCATATACATGCATGATCAGAATAGAATGACTATAGGAGAAAGTATATCTAACCTAAAACATGCTTGTAATAAAATTACACTAAAAGGAAGTATCTTCACATTAAAATTTTATTTTTCTTCCTACCCCTAAACTTAATTTTTAACATATATAGCATTCATTACAGAAAATATAAGCAGGAAGAAAAAAGATATAGAAATTCTATCTACTACAAATGTCTATCAAGACCATTTACAAGTATTCATTAGGACAGAACAATATGCAGCAGAAAGTAAATATAAGCTAATCATGCCAGAATGAAATTCACTAAATAAAAGTTTAACTAGCATAACAGGTAGCAGCAAGAGAATATAAAAATATTCTTCAAGTCTTAATTAAAATTGTAATACAAACATAAACACACATAAGATAAATGAGGTCAATTCTTCCATTAACTCATCACATCACACTGATTTACTTCCAATTTCTAACAGAATCACTACACTAATAAATTAGGTACATTTTAAATGTTTTTATAGATTTTAATCCGAAAGATAAGATTATCCCTGATAAATTGGTTCCTAGGTACCAATCTCAGGCATCATCAAATCCCTATAATTAAGCACCTCTAACAGTTATAAAAATAGTGTAAGATCATCCTAATGTTATTCATCAAATAGGTTTGCGACTCCTACCTAATGAAAACAAAGTTGCAGAAACGAAGTAACAAATTAAGATGGAACTATCATTGTTTGAAATTCATGATTTTTCTTGTAAAACTCAAGTCTGGGTGAGACCCTGTACGGCTTATTTTAGGGTTAAGTGTTTTATTTTGAAAAGGGGGTCGCCTACAGAAATTGTCGGCGAATTTTCAATTTAATTTACATATATATATAATTTGGAAAGTAGTGTTTTGATTTTAAAAAATTTTAAGATATGAAGTTAAACTGATCTCACATCTCAAATAGTTTATATAAACGAGCACCGCACCACAAACCGTGTATCTATCCCGAAGAATAGACACACTGCTTGATAATGGGGCTCGATTAAATAAACTAGGAGATTTGTGACATCCGTTTGGTCTGCGAACCAATTTTATAAGCCGACAAATTCCCTCGCTTAATATGAAAACATTAAACAGGGTTTATATTACTCGGGTTCTTAAAATTCCCTATAAGGGTAAGCCCCTATAGTTAATTACATCTTAAGTGACGGGAATCACCTAAGAAAACTCTCGATAATAATCGATAGTTCTGCTCTCAAGAATTTCAAAGTTTAAGTCTTCAAGGGATTGAATTTTGGAATTTCGATAGGGAATGGATCAAATTTGGAACATTTTATTTTGGGAATTCAAAGGAAGAAAAGTAGGAGAGATCACGGATTCGAAGCGAACTTCGGTAATTTCCCGACTATCCTATTTTTGGCTCGAATTTAAGAAAGTCCTAATGTTTATTTAATGTTTTGATCTTGCCAATTTTAATTAATTAGGACTTATATTAGTATGATAAAATCATACCAATAGCCTCGAAGATGTGAGGGTTTATGTCGTATCGGACGACTACCTCGGAGTCCTAAGACCGGT
Organism: Papilionanthe hookeriana x Papilionanthe teres; assembly: GCA_022702705.1. NCBI lineage: Eukaryota > Viridiplantae > Streptophyta > Magnoliopsida > Asparagales > Orchidaceae > Papilionanthe > Papilionanthe hookeriana x Papilionanthe teres. The sequence continues at coordinate 64,221,231 of CM040436.1, forward strand.
TAGGGCTTAATTTACATGATATGATCATGCAAATGCCTAACGAAGAGTCGAGGATTTATGTTGCACTAGTGCAAGCTACCTCGAAGTCCTACGGCTTGGTTATTTAATTCTAAGGAAAGTTTTGCTGAAGTAGACTCGGGTTTTGCTGATGACGATGGCCGTGCTCGCCCACCATGCTCCGAGCTCCTTGTTGTTGCGAGAGGTTTAGTTGTAGAAGTCATAAATCGGGAGATGAGAGAAGTGTTTGGTTTTAGAGAAAGTCTTAATTTCCATGTGTCTTTAATATTTTAATTAAAACAGGTCTTAAAGTTGATTAAACGAACCGATTAAGATCCCACGGTTCCGTCATCCCGCACCGTTATTTTCATCGAATTCACTTAGTCCGGATGAATTTGCTAAACTCAACTAAATGAGTTCCGCACTTTCATTTAGACACGTGGAAATCCCGTTAGCAACACGTGGGTTACATCATCCGAGGTATTCTCGATCATTCGACGAGACGTTTTAATTTAGTTGTAGTTGTAGTTTTGTTGTTCTCGTTTGTGATTAAATTTTGAGTTGTTTTATGTTTTGAAATGTTGTGGCGGTGAATTTTATCTTGTAATGACTTTTAATTTAGTTATGGGTTTCAGTTTTGGTTTCTGTCCTAAAGGTGTAGGTTTTCATGCAACTGTTGTTTATCATGCAAGAAAGGTAAAGTGCAACACGAATAAATGAATTGCAGTAAGATAAATTGCAATAAAATAAAAGCGTACTCGGAGGGTCTTCCCGTCCTCCCAAGTCGCACTTAAAATACAATTTAGAGCATTTAAGCATTTGTAGCAATTTCCTAGGTGAAGCTAAGGGAAGGGTTAAAATTTTCTACCAAAATCCTAATCCTATAGCTAGTCATTCCTATGACGTCTAGGTCTTTAATTTTGGTTTTAAGGATGATTTTCTTCACCAAAGAACAACTATGCTCAATTTGTTCTTAAGGGCATTCCATCATATTGAGGAAGTGTTTAAGACGAATCTTAAACATCTTTTCAATATTTCGGGAATTGTCCTAAGTCCGAATGAATTCTATCATGCGAGTGAATTAATCATCTAGGGTGTTTAAGTTAAGTTTTATTTCTTGCTCGGTGAATTAGGATGTTTGAATATCCTTATGAGTGAAGTGACATTTCATTTGATACTCCATTTAGGAGTTATAATAGTAAAAGTTCGTAAGGGCAAAACGATATTTAATGATTTGTGATTCAAATTTAAGTTCAAATTAATGATTTAAGTTTGGAATAGTGTTCAAGTTATTTTAGATTTATTTTGAATTCTTCATGTCTTAGGTGATGTTATATTTAATTTAATTTAATTTAACTTAAATTAATGTGATTTAGTTTAATTTCATTTAATTTTAAGTTAATTTAATATGATATGCTTTAACTTAATCTAATTTCAATTTGATTTAATTTAATTTGATTTAGTTTTAATTTAATTTAATTTAATTTTATTTAATTTAGTTTAATTTAATTTGATTTAATTTAATTTAGTTTAATTTAATTTAATTTAATTTAATTTAATTCGATTTAGTTTAATTTTATTTAATTCAATTTAACTTAATTTAATTTAATTTAATATGATTTAATTTAATTTTAATTTAATTTAATTTTAATTTAATTTAATTTAATTTGCTTTAATTTAATTTAATTTAATTTAATTTAATATTTTGTTTTGAAGGGATTTACTTTAAATAATTTTAAATTTAATTTAATTTAATGATTAAATCTTTTAGCACTTTAAATTTTAAGACTGGATTATCATTTTAATTAGGGATTAAATATTATTGAGACAATTAATTTAGGGATTCTTAAATTAAAGAACAAACCTCTTCCTAATAACATCCCTATTTCAATAATTCCAATTTTATTATTCTTCCAAATTTAATTATTTACTTTAATTAAAGTTTATTTTAATTATTTTTAAATTGTTTAATAGGTTCCTACCCTTTAATTGCTTAAATTTCAATCATCCAAATCAGGTTAAGATCAAATATTCTACTCTTTAATTTTATTAAGCCTAAAGTTTTTTTAATTAAGGGTTAAAATTTTAATTACCATTTTGCCCTTCAAGCTTAATAATTTCATAACTCACTAAATTGAGCTCAAATGAATTTGAAATTTTTATGTGACCTCACTCATATGTCAATAAAGACATTAGAGGAGAAAATGTGATTTTTTTGTATTTAATTTATTTATGTAATTATTTTTGGTGGAAAATAAGGATTTCCAAAGAAAATTTAATAATATGACCAAGGGAAAGTTTCTGTTCTTAAGAAAATTATGGGACATTCCTAATGACTAGAGGACCACTTGGACCAATTTTTGTGATTTTTTGAATTATATTTTATTTATTAAAATTATTTTAAGTTATGGAGTATTAATTAATTTAAAAATAGAATATAAGTTGAAAAATGAATTTTATAATTTTTAAAATTCTCTCTGATATCAAGGATTCCAGAGAACCAAATTTTACAATTTTCTGATTTTTCCTTAATTTATTGGAATTATTTTAGTGGAAATGCTAGAAAATGTATTTTTTAATTTTAAAAAAATTACCCTAAGGCTTTAAAATTTAATATCTCAACCTAGAGACATAAGAAAAATATGGGGTTTGTTCCTAAGTGGTTAGAATTCAAAATGTGACATTTTGGTGAATTTTATTATTTTTGTAATTTTTATTATTTTTTAATTATTAAAATATTAAAATAATGATAAAAAGTCAACTTTTTAGAAAATTGCAACTTTAATTTTCTTGAATTCCCCTGATATCAGAGAGGCTTCAAAACCAATTTGGTGAATTTTTGAAAGGTATTTTGAAAGTTATGAAATTTTAAAGTTTAATTTTGGCTAAGTGGCTTAATCAACCCATTTGATGGGGCTAACCAAGTCCAATTGACTTGAAATTTTTATGGTGGATTCCTCTGATCCTAAAGGTCAGTGGAGAATTGATTTCAAGTCAATTTGATCTATGGTTAACTCTAATTAATTAAAGTTCAATTTTGGGTATTTAGGCCAATTAGGGTTAATCTGAGTGAATTAACTCAAGTCCTATTTTTCCTAAGGTTCTCTGGTCATAAGGAACATCACCAAATTTTTCTAGAATTTATTTCACAACATGCTAATTTTTGGAATTAAAATACTCAAAACGAGCAACATGCATTTGAAAAATCAATAACTTTTCACAGAGATGGCCTCGACCTTGGAAAATTCAGGGAATGTTCCCAAGTTCAGAGGCTTCAAAAGCCCTATGGTCTCATGCCATGGTGAATTGTATGAATGCATGGAGAATTAAAACAATGCAGGGAGTAAATAATTAATTAAAAATAAAATACTTGGACAAAATTAATTAATTTCTTTTCCACATTATTCTCCTCTCGTTCACTCGAGCAAGAGGGTATTTTTATTTTATTTTTGTGATTTTTCTACACAAAGATATGGATTTTTGAAGTTTAGGGAATTAAATAAATCAGAAAATACCCTATTTATCTACTTATCCACGCGGTGCTGACTCAACCTCGGCGGCTCCGAATCGACACGCGTCGCTCCCTGGTTCGGCGCCGCCATCTGACTCGGCTGTCCGGGGCCCCGCGGTTCACGTATCATCTGCCGGTCCGACGCAATCCAAGACGTCCATCCGATACACGCGCGATCCGACGGTTCCTGGTCATCGTCTACGACTGGTGCGATCCCGTGACCGTCCACACTCTAACCCCAAGAACTCTCTCGATTCTCGACGGATTTTCATGTTCTTATGCTCTATGGATTCGTCTTCAAGAGACGAACACATCCATACGGTGAACATGCATTTAAATTGACTCAAATTAAAATGAGAATCTCCGGAAGCTCGGGAAGAAGAGGGAGTCCATACCTTTGCTCGCAGAAGTGAAGCTTCGATCCGAGAGTTGTGTCACCTTCGATTGGGTCTAAGTAAGCTCCGGATGAAGTCCCTCGGCCCGGTGAATTGTCTAGCTATGAAAGTGACCACAGCTCGATCACAAAGCTTGGAGGCCGGAGCAACCGGGTGGCCTCGGAGATGGGGCTTTCGGTGGGAAACTTCTCCTCTTGGTCCAGTGAAGGTGTAGGACCAATCAATTTGGGGATTGGCTCACCGTGAAGAAGTGTCCTCGGTTTTGGGCTAAAGTTCGAGCTCAAAATCGAGCTCAGTCGGAGGGAATCGGAGGCTGGAATTCGAGTGGAGATCAAGTGCTCTATGTGTGGAGAGTGGTCCGGAATGATTTTGGCAGAGTTTCCTTAAGGTTTGGTTCAAGCACCTCCTTTGGCCGAGAGGGTGAGGGGTTTAAATAGGCATGGTCGGAGGCTCTCCTGGGGGGTTTAATGGTTGGGATCAGCTGCTAGGTCAAGGGAAGAACGGCCATGGTGGCCATTGGGCATGGGGCAGCTCAAGTAAGGTGGAATTTCAATGTTTGGCTCCCGCCCATGTCTCGGCCATGGTGTTTTCCGGCGGCCCGGTGGTCGGCTGACGAGCAAGGGTCACCATCTTGACCGAGGAGGTCGGGCTCGGCAATGGTGAAGTCAATCGGCTTGGACATGTGTAAAGTGCTTGGATTAAAATGGTATGGGGAAGAGGCCATTTTGGCTTGATTTGGGTCAACCCATCCTTTTGGGCTAGGTGCACCACCCAAGGCTTGGTTTTGGGCGGAAAAGAGCCATTTGGGTCGGCTAGGAGAAAATGGTGTGGTCTCCATCAAAATAGTTTAAGTTAATTTTGGGTTATGGTGTTGCATTAAAGAGGTTAAAATGGCTTAAGGAAGGCTTAGGAAAGGACTCCCTCCACTTGCCATTAATGGCTTGGTGACAAGTCAAACCCCCCATGGCTTCATGTGGCTTGTCTATGGCTTGCATGTGGCTTGCATTTGGCTTGAAAAAGGTTGACTTGTTTCATGAAAAAGGGTTTTAGAAATATTTGGCATTTAGGGGGTAATTTGACATGTGGCTTGATTTGGAATGGCTTGATTATTGATTTAGGACTTAGGGATGATTTCAATTAAGGGTATGATGAGAACAATTTGTCATGTGGGCTTTGGATTGATTTTAGGCTTTTGAAATGGTCTTGGGTGGACTTTTTAAAGTGGTTTAAGGAAGTGGGCCTTTAGGTTTAAGAATGAGTTCATGGATGGGAATTTTTGTAAAAGGTTGGGCCAAATAATTGTTGGTTTTGGTTTAGGGATGTTTCATGAGTAATTTGAAATAGATTTAAGGTGGTTTGGGTTTGAATTGGGTTGAATTTGGGTTTATTTGGTAAATGGGCCAATGTAGGTCAAATTGGGCTAACTTGGGCCAATGTTGGGCTAGGGTTGAAATTGATGTAAAATAAATGTTGGGAAATGTTTATGGGAATGTTTCAAAGAGGTTTTGGCTTTGGTTGGGTTTTGATTTTGGGATTTGGGCTCATTTGGGTTAGGGTTGGATTTAGGTCAAAATTGGGCCTTTTGGTTTTGGTTTGAATTTGAGTGGGGTTTAGATTCAAATTTTGGGCAAATCATGTTAGTGTTTTGTTTGTGGGGATGTTAGATAAGGTTTAGAAAAGATTTGGGATTAATTGGAGTTGAATTGGGTGAGTTTGGGCTAAGTTTGGGTCATGGGTCCAAATTGGGCTTTAAGGCCAAAAGTGAAATTGGATCCCAATGCCAATCAAATTGGGCTTGGATTTGGTCTAGATTGGTGTTGGGGATATTGAATTGAAGTTTAGAATTGAGTTGGACCAAAATTGAGGTCAATTGGGGTGATTTGGTTTGACATTGGGTTCATTTGGGTTTAAAATGGGCTAAATTGGGGGTTTTAGTAAAAGTAGGGTAAATTGACATAATTGGCCCATGGTTTAGTTGGAAAAAATGAAATCGGTAATATTTGGGATTTTCTGGAATTTTCTGGGAATTTTTGGAATTTATAAAAGTTTGGCCAAAAGTGTATTTTTAGTGTATTTGGAGTGTATTTTTGGAAATTTTGGTATATTTGGCTGTGGATGATCAATTTGAGTGATGTGGCAATGTTTGGGATTGGTTTTGAGGAATTTTGGGTAATTTGGAGATTTTGGAAAATTTGGGCAATTTCAAGGGCTTTTGGTAGGTTTGATGGGTGTAGGGTCCCCGGGGTCAAAAATTGAAATTTTGAAGGAATGAAGATTGATCAAATGTGAGTGAAATGGAATCACTTTGATTGAGCCATGAAGCCATATTAGGCCCATATGAGCCATGAGAGGACTCATTGGAGGCATTCACTATGTTGTTCCTAACCCTCTTAACCAGGGGCTTAGGGGTTAAAGTCCATCCATATGAATTACCTACATGAGTCAGGGAGTCAAGTTGGGTATAGGTGTGGTTTTAGGATTTGGATTGTGTGTGTGAGAGTGTAGAGTGTGAGTGTAGTGAGTGTGTAAGTCAACCCTCACCGGACCGGGCCACCTGGGGTAGTCCCAAGGCCAAAGAGTCCTATAGGGAACTCATCCTTTAAACCTCCACATTTGATCTCAACCCTCTAGTTGATTAGGGGTCTACAATCAAGCTTGTGGGGTTTGCAGGGAGACAAGAAGTGGTTTGAATTTCTAAGTGGTGGGTCCCAATTCTAATCCTCTAGGATAGTCAAAGGAAAAGCCTAAGGCTAGATCCTAAGTACTAAAGAGAAGAAGAGAAGACCTCATCAAAAATGAGGTCAACAAATGGACCCCCAATAGGTGTGGTGTGCTAACCAAGCACACCGCGCGTATTGGCGTTGACCGAAAAGATCAACAAAACCAACACAGATGTCCAAGTGACATACTTGGGACGAAGTAGAAGAAATTTCGATTTAAATTTCAGTTGTTTCAGTTTAAGTTTTGATGTGTAAGTTCAGATTTTAACTTGAGTTTCAATTTAGATTGAAGTTTTGTTATGATTAATTTTGAAGGGATTTGATTTGAAATGAAAATTGAAATTTTGTGGTTTTAGATGTAACATCCTCAACCTCAAAAGAAAATTAAATTGATTGGATTGAATCATTACAATGAGGAGAGATCTCAGAGCAATGTGGTATTGGATGTAAAATCCTTAACCTCAAGGGTTTGATTTGGTGTGCTTCATTGCAATAGGAAGAGAATCTAAAGCAATGCGGTATTGGATGTAAAATCCTCAACCCCAAAAAGTTTGATTTTGATGTATTTCAAGGTGCGATAGGAAAGAATCCTAAAGCGATGCGGTCTCGGATGTAAAATCCTCAACCCCAAGAATTTGATTTTGATGTATTTCAGAGGCAATAGGAAAGAATCCTAAAGCGATGCGATCTCGGATGTAAAATCCTCAACCCCAAGAATTTGATTTTGATGTATTTCGAGTGCAATAGGGAAAGAATCCTAAAGCGAGTGCAATATCGGATGTAAAATCCTCAACTTCAAGAATTTGATTTTGATGTATTTCAGTGCAATAGGGAAAGAATCCTAAAGCAGTGCAGTATCGGATGTAAAATCCTCAACTTCAAGAATTTGATTTTGATGTATTTCAGTGCAATAGGGAAAGAATCCTAAAGCAGTGCAGTCTCGGATGTAAAATCCTCAACTTCAAGAATTTGATTTTGATGTATTTCAGTGCAATAGGGAAAGAATCCTAAAGCAGTGCAGTCTCGGATGTAAAATCCTCAACTTCAAGAATTTGATTTTGATGTATTTCAAAGTGCAATAGGGAAAGAATCCTAAAGCGATGCAAGTCTCGGATGTAAAATCCTGAACTTCAAGAATTTGATTTTGATGTATTTCAAGACTAATAGGAAAGAATCCTAAAGCGAATGCAAGTATCGGATGTAAAATCCTCAACTTCAAGAATTTGATTTTGATGTATTTCGAAGTGCGATAGGGAAAGAATCCTAAAGCAAGTGCGAGTCTCGGATGTAAAATCCTCAACTTCAAGAATTTGATTTTGATGTATTTCAAAGGTCAATAGGGAAAGAATCCTAAAGCGAGTGCGGTCTCGGATGTAAAATCCTCAACTTCAAGAATTTGATTTTGATGTATTTCAGATGCAATAGGAAAGAATCCTAAGCGAATGCGGTCTCGGATGTAAAATCCTCAACTTCAAGAATTTGATTTTGATGTATTTCGAGTGCAATAGGAAAGAATCCTAAAGCAAGGCAGGTCTCGGATGTAAAATCCTCAACTTCAAGAATTTGATTTTGATGTATTTCAAGGTGCAATAAGGAAAGAATCCTAAAGCGATGCGAGTCTCGGATGTAAAATCCTCAACTTCAAGAATTTGATTTTGATGTATTTCGAAGGCAATAGGGAAAGAATCCTAAAGCAGTGCAGTCTCGGATGTAAAATCCTCAACTTCAAGAATTTGATTTTGATGTATTTCAGTGTAATAGGAAAGAATCCTAAAGCAGTGCAGTCTCGGATGTAAAATCCTCAACTTCAAGAATTTGATTTTGATGTATAATTGATTTTGCAAAGATTTGTAGTGTTGATTTGAAGAGTGTGGAATCTTGGTGTTTCGGGAATTTCATGAAGGTTGTAAAAGACTTTCATGGAAGGAAATAGATTAGGAGGGAATATGTAGATGTTACATATCCCATTCGGAAGAGTTGATTGAAAGTTGCTGGTTTGGATTGGATATGATTCTTTGCCATCAGATTCGATCCGTGTCAATGGAATCAACCGCTTCCATCCCAGACAAGGGAGAGAGTAGAACGGATTGGATTTTCAGATTTGGAAGGTTAAGTTTGAATTTGATTGAGGTTTGATGTGAAATTTGAATGGTTGAATTTGAAATTTGATTGAGATTTGATTTGAAATTTGGAAAGATTGAATTTGAAATTTTGATTGAGATTTGATTTGAAATTTGGAAAGATTGAATTTGAAATTTTGATTTAAAATTTGTGGTCATTTTGTTTGTCTTTTAACGATCCAAATTTTATTTTATCGTGAATTTGGAGTTTATCATTTTTTTAGATCTTTAAGGAAAGTTTCTTTTATTCTTTTTGTTTCTTTTCTCGTTCTTTGTTCGAAGTTCATTTAACTTTAATGGCGTTTCCAAGTCGTTTTGCACAAAAAGAGGTGAAGGCCAAAATTGTGACATGGTCACTTTCATTCCAATCATGTTGAAGATACATCGTACAACTCGATCTGGAATACATCTCATACAATCCATATAGACTCAAAACGGACTATGTATGATCTTTGTCGATTCATCCAAAAGGGTATTTATCAAAAAATCCATGTCTGAATAGTGAGGTGCATGGTCAATAACATCACCTTCCAAGCCATCCTTGGCAAGGATGCCGTATGGATGTACGTTGGAGGTGTGATATTTTCCATGCAACTCATAGCTCGTAAGGTCGGAGGCTCTCTAACTCCGGGTCTGGCTGGAAGTGGTAAGGTGCTTTCCTGTCGTCCATCCTTCTGAATGTAACTGAGATTCGCTTCACCGGTACTCCCGGTATGCAATGCTTAGCGACATCCGCTCCGTTGCCCTTCTCGCATCATGACGGAACCTACCGGTAATGGTATCTTTATCGGCCCTCGGAACTCACTTGGGCCTCGCTATCCGGAGGTCAGATCCGAACATGATATTACACTCGTTCGTAAAAGAAACCGTGCGTAAAGGTCCGACAAAGTCGTTGTGATCTATGTGCGGGGGTATACGATCACCCTTCTTGTAAATGTTGATGATGCAACCGTTGGGTATGCAATCTGCCGGCAATACCCCCCATGTTATCATTCTTTTTACCATCCTTTTAATGACTAATGGCATTGGATCCACTCGGCCATGACGGAGTATCCTCGGTGGGTTTCCCTTCCCGTCTTCCGCGAAGTTATAGCAGAGCATCCACATTGTATTGTAATTCTCCCCTTCCCTGGCATCCATCTTCGGGGTTCTGAGTAAGTGTTTTCTCTTAAGCGACCTGCTCGACCCATCTTTTTCAAATCCCGGATGCAGTCCACGATTTGTTGTTGTTCGTATTCTGAGAACACGTCTGTATGTAACTCGAGGCCTTCTAGTATATTGATCCTTCTGCCTCTGATTCTCTCGAAGTATTCAAAAGTTTTCTTCTGGACATTCTGTATTCTTTCTAGTTCGTATTCTGGTATAATTTGCAAATGGCGAGGCTCGGTGACGTATCGTGGGATATATGGCTCAATCCCTTCACGTTCTCCTGCATACCTCGGCTCCTCGGGGATGATGTCAGTCGGGACATCCTCCGGGGTTGCTTCTGCAACAAGGTCATGCATTACTGGTGACTTTATCTGGTGGCGTAGTAGCCTTCTTTCTTCTGTTCTTCTTGGGATTTCCCTGATTTCTTCTGTTATCCTCGGAGCTGGCCTCCTTCCTTCAGGTTCCTGGCGAACCGGTATCCTTGAAGTATATGCACTGGCAGTAGCAACTTCCTCGTCGCGCTGGTCCGCTGCTAATTTAGTTAGCATCTTGTGGATACGGCGATTTTTATTTCTTCGTTGAGTTGTCGTGAGAGTAGCTCTTCGTATTTCCCGAGTTTCGCGGGCGCGGCGCCGACAAGCTCGCCCTCCGTCGTAGCGACTACGGACTTGATTCTCTTGTCTCCTTCGAGTTGTCCGTTTTTCTTTTCCTGTCGTCGGATTGGTGGCTTGGGCCACCCACTTTCATTATCGTCTCGACCGGTGCCTCTTCGGTCAATCGGGACCCGGCTCACTTTCCTCGTATTGCGTGCTCGCCGGTGCGAAGTCCGAGTTAATCTCTATTATCGCTCCATCTTTCACCCTCTTTTCATCGAGTGCAAGGCTTACGCCATTTCTAAAGTTCGGGACCAACCGCCCGTTCGACATTTCCCCGCGAAAAGACAAGGAAAAGGATCAGGGGCTGTACTAAGAACAAGAACATTAAGAAAATGTTTATTAAAGACAAAAAATTTTATTTTTATATTCAACAAGAATGAAGTGGGAAAAGATCAGGAAAGAGATTTTGATTTGGAAGAGAGAAAACAAGGAAAACTTTATTATCATGGTTTTGTTTACTTCAGCACATTTTTTATTATTTTTGGGTTCGGACCCAGTCATAAGTAATTACTTCACCCGTGCTTCTAGGGATGGAAAATTCATTCCTTCGAAACATCAGGTAGCGTAATACTTTTTCAAGTATCGTCCATTGATCGGAAGCATATGTCGTTCTCCTTGGCAGTTCACTAGCTGGTAGGAGCCTCCTGAGTAGACTACCTCAACCACAAACGGTCCTTCCCAAGTGGGTTCAAATTTTCCTCCTATCTTGCGGTGTGCAAGAATAGGTCTTTTGAGAACGAGAACTAAATCACCAACTTTGAAGGTTCTTGGGCGGACCAGTCTGTCATGGGCTTGAACCATCTTAGCTTGGTATAGTTCTAAATTCTCGTCGCGCCGCAAGTCTTTTCCCTTCCGTGCTTTCCAATTCTTCTAGTCGTAATTTGGCATTCTCTTCTCGTCGTGAGTTTGTTTGCAATCGCAATCCCGAGTGAAGGAAGCTTGACCTCTAAGGATAACACTGCTCGGACCCATACACCGGAGCGTAAGGTGTAGCTTCGAGTAGGAGTTCGAAGGTTGTCCGGTAGGCCCATAAGGCTTCTAACAACTTCTCGTGCCAATTTCTCTTATTATCGTCCAAGGTTTTCTTTAAAATTTGAACGAGAGTTTTATTAAAAGCCTCGCAAGGCCGTTTGCTCTTGGGTAGTAAATTGTTGAATATCTCCAGCCGATTCCGTGTCTCCCGACAAAATTGTTAATTTGTGTGCTTCGAATGCCGACCCATTATCCGAGATGATCTCGCGCGGCACTCCGAAACGGTAGACAACTTGGTTCTTGAAAATTTGTAGCACGTGATGTGCTTTCACTTCTCTGAGTGGAACTGCCTCTGCCCACATAGAAAAGTAGTCTGTAGCCGCAAGAATGAAGCGATGTCCTTTTGAAGACGGTGGTTCTATTGGTCCCACTATATCTGTGCCCCAACATTCAAATGGCCAGGATGCAATTGTCGGATGTAGCACATTTGGAGGTTGGTGTAGAACCACTCCGTGCACTTGGCACTGGTGACAGCTCTTGGCGATTTTCATGCGATCGGTCATCATCGAGGGCCAGTAGTACCCTAGTCTTTTAATTTTCATTTTCATCTTCGGGCCCGATCGGTGAGCGCCACGCAGTCCCGAATGCACCTCTTTAACAATTTCACGGGCCTCGGACCCGCTTAGGCACCTTAGCCACATTTGATCAAAAGACCTTCCGTATAATGTGTTGTTTATTAATGCGTAGGACGAGTTCTTTTCTTGATCCGATGGGCTAATGACCTATCGTCCGGTAGTTTTCCTGTTTGCGGTGTAGTTCATTAATGGCCGTCGCCAATCTTCCGTGTTTTCATCGTCACCGCCGCAATCGATCCTTTTTCCTTTTCCGATTTGTGTATTGTGTCTATGTCGAGCCGTGATAGGACCCGACGTCCGTGAACCGACACTTCCACCGATTCATCTTGTAAACGAGCAAATTCTTTTGCGAGACGGGCTAGCGCATCCGCTAAAGCGTTTTCTTTCGGGAATTTTGTAGATTGTCACATTCGGAATTTGTTCCAACAATTGTATGGCATACCGGAAGTATTGCTCGAGTCTTGGTTTTAAAATTCTGTATCGTCCGGCGATCCGTTGAATGATTAATTGCGAATCCCCGTAGATGTTGATGTCTCGTTATCCCCATTTGAATAGTTAATTCTAGTCCCGTTATGAGGGCTTCGTATTCTCGCTTCGTTATTCGTACACGGCTCCGTCAAGTGGTAGGAGTATCTTAACATCCCCCGCTCCGGTGTTATAAAGATTAATCCGATCCCCGCCTTACCGGCACTATCACTTGCGATTCTTCGTCTTTATGTGCTCGAAGATGCTCCGTCGAAATACAATTCCCAACGTCGATCATCGTGGTCTTCTAGGTTCATTATTTGTTCATCCGGCAAGTCGTCATCGAGAGGCGATTCTCGCCGCAAAGGGTGTGCCGCGAGGAAGTCCGCTAGGACTTGTCCCTTTACGGCACGAAGAGGCACGAAAGTTATATCGAATTGCAATAATATCATCGACCATCCGGCAAGTCCGCCTGAAAGCGTTGGACGGGTCATCAAGTATTGCAATGGATTAAATTTCGAAATCGGAGTTGACCTTGTGAGAAAGCATGTAATGCCCGAGCTTTTGAGCGGCGAAGATCGTGGCTAAACGAGTGCTTTTCAATTGCGGGATACCTTATTTCCGTCGGAAGTAAACGACGGCTTAGGTAGTAAAGAGCATTTTCTTTACCCTCATCATCGACCCGGACTAACGAGGCTCCGAGTGAGTCGTCTAAAGCCGCGGTATAAAGTATCGACGGTCTACCCGAGACCGGGGCCGCTAAAACAGGAGGTGTCATTAAGTATTGTTTAATGTCCTCGAAGGCCTTCTCGGCATTTCTCTTCCCAAATAAATTTGGCGTCCTTTTTAACTAACGCCGAGAAAGGCCGACACCTACTCGACAAGTTCGAGATAAAGCGTCGAAGATATGCCGACTTCCCTCGAAAAGATCGTAGTTGTTTTAAGGTTCCGGGAGGTGGCATTTCTAAGATAGCTTTAATCTTTTCCGGGTCGATTTCAATTCCGCGATGTCGGACAACGAATCCTAAGAATTTCCGGAGGTGACGCCGAAGGCGCATTTTAAGGGATTCATCTTAAGGTTAAATTGTCTTAATCGTTCGAAAACAATTCTCAAATCATACGAGTGGTTTTCCTTTACTTTGCTTTTGATGACCACATCGTCCACGTAGCATTCGACTTGATTGTGGATGAGATCATCAAAAATTCTTGTCATCGCTCTCTCGGTAGGTTGCTCCCGCGTTCTTCGATCCGAATGGCATCATCGTGTAAAGCAATATACTCCGATCGGCTTTCTGAATGATGTAAGTTTTTCATCTTCTGGAGCCATTTTTATCTGGTTGTATCCGGAAGATCCATCCATGAATGAGAATATTTCATGTGTTGAAGCGATGTCGATCATTAATTCTGGGATCGGTAGAGGAAATTCATCTTTTGGACATGCCTTGTTTAAATCTCTGAAATCCACACAAATTCTGATCCGACCATTCTTCTTCCCGATCGGTACCACATTGGCTAACCAAGTCGGGTATTGTTCTTCATCGACAAATTTAGCGTCTATTAGCTTTTTAACTTCAGCTATGACTTGTTGTTCGATTTCTAGACGCATTCTTCCGGACCTCGTCCGACCGGAACGTGAAGCAGGATCCACTCCTAGCTTATGGACTCGCGACCTCCGGAGCTAAACTCGGCATCTCATCGTAGCTCCAAGCAAAACGAGTCTTTAAATTCCATTAATAACTTGATTATTTCTTCGGAGTCTTCTTTATTGAGTAAGGAGCTAACAAAGGTAGGTCTAGGTTCTTCGCTAGTACCTAAGTTAACTTCCGTTAACTCATCTATCGTAGATTCGATCTCTTCTTCGAACTTTGGTGGAGCGTCTCCAATTTGTAAATCTTCGAGTTCCTCCGTAGTTTCCATGCGGCTTTCATTAGACTCGCAAGTGACAACCATGCAAAATTCAGCATCGTCAACCGATCCTACTCGTGTCGAATCCGAGACCATGTTTTGAATCGGGTGGACGACCGGAGTTATTCCATAAATTTTCAAAATGTTGTGATCGACCTTTGTCCATTGTCGAGGTAAGAAACCATGATGAATTAAATTTTGAACACAGGGGATAGTACCACTCAAAAGGCAATTCCATTAATTCGATGAAGTAGCATCTTCAAATTGTACATTATTTTCAGCTTTGGAGGAAGGAGCACCACGGTAGAATTTGATGGGCTTTGCACCACCGCTACGTACCTCTTTGACCTCCATACCCTCGATCTTATTAGAATGGATCGGGGTCAGGGTCATAGTATGTACATAGTGGTTAATCTTCTCGTACATTGATTTATATTCTTCGTTTCTTTCATCTTCGAGAGGGATTCTGAATTGCGGCTTCTTTCGACTTATTGTCGTCGCTTCTTGTTTGATTTCTTTTTCTTCTTCGAAACTATCTTCCCAATCAACATTGATGGCCGGTTTCCTCTCGTCCAATCGTCCTAGCGTCTCCGCCACGACCTCGTCCCCGCCTCGACCTCGGATGCGAGTTGTGGAGAAACCTTCACCATCTTGCCGTAAGGAGTGGTGAGTGACCGTTGGACTAGAATTTCGAGCTCTTCGTTGTCCCAAATTTCCTTTGCTTCATTTGTTACGGTATCTCCGGAGAAGATTGTTTTCTTCGGAGGTGCATAATAAGCCGCATCTTCATGGATTCCGATTTCATGTACGGAGAACGGTTGTAAGTCACCTTTAATGCATTGTTCCCCTCCATCGTAGTACTTCGATGCATTGATGTAGAGATGATGGTACCATCCGGTTTTCATGTATCCATGGTCGGCCCGATAGAGCGTTGAACGACGTTTCGAATCAATTATGTGAAATTTCGCGGTTGTCTTTGCTAAGTCACCGGTCTTCATTAGCGATGTTATTGACCCGAGGGCTCTTTCTCCTTTCTGGTTGAATCCTCTTAATAACATTTTGTCCGCTTCGAGCTCGCGAGCATCAATTTCCAAATATGCTAGCGTTCGGAGATTCATTATATTGATTGATGCTCCTGGATCCACCAATACTCTGGAGAGTGTAAACTTCCCGATTATAACTGAAATGTACAAGGGTCGGTCGTGGTCTCGCTGTCCCAAGTAGTAGGTCGTTGTCCGTGAAGGTAACACCTCGTCGTTCCTTTAACGAGCAAACCTCATCTAAGGACTCTCCGGCCATTTGAGCTAAGCAATTTCTCGGATCAAGTAAGGCCTCGATCGAGCTTCTCTCATCTCCTTTGATAAGATGAGAGCGTCGTAGATGCTCGGCTTGGCCGGTAGCTTCCTAAGATGGGCTAGCACGTTGTAGTCCACTTTGTTTTCATGTGCCTCGTTTTCTTCTCGAATGGGTATTTCTTCTGCCGGGTTGGTTCTTCCCGAACAACCACCGCTTTCCTTTGTCCTTTGGACCCATTCTCGGAGGTAGAACTCTTCCACTTCTTAAGTTGACTTCGTGATTTCTTCTAAGTTTAGCATCGAGTTTGCTGGTGTCTCCTCCTCGAATCGGAACGACATGTTCTCCGAGATTAGCTTCGAGTCCGAAGGCTCTAACTCTATGGTGATCGGAGCTCCTCGAAACTCGCAAATAGATTCGTTGCTTATTGAACTCTCGTAGCCTCCCGGTGGATGTCTTCTTCGTCATTGTGATCGTCGAGATTGTGTATGATTCGAGAATTGTTATTTGTATCGGAATCGACGTCCGGATTAGGTTGATTGTCGCTAGTTACGTAATCGTTAGAAACGATCAAAACGTAGCCAACGCCATAACCCTCATCATTATAAGATCCCACCGGAGTGAGCAAATAATTATACGAGTCGGAGGTTCGAGGGATTTCTCCCCGAATCGGAAACAACTATCCTAGGATAAGCGGCCCCTAGTCTAGCCTTAGGTGTCTCGGTCTCCTCTTCTTCGTCGCTTTTCTTCTTTTCTTCAGCCGTCTCTTGTCGAGGTGGTTCTTCTATCGCAAGTGATAGCGCCGGCTCGACGAGCTTTTCGAACTCGAATCGAGGCTTGCACCGAAGCGGTTTGGATGTGATCTAAAATCTTCTTCGAAGACTTTGTCCAAGCGGTAGTCCATCCATCATCGATCGCATAGGGATCTATCGGAGCAATGAAATCCGTCGAGATAACATTGACGGAACCTCCTTTCGGGGTTCCTTCATGTATTCTTTCGGGATCCTTATATTCCCTTCCGAAGATTGTCGTCGAGCCAACTCTTGAAGGTAATACAATCTTCTATTTTGTGCCCAAGCATCCGGTGGTAAGGGCAAAAGTTGGGATCACCTCTCTTGTCGACTTCTTCTGGTCTTTTAGGCTCTGGCAGTTGGAAATCTGGAGTCTTCATCAGACTGCGGAACATTTTCGGCATTGCCTCATTCTTGAACGGATACTCCCCGCTCGAAGCTCCCTCAACGTACGTTGTGGACGAGGCGGTTGTTCATATTGTCGAGATGACCGATAACCGGGTCGGGGTCGTCGGTAATTCCGTTGAGGTTCGCCGCGGTCGTTCGACGATATTTGTATCGGTTGCTTGCCTTTATCGATCGCTGCGACGATCCCGGACTTCTTTTCAAAAGTTTTCACGGGCTTCGTTTGTCTCGTTTTATCGGTGAAACTTAATTGCTTCGCCTCCTCTTGCAAGCTTCCGGCCTTGCTTAACAACTTCTCGAAAGTCTTAATAGTAAATCCCTCGAGGAGAAGTGCTTATCGGCCATGGATGCTCTTAAGTAAAATGCCGACTGCATGCTGTTCTTGTAACTGTGACTCACACTTCATACTTAGGTTCCTCCATCGAAGTATGTAGTCCACCAAGGTTTCATTCGGCTTCTGCTTCTCTACCACTAAATCACCTATAGTGATGTGGTGCTGAGCTCCGACAAATCTCTTGATGAAGAGGTTCTCTAATTCTGAAAATGTCTTCACTGAACCGTTTGGTAATTCCTCAAACCAATCAAAGGCGATCCCTGACAGTCCGTCGACAAATTGTCGGAAGAGTAAAGCATCACTTCCGCCGGCATTGCAACAACCGGCACGAAAATGTGCAACATGCCGCCGAGGGTTTCCGGCTCCATCAAAGGTCTTGAACGGAGGTGGTACAAAGCCTTTCGGATATTGGACGGCGTCGAATTCTTCGGGTAAGGTCTACCCGTCCGAATGGATGTCCCGCTCTTTGATTGTGCTAAGGCTTCTCGCACTCGCCGTTCCACCAAGCTCTTGATA
The DNA here is from genome assembly GCA_022702705.1 of Papilionanthe hookeriana x Papilionanthe teres. Lineage (NCBI taxonomy): Eukaryota > Viridiplantae > Streptophyta > Magnoliopsida > Asparagales > Orchidaceae > Papilionanthe > Papilionanthe hookeriana x Papilionanthe teres. The sequence continues at coordinate 64,239,095 of CM040436.1, forward strand.
TCCTTTTCCGGAATCATGCTTTGTGTTGCATCCTTCTTTAATTGATCATCCCCGTTGACGGATGTAATCTCCTTTCCTCCGTCCACAATGTGAATGACTTCCGGGGTGTTTCCCTTCGGGGTTGAACCCGACTCCGGAGAGTGGCTAGGGCTACGGCCATCTCTTCCATCCTTTTTGCCATTTGGGCAATCGTATCATCTTTCTCTTGAAGTCGCCTCCTCATTATTTCCGGCTCCTCTCTTTCGCGGCTGCAGTGAGCACCTTGTGAAGCCGACGAAGCTCGTGTTTCTACCATGTTAATTTCCGCATACTCATCATCCATGAACTCGACGAGTCAACTTCATCTCCGAACTTCTCTTCTCTTTCCTTGCTAGTCGACGAATATCGGCTCTTAACTTTTCCATAGCGTCTTCTAATGGCCTTTTCTCGCACATCCTTGCGGTTGTCATGTGATAACTCGTCGAGTTTCTTTCTCATGAGTTCCCTTTATCGCGGTAGCACTTTCTTCGGACTCAAGTCTCCTGACGAGACTTTCCTTTTCTGGTCATTGTTTCGGTCTTAATTGGCCGGTAGTGGGACGTCATACCATCCTTCTAGCAGTAGAAGGCCTAGGACCAGATGGTCTGTCAACCGAATCGTCGGAAGGTGGTATCCTCCCCGATCCGTAAACCCGAAACAACAACGAGTGGACTAGCCTTCATCTTCTTATTAGGCTCTTCTGCAGCGATAGCAGATTCAACTCGCGGCCCAAGACGGGATTTGGCTGGCACCCGCCCTATCCTTCTTAAAATTTCTGATACAGGGCATCTCTCTTTCCTTGCTAATTTCTCAATCACAGTCTATAGTCGGGCAAATGGTGTAACCCTAGCCCTTTTCTTTCCGTTGTCGCCGTAATATGCGGGTCGAGGTAATGTAGAGGCAATCCCGCGGACATTTTCCTCGTCACCGCGGCGGAAAGGGGATGGAATCTACTTCCTTCCAAAAGGGATGTATACTCGGACAATGGTATGTATTCGAGTAGTGGTGTGTACTCGTGAATTTCTTCTAGAAAGCGACTTCGAGCAGCTCCGGCCTTTCCGGCAATCTTCCCGCCTCTCGTTTCTCCTCCGAGTCCGTGTTAGGGGTGGAACCCTCGAGTCGGACCCAATTTCAAAAACGAAGGTCTTGCACGGAAATCCGTACCCTCCACGTAACATGCTCGTTACAAATTCGAACTTCCTTCCCCTTCGGCTTGGCGGGAGCAGGGTAGGTGCAGAGACGACTAGACCGGTGGGGGTAGAGATAACGGTCCTTCTATGGACGACGAGCACTCCTCTCACTGGAACCCTTTGCAGAGGGGAAATTCTCGAGTTGATTTAAGGTTGAACTCAATCATGGGTTTCTCGCTTCGACACTTTGTCCATTAGTGCGAAAAGGGTAACGTCAGCGATCTTGACATTTGTGTTTTCGAATCCTTGTCCAAACCGGATGATCCCATTGTCGGGCAGCTCATCCTTGTAAACAGCGAAGTCCAGTCCGTTGGTGAAGGAGAAAATCAGCTTTGGGGCTTCCATTTCTGCAAGGTAGATTCTGATTGTCAGTCCCAAGTTATGCTTCTTCTCATCAGGACGAAAAGAAAGGAATCGAAAAGAGTCCGAACACATTCTTGTTCATGTATATTTATTAAAAGAGTCATTCATTAGAGGGTTTGTTTATTTAGAACGGAATGTTCGAAGGTAATGAATCTGATTCAGAGTTAGAAGGGAAAAGAAAGTCTTATGCAAGACTTCTCGACTCGAAGGATCACTCCTAAACTAACACCTATCGGGGTCCACCCCGCCTGTAAATGAGGCAAAAGGATTTCGGAACCTCTCTGTTTAGGGATGTCTAAACAGATGGCTCCTAAATCCGAGGAATGTTGGCCATACTTGTTCAAGGTAGAAATGAACATAATATTCCAACGGAAAGAAGGGTAGTTTGATCCATTAGGGACATGGATACACTACCGATTTTTGAAAGCAGAACTATTTGATCAAAATGGAGAGAGGAACTTTTCCCCAGCGGAGTCGCCAGAAATTGTACGGCTTATTTTAGGGTTAAGTGTTTTATTTTGAAAAGGGGGTCGCCTACAGAAATTGTCGGCGAATTTTCAATTTAATTTACATATATATATAATTTGGAAAGTAGTGTTTTGATTTAAAAAAATTTTAAGATATGAAGTTAAACCGATCTCACATCTCGAATAGTTTATATAAACGAGCACCGCACCACAAACCGTGTATCTATCCCGAAGAATAGACACACTCGCTTGATAATGGGGCTCGATTAAATAAACTAGGAGATTTGTGACATCCGTTTGGTCCGCGAACCAATTTTATAAGCCGACAAATTCCCCGCTTAATATGAAAACATTAAACAGGGTTTATATTACTCGGGTTCTTAAAATTCCCTATAAGGGCAAGCCCCTATAGTTAATTACATCTTAAGTGACGGGAATCACCTAAGAAAACTCTCGATAATAATCAGTAGTTCTGCTCTCAAGAATTTCAAAGTTTAAGTCTTCAAGGGATTGAATTTTGGAATTTCGATAGGGAATGGATCAAATTTGGAACATTTTATTTTGGGAATTCAAAGGAAGAAAAGTAGGAGAGATCACGGATTCGAAGCGAACTTCGGTAATTTCCCGACTATCCTATTTTTTGGCTTGAATTTAAGAAAGTTCTAATGTTTATTTAATGTTTTGATCTTGCCAATTTTAATTAATTAGGACTTATATTAGTATGATAAAATCATACCAATAGCCTCGAAGATGTGAGGGTTTATGTCGTATCGGACGACTACCTCGGAGTCCTAAGACCGGTTAGGGCTTAATTTACATGATATGATCATGCAAATGCCTAACGAAGAGTTGAGGATTTATGTTGCACTGTGCAAGCTACCTCGAAGTCCTACGGCTTGGTTATTTAATTCTAAGGAAAGTTTTGCTCGAAGTAGACTCGGGTTTTGCTGATGACGATGGCCGTGCCGCCCACCATGCTCCGAGCTCCTTGTTGTTGCGGAGGTTTAGTTGTAGAAGTCATAAATCGAGAGATGAGAGAAGTGTTTGGTTTTAGAGAAAGTCTTAATTTCCATGTGTCTTTAATATTTTAATTAAAACAGGTCTTAAAGTTGATTAAACGAGAACCGATTAAGATCCCACTGGTTCCGTCATCCCGACACCGTTATTTTCATCGAATTCACTTAGTCCGCATGAATTTGCTAAACTCAACTAAATGAGTTCCGCACTTTCATTTAGACCGTGGGAAATCCCGTTAGCAACACGTGGGTTACATCATCCGAGGTATTCTCGATCATTCGACGAGACGTTTTAATTTAGTTGTAGTTGTAGTTTTGTTGTTCTGTTTGTGATTAAATTTTGAGTTGTTTTATGTTTTGAAATGTTGTGGCGGTGAATTTTATCTTGTAATGACTTTTAATTTAGTTATGGGTTTCAGTTTTGGTTTCTGTCCTAAAGGTGTAGGTTTTCATGCAACTGTTATTTATCATGCAAGAAAGGTAAAGTGCAACACGAATAAATGAATTGCAGTAAGATAAATTGCAATAAAATAAAAGCGTACCTGGAGGGTCTTCCCGTCCTCCCAAGCTGCACTTAAAATACAATTTAGAGCATTTAAGCATTTGTAGCAATTTCCTAGGTGAAGCTAAGGGAAGGGTTAAAATTTTCTACCAAAATCCTAATCCTATAGCTAGTCATTCCTATGACGTCTAGGTCTTTAATTTTGGTTTTAAGGATGATTTTCTTCACCAAAGAACAACTAAGCTCAATTTGTTCTTAAGGGCATTCCATCATATTGAGGAAGTGTTTAAGACGAATCTTAAACATCTTTTCAATATTTCGAGAATTGTCCTAAGTCCGAATGAATTCTATCAGTGCAGGTGAATTAATCATCTAGGGTGTTTAAGTTAAGTTTTATTTCTTGCTCGGTGAATTAGGATGTTCGAATATCCTTATGAGTGAAGTGACATTTCATTTGATACTCCATTTAGGAGTTATAATAAGTAAAAGTTCCTAAGGGCAAAACGATATTTAATGATTTGTGATTCAAATTTAAGTTCAAATTAATGATTTAAGTTTGGAATAGTGTTCAAGTTATTTTAGATTTATTTTGAATTCTTCATGTCTTAGGTGATGTTATATTTAATTTAATTTAATTTAACTTAAATTAATGTGATTTAGTTTAATTTCATTTAATTTTAAGTTAATTTAATATGATATGCTTTAACTTAATCTAATTTCAATTTGATTTAGTTTTAATTTAATTTAATTTAATTTTATTTAATTTAGTTTAATTTAATTTGATTTAATTTAATTTAGTTTAATTTTATTTAATTTAATTTAATTTAATTTAATTTAATTCGATTTAGTTTAATTTTATTTAATTCAATTTAACTTAATTTAATTTAATTTAATATGATTTAATTTAATTTTAATTTAATTTAATTTGCTTTAATTTAATTTAATTTAATTTAATTTAATATTTTGTTTTGAAGGGATTTACTTTAAATAATTTTAAATTTAATTTAATTTAATGATTAAATCTTTTAGCACTTTAAATTTTAAGACTGGATTATCATTTTAATTAGGGATTAAATATTATTGAGACAATTAATTTAGGGATTCTTAAATTAAAGAACAAACCTCTTCCTAATAACATCCCTATTTCAATAATTCCAATTTTATTATTCTTCCAAATTTAATTATTTACTTTAATTAAAGTTTATTTTAATTATTTTTAAATTGTTTAATAGGTTCCTACCCTTTAATTGCTTAAATTTCAATCATCCAAATCAGAGTTAAGATCAAATATTCTACTCTTTAATTTTATTAAGCCTAAAGTTTTTTTAATTAAGGGTTAAAATTTTAATTACCATTTTGCCCTTCAAGCTTAATAATTTCATAACTCACTAAATTGAGCTCAAATGAATTTGAAATTTTTATGTGACCTCACTCATATGTCAATAAAGACATTAGAGGAGAAAATGTGATTTTTTTGTATTTAATTTATTTATGTAATTATTTTTGGTGGAAAATAAGGATTTCCAAAGAAAATTTAATAATATGACCAAGGGAAAGTTTCTGTTCTTAAGAAAATTATGGGACATTCCTAATGACTAGAGGACCACTTGGACCAATTTTTGTGATTTTTTGAATTATATTTTATTTATTAAAATTATTTTAAGTTATGGAGTATTAATTAATTTAAAAATAGAATATAAGTTGAAAAATGAATTTTATAATTTTTAAAATTCTCTCTGATATCAAGGATTCCAGAGAACCAAATTTTACAATTTTCTGATTTTTCCTTAATTTATTGGAATTATTTTAGTGGAAATGCTAGAAAATGTATTTTTTAATTTTAAAAAAATTACCCCAAGGCTTTAAAATTTAATATCTCAACCTAGAGACATAAGAAAAATATGGGGTTTGTTCCTAAGTGGTTAGAATTCAAAATGTGACATTTTGGTGAATTTTATTATTTTTGTAATTTTTATTATTTTTTAATTATTAAAATATTAAAATAATGATAAAAAGTCAACTTTTTAGAAAATTGCAACTTTAATTTTCTTGAATTCCCTGATATCGAGAGGCTTCAAAACCAATTTGGTGAATTTTTGAAAGGTATTTTGAAAGTTATGAAATTTTAAAGTTTAATTTTGGCTAAGTGGCTTAATCAACCCATTTGATGAGGCTAACCAAGTCCAATTGACTTGAAATTTTTATGGTGGATTCCTCCGATCCTAAAGGTCAGTGGAGAATTGATTTCAAGTCAATTTGATCTATGGTTAACTCTAATTAATTAAAGTTCAATTTTGGGTATTTAGGCCAATTAGGGTTAATCTGAGTGAATTAACTCAAGTCCTATTTTTCCTAGGGTTCTCTGGTCATAAGGAACATCACCAAATTTTCCTAGAATTTATTTCACAACATGCTAATTTTTGGAATTAAAATACTCAAAACAGCAACATGCATTTGAAAAATCAATAACTTTTCACAGAGATGGCCTTTGACCTTGGAAAATTCAGGGAATGTTCCCAAGTTCAGAGGCTTCAAAAGCCCTATGGTCTCATGCCATGGTGAATTTTATGAATGCATGGAGAATTAAAACAATGCAGAGAGTAAATAATTAATTAAAAATAAAATACTGGACAAAATTAATTAATTTCTTTTCCACATTATTCTCCTCCGTTCACTCGAGCAAGAGGGTATTTTTATTTTATTTTTGTGATTTTTCTACACAAAGATATGGATTTTTGAAGTTTAGGGAATTAAATAAATCGGAAAATACCCTATTTATCTACTTATCCACGCGGTGCCGACTCGGCCCTCGGCGGCTCCGAATCGACACGCGTCGCTCCCCGGTTCGGCGCCGCCATCCGACTCGGCTCGTCCGGGGCCCCACGATTCACGTATCATCTGCCGGTCCGACGCAATCCAAGACGTCCATCCGATACACGCGCGATCCGACGGTTCCTGGTCATCGTCTACGACTGGTGCGATCCCGTGACCGTCCACACTCTAACCCTAAGAACTCTCTCGATTCTCAACGGATTTTCATGTTCTTATGCTCTATGGATTCGTCTCTGAAGAGACGAACACATCCATACGGTGAACATGCATTTAAATTGACTCAAATTAAAATGAGAATCTCTCGGAAGCTCGGGAAGAAGAGGGAGTCCATACCTTTGCTCGCAGAAGTGAAGCTTCGATCCGAGAGTTGTGTCACCTTCGATCGGGTCCAAGTAAGCTCCGGATGAAGTCCTTGGCACGGTGAATTGTCTAGCTATGAAAGTGACCACAGCCGATCACAAAGCTTGGAGGTCCGGAGCAACCGGGTGGCTCGGAGATGGGGCTTTCGGTGGGAAACTTCTCCTCTTGGTCCAGTGAAGGTGTAGGACCAATCAATTTGGGGATCGGCTCACCGTGAAGAAGTGTCCTGGTTTTCGAGCTAAAGCTCGAGCTCAAAATCGAGCTCATTCGGAGGGAATCGGGGTCGGAATTCAGTGGAGATCAAGTGCTCTATGTGTGGAGAGTGGTCCGGAATGATTTTGGCGCAGTTTCCTTAAGGTTTGGTTCAAGCACCTCCTTTGGCCGAGAGGGTGAGGGGTTTAAACAGCATGGTCGGAGGCTCTCCTGTGGGGGTTTAATGGTTGGGATCACTGCTTAGGTCAAGGAAGAATGACCATGGTGGCCATTGGGCATGGGGCGAGTTCAACAAGGTGGAATTTCAATGTTTGGCTCCTGCCCATGTCTCGGCCATGGTGTTTTCCGGCGGCCTGGTGGCCGGCCGAGCAGCAAGGGTCACCATCTTGACCGTGGAGGTCGGGGCTCGGCAATGGTGAAGTCAATCGGGCTTGGACATGTGTAAAGTGCTTGGATTAAAATGGTATGTGGAAGAGGCCATTTTGGCTTGATTTGGGTCAACCCATCCTTTTGGGCTAGGTGCACCACCCAAGGCTTGGTTTTGGCGTAGAAAGAGCCATTTGGGTCGACCAGGAGAAAATGGTGTGGTCTCCATCAAAATAGTTTAAGTTAATTTCTGGGTTATGATGTTGCATTAAAGAGGTTAAAATGGCTTAAGGAAGGCTTAGGAAAGGACTCCCTCCACTTGCCATTAATGGCTTGGTGACAAGTCAAACTCCCCATGGCTTCATGTGGCTATGTCTATGGCTTGCATGTGGCTTGCATTTGGCTTGAAAAAAGGTTGACTTGTTTCATGAAAAAGGGTTTTAGAAATATTTGGCATTTAGGGGGTAATTTGACATGTGGCTTGATTTGGAATGGCTTGATTATTGATTTAGGACTTAGGGATGATTTCAATTAAGGGTATGATGAGAACAATTTGTCATGTGGGCTTTGGATTGATTTTGGGCTTTTGAAATGGTCTTGGGTGGACTTTTTAAAGTGGTTTAAGGAAGTGGGCCTTTAGGTTTAAGAATGAGTTCATGGATGGGAATTTTTGTAAAAGGTTGGGCCAAATAATTGTTGGTTTTGGTTTAGGGAAGTTTCATGAGTAATTTGAAATAGATTTAAGGTGGTTTGGGTTTGAATTGGGTTGAATTTGGGTTTATTTGGTAAATGGGCCAATGTAGGTCAAATTGGGCTAACTTGGGCCAATGTTGGGCTAGGGTTGAAATTGATGTAAAATAGATGTTGGGAAATGTTTATGGGAATGTTTCAAAGAGGTTTTGGCTTTGTTTGGGTTTTGATTTTGGGATTTGGGCTCATTTGGGTTAGGGTTGGATTTAGGTCAAAATTGGGCCTTTTGGTTTTGGTTTGAATTTGAGTGGGGTTTAGATTCAAATTTTGGGCAAATCATGTTAGTTTTTTGTTTGTGGGGATGTTAGATAAGGTTTAGAAAAGATTTGGGATTAATTGGAGTTGAATTGGGTGAGTTTGGGCTAAGTTTGGGTCATGGGTCCAAATTGGGCTTTAAGGCCAAAAGTGAAATTGGATCCCAATGCCAATCAAATTGGGCTTGGATTTGGTCTAGATTGGTGTTGGGGATATTGAATTGAAGTTTAGAATTGAGTTGGACCAAAATTGAGGTCAATCGGGATGATTTGGTCTGACATCGGGTTCATTTGGGTTTAAAATGGGTCAAATTGGGGGTTTTAGTAAAAGTAGGGTAAATTGACATAATTGGCCCATGGTTTAGTTGGACAAAATGAAATCGGTAATATTTGGGATTTTCTGGAATTTTCTGGGAATTTTTGGAATTTATAAAAGTTTGGCTAAAAGTGTATTTTTAGTGTATTCGGAGTGTATTTTTGGAAATTTTGGTATATTTGGGCGTGGATGATCAATTTGAGTGATGTGGCAATGTTTGGGATTGGTTTTGAGGAATTTTGGGTAATTTGGAGATTTTGGAAAATTTGGGCAATTTCAAGGGCTTTTGGTAGTTTGATGGGTGTAGGGTCCCTGGGTCAAAAATTGAAATTTTGGAAGAATGAAGATTGATAAACTGTGAGTGAAATGGAATCACTTTTATTGGGCCATGAAGCCATATTAAGCCCATATGAGCCATGATAGGACTCATTGGAGGCATCCACTATGTTGTTCCTAACCCTCTTGCCAGGGGCTTAGGGGTTAAGGTCCATCCATATGAATTACCTACATGAGTCGTGGAGTCAAGTTGGGTATAGGTGTGGTTTTAGGATTTGGATTGTGTGTGTGAGAGTGTAGAGTGTGAGTGTAGTGAGTGTGTAAGTCAACCCTCACCGCACCGGGCCACCTGTGAGTAGTCCTAAGACCAAAGAGTCCTATAGGGAACTCATCCTTTAAACCTCAACATTTGATCTCAACCCTCTAGGTGATTAGGGGTCTACAATCAAGCTTGTGGGGTTTGCAGGGAGACAAGAAGTGGTTTGAATTTCTAAGTGGTGGGTCCCAATTCTAATCCTCTAGGATAGTCAAAGGAAAAGCCTAAGGCTAGATCCTAAGTACTAAAGAGAAGAAGAGAAGACCTCATCAAAAATGAGGTCAACAGACCCAAGTCATAGTGGACTCGTTAATCCAACTACTACAAGAGAACATACAAATCTAACCATAATAAGAAGTCAAGGAATCACCTCCCTCATGACTCACAAAGATTAAATCAAACTACTAACAATCCAAACATCTACCAATCAACAATCAAACTTATCAATCCATAATGACACATAAAGATCAAGTCAATCCACTCTAAAGCAAACACCATACAATACTAACAATCATAACTCTCAAGCATACTAAATCAAAGCACACTGATAACTATGGGTTGCCTCCTACAAAGCGCTAGGTTTTAACGTCGCGGGCCCAACAAATGATTCCACCTAGATCAAAATTCCATTTAAGTAATCCTCGATCAATCGCCTAATCATTTCCAGATCCAGGGATTCCTATAAAATCCTCAAATTTTAATTTTTCGTTCAACTTTTCATTTTCAGATGGATTTATATAATTGATCCTCATATTTCTTTCTAGATCCAATATTTTTCTATTGATTTTCTGAATTTGCATATTAATATCATCCTTGAAATTTATAAGAAATGGATCTCTATAAGATAATTCAAGATCTCCCAAGTTTTGGATCAGATTCTCTCTAGATAATTTAGATTCTAGATCAAATTCTTCTATGTCACTATGTTGTTTCAAATTATCTTCCAATTTTTCCCTTTTATAATTATTAAATGATGGAGGATCTATCTTAGTTGAGGAAATAGGTTTTTCTAATTCCTTAGGAATTTCTTCCAATGGTCTTCCAATATCCTTATCCTCTCTTCTCAACTCAAAGTTCTTTTGAAATTTATCATCAAATTCTCTTCCAAGTCCTAGTTCAATAATTTTATCATGTCCATCATTGAATTCAGGTTTTTCTTGTGATTGATTCGCATCTAAAAATATAAAGACTGGTTGTGTAGATGAATTTTTTAAATAGATAGACTTTAAAATTGTATGGGGTACATCCATCTTAAGCTCTTGAAATTTTTCAATAGATGGAATTAAAAGTTTACTATTTTTGGTAGCTTCCATCATTTCACACCTCTCTTGAACATACATACAGTCTTTTTTAAATAACGCTTTCGAATCATCATGAAAATCCATTTGGACCTCATTTGTTATCATACTCTCAAAACTTTCTTGGAAATGGTCTTTACTTAGATAATCAATTTAATCCATACAAAAACATTCATCATCTTTTCTCTCAGCTGGATATTTCATAGTTTTTAATACATCAAAAGTGACTTCATGGTCATTAATATTCATAGTCAAGTCTCCTTTTTGCACATCTATTATAGATTGTCCAGTAACAAGGAAAGGTCTCCCTAAAATAATTGGAATTTCTTTATCTTCCTCCATATCTAATACAATAAAGTCCAAAGGAAAGAAAAACTTATCCACTTTAACAAGCACGTCTTCTATAACTCCTTTTGGATAAATGATAGATCGATCGGCCAATGTAAGGGTTACAGTAGTGGGAGAAATATCGACTAAACCTAACCTTCTAAATATAGATAGAGACATAACATTAATGTTCACTCCTAAATCACATAAAGCTTTTCCACATAATCTTTTTCTAATTGCACAAGGAATTGTAAAGCTACAATGATCTTTAAGTTTCTGAGGAAAATTTCTCTGAAGTATAGTGCTGCACTCCTTACTCATGCAACTGTCTCATAAACCCCAAATTTCCTTTTCTTGTTTAATATATCCTTCATAAAATTTGCATAACTTGGCATCTATTCCAAAGCTTCAGTGAAAGGAATATTTATCGTTAACTTCTTAAGTACTTTCATGAATTTTGAAAATTTTTTTATCCAACTCAGGCTGTCTAAGTCTTTGAGGAAATGGAGGTGGTGGTCTTTCCAAACTGATTTTAGTTGGAGATATTAATTTTTCCAGATCCTTATAAATATGTTCTTCAGGTCTTTTAGTTTACTTTGTTTCTCTCACAATATCTTTCTCTTTTATGACCACATCCTCTATCTCTCTTCCACTTTTTAATTGGACAGCTTCTACTTGCTCATTAGTGTTCTCTTTTAGATTGATCTCAATGTTGCTAGGAAGCGTTCCTTAAGGTCTATTGCTAAGTGAATTAGCAATTTGTCCTAGTTGATTCTCTATGTTTCTAATCACAACATTTTAACTTTGTAACTGGTTTCCCATTTGCAATACCACTTCTTCCATAAACATTATGTTATCCTCAATTTGTTGATCATTCTTAGAGTCCGGTGGATATGAAGGTCTATAGTTTGTGTTCCCCTGATTATTCCAGCTTTCATTAGGATTTGCATATTTATTTTCTCATTTGGTTTTCCACCATCAGTAGTATGATTCCAGTTAAATTTAGGATGGTTCTCCTAACCTGAGTTGTAAAAGTTAGAGTACGGGTTGTTTATGGTATTTAAAGTCTCATATCATAAGTTAGAATCAATCATATACCCTAATGAACTTTCCTCACTTACAGGAGTAAATTGAGGTTGGTTCATTCCAAATTGGTCCAACTTCTTTGATATTGCAGCAACCTGAGATGCAAGAATTGCAATCGCATCTGTATCATGAACACTAGCTACATTTTTATGATTTACCCTGCAGAGGGCCATTGAAATTCATTTGCATCCATTTCTTCAATTAATGCATACGCTTCATCAAATGGTTTTGACATTAATGATCCACCAGCGGCATCATCAATTATAGACCTATGGGATCCTAGTAACCCATTATAAAAAGTTTGAATGATTAACCAATCGGGCAGAGCATGGTTTTGACACTTTCTTAGGAGTTAAATCTTTCCCAGGCTTCGTATATTGATTCTCCTTCATATTGACAAAATGAGATAATATCGTTTCTTAGTTTAGTAGTCCTTGAAGGTGGAAAATACTTAGCTAGGAATTTCTGAGTTAACTCCTCCCAATTTTTAATAGAACCATGTACTAATGAGTATAACCACATTTTAGCCTTATCCCTTAGTGAGAAAGTTAAAAGCTTTAGTCTAACAATATCGTCTGACATACCGTTATAACAAAATATAGCACAAAGTTCTATAAAATTTGATAAGTGTAAATAGGGATTCTCTAAAGGAGTTCCCCCAAACTGATTGTTCTGCACCAGTTGGATAATCTCAGGATTTATTTCAAACAAGTCAGCTTCTATGACAGGGTTTTGTATACTTGAGTGAATTTCATCTGTCGTAGGATTTACGTAGTCCCTCAAAGAAGTATGATGATTTTCCAAGTTATTATCTTGAAAGTTTTCCATTTCTATTTCTAGTTTTTCGAGTCCTTTCTGTATTTTTATTTTTTTATTTTTTTCAAACTCAGGATCATATGGCACAAGTCCTGCAGATTCTTTGTTTCGCATACGCAACACAACAAACAATACATTAACAATAAAATAAGTAAAACACAAAATATATTCAATACAATAAAACATTTTCACAAACACCTTATTTTTCACACAAACAATTTTTTTCTTTTTTTAATAACACTTTTTCATATAAAAACACTTTTTACACCAAAATAGTTTTTACGACACTACAATTTTCCATGTCTAAGCCTAATTACTTTAACTAAAATTCTCCTAAAGTTCTTACCGAAGCTTCCCTGAAAACGACGCCAAAAACTTGACCTCGACTTTTTATATACTTAAAAATTTAAAAATTTGACACCACTACTAGAAGATCTAAATCCCCAGCAATAGCGCCAAAAACTTGATGTGACTTTTTGAGGTGATAAATATGAGTGCAATTAATTGGTAACAAAGTCACTTATATCAACGCAAGTATATATATCGCTCCAAGTAATATAGAGTTTTCTTTAAAAACTCCAGTATCGATCCCACGAGAAAGTGAAGTAAGAGGTCTTTAGTCAAATTCTAGTATATTACAATTACTCCTTAGGTTGGAATGTCGATTAAAATTATGTTTTATCTAGCAACTACTCCTAAATACACGTGTTAAATGTAAAGATAGTAACTATAACTAAATGCAAATATTAATTCTAAAGATAACCCTTTTTGGATGAATTGGTTTGGAGAATTTTGAGATACTAAAAACTACTATTGTTATGTAATGAAATGGATAATGTATAGGAATGAGATGCATTAAATATTGTATGTTCCAAATAGGAGCAATCCTATTCTTTACCCTCTTCCGAGTACCCCCTCTTCAGAGCATGTAAAGAACATTGACATATCCTAAGTTCAGTCACTAAATCTAAGGCTAGGCTGCGGGGATACCGGCTGTCACTACGGAGCTCCCACTCACCCTTCACCTGAAGGCTAACCTTCGACTTTAGTTACTAATCTTAGGTCAAAATTGGGGATCTCAGTCTATCACCCTGAAACCTCCAATTCGATGCCCATGAAACCATATTTCCCTATTTATTTGCACTCAATCCCTATGAACTACGCAATCCATTCACGGACATGGAATGTGGTTCCACTTTGTTGAGAATTACTCCGCCCTTTTGGGACAATTTAATTACAACGAATTTTAACAATACAACGGGCCTTTATTGTAATGTAAATGAAGTGCAAGTAAAAACCATCACATTTATAATTAAAACATCTTTTAGCAAGCATCCCAATATCCTAAACATGAATTCTACTCATTACAAAAGAAAAGTAAAAGGAAAAGAATGACATAATCTTCTCATGTCACTATTTCCAAAGAAGAATAAAGAGTAAGAGAGATACGTCACAAAGCACGAGGAAAACACAACTGAAACTTTATTTGACCAAAGCAAATCCACTAGGTAAGTGTTTACAAAATCATAAGAAAATGAAGAACAATATTTAACTTTTTCCCTTTGAAAGAAAGATGAAGACCGCTCCCACAAAGTCTCTCGTCGATCCATGTAATGCTAGTGTAATCCCTTACTAATTATCTCAAAATCTCCTCTCCAATCTCTCTAAAATGGTAGAAATCTATATTTTTACTCCTATTTTAAGAACCCTAAACATTCTCCGAGATTTTTCTAACATTCCTCTCTATTTTCTCCACCCTTTTCTAACCTAAATTCATCATTTTAAAGAGTATGGATGAATTTCTAAGAGTTCCCTTAAGCACCCCTTCGAAAAAGCGTCCAAATATGTTGAATTTCGGCCTAAAACCGTCAAAAGTCGGTCCATAGTCATCCGAGGCGCTGTCAACGGGTTTGAGGGCGTTGTCGGTGAGCTTTTCGGTCATATTTTGGTCTTCTTAGGAAAATCCCACTGTCGGCGGGCTCGAGGGCACCGTCGGCGAGCAGGCTACTGCGCAGCTCCACCGTTTTGCTCCGTTTGGCTCCGTTTTAGCTCCGTTTCGCCTCATTTCAGTTGCGTTGCGTTCCTAACAGATAGCCCTAAAAAATAAGCATAAAAACAACTTTTCTTTAAAGTATAATCTCATTCAAAAATATGCAAAAAGTGTAAAATAGATTAAGCATCGAAAGACTTATCAAAAGCTGTCAGGGCATAATTTCATTTCTTGCTCATTATTGCTCCAAATTGCACCGTTTTTGCTTCTTTTTCTCCAAAAGTCATTTCTTTTACCTAAAACAAAAAAACATAAAAAATACATTCCTTTTAAAGTGTAATATCAACAAAAATGAGTAAAATCATATAGCAAAAAATATATATTTTTTCAGTGGGTCATGTTTTCACTATGATTTCTACTTTCAAATTAAGTTGTGATTGTGTTTTATCTATGGATTCTAAGTAGTTTTCTTTATCCTTTTCCTTTGTAAATGATGAGGTAATTAAATTATGGAAGGAAGTTATGTGAAGTATATGATTTCAATGTTGGAAGAAGTTGTGATGATTCACTACCTTGCACTTCATTTACTTCTTGATTTGGCCATTTAAGATGTTAAAATTTGTTGGTAGATTATGTAAGATCTATTGCCGTATTATCTTAATCAACAATTGAAATGAATCATATGCAATTATATGGATGAGAATTGTAGTCCATATGATTGGTAGCAAATAAATAGGAAGATATGATTATAATGGGGAGTAAAATTAGAGTGACACGCTAAAGCCCCCTAATTCGGTTTGATGTAAAAATTTTTGTTATGAGCTAGTATCTTTCCTGCCTAACCCATCAACAAGATTTCAAATCATCAAATTAACCAATTTTCTTTATAGAACCAAGTAAGGGTAAAGAATATAATTGCTTCTATTTGGCAAAACACATTTTAGATACTTCCACAATGAAATTCCATAATTATTACTAATTTATTGAAAGAGGAAAAATATATTTTATTCTCATTTGCTTTCATACTATTTTAAGTTGTGTTAAATTTAGTTGTTTGCTTTATTTTTAATTTAGAAAATACCAAAAACAAATTTGAAAAACATTATATCTTAAAACATACTTTACAAAATCATTTTAAAAAGTAAAAATTTATTTTTCTTATTTCTTTAAATTTTTAGACATTTCCTTGTGGGTTCGATATCTCGGGGCTTAATTGAAAAGTTTTATATTACTTGATAAACGATACGTATACTTGTGTAGTATCCCATTTTATAAATTATTAAAGCATAATTTTCTATCTAAAACGTATGCATAAATATTCGGGATCAAGTTTATGGCGCAGTTGCCGGGGAAATTAATTGAAATTTTATTTAAAGAAAGTTCAAGAAAAATTAAGTTTTTATTTTTCATTTTTTTTAGTGTGTTTTATTTTATTTTGCTAAATTTGTATTCGTAGTTCAGTTTCTAAAGGACTTGTGCCTTACGATTCTGAATTAGAGAGAACTATAAGAAAAATAAAAAAAAATAATAATTTAGAAAAAGATAAAAATATTCAAGAAATGACAAATCAAGATCATCAAAATGTTGAAATCCATCAAGAATTTAGACCTTTAAGAGATTATGCTAACCCTACAGTGGATGAACTTCATGGTAGTATTCAACACCCTGTTGTAGCTGCTAATTCATTTGAACTTAAACCTGATATTTTCTAGATGGTATCTAATAATCAGTTTGGGGGAGCACCAACTGAAGATCCTAATTTACATCTTGCCAAATTTCTATAATTGTGCGCTACTTTTAAATACAATGGAGTTTTGGATGATGCTATTAGACTTAGACTTTTTCCTTTTTCATTGAGGGATAAAGCTAAGATTTGGATAAAACCGTTAACACCTGGATCTATCAGAACTTGGGGTGATTTTGCACAAAAATTCCTTGCTAAATATTTTCCATCATAGAAGACTGCAAAACTTAGAAATGATATCACATCTTTTTGTTAGTTTGAAGGGGAATATATGAAGCATGAGAATGTTTTAAAGATTTCTTAAGAAAGTGTCCACATCATTCGATACCAGATTGGTTAATAATTCAAACCTTTTATAATGGATTAGTTGGATCTCTTTGATCTATTATCGATGCTGGTGCTGGTGGCTCATTGATGTCTAAACAGTTTGCTGATGCTTATGCTTTAATTGAAGAAATGACTAATAATAATTTTCAATGGCCTTCTGAAAGGTTAAATCTTAAAAAGGTGGCTAACATTCATGAAAATGATGCTTTTGCAATGCTAGCAAATCAAGTTGCTGTAATTTCAAGGAAGATAGACCAAATTGGGATGAATTTCTCTCAATCAACTGTAATGATTGAAGAAAATTCATTAGGCCAAATGGTTGATTCTCAAACTTCACCAGAAACTTTGAATGCTATAAATAAGCCTAATAACCCTTATTCCAATTATTATAACCCAGGTTGGAAAAACCATCCAAACTTTAACTGGAATACCAATAATCAGGGTGGTAGTAATCAATAATGGGGGAACAACCAAGTGAATCCATTGGGAAACTGGAACAACCAAGGGAATAATAATTATAGACCAACCTATTCTCCAGGTTTTAACAATACTTTACAATTTAAGGAGAAGAAGTTGTCTATAGAAGAAGTGGTATTACAAATGGGAAATTAATTACAATGTCAAGGAGCTACAATTAGAAACATTGAGAATCAATTGAGACATATTGCCAATTCATTAATTAATAGATCACAAAGAACACTTCCTAGTAATACAGTAGTAAATCCAAGAGATAAAACTAAAGAGCAAGTGCAAACTATTCAGTTGAGAAGAGGAAGAGAGTTAGAAGGTAGAGTTCAAAAAGAGACTAAAGTAGAGAAAGAAAAATTTGAAAAACTAAAAGAGGACGATCCGAAAGGTTTGGAAAAATCCTTTTCTCCACCTAAAGTTTATTTAGAAAAACCACCACCTCTATTTCCTCAGAGACTTCGGCAACAAAAATTAGATAAGCAATTTTCAAATATCTTGGAGATATTTAAGAAGCTTACAATCAACATTCCATTTGCTGAAGCCTTAGAACAAATATCAAGATATGTGAAATTTATGAATGATATTCTCAACAGAAAGAAGAAGTTTGAAGATAATGAGACTGTTGCCCTTAGTGAAGAGTGCAGTGTAATAATTCAGAAAAAGCTTCCTAAAAAGCTTAAAGATCCTGGAAGTTTCACAATTCCATGTGCAATTAGGGACAAATTTTTTGAAAAAGCTTTATGTGATTTGGCTGCAAGCATTAAACTTATGCCAATATCAATATTCAAAAGGCTGGGATTAGGAGAAATAACCCCTACCACTGTAACTTTGTAGTTAGCAGATCGTTTGATCACATATCCTAAAGGAGTTATAGAAAGATGTTTTGGTGAAAGTTGATCAACTTATTTTCCTGTTGATTTCGTTGTGTTGGATATGGAGGAAGATAAAGAGATACCCATAATTTTAGGGAGACCTTTCCTAGCCACAGGTAGAGTGATGATAGATGTGCAAAAAGGGGAATTGACGATGCGAGTTAATGATCAAACTATTACATTCAATATTTCAATGTCAATGAAATATCCTACGAGAAGTAAAGATGATGAATTTTATAGGATGGAAGTTATCAAATATTTGAGTGGATGCCATTTCAAGTCAACGTATGAAGAGAAATATGTAAGTAAAGAAGTGGAACACAAGCAAGAAGAGGAATTACAATATTCTGAATATTTTCATGAGGAAGATTTAAATTATGTTCATGAAAAATTTGAAATTTTGGACATGACTGAAAAAGATGAATCTTTTAGTCCATCAATTGAAAAACCTCCTGAACTTGATTTAAAGATGCTTCCTGATCATTTGAAGTATGCCTTTTTAGGTGATTCCTCAACTTTGCCAGTTATAATTTCCTCTCAATTAACTGAAAGAAGAGAAGAGAGTTTGCTTGAAATTTTAAAGAAATATAAAAAAGCCTTTGGATGGACAATAACTGATATTAAAATAATCAGTCCTTCAATTTGCATGCATAAAATCCTTATGGAGGATAACTGCAAACCTCGGGCTGATCCTTAAAGGAGATTAAATACTATCATGAAAGAAGTTGTTAAGAAAGAAATTTTAAAGTGGTTGGATGCTAGAAATATCTACCCTATTTCAGATAGTGCATGGGTTAGTCCTATTCACTGTCTTTATAAGAAAGGAGGAGTTACTGTGACTGTTAAAGAAAAGAATGAAATAATACCAGTAAGACAAGTTACATGATGGTGAATATGTATTGATTATAGAAAATTAAACCTTGCCACCAGGAAAGATCATTTTCCACTTCATTTTCTAGATCAGATGTTGGATAGACTGTTGGGCATAAATATTTTTATTTTCTGGATGGATATACTAGTTACCACCAAATTCAAATTGCTCCTGAGGATCAAGAGAAAACAACTTTTACCAGTCCTTATGGTACATTTGCTTTTAGAAGAATGCCCTTTGGTTTATATAATGCCCCTGCTAAAGTTTAAAGATGTATGATAACAATTTTCTGTGATTTAATAGAAAAAGGAATTGAAGTTTTTATGGATGACTTTTCAGTGTTTGGAATTTCATTTGAATCATGTTTAGAACTTCTATCTAAAGTTCTAACACGCTGTGAAGAAACAAATTTGGTTCTTAACTGGGAGAAATGCCAATTTAATGAGGAAGAAGGATGCAAAACCAAGATTACTTAGATGGATTCTTCTTTTGCAAGAATTTTATTTCAAGATAGTAGATAGGAATGGTGCTGATAATCAAATTGTTGATCATCTGTCCAGGCTTAAAACTAAAAAATCTCTCTGTGATGTTGAAGAAATTAATGAAAATTTTCCTGATGAAAATATGTTCACTGTTAATGAGTAGCGTGTTTTGTGGTATGCCAACATTGTAAACTTTATTGTCAGTGATATTTTACCCTATGGTTTGACATACCAGGAGAGGAAAAAATTTATATATAAAGCCAGAACTTATTTTTAGGATGACCCATTTTTATATAAACAAGGAAAGGATTTGATTATTCGAAGATGTGTACCTTTAGAAGAAACTTATAAAATTAATAAAAAATGCCATAATTTTAATTATGGGGGACATCTTAGAGTTGATAAAACTGCATATAAAATCTTATAATCTGGATTTTATTGGCCTAAAATTTTTAAAGATGCTAATGTTTATATTAAAAATTGTGATCGATGTCAAACTGTAGGTAATATTACTAGAAAAAATGAGATGCCTCTCAATTATATGTTGGAAGTTGAAATACTTGACGTTTGGGGATTAGATTTCATGAGACCATTTATACCATCTTTCGGAAATACATACATTTTGATAGTAGTAGACTATGTATCCAAATGGATAAAAGCTGTTGCTTTACCTCGATGTGATGCTCAAAGTGTTGCAAAGTTTTTAAGTAAGAATATATTTTGCAGATTTGGAATACCAAGAGTAATCATAATTAATGGGGGGAAGTCATTTTAGAAATGCGATTATGAAAAAGTTAGTACAGGAATATCATATTAACCATTGCATTGCTACTGGTTATCATCCGCAGATAAATGGTTTGGTTGAATATTCCAATCATGAAATTAAAAGATTATTGGAAAAGAATGTTAATCCAAATAGAAAGGATTGGTCAATCAAACTATATTATGCTTTGTGGGCGTATAGGACTGCCTACAGAACTTCTATAGGAATATCCTCATATAGGTGAATTTTTGGAAAAGCTTGTCATTTACCAGTTGAACTTGAGCTTAAAGCATATTGGGCTATTAAAGTGTTCAATTTTAATTTGAAAAATGCTAGAGAAAAGAGACTGTTGCAATTAAATGAGCTTGAAGAGATGAGGAATGAATCTTATGAAAATGCTAATATTTATAAAAAAAAGATGAAGTTGTGGCATGATCGGAAGATTATTACTAAAAATCTTGAGTCAGGGAAAAAAGTTTTTCTATATAATGCTAGATTAATAATTTTTACTAGAAAACATAAGTTCAGGTGGACATGCCCATTTATTGTGATGAAAGTTTATTCCTATGGAGCTGTGGATATTCAAGATCCTAAGACTGGAAAAATATTTAAAGTGAACGGTCATAGACTTAAACCTTAATTTTCAGTCGATCAATCTAAACCTGATGAGAATCTGATGTTGGGTCACTCAGAATAAGCTCTAGGTAGGTCAGGCTAATGATGTAAAACCAAGCGCTTTGTGGGAGGCAACCCATATTTATCAGAGTGCTTTGTTTTATGTTTGCTTTGTGTGCTTTTATTTGGTTTATTTGAGAAATGTGGTAGCATTTTGGAGTTTTTTATGCTATAGTGGTGTTTATTTGACCTTATTTAATGACTTAAAGGAATCAGAATGAAGATTTTGACATTTGACAGAACTATGAAAAAATGTGCACTGGCGGCTATGCGCCGCTGGTTGGCGCATAGGCGCCACATTTATAAAAAATGTGAAAAATGAGGTTCTAGAAGCCAAAATCATGGGTAAGCAGTTTTTGGAGTTATTAAGGATTTTTAACACGTTGAGGGTCGGTTTTGCACCTTCCTAAGTCCATAAAAAGGCCCTGAATTTATGAAATACTTGCCCAGTTTCTATTTTCATTCCTGAGTCTTCTGAAAGAGTATTTTGAGTGCAAAAAATTCTTCTTGGGAGAGCAAAGTTTGGACGAAAGAGGAAGCCAAGAAGAAGAAGTTTATTTGTGATAATACGCAAGAGTTATATAATGGATTTCTGGTTGTGAGTATCCAAGGAATAGCAAAAAGGATTACGAAGATCGAGGCTGATGTGGAGTCTATTGATGTAAAGGTAAATGTGATTAATGCTCATTTAATGCACATTGAATGTCAACTCAAAATGCAATTCAGTCATACAATTCATGTGGAAGAAGCAAATAAAGCGATGTATCTGAAGAACAAATGGATGGAAGAAGAAGATGTATGAGCTTTTAATCATCGCCCATTTTATCAAATTTACATTCCAGATGGTTCAAATGGAACTAATGGTGGTTCTGGATACATTCCACCTAATGGAGAGTGGAATTAAATTATGTGTTGTCTTGTGGTTTGATTTTATGTGTCTAGTGTTTTAAGAGTGATTTTAATTAATGTTTATGTTTGTTGCACTTTATATGTGTCTGATACATCTTAATGATGTATGTTAGTGTTTAATTACATATGTTTGAATTTATGAATTTGAAGAATTTCATCCAAAGTGTTTTGATAGAAATTTGTAGTTTGTATTAAGTATGTTTTAATGTTTAATGAATATAAGTTTGTGTTTGTGTGAAATTTGTGTGGAATCATTGGAAATTTTAGTGTACCTTTGGAGTATTAGAAGAGTTTATGGGGAGAAATAAATTTTGAAGTGACTACAGGTGATTAACTCGGACCTTTGATGGAATTAACTTAATTTTCAAAATTTGGGCACCGGCGCCTAAGTGCCAAAATGACGACGCATAAGCGTCAAATTTCGCGGCTAAGAGCCATATGCTTGCGCATAGGCGCTGGTTCTCAAAAATCGATTTTCAACAGTTAAAAAACCGAAATTTGCCATTTTTAACATCCCCATCGCCTTCAGCCTCTCAGTTTCACAAAATAGGAGTCTAGGGCATCAATATTTGGATCATTTTAGAGCCGATTTCACCGAAATTTGTTGGATTTGAGTTCCGTAAGGTATGATCACTACTCCCAAGTAAAAATTTTTTATTTTCACCATGTATTTTGAGTACATTATTGAAAAATCTAAAAATTACTATTCATGATGAAAATTTGAGAAAAGCATGAGAAATTGCTTGGATTTTGTGGAGTTTTCCTTTGGAAGTTGAGTTAACAATTTTAGTTTAAATTTAGAATTTATGGTGATTTTTTTGTAAATTTTAGCGATGGCTCTAAAATCAAAGTGTTCGAAAGGAAAAGAAAAATTTGATTTCGACAAATTTTTTAGTTCTAAAGCGGAGAATCGTTACGTCGATGCACTTGCGTCACGGAAATTAATTCCAGAGCGAGTTTTTAGTAAGCCAGGAGGAGAAATTAAGGAGATGATTACTATAAGAAATTGGGAAAGATACTGTTGCTTCTCTGTTGTTGCAGTTGTTTCTGTGGTGAGAGAGTTCTATGCTAACTTGCCTGCAGTAGAAGAAAATTTGGTGATGGTTAGGGGGCAACAAGTGAATTTTTCATATGCGGTAATTAATACTTTTTACCTATTATCTCCTACAATGTTTTGTTTTTATGCAAATTTTCATCCTTCTGAGGGAGAGTTAGATGAGATTATGGCCTTTCTTACTGATGGAAGAGGTTTGTGGAAGATTACAAATGACAGAAGAGTGAATTTTCAAGCCTTTAAGTTGAATGCCACTTCAAAGGCACGACATTATTTTATCTCGTCTAAGCTTTTGCCTTCAAGTCATGTCAGTGAAGTTACAAGGGAGAGAGCTGTTCTGAACCATTGCATTCAGCAAGGAAAGCCTTTGGATATTGGAGCTATTACTTTTTATTATATTCTGAACTGTGCCAGAGCTGCTACTACTGCAGGTATGTGATTTCCATCTTTGATTTATTCACTTTGTGAGCAGTCCGGTGTTAAGGCTGATACATGGGAAGATGTTCTTCAACCACTTAGACCTATTACCAGTGTAAAGGAGGATTTGGATGGAAAGGAGGATCTGTTAGAGCTTCCAGTGCTTCTGCTTCTGCTGCTTCTACTTCTCATGTTTCTACTGCACATGCATCATCTTCTAAATATTCATAAATTGGATTATTACAGAAGATTTTAAAGAAGGCGAGTCTTACTAGAGAGCATGTTAGAGATATGGATGGTAAAATTGAAAATATTGAAAGGTATATTTTAAAACATGATGAATATGAGGAGAATTATCAGTAGTACATGGATAGAGTGATTAGAGGAGAACACACTGCTGAGATGCCCCCTCATCCTTTTTATATACCTTATGTGCCATCCATAGACTGGAATGAAGATGATGATGATGAGGACGATGATTAGGATTGTTGTGTTGAGTTTGTGATGCTTTTATGTGATTTTCTTATGTCTTGTGATGCTTTTATTTAATGTTTTTATATGTGATGTAACATATTTTGCTATGAACTCTGATGTTGTTTAGATTATAGTTGAACTATTTCTTTTATGCACATTCAGATGTTTATGTGTTGGATTGAGGTTTAATGATGAAATATGTGATGTGTTTGTGGTAGTAAATATTTTTATGTGTTTCTAGTGTTTATGTTTTTAGTAGTTTCTAACTTAATATCTATAAATTTTAGAAAAATTTAGAACACTATTAGAAACCACTATTTATATTACATGTTTAAAATTTTCAAAATTTGCTACCATTTATTCTCTAGTATGGTGTGATTTGTGTTATGTTGTGGTGTGTATTTGCTTTGAAAACCTACACTGTTGTAGAAGTCCTTTGATACTTTGAAATTTCTATTTTATGAAAAACTGAAAAACTGAATTTGATTTCTTTTTACTCCTTATTTTTAAACTATTATACTTGAAAATTTAGATTATTAAGATTCCTGCAAGCATGTTATTCTAGTTTTTTAATTCTTACCCCTGTATCATTTTTATGCTTAAATGTTTTATCCTACTAAAATTAAAGTTTGGGGGGGGGCATTTAAAAAAAAATTTCAAAAAACTAAAATTTTATTTGTTCTCAAGAATACTTAAATAAAATTTAATTTTTGACTGAAAATAATTATGTATATGAAGTTATATTAGGGAAGCAAAATTTTGAATATTAAAATGAGAGAGAATTTAGTTAAAATTTATAATAATGATGAAAAAGTTAGTTAAAATTTTCTTAGTAAAGAAATGTTAAATATAGTTAAACCTTATTTAGTAAGAAGTATTGTATTTTTGGATAAATAGAAGATTTGACTTTTATTTTCAAAGCTTAAATTTCTTTTATTGATAGATAAGTTTCAACACTATTATTATGATTTTTAAGTGAAGGATAAATATTAGTCCTTTATTGTAAATGAAAGGGTAGAATTCAAAATCATTAAAGGCCTATCCAGATAAAGTAATCACTGCCTTATAAAAAAAAAAGAAAAAGCAAAAAGAAAAAGAATAAGAAAAAATAAAAAAAAAAGAAAAGAAAGAAAAATAGTATGCAAAAAGGAAGGAGAAACTTGAGGATTTAAGGGTCCAATCAAAAATTGGTTCTATACCTAAACTTTAAAGTATAAGTTTCGAGAAAATCTAAAGCTTAAGGTTATAATATAGCAAGTAAAATTATTTCTAAATAAAAATTTTTTAAGTGAGGAAGATGAAATGTTTATATTTTGAAAAATCTACAAGTATTTCTGAATTAGATAGGAACTAATATTTTTCATTATCCTTTACTTAGGAACCTTCTATACTTTAAGTTGGTCTCATTTACTAAAATTTTTTCTAAATTGAACTATTTTCATTTCTAAAACAAAATTTTGAAACATTCCTAGAGAAAATCATTTACATAATTTGCATGTTAAGATTTTCTAAGTGATTAAGTGTCACTTAAGGACAAGTAACATTTTAAGTTTGGGGGATTTTGATATACCTAAAATATATTGTGTTTTTAAGCACATTTTAATACCTATTTTTGATGATATTGCACTTTAATGGAATGTATTTTTGTGTTTTTCTTGCAGTTATGATTAAAATGAGTGATTATGATGAAAGGAGAAAAAGAGGATCAAATTTGGAGCAAAAATTGAAAGATGTGCAAAATTGGCCTCTCGCGCCTAAGTGACGGTTGGCTGGCGCATAGGAGCCAAAGTTAAAGTGACGAATTTATTTAAATTTAAGGGGGTTTTTGAAGCATCCTTTGGTTTAAACTTCAATAAATTCCCATCAGCGCCAAAACTCATTTAGAATTTGAACGGATGGATGCATTCTTGGTGTATGCATTGGATCGGGACATATTTTTGAAGAGACACCAAGGCACCTTTTGGAAAATTTTAAAAAGAAGACTTGAAGATCAGAAAAAGAGGTTGTTGTTTGAGGGTGTGATTAGTGTTAAGAGTCAAGTTTATGTTAGAGAGTCATTAAGAGTACACCTTTCCGCTTCACCACTTTTATTATCAATCGTATCTAGTTCTTATTAAGAGTAGTATAGAGATTTGGAGTCAACAGAGTTGGGCGCTAACCTCTATTGAGCCTTGTAAAGGGAAATCAAAGTTTTAAAGGAAATTCAAGAATCTTATGGAGAGGATTTTCAGATAAGTGTTTATCTTTGTTTTACATTTGGTTTTTAAGTAAAACTTGTTGTGTTTTCACTATGATTTATACTTTCAAATCAAGTTGTGATTGTCTTTTCTCCATGGATTCTGAGTAGTTTTCTTTATCTTTTTCCATTTAAATGATGAAGTAATTAAATTATGGAAGGAAGTTGTGTGAAGTATAGGATTTCAATGTTGGAAGATGTTGTGATGATTCACTCCCTTGCACTTCATTTACTTCTTCATTTGGCCAATTAAGATGTTAAAATTTGTTGGAAGATTATATAAGATCCATTGCGGTATTGTCTCAATCAACAATTGGAAAGAATCACATGCAATCATATGGATGAGAATTGTAGTCCATATGATTGGGTGCAAATAAATAGGAAAATATGCTTATAATGGGAGTAAAATTAAAGGACTTTAGAGTGACAGGCTAAAGCCCCCTACTTTGGTTTAATGCGAAAAATTTTGTTATGAGATGTTAGCCCCCAGGTGGAGGGAATCGAGGGAACTCTAGAATGAAAGCTAGTATCTTTCTTGCCTAACCCTTCTACAAGATTTCAAATCATCAAATTAACCAATGTTCTCTATAGAACCAAGTAAGGGTAAAGAATATAATTACTTCTATTTGGCACAACACATTTTCGATACTTCCACAACAAAATTCCATAACTTTTACTGATTCATTGAAAGAGGAACAAAATATTTCATTCTCATTTGCTTTCATACTATTTTAAAGTTGTGTTAACTTTAGTTGTTTGCTATATTTTTTATTTAGAAAATACCAAAAAAAAAAAACTTTATATCTTAAAACATACTTTACAAAATTATTTTAAAAAGTAAAAAGTTATTTTTCTTATTTCTTTAAATTTTTAGACATTTCCCTGTTGGTTTGATATCTCGGGGCTTAATTAAAAAGTCATATATTACTTGATAAACGATACATATACTTGCGTAGTATCCCATTTTATAAATAATTAAAGTATAATTTTCTTTCTAAATCGTAAACAGAGTTATTCGGGGATCAATGAAGCGATTACTTCCTAAAAAATAAGGTCATCTAAGAAGATATATCCATGTACATGCATTTAGCAAAGATGCAAACCTTAAACTATCAAACTGAAACTAGTAAGCTTAGAGAAAAGCATAGCAACAATGATTCCAAACAGACAAACGCAGCTTCTTCCTTGATTAAAAAAAACAGAGAGCAATTTGGCAATGAATGAAGGAGAAAGGGAGGGATTACCTCACTTGCTGCTCTACTTGAATCCAATAACAAAAGGGATCAAGCCTCACCCTCAGAACCTCCGAAGGACTTCAACACACACACAAGATGAGCCAATCCAGGAAACAAAAGATTACCAATCCAGAATATTTATAGCAGCACCTCACCTCCCCTCAAATCAAGAATTTCGGCCAACCCCGAACCTCTCCCTCAAGGGGGCTTAAATAGCCATAGGAGAGGAGAAGCTCACCTTGGCTTACCGATGGAGTGAACCGGATGTGACAAGGAAGGGGTGAGTAGCGACAAGAGGCGGCAGAGAGCATGACGAGGAAAAGCTGAATCACGGCAAGGAGTAGGTGGTACAGGGGATAAGCTTTACCAGAGGCGAGCGTACGAGGAGGGGACCTCGAACCGGTTCCACGCGAGGAGAAGACGAGGGAGTTCAACCGGATAGGGCTCCGGCCGGGTCGATCTCGCGAACAAGGAGAGAGGCGTGGTTGGCATGCGGGAGGCGTGAGGCATGAGGCGTGAGGGAGTTTAGGGATTTAGACATTTTTCATTTTTATTTTCGCATCATTTTATTTTAAATTAATATTTTACTTAAATTTTGTAGATTCAGACACAGTTCGACCCCGCACAATACCATATCAAAATGGATGTCCCTTCCAGGTAATTTTGACATTCTGGACACAACAGTGCGGTCCGTTTTGTCATCCAGGGTCGTTCGGACAACCTCGTCGATGATCTTATCAAAAACACGTCAAATTTCGCTAGATTTTTTCGTGCGCGACACCCTATCAAAATGGGTGTCTTTTCTAGGTGAATTCGATGTTTCGAACTCACCGGTGTGGTCCGTTTTGTCTTCTGGGATCGTTCGGACAACCTCGTCGACGATCATGTCAAAAGAACATCGAATTCAATTTTCATTGAAATTTTGGCTCACGATCGATCGTCTTGAATAATTAATTTTGGTTTTGATCAATTATGAAGTCAATAAAAGTGTGATCAATGCGAATTGAAATGTTTAAAAGTGTCGACCGTTTGAATCGTGAAATTCATGCGTGCAGAGGTGCGAATTGTGCACATGGAAATCCTAAGGCTTAATGGTCCTATGGGAACTCATTTTGAGTTTCTTCATGTTAGTTTCAAACTTCTAAATGTTAGAGGTCAAGAACCGTACATGTGGAACTTCAAAACTAGTAAAGAGGTTGTTTAAATTTATAAAATGAAGTGGGTCCAAATTCTGAGGCTCTTAGATAATCGAAGAGTGAATCCTAAGGCTAGATCCTAAATCCTAAGAGAAGAAGCTAGATCTCACCAAAAATGAGGTCAACAATCCCCTTATTTTTTATTCTTCTAAAAAAACTTGGACTCTTTAGCTTGTTTATATATATATGTCGTCGTGATGTTCACTGGTTCGAGGTTCCTTCCAGAGAATAATATTTCTTCTTGGAGTGGCCTCTTCAGTCTAAATTCTCCGGTCTCCACTCAGCCATCGATTTTTAAGTCTTTCCTCTTTTTATTTTTAAGTTAAGTGTTTTAATTTAAGTATTTTAGTAAAAAAAAAAATCTAGTTTAGGTTAACTCGACAGCTTTGGATTAGGCTTGGGATTAGACCTAGGTCGACCCGAACTCGACCAAATCCTAATCCCTAAAAGAACATAACCCAAACCTTAAAACCTACCCGAGGTCTGACCCAACCTAGACCTGAGCCATTTCAGTTCTAGCCTAACATAACCCCGGTCTAACCCAACCCAGGTATGACTCAACCTAGATCTGACTCAATCTAGACCCAACCCAGCTTAGGTCTAGTCAACCTAACCCAAACCCTAAAACCTAAACCAACACTAACCCAACCTAGACTGACCTAACCTAGACCCGACCTAGCTCTACTCTAGCCAAACTTAACTCAAACCCTAAAAGAAAACAGAGGTCTGACCCAAACCAGACCGAACCCATGCTAGACCGAACCAAGTTCAGGTCTAGCCCAATCTAACCCAACCCTAAAACCTACCTAGGTCTGACCCATCGATGCAACTTTTTTTATATTAAAGGATTTATGAACAATAGATATATAATAATTTTTATAAAGTCACAATGATCCAACACAAGTATACGTATCGTATCAAGTAATACAGGGCTCTAATGGAGTACCGTTTATCCATCCCACAGGGAAGCGAGGTAAGTGGTCCTTAGTTAAATTCTAGTCTAATACTAACAGCCTTATTTTGTAATAGTGATATAAGTGGTGTTTCTAACAACTACTCCTAAATGCAGATAATTATATGTAAGGATAATAACTACTCTTAAATGCAAATATTACTTCTAAAGATAACCATTTTGGGGAAATTTGTTTGGTGAATTTTGAGATAATAAAAACTACTATTCTCAAGTAATGAATTGGATAATGTATAGAAATGAGATGCATTAAATATTTTATTTGCCAAATAGGAGCAATCCTATTATTTACCCTCTTCCGAGTACCCCCTCTTCAGAGTGCTATAAAGAACATTGGCAAATCCTAGGCTTAGTCCCTAAATCCAAGGTTAGGCCGGGAGGATACTGGCTGCCACTTCAGAGCTCCCACTTCTCTTCACCCGAAGGCTAACCCTAGCTTTAGTTACCAAACTTTAGGACCAAATTGGGGATCTCAGTCTGTCACCCTGAAACCTTCAATTTGACGCCCATGAAACCATATTTCTCTATTGATTTGCACTCAATCCCCATGAACTATGCAATTCATTCACGGACATTGAATGTGGTTCCACTTTGTTGAGAATTACACCGCCCTTTTGAGTCAATGAAATTACAACAAATTTTAACACTACAACGAGCTCTTTTTGTAATGTAAATGAAGTGCAAGTAGAAACCATCACATTTATAATTAAAACTTCTTTTAGCAAGCATCTCAATATCCTAAACATGAGTACTACTCATTGCAAAAGAAAAGTAGAATCAAAACAATGACATAATCTTCTCATGCCACTATTTCTATAGAAGAAGAAAGAGTAAGAGAAAGACATCGCAAAACACGAAGAAACACAATGGAAAAACTCATTTCAAAGAAAATCCAAAAAATAAGTGTTTACGAAATTATATGATAATGAAGAACACAGTACTTAGCTTTTTCCCCTTGAAAGAAAGATAAAAATCTCTCCCATAAAGTCTTCCGCCGATCGATGCAATGCTATAACATTCCCTTACAAATTCTCTTAAAATCCCCTCACCAATCTCTCCAAAAAGGTAGAAATCTTCATTTCTACTCCTATCCTAAGATCTCTAAGCATTCTCCAAGTTTTCCCTAACATCTACTCCATTTTTTGGCTTTAAATTTGGTTTAAAATAGTGTAGGGACGAATTTCCCAAGAGGTGCATGAAGAAACCTTCCAAAAAGTATATAGATTCGATGTATATGGCCAATAATTGCTCAATTTCGCATCCAGATAGTCTTGGGCGCCGCCGACACTGAATTGGGCGCTTACAGCGCCCTATTTTTTTGTGGTCTCGGGTTTCTGGATCCGCTGATGCCGGTTTGGGCGCCCCTGCGCCCATTCTACGCAGCTCCACCATTTTGCTCCGTTTGGCTCCTTTTTAGCTCCAATTCTCTCCATTTCTGTTGCGTTGTGTTCCTAACAGATAGCCCTACAAAATAAGCATAAACAAAAATCTTTCTTTAAAGTGTAATCTCATTCAAAAATATGTATGAAGTGTAAAAGAGATTAAATATAGAAAGACTTATTGAAATGTGTCAGGCCAAAATTTGCTTTCTTGCTCATTTTTGCTCCAAATTGCACAATTTTTGCTTCTTTTTGCTCCAATCACCATTTCTTGTACCTAAAATAAAAAAACATACAAAATACCTTCCTTTTAAAGTGTAATATCACAAAAAAAGAGTAAAATCATATAGCAAAAACCGTATATATTTTTGGTGCATCACTGATACGGCGGACTTTTAATATTGCAAGAACAAATGAACTCAAATTTATATATATTTATAATGATTTTGTAAATCCGAACATTCAAAGCAAGTATACGTATCGTATCAAGTAATACATGGCTCTAATGGAGTCCTGGTTATCGATCCCACTGGGAGGTCACGATTCTTTACAGAAGATAATGAAATACTGAAATCCAATACTCTATTTGCAATTAAAGTTTAATGTTTACTTCTACTAATAAGATGTAGAAAACACTAACAATTAAGCAAACTACAATTACATCTAATATCTTTAAAATAAAATTAGCTAATAGACATACACTAAGCTATATAATTGAAAGGTTTTGATATACAAGAAAAGTATCTTTCCTCTTGCAACGAGAATATGATGTGGGATGATATGGAATGATTTTTATGGTATTGTGCCAAATAAGAGCATAAATGTTTCTTTACCCTCAAAATAGTACCCCCTCTTCCAAGCATGAAAAGAACATTGACATATCCTAAGTTTAGTCACCAAATCTAAGGCTAGGCTGAAAGGATACAGGATATCACTATCGAGCTCCCACTCACCCTTCACCTGAAGGCTAACCTTCGAGTTTAGTTACTAATCTTAGGACCAAACCGAGGATCTCAGCCTGTCACCCTGAAACCTTTAATTTGAAGTCCATTAAAAACACATTTCCCTATTTATTTGCACTCAATTCCCATGAACTACACAATTCATCCATGGACATTGAATGGATTTTTCATTATTTGTGTAGGACACTAAATCCTTTCAGAGTTAATGTTCAACAATAGATTTTAACAATTTAATTAGCCAGATCAAAAAGTAAATTAAGTTCAAAATGAAAAACCATCACAATTTCTTCAATATTTTAAAAGCACTTCAAATCCACATCAACACATCATCACATCTCTATGCAAGAAGAAAGACAAAGGAAACTACTCAGAATTCATAGAGAAGACACATTAAAAAATGGATTTTATATATAAAAGAAAAGTCATACAAACCACAAAAGAAATTACAACTTATCTCTTTCTCTTCCCCAATGCAATTCCCTTGAAGTTCCTTTGAATCCTTTTCTCTCTTCTTTGCAACACTCAATTCCTTCTTTAGAATGGAAAGGAAGAAGCAATCACTCTGTTGACCTCATTTTTGATGAGGTCTTCTCTTCTTATTTTTAGTACTTAGGATCTAGCCTTAGGCTTTTCCTTGACTATCCTAGAGGATTAGAATTGGGACCCACCACCTAGAAATTCAAACCACTTCTTAACTCCCTGAAAACTCCACAAACTTGATTGTAGACCCCTAATCACCTAGAGGGTTGAAATCAAATGTGGAAGTTTAAAGGATGAGTTCCTATAGGACTCTTTGGCCTTAGAGCCGCCCTGGGTGGCCTCGATCCGGTGAGGGTTGACTTACACACACACTACACTTATACACTATACTTTCACACACCTCTTAAAACCACACCCACACCCAACTGGACCTCCTGACTCATGCAGGTGATTCACATGGATGGTCCTTAACCCCTAAGCCCTGGCTAAGAGGGTTAGGAACAACATAGTGAATGCCTCAAATGAGTCCCTTCATGGCTCATCTAGGCTTGATATGGCTTCATGGCTCAACCCAAAAATGGTTCCATTCCACTTACATTTACCCAATCTTCAATTTTCCAAATTTTCAATTTTTGACCCCGGGGACCCTACACCCGCCTAGCCTACCCAAAACCCTTGAAATTACCCAAATTTTCCAAAAAATCTCCAAATCACCCAAAATTCCTCAAAACTAATCCCAAACATTCCCACATTAATCAAATTGATCATTCATAGCCAAAAATACCAAAAATTCCAAAAATACCCCCAATACCCTCCAAATACCCAAAATGCCCCTCTTGACCCAAAAAATCCAAAAATTCAGAAAATTCCCAGAAAATTCCAGAAAATCCCAAATATTCCCAATTTCATTTTGTTCAACTACACCATGGGTCAATTTTATCAATTTACCCCACTTTTGTCAAAATCCCCTTAACCCATTTTAACCCAAAGTGAACCCAATGTCAAACCAAATCTACCCAATTGACCCAAATTCTGGTCCAATTCAATTCTAAACTTCAATTCAACATCCCCAACACCAATCTAGACCCAATCCAAGCCCAATTTGATTAGCATTTGAATCCAATTTCACTTTTGACCTTAAAGCCCAATTTGGACCCATGACCCAAACTTAGCCCAAACCAAACCAATTCAACTCAAATTAACCCCAAATATTTTCTAAACCTTCCATAACATCCCCACAAACAAAACACTAACATAATTTGCCCAAAATTTGGACCCAAACCCCACTCAAATTCAACCCAAAGCCAAAACTCTTTACATGGGCCTACACCTAAACCTAAACCCAAATAGGCCCAACCCCAAAATCCAAACCCAACCAAAGTTGAAACCTCTTTGAAATAGCCCTACAAACATTTCTCAACATTAATTTTACACCAATCTCAACATTAGCCCAACATTAGCCCAAGTTAACCCAATTTGGCCTACTATTGGCCACTTTACCAAAAAGCCCAAATTCAACCCAATTCAAACCCAAACCACCTCAAATTTGTTTCAAACCACTCATGACACATGCCTAAACCAATTGCAACATTTATTTGACATGGTCCTTCACAGAACTTTCATCCCAAAAGCCCATTTTAAAATCCAAAAGCCCACTTCCATGAAGCCTTTAAAAGCCCACTTCCACCAAATCCAAAAGCCCAAAAATTCATCCAAAGTCCATATGACACTCTTCTTCATCATGCATTCAATTAAAATCATCCCTAAGTCCTAATCCAATGATCAAATAATTCTAAATAAAGCTTCATCCAAATTTCCACAAAAATATCCAAAAACCTTAAAATCCATTTTTATGAAGTTGACTTAACTTTTCCCAAGCCAAATGGAGCCATGAACAAGCCATTCTCAAGCCACATGAAGCCATGAGGGCTTTGACTTGTCATTAGTCCATTTATGGCAAGAAGAGGGGGTTCTTTCTTAAACATCCCTTAAACCTTTTTTACCTTAAGCATGTCACACACTATACCATGCTTAGCCACCTCACCATGGATGAGGACTTCACTACCCCAATTCAGCCGACCCAAATGATTCTCCCTCAGCCCAAGGTCAAGCCTTGGATGGTGAACCTAGCCCAAATGCATGATTTGAACCAAAACAAGTCAAAATGAGCCTTCTCCCATTTAAATCAAACTCCTTTACACATGTCCATGGCCAATTGACTGCACTAAACCCCATCCCTGACCCACCTGAACAAGATGGTGACCAGTGCCTGGCCGGCCAGCCACCGAGCCGCCGGAAAACACCATGGCCGAGACCTTGGGAGGAGCCAAAAAATTCAATTCTCCCTTGCCGACTTGTCTCAACCCAAATGGACAAGCATAGCTCTTCTTCTCCTCACTGCAGCAGCCGATCCCCGACCTTAAACCCCCCAGGAGGCCCTCCACCCTCTCCTATTTAAACACCACCTCCTCTCGGCCATGAGGGGTGCCGAACCGCACCTTACCGAAACCCCGCCAAAATTGCTCCAGACCACTCTCCACACTTAGAGCAGTTGATTCCCAGTGACAATTTGCCCTAATCCCCACCAACAGAGCCCAATTTCTTAGCCAAAATTCCACCCAAAATCAGGACATCTCCCAATTCTCCACCAAATTCAAATTAAACTCACCCACACCTGCACAAGGTCAAGAGAAGGAGTTCCCCAGTGAAAACCCCTTCTCCAGGCCACCCATCTGTTCTAGACTCCAAGCTTTGTAATCGGCTGTGGTCGAAATCATACCTGGACAATTCACCAGCCCAAGGGACTTCATCTGGAGCTTGCTTGGACCCAATCGAAGGTGACACAACTCTCAGATCGAAGCTTCACTTCTCCGAGCAAAGGTATGGACTCACTCTTCTTCCCAAGCTTACGAGAGATTCTCTATTTAATTCGAGTCAATTTCAATACATGTTTACCAGTATGGATGTGTTCGTCTCCTCAAGACGAATCCATAGAGCATAAGAACACGAAAATCCTTTCGAGAATCGAGTGAGAAATTAGGGTTAGAAGGTTGACGGTCACGGGTGCACACCGGCCGTAGACGATGATCGGGAGCCGTCGGATCGAGCGTGTATCGAGCGGACGGTCCGGATCGAGTCGGACGACGCGATGGTGCATGAACCGCGGGCCCCGAAGCACCGAGTCGGATGGCGGCGCCGAATCGAAGACGACGCGTGGCCTTTCGGAGCCGCCGAGGATGGCGTGGCGCCGCGTGGATAAGTAGGAAATTAGGGTATTTTTGATTTATTTAATTCCCTAAACTTCAAAAATGCATAACTTTGTGTAGGAAAATCGAAAAATAAAATAAAAATACCCTCTCGCTTCGGCAAACGGAGGAGAATAATGTGAAAAAGGAATCATGTAATTTCATCAAGTATTTTATTTTTAAATATTTATTTACTCTCTGTACTATTTCAATTCTCCATGCATGTATACAATTCACCATGGCATGAGGCCATAGAGCTTTTGAAGCCTCTGAATTTGGGAACATTCCCTGAATTTTCCAAAGTCAGAGGCCACCCCTATGAAGAGTTATTGATTTTTCAATTCTAGGTCACTATTCCGAGTATTTTAATTCCAATAATTAGCATGTTGTGAAATAAATTCTAGGAATATTTGGTGATGTTTCTTATGACCGAGAGGACCCTAGGAAAAATGGTTTTTGAGTTAACTCACTTGTAATAACCCTAATTGGCTTAAACACCCAAAATGGAGCTTTAATTAATTAGAGCTAATCATACATCAAATTGACTTGAAATCAATTCTCCACTCGACCTTTAGGATTAAAGGAACCCACCATAAAAGTTTGAAGTCAATTGGACTTGGTTAGCCCTATCAAATGGGTTGATTAAGCCATTTAGCCAAACTTAAACTTTAAAAATTCATAACTTTCAAATTACTTTTCAAAAATTCACCAAATTGGTTTTGGAACCTCTCTGATATCAGGGGAATTTAAGAAAATTAAAATTACAATTTTCTAAAAAAGTTGATTTTTTTGCATTATTTTAATATTTTTAATAATTAAAAAATAATAAAAATCACAAAAATAATAAAATTCACCAAAATGTCACATTTTGAATTTTAATCACTTAGGAACAAACCCCATATTTTTCTTAAGTCTCTATGACGAGATATTAAATTTGAAAGCCCTAAGGTAATTTTAAAATAAAAAAAAATGCATTTTCTAGCATTTCCACTAAAATAATTCTAATAAATCAAAGAAAAATCAGAAAATTGTAAAAATTAGTTCTCTGATTTCCTTGATATTAGAGAGATTTTTGAAAAATATAAAATTCACTTTTCAACCTTTATTTTATTTTTGAATTAATTAATGCTCCAAAACTCAAAATAATTATAATAAAGAAAATATAATTCAAGAAATCACCAAAATTAGTCCATGTGGTCCTCTGGTCATTAGGAATGTCCCATAATTTTCTTAAGGACAGAAACTTTCCCTTGGTCATGTTATTGAATTTACCTTGAAAATCCCTATTTTCCAACAAAAATAATTATATAAATAAATTAAATACAGAAAAATCACATTTTCTCCTCTAATGTCTTGATTGATACATGAGTGAAGTCACATAAAAAATTTCAAATTCATTTAAGCTCAATTTAGTGAGTTATGAAATTAGTAAGTTTAAAGGGCAAAATGGTAATTAAAATTTTAACCTATAATTAAAATTTTTTGGTTTAATAAAAATAAAAGAGTAAAATATTTGATCCTAATCTGATTTGGATGATTGAAATTTAAATAATTAAAGGGTAGAAACCTACCAAATAATTTAAAAAATAATTAAAATAAACCTTAATTAAATAATTAACTAAATTTGGAAGAATAATGAAGAAATTGAAATTATTAAAATAGGGATATTATTAGGAAGAGATTTATTCTTTAATTTAAAAATCCCTAAATTAATCACCTCAATAATATTTAATTCCTAATTAAAATGATAATCCAAATTCAAAATTTAAAATGCTAAAAGACTTAATCATTAAATTAAATTAAAATTAAAACATTTAAATTGAATCCTTTTAAAATTTCAATTAAATTAATACTTTAACAATTAAAATTAAATCATCCTTAAAGCATAAAAAATAAGATATTAAATTAAAAAATAAAATTAAATTAAAATTTAAATTAAAATTTAAAATAAAACCAAATTAAAATTTAAATTAAATTAAATTAAATTAAATTAAATTTAAATTTAAATTAAATTAAATTAAATTGAATTAAATTAAATCACATTAAATTAAATTAAATTAAATTAAATTAAATTAAAACATATTAAATTAAATTAAATTAAATAAAAAATAAAATCAAGTTAAAATAAAATTAAAATTAAATTATATAAATAAAATTAAATTAAAATTAAAACTAAACCAAATTAAATTAAATTAAAATTAAATTAAATTAAATTGAATTAAATATAACATCACTTAAGACATAAAGAATTCAAAATAAATCTAAAACAACTTGAACACTATTCCAAACTTAAACCCATTAATTAGAATTAAATTAAAATCACAAATCACTTGAACATCGATTTGCCCTCAAAAGCTCTTGTTGTCATAACTCCTAAACAGGGCAATTTCTGTAGGCGACCCCCTTTTCAAAATACAACACATAACCTAAAATATGCCGACAACTTCTGGCGACTCCGCTGGGGAAAATTCCTCTCTCCATTTTTAATCAGATAGTTCTGCTTCCAAAAATTGGTAGTGTATCCATGTCCCTAGTGGATCAAACTACCCTTCTTTCCGTTGGAATACTATGTTCATTTCTACCTTGAACGAGTATAACCAACATTCTTTTGGATTTAGCAGCCACTGTTTAGACACCCCTAAACAGAGAGGTTCTGAGATCCTTTTGCCTCTTTTCTGAGGTGGGGTGGACCCCCAATAGGTGTTAGTTTAGGAGCGGTCCTTCGAGTCGAGAGGTCTTGCATAAGACTTTCTTTTCCTTTTCAATTCCGAATCGATTCCTTACCTTCTCTACACCTTTCGAACATTCCGTTCCTAATAAACAAACCCTCTAATGAATGACTCTTTTAACAAATAACTCCTTTTTACAAATACATGAACAAATGTGTGTTCGGACTCTTTCGATTCCTTTCTTTTCATCTTGATGAGAAGAAGCATAACTCAGGATCGACAATCAGAATCTACCTTGCGGAAGATGTCTACCCCAAAGCCGATTTTCTCCTTCACCAATGGACTGGACTTCGCCGTTTATAAGGATGAGCCGCCCGACAATGGGATCATCCAGGTTTGGACAAGGATTCGAGAACACAAATGTCAAGATCACCGACGTTACCCTTTTCGCACCGACGTACAAAGTATCTGAAACTGAAAGACCTTTGATCGAGTTCAACCTTAAGTCAACTCAAGAGTTCCCTCCCCTGCAAAGGGTTCTAACTGAGAGGAATACTACTGTCCATAGGAGGACTGTTATCTCTACCCCCACCGGTCTAGTCGTCTCTGCACCTACCCCGGCTTCCGCCAAACTAAAGGGGAAGGAAGTTCAAATTTGTAACGAGCATGTTACCGTGGAGGGTGCGATTTTCGTGCAAGACCTTCTCGTTTTTGAAATTGGGTCCGACTCAAGGGTTCCACCCCTAACACGGACTCGGAGAAGAAACAGAGGTAGGAAGATCGCCGTAAAGGCAAGAGCTGCCGAAGTCGCTTTCTTAGAAGAAATCCCCGAGTACACACCACTACCCGAGTACATACCATTGCTCGAGTATACACCGCTTTTGGAAGGAAGTAGATTCCATCCCCTTTCCGCCGCAGTCGACGAGGAAAATGTCCGCAGGATTGCTTCCACATTACCTCGACCCGCATACTATAGCGACAGCTCGTAAGAAAAGAGCTAGAATTACGCCATTTCGCTCGACCGCGACACCCGATAGAGAAGTTAGCAAAGAAAGAAAAATGCCCCGTATCGGAGATTTTAAGAAGGATAGGGCGGGTGCCGGCCAAATCCCGTCTTGGGCCGCGAATAGAACCTCGCTATCGCTGCGTAAAAGCCGAATAAGAGAATGAAAGCTAGTCCACTTCGTCGTTGTTTCAGGACTACAAATTAGGGAGTATACCACCTTCCAAGCATTCGGTCGACGGACCATCCGGTCCTGGACCTTCGCCGCTAGAAGGATGGTATGGCGTCCCACTACCGGACGAGTTAAGATTAAAACAACAACTCGAGAAGGAAAGTCTCGTCAGGAGACTTGAGTCCGAAGAAAGTGCTACCGCAATGAAGGGGACTCATGAGAAGGAAACCCGACAGCTATCACATGACAACTGCAAGGATGTACAGAAAAGACCATTAGAAGATGCTATGGAAAAGCTAAGAACTGATATTCAGCGATTAGCAAGAGAAAGAGAAGAAAAATTCGGAGATGAAGTCGACTCGTCATAGTTCATGGATGATGAATATGCAGAAATTAACATGGTTGAAACACGAGCTTC
Organism: Papilionanthe hookeriana x Papilionanthe teres; assembly: GCA_022702705.1. Lineage (NCBI taxonomy): Eukaryota > Viridiplantae > Streptophyta > Magnoliopsida > Asparagales > Orchidaceae > Papilionanthe > Papilionanthe hookeriana x Papilionanthe teres. The sequence goes on from CM040436.1 coordinate 64,278,872, forward strand.
GTCGACTTCACAAGGTGCTCCCGCGACCGCAAAAAGAGAGGAGCCGAAGTGATGAGGATGCGACTTCAAGAGAAAGATGATACGATCTCCCAAATGGCAAAGAGGATAGAAGAGATGGCCGCAGCCCCTAGCCACTCTCCGCAGTCGGGTTCAACCCCAAAGAGAAACACCCCCGTAAGTTATTCACATTGTAGACGGAGGAAAGGAGATTACATCCGTCAACGGGGATGATCGACTAAAAAGGATGCAACACAAAGCATGATTCCGGAAAAGGATATCAAGAGCATGGTGGAACAACAGGTGCGAGAAGCCTTGGCACAATCAAAGAGCGGGACATCCATTCGGACGGGTAGGCCTTACCCCGAAGAATTCGACGCTGTCCAATATCCGAAAGGCTTCGTACCACCTCTCGTTCAAGACCTTTGATGGAACCGGAAACCCCGCGAAGCATGTTGCACATTTTCGTGCCGGTTGTTGCAATGCCGGCGGAAGTGATGCTTTACTCTTCGTACAATTTGTCGGCGACTCGTCGTGGATCGCCTTTGATTGGTATGCAAAATTACTGAAAGGTTCGGTGAAGACATTTTCAGAATTGGAGAACCTCTTCATCAAGCGATTTGTCGGAGCTCGACACCACATCACTATAGGTGATTTAGTGGTATAGAAGCAGAAGCCGAATGAAACTTTGGTGAACTACATACTTCAATGGAGGAATCTAAGTATGAAGTGTGAGCCACAGCCTACAAGAACAAGCATGCGATCGGCATTTTACTTAAGAGCATTCATGGCCCGATAAAGACTTCTCCTCAAGGGATTTACTATTAAGACTTTCGAGAAGTTGTTAAGCAAGGCCGGAAGCTTGCAAGAGGAGGCGAAACAATTAAGTTTCACCAACAAAACAGACAAACAGAAGCCCGTGAAAACTTTTGAAAAGAAGTCCGGGATCGTCGCAGCAGTCGATAAAGGCAAGCAGCCGATACAAATACCGTCAGAACGGCCGCAACAAATTCAATAGAATTACCAGCAACCCCGACCCGGCTATCAGTCATCTCAACAGTATGAACAACCGTCTCGTCCACAACATACGTTAAGGGAACTTCTGAGCAGGGAATATCCGTTCAAGAATGAGGCAGTGCCAAAAATGTTCCGCAGTCTGATGAAGACTCTAGCTTTCCAACTGCCAGAGCCTAAGAGACCAGAAGAAGTCGACAAGAAAGGTGATCCCAACTTTTGCCCTTACCACCGGATGCTTGGGCACAAGATGTAAGATTGTATTACCTTCAAAAGTTGGCTCAACGACAATCTTCGAAAAGGGAACATAACGATCCCGAAGGAAAACATGAAGGAACCCCAGAAAGGAGGTTCTGTCAATGTTATCTCGACGGATCTCATTGTTCCGATAAATCCCTATGCGACTGATTATGGATGGACTACTGCTTGGACAAAGTCTTCAAAGAAGATTTTGGATCGCATCCAAACCACTTCGGTGCGAGCCTCAATTCAGAGTTCGAAACCTGTCAAGTCGGCACTATCACTTGCGATAGAAGAACCACATCAACAAGAGACGATCAAGAAAAGAAGAAAATTGATGAAGAAGAAAAGACCGAGGCTCTTAAGGCTAGTACTAGGGGCTACTTATCCTAGGATGGTCGTTTCCGATTCGGGGGAGAAATCCCTCGAACCTCCGACTCGTATGATTATTTCGCTCACTCCGGTGGGATCTTATAATGATAAGGGTTACGGCGTTGGCTACGTTTTGACTGTTTCTAACGATTACGTAACTAGCGACAACCAACCTAATCCGGACGTCGATTCCGATACAAATAACAATTCTCAAATCATACACAATCTCGATGATCACAATGACAAAGAAGACATCCACCAAGGAGGCTACGAGAGTTCAACAAGCAACGAATCTATTTGCGAGTTTCGAGGAGCTCCAAATACAATAGAGTTAGAGCCTTCGTACTCCGAAGCTAATCCGGAAGAACCTCGTCATTCCGATTCCGGAGGAGACACCAGACAAACTCAATACTAGATTCGAAGAAATTACAAAAGTCAACTTAAGAAGTGGAAGAGTTCTACCTCCGAGAATGGGTCCAAAGGACAAAGGAAAGGTGTGGTCGTTCGAGAAGAACCAACCCCGGCAGAAGAAATACCCATTCGAGAAGAAATCGAGACACATGAAAATAAAGTGGACTACAACGTGCTAGCCCATCTTAGGAAACTACTGACCAACCGAGCATCTACGACGCTCTCATCTTATCAAAGGAAATGAGAGAAGCTCTGATCAAGGCCTTACTTGATACAGAAATTTGCTTAGCTCAAATGACCGGAGATTCCTTAGATGAGGTTTGCTCGTTAAAGGAACAGCGGGGAGTTACCTTCACGGACAATGACCTACTACTTGGAACAGCAGACCACAACCGACCGTTGTACATTTCGCTTACAATCGGGAAGTTTACACTCTCCGCAGTATTGGTGGATCCGAAGCATCAATCAATATAATGAATCTTCGAACGCTAGCATACTTGGAAATTGATGCTCGCGAGCTCGAAGCGGACAAAATGTTATTAAGAGGATTCAACCGTAAAGGAGAAAGAGCCCTCGGATCAATAACACTGCTAATGAAGACCGGTGACTTAGCAAAGAAAACCGCGAAATTTCACATAATTGATTCGTAAACGTCATTCAACGCTCTACTCAGGCCGACCATGGATACATGAAAACCGGATGGTACCATCATCTCTACATCGCTGCATCAAATACTACGATGGAGGGGAACAAGGCATCAAAGGTGACTTACAACCATTCTCTGTACATGAAATTGGAATCCATGAAGATGCAGCTTATTACGCACCCCCGAAGAAAACAATCTTCTCCAGAGATACCATAACGAATGAAGCAAAGGAAGTTCGGGACGACGAAGAACCTGAAGTTCTAGTCCAACAGTCACTCACCACTCCCTTACAGTGAGATGGTGAAGGTTTCTCCACAACTCGCATCCGAGGTCGAGGCCGGGGACGAGGTCGTGGCAGAGACGTTAGGACAGTTGGATAGAGGAAGCCAGCCATCAATGTTGATTGGGAAGACAGTTCTGAAGAAGAAAAAGAAATCAAGCAAGAAGCAACGACAATAAGTAAGAAGAAGCCGCAATTCAGGATCTCTCTCGAAGATGAAAAGAACGAGGAATATAAATCGATGTACGAGAAGATTAACCACTATGTACATACTATGACACTAACCCCGATCCATTCTAATAAGATCGAGGGTATGGTGGTCAAAGAGGTACGTAGCGGCGGTGCAAAGCCCATCAAATTCTACCGTGGTGCTCCTTCCTCCAAAACTCGAAAATAATGTACAATTTGAAGATGCTACTTCATCGAATTAATGGAATTGCCTTTCGAGTGGTATTCCCCCCGTGTCCAAAATTTAATTCGGCGTGGTTTCTTACCTCGACAATGGACAAAAGGTCAATCACAACATTTTGAAAATTTATGGAATAACTCCGGTCGTCCACCCAATTCAAGGCATGGTCTCGGATTCGGCACGTAGGATCGGTCGACGATACCGAATTTTGCATGGTTGTCACTTGCGAGTCTAATGAAAACTGCCCGGAAGCTACGTAAGAACTCAAGATTTACAAATTGGAAACGCTCCACCGTAGTTCAAAGAAGAGATCAAATCTACAATAGTATGAGTTAACGGAAGTTAACTTAGGTACTAAGCAAAGAGCCTAGACCTACCTTTGTTAGCTCCTTACTCAATAAAGAAGACTCCGAAGAAATAATCAAGTTATTAATGGAATTTAAAGACCGTTTTGCTTGGAGCTACGATGAGATGCCGGGATTAGCTCCGCAGGTCGCGATCCATAAGCTAGGAGTGGATCCTACTTCGTTCCAATCAGACAAGGTTCCGGAAGAATGCGTGTAGAAATCGAACAACAAGTCATACCGAAGTTAAAAAGCTAATAAACGCCAAATTTGTCCGTGAAGAACAATACCCGACTTGGTTAGCCAATGTGGTACCAATCAGGAAGAAGAATGGTCGATCGGAATTTGTGTGGATTTCGGAGATTTAAACAAGGCATGTCCAAAAGATGAATTCCTCTACCGATCCCGGAATTAATGATCGACATTGCTTCAACACATGAAATATTCTCATTCATGGATGGATCTTCGTGATACAACCGGATAAAAATGGCTTCGAAGATGAAAAACTTATAGCATTCGAACGCCGATCGGAGTATATTGCTACACAAGGATGCCATTCGGACCGAAGAACGCAGGAGCAACCTACCGTAGAGCGATGACAAGAATTTTTGATGATCTCATCCACAATCAAGTCGAATGCTACGTGGATGATGTGGTCATCAAAAGCAAAGTAAAGGAAAACCACTCGTATGATTTGAGGATTGTTTTCGAACGATTAAGACAATTTAACCTTAAGATGAATCCCTTAAAATGCGCTCTTCGGCGTCATCTCCGGAAGTTCTTAGGATTCGTTGTCCGACATCATGGAATTGAAATTGACCTCGAAAAGATTAAAGCTATCTTAGAAATGCCACCTCCCAAAACCTTAAAACAACTACGATCTTTTCAAGGGAAGTTGGCATATCTTCGACGCTTTATCTCGAACTTGTCGTGCAGAGTCGACCTTTCTCGCATTAGTTAAAAAGGACGCCAAATTTATTTGGGAAGAGAAATGCCGGAGGGCCTTCGAGGACATTAAACAATATTTAATGACACCTCCCGTCTTAGCGACCCCTGGCCTCGAGTAGACCGTCGATACTTTATACTCGCGGCTTTAGACGACTCTCTCGAGCCCCGTTTGCCTGTGTCAATGATGAGAGTAAAGAAAATGCTCTTTACTACCTAAGCCGTCGTTTACTTCCAACGAAAATAAAGTATCCCACAATCGAAAAGCACCGTTCGTCCTCGATCTTCGCCGCTCAAAAGCTCGTGCACTACATGCTTTCTCATAAAGTCAACTCCGATCTCGAAATTTAATCCATTGCAATATTCGATGACCCGTCCAACGCTTTCCGGCGTACTTGCAAGGTGGTCAATGATATTATTGCAATTCGATATAACTTTTGTGCCTCTTCGTGCCGTAAAGGGACAAGTCCTAGCAAACTTCCTCGCAAGACACCCTTTGCCGGCGAATCTCCTCTCAATGACGACTTGCCAGATGAACAAATAATAAGCTTAGAAGACCCTGATGATCGACGTTGGGAATTATATTTCGATGGAGCATCTTCAGCACACAAAGACAAAGAATCGCAAGTGATAGTGCCCGGTAAGGCAGGAATCGGACTAATCTTTATAACACCGGAGTGGGGGATGTAAGATACTCCTACCACTTAACAGAGCCGTGTACAAACAACGAAGCAGAATACGAAGCTCTTGTAACAGGGCTGGAATTAACTATTCAAATGGGGATAACAAACATCAACATCTACGGGGATTCGCAGTTAATCATTCAACGGATCGCTGGACAAGACAAAATTTTAAAGCCAAGACTCGAGCAATACTTCCAAGATGCCATACAGCTTGTTGGAACGATTCCGAATGTGACGATCTACAAAATTCCCGTAAAAGAAAACGCTTTAGCAGATGCGTTAGCCCGCCTCGCAAAAGAATTTGCTCGCTTGCAAGATGAATCGATGGAAGTGTCGGCTCACTCGGACGTCGAGTCCTATCACAGCTCGACATGTACACAATACACAAATCGAAAAAGAAGAAGAATCAGCTTGCAGCAGTGATGTAAAACACAGAAGATTGGCGACAACCATTAATAGACTACCCGCAAACAGAAAACTACCGGACGATAGGTCGTTAACCCATCGTATCAAGAAAAGAACTCGTCCTACGCATTCATAAACAACACGTTATACGTAAGGTCTTTCGATCAAATGTGGCTAAGGTGCCTAAGCGGGTCCGAGGCCCGTGAAATTGTTAAAGAGGTGCATTCGAGACTCGTGGCGCTCACCGCCGGGTCCGAAGATGAAAATGAAAATTAAAAGACTAGGGTACTACCGGCCCTCGATGATGACCGACCGCATGAAAATCGCCAAGAGCCGTCACCAATGCCAAGTGCACGGAGTGGTTCTACACCAACCTCCAAATATGCTACATCCGACAATTGCGTCGTGGCCATTTGAATGTTGGGGCACAGATATAATGGGTCCAATAGAACTGCCATCTTCAAAAGGACATCGCTTCATTCTTGCGGCTACAGATTACTTTTTCCAGTGGCAGAGGCAGCTCCACTCGTAGAAGTGAAAGCACACCACATGCTACGGCTTTTCAAGAACCAAGTTGTCTACCGTTTCGGAGTGCCGCGCAGGATCATCTCGTATAATGGGTCAGCATTCGAAGCATGCAAATCAACAATTTTGTCGGGAGACACGGAATCGACCGGCGGTATTCAACAATTTACTACCCAAGAGAAAACGGCCTGGCCGAGGCTTTTAATAAAACTCTCGTTCAAATTTTAAAGAAAACTTTGGACGATAATAAGAGAAATTGGCACGAGAAGTTATTAGAAGCCTTATGGGCCTACCGGACAACCTTCGAACTCCTACTCAAGCTACACCTTACGTTCGGTGTATGGGTCCGAGGCAAGTGTTACCCTTAGAGGTCCAGACTTCCATCACTCATAATTGCAGCTTGCAAAAAAAATCACGACGAAGAGAATGCCAAATTACGACTAGAGGAATTGGAATGCCCGGAAGGGAAAAGACTTACAGTCACAGCAGCAGAATTTAGAATTATACCAAGCTAAGATGGTTCAAGCCCATGACAGACCGGTCCACCCAAGAACCATCAAAGTTGGTGACTTAGTTCTCGTTCTCAAGAGACCTATCCTCGCACACCGCAAGATAGGAGGAAAATTTGAACCCACTCGGGAAGGGCCGTTTGTGGTCGAGGCAAGCCTACTCGGGAGGCTCCTACCGCCCAGTGAATTGCCAAGGAGAACGACATATGCTTCCGATCAACGGACGATACTCGAAGAAGTATTACGCTACTCGATGTTTCGAAGGAATGAATTTTTTTTCATCCCTAGAAGCACGGGTGAAGTAATTACTTATGACTCGGGTCCGAACCCAAAAATAATAAAAAATGTGCTAAAATAAATAAAATCGTGATAATAAAGTTTTCCTTGTTCTCTCTTCCAAATCAAAATCTTTTTCCCAATCTTTTCCCACTTCATTCCTGTTGAATTTAAAAATATAAAAGGAATAATAAAAAGGAAAAAAAAGAAAAAAAAGAAAACTTTGTCTCTAATAAACATTTTCTTAATGTTCTTGTTCTTAGTACAGCCCCTGATCCTTTTCCTTGTCTTTTCGCAGGGAAATGTCGAACGGGCGGTTGGTCCTGAACTTTAGAAATGGCGTAAGCCTTGCACTCGACGAAAAGAGGGTGAAAGATGGAGCGATAATAGAGATTGACTCAGACTTCGCACCAGCAGGCCTACAATACGAGGAAGGTGACTGGGTCCCAGTTGACCGAGAGGAACTGCCCAGTCAGACAGTAATGAAAGTGGGTGGCCCAAGCCACCACCCAAAGAAGAAGAAAAGGAAAACAAACACTGAGGAAGACAAGAGAATCAAGTCTGTAGTCGCTACAGCAGAGGGCAGGCTTGTCAGCGCCGCGCCCACATAAATTCAGGAAGTACGAAGAGCTACTCTCATAGCAACTCAGTGAAGAAATAAAAATCGCCGTATCCGCAAGATGTTAACTAAACTAGCAGCGGACCAGCGCGACGAGGCAATCGCTACTACCAGTGCATATACTTCAAGGATACCGGTTCGCCAGGAACCTGAAGAAAGGAGGCCAGCTCCGAAGATAACAGAAGAAACCAGGGAAATCTCAAGAAGATCAGAAGAAGGAAGGCTACCACGCCACCAGATAAAGCCACCGCAATGCATGACCTTGTTGCAAGCAACCCCGGAGGATGTCCCGACGGAGACCATCCCCGAGGAGCCGAGGTATGCGGGAGAACGCGAAGGGATCGAGCCATATATCCCACAATGACGTCACTGTGCCTCGCCATTTGCAGATTATTCCGTAATACAAGCTAGAAAGAATGCGTAATGTCGAGAAGCAAACTTTCGAATACTTCGAGAGAATTAGGGGCAGGAGGATCAATATACTGAAGGCCTCGAGCTACATACGGACATGTTCTCGAATACGAACAACAACAAATCGTGGACCGCATCCGGATTTGAAAAGAATGGGTCGAGCGAGCCGCCTAAGAGAAAACACTTACTCGAAACCCCGGAGATGGATGCCGTGGAAAGGGAGAATTACAATACAATGCGGATGCTGCTACAACTTCGCAGAAGACAGAAAGGAAACCCACCGGGATACTCCATCATGGCAAGGTAGATCCAATGCCATTAGTCATCAAAAGGATGGTAAAGAGAATGATAACGTGGAGGGTACCGCGCAGTATTGCATACCCAACAGCTTGCATCATTAACATTTACAAGAAGGGTGACCGCATACCCCCGCACATAGTATCACCACGACTTTGTCGACCTTTCGCACAGCTTTCTTTTCCGAACGAGTGTAATATCATGTTCGGATCCGACCTCCGGATAGCGAGCCCGATGTGAGTTCCGAGGGCCGCACAGATACCATTACCGGTAGGTTCCGTCATGATACTAAAGGGCAACAGAAAGCGTATGTCGCTAAACATCGCATACCGGGAGTACCAATGAAGCGGATCTCGCTTACTTTCGAAGGATGGATGACGAGAAAGCACCTTACCACTTCCAGCCGTAACCGTAGCTCGAGAGCCTCGCGCCTTACGAGCCGTGAGTTACATGGAAAATATCACACCTCCAACGTACATCCATATGACATCCTTGCCAAGGATGGCTTGGAAGGTGATGTTATCGACCATGTACCTCACTATTCGAACATGGATTTTTGACGATGCCTTTTTGGATGGATCGACAAAGATCATACATAGTCCGTTTCGAGTCTACATGGATTGTATGAGATGTATTCCGTATCGAGTCGTATGATGTATCTTCAACATGATTGGAATGAAAGTGACCATGTCACATTTTTGGCCTTCACCTCTTTCAGGCAAGTCGACCGGGTAACGCCATTAAAGTTAAATGAACTTCGAACAAAGAACGAAAAGAAACAAAAGAATAAAAGAAAACTTTCCTTAAAAATCTAAAAAAAAAATGATGAACGCCAAATTCACATGAACATTAAATGAACGATAAAATAAATTTGAATTGTTAAAGGACAAACAAAATGAACACAAATTTTAAATCAAATCTCAATCGAATTCAAATTCAACCTTCCGAATCTCAAATCGATCTCAATCAAATTCAAATTCAACTTTCCAGATCTCAAATCAAATCTCAATCAAATTCAAACTCAACCTTCCAAATCCGAAATCAAATCCGTTCTACTCTCTCCCTCGTCCGAGATGGAAGCGGTCGATTCCATCGACACGCGAGCTACGAGGTTTTCGATTCGGATCTAGTGGCGAGGAATTGTATCCAATCCAAACCAAAGCAACTTTCGGTAAACTCCTTCGAATGGGATATGTAGCATCTACATATTCCCTCCTAATCTGCTTCTTTCCACAAAAATCTTTTACAACTTTTATGAAATTCTCGAAACACCAAAATTCCACACTTTTCAAATCAACACTACAAATCTTTGCAAAATCAATTACATCAAAATCAAATTCTTGGGGTTGAGAATTTTACATCCGAGACTGCATTGCTTTAGGATTCTTTCCCTGTCGTAATGAAATACATCAAAATCAAACTTTTGGGGTTGAGGATTTTACGTTCGAGACTGCATTGCTTTAGGTTCTCTCCCTATTGCAATGAAGCACACCAAATCAAACTTTCGAGGTTAAGGATTTTACATTCGAGACCGCATCGCTTTAGGTTCTTTCCCTATCACAATGAAATACATCAAAATCAAACTTTCGGGGTCGAGGATTTTACATCCGAGATCGCATTGCTTTAGGTTCTCTCCCTATCGCAATGAAGCACACCAAATCAAACTTTCGAGGTTAAGGATTTTACATCCGAGAATGCATTGCTTTAGGTTCTTTCCTATCGCAATGAAATACATCAAAATCAAACTTTTGGAGTTCAGGATTTTACATCCGAGATCGCATTGCTTTAGGTTCTCTCCCTATTGCAATGAAGCACACCAAATCAAAATTTTCGAGGTTAAGGATTTTACATCCGAGACCGTATCGCTTTAGGTTCTTTCCCTATCGCAATGAAATACATCAAAATCAAACTTTTCGAGGTTAAGGATTTTACATCCGAGACCGCATTGCTTTAGGTTCTTTCCCTATCGCAATGAAATACATCAAAATCAAACTCTCGAGGTTAAGGATTTTACATCCAATACCGCATCGCTTTAGGTTCTCTCCCTATCGCAATGAAGCACATCAAATCAAGTCATTGAGGTTAAGGATTTTACATCCAATACCGCATTGCTCCGAGTTCTTTCCTCATTGTAATGGTTCAATCCAATCAATTCAAATTTCATTTTCGAGGTCAAGATGTTACATCTAAAACCACAAAAATTCCAAATTTTCATTTCAAGTTCAAATCCCTTCAAATTAATCTTAACAAAACTTCAATCTAAATTGAAACTCAAACTAAAATCCGAACTTACACATCAAAACTTAAACTGAAACAAAATGAAATCTAAATCGAAATTCCCCGCATCATGTGATTTGGGATTCACCTCCTTTTCCTTTCCCCAGCGAGAGTTCAGGAATCTCCAGTCTCAGAGATATACTTGACACTCCCCAGCGGAAATTCTTTAATTTCATCCTAAGTTTGTCACTTGGACATCTGTGTTGGTTTTGTTGATCTTTTCGGTTAATGCCAATACACGCGGTGTTCTTGGCTAGCACACCACACCTATTGGGGGTCCATTTGTCGACCTCATTTTCGATGAGGTCTTCTTTTCTTCTTTTAGTACTTTCAGATCTAGCCTTAAGCTTTTCCTTTCGACTATCCTAGAAGATTAGAATCGGGACACACCACCTAGAAATTCAAACCACTTCTTAACTCCCCGCAAACTCCACAAACTCGATTGTAGACCCCTAATCACCTGCAGGGTCAAATCAAATGTGAAAGTTTAAAGGATGAGTTCCTATAGGACTCTTCGGCCTTAGACCGCCTCAGGCGGCCTCGGTCCGGTGAGGGTCGACTTACACACACACTACACTTATACACTACACTTTCACACACCTCCTAAAACCACACCCATACCCAACTTGACCTCCCGACTCATGCAGGTGATTCACATGGATGGTCCTTAACCCCTAAGCCCTCGCGGCAGGGTTAGAACAACATAGATGAATGCCTCAAATGAGTCCCTTCATGGCTCATCTAGGCTTGATATGGCTTCATGGCTCAACCCAAAAATGGTTCCATTCCACTTACATTTACCCAATCTTCAATTTTCCAAATTTTCAATTTTTGACCCCGGGACCCTACACCCGCCTAACTCTACCCAAAACCCTTGAAATTACCCAAATTTTCCAAAAAATCTCCAAATCACCCAAAATTCCTCAAAACCAATCCCAAAATTCCCACATTACTCAAATTGATCATTCATAGCTAAAAATACCAAAAATTCCAAAAATACCCCCAATACCCTCCAAATACCCAAAACGCCCCTCTTGACCCAAAAAATCCAAAAATTCAGAAAATTCCAAGAAAATTCCAGAAAATCTCAAATATTCCTAATTTCATTTTGTTCAACTACACCATGGACCAATTTTGTCAATTTACCCCACTTTTGTCAAAATCCTCAATTTGACCCATTTTAACCCAAAGTGAACCCAATGTCAAACCAAATCTACCCAATTGACCCAAATTCTGGTCCAATTCAATTCTAAACTTCAATTCAACATCCCCAACACCAATCTAGACCCAATCCAAGCCCAATTTGATTGGCATTTGAATCCAATTTCACTTTTGACCTTAAAGCCCAATTTGGACCCATGACACAAACTTAGCCCAAACCAAACCAATTCAACTCCAATTAACCCCAAATCTTTTCTAAACCTTCCCTAACATCCCCAAAAACAAATTACTAACATAATTTGCCCAAAATTTGGACCCACACCCCACTCAAATTCAACCCAAAGCCAAAACTCTTTACATGGGCCTACACCTAAACCTAACCCAAATAGGCCCAAACCCCAAAATCCAAACCAAACCAAAGTTGAAACCTCTTTGAAACAGCCCTACAAACATTTCTCAACATTAATTTTACACCAATCTCAACATTAGCCCAACATTAGCCCAAGTTAACCCAATTTGGCCTACTATCGCCACTTTACCAAAAAAGCCCAAATTCAACCCAATTCAAACCCAAACCACCTCAAATTTGTTTCAAACCACTCATGACACATGCCTAAACCAATTGCAACATTTATTTGACATGGTCCTTCACAAAACTTTCATCCCAAAAGCCCATTTTAAAATCCAAAAGCCCACTTCCATGAAGCCTTTAAAAGCCCACTTCCACCAAATCCAAAAGCCCAAAAATTCATCCAAAGTCCATGTGACACTCTTCTTCATCATGCTTTCAATTAAAATCATCCCTAAGTCCTAATCAAATGATCAAATAATTCTAAATAAAGCTTCATCCAACTTTTCCACCAAAATATCCAAAATCCTTAAAATCCATTTTTATGAAGTTGACTAAACTTTTCCCAAGCCAAATGGAGCCATGAACAAGCCATTCTCAAGCCACATGAAGCCATGAGGGCTTTGACTTGTCATTAGTCCATTTATGGCAAGAAGAGGGGGTTCTTTCTTAAACCTCCCTTAAACCTTTTTTACCTTAAGCATGTCACACACTATACCATGCTTAGCCACCTCACCATGGATTGGGGACTTCACTACCCCAATTCAACTGACCCAAATGATTCTCCTCAGCCCAAGGTCAAGCCTTGGATGGTGAACCTAACCCAAATGCATGAGTTGAACTAAACCAAGGCAAAATGAGCCTTCTCCCATTCCATTTAAATCAAACTCCTTTACACATGTCCATGGCCAATTGACCGCACTAAACCCCACCCCGACCCACCCGAACAAGATGGTGACCAAGTGCTCGGCCGGCCACCCACCAGTGCCGCCGGAAAACACCATGGCCGAGACCTTGGAAGGAGCCAAAAATTCAATTCTCCTCGCCGACTTGTCTCAACCCAAATGGACAGCATAGCTCTTCTTCTCCTCACCAGAGCAGCTGATCCCCAGCCTTAAACCCCCCTGGGAGGCCCTCCACCCTCTCCTATTTAAACACCACCTCCTCTCGGCCATGAGGGGTATTGAACCGTACCTTATCGAAACCCCGCCAAAATTGCTCCGCACCACTCTCCACACTTAGAGCAGCTTGATTCCCGATGACAATTTGCCCTAATCCCCACCAACAGAGCCCAATTTCTCAGCCAAAATTCCACCCAAAACCAGGACATCTCCCAATTCTCCACCAAATTCAAACTAAACTCACCCACACCTGCACAAGGTCAAGAGAAGAGTTCCCCGATGAAAGCCCCCTCTCCGTGCCACCCATCCGTTCCGTACTCCAAGCTTTGTAATCGGCCGTGGTCGAAATCATACCCGGACAATTCACCAGCCCAAGGGACTTCATCCGGAGCTTGCTCGGACCCAATCGAAGGTGACACAACTCTCGCATCGAAGCTTCACTTCTCCGAGCAAAGGTATGGACTCACTCTTCTTCCCGAGCTTACGCAGATTCTCTATTTAATTTGAGTCAATTTCAATACATGTTTACCGTATGGATGTGTTCGTCTCCTCAAGACGAATCCATAGAGCATAAGAACACGAAAATCCGTCGAGAATCGAGTGAGAAATTAGTGGTTAGAAGGTCGACGATCACGGTGCACACCGACCGTAGACGATGACCGGGAGCCGCCTGGATCGAGCGTGTATCGAGCTGGACGGTCCGGATCGAGCCGGACAGCGCGATGGTGCATGAACCGCGGGCCCCTGGAGCGCCGAGCTCGGATGGCGGCGCCCAATCGAAGACGACGCGCGGCCTTTCGGAGTCGCCGAGGATGGCGTGGCGCCGCGCGGATAAGTAGGAAATTAGGGTATTTTTGATTTATTTAATTCCCTAAACTTCAAAAATGCATAACTTTGTGTAGAAAAATCGAAAAATAAAATAAAAATACCCTCTCGCTTCGCAAACAGAGGAGAATAATGTGGAAAAGGAATCATGTAATTTCATTAAGTATTTTATTTTTAATTATTTATTTACTCTCTGCACTATTTCAATTCTCCATGCATGTATACAATTCACCATGGCATGAGACCATAGTGGCTTTTGAAGCCTCCGAATTTGGGAACATTCCCTGAATTTTCCAAAGTCAGAGGCCACCCCTATGAAGAGTTATTGATTTTTCAATTCTAGGTCACTATTCTGAGTATTTTAATTCCAATAATTAGCATGTTGTGAAATAAATTCTAGGAATATTTGGTGATGTTTCTTATGACCAGAGGACCCTAGGGAAAATGGTTTTTGAGTTAACTCACTTTTAATAACCTTAATTGGCTTAAACACCCAAAATGGAGCTTTAATTAATTAGTGCTAATCATACATCAAATTGACTTGAAATGAATTCTCCACTGAACTTTAGGATCAGAGGAACCCACCATAAAATTTGAAGTCAATTGGACTTGGTTAGCCCTATCAAATGGGTTGATTAAGCCATTTAGCCAAACTTAAACTTTAAAAATTCATAACTTTCAAAATACTTTTCAAAAATTCACCAAATTGGTTTTGGAACCTCTCTGATATCAGGGGAATTTAAGAAAATTAAAATTGCAATTTTCTAAAAAATTTGATTTTTTTGCATTATTTTAATATTTTTAATAACTAAAAAATAATAAAAATCACAAAAATAATAAAATTCACCAAAATGTCACATTTTGAATTTTAATCACTTAGGAACAAACCCCATATTTTTCTTAAGTCTCTATAATGAGATATTAAATTTTAAAGCCCTAAGGTAATTTTAAAATAAAAAAATGCATTTTCTAAGCATTTCCACTAAAATAATTCTAATAAATCAAAGAAAAATCAGAAAATTGTAAAAATTAGTTCTCTGATTTCCTTGATATCAGAGAGATTTTTGAAAAATATAAAATTCACTTTTCAACTTTTATTTTATTTTTGAATTAATTAATGCTCCAAAACTCAAAATAATTATAATAAAGAAAATATAATTCAAGAAATCACCAAAATTGTTCCAAGTGGTCCTCTAGTCATTAGAAATGTCTCATAATTTTCTTAAGGGCAGAAACTTTCCCTTGGTCATGTTATTGAATTTACCTTGAAAATCCCTATTTTCCACCAAAAATAATTATATAAATAAATTAAATACAGAAAAATCATATTTTCTCCTCTAATGTCTTGATTGATACATGAGTGAAGTCACATAAAAAATTTCAAATTCATTTAAGCTCAATTTAGTGAGTTATGAAATTAGTAAGTTTAAAGGGCAAAATGGTAATTAAAATTTTAACCTATAATTAAAATTTTTTGGTTTAATAAAAATAAAAGAGTAAAATATTTGATCCTAATCTGATTTGGATGATTGAAATTTAAATAATTAAAGGGTAGAAACCTACCAAATAATTTAAAAAATAATTAAAATAAACCTTAATTAAATAATTAATTAAATTTGGAAGAATAATGAAGAAATTGAAATTATTAAAATAGGGATATTATTAGGAAGAGATTTATTCTTTAATTTAAAAATCCCTAAATTAATCACCTCAATAATATTTAATTCCTAATTAAAATGATAATCCAAATTCAAAATTTAAAATTCTAAAAGACTTAATCATTAAATTAAATTAAAATTAAAACATTTAAATTGAATCCTTTTAAAATTTCAATTAAATTAATACTTTAACAATTAAAATTAAATCATCCTTAAAGCATAAAAAATAAGATATTAAATTAAAAAATAAAATTAAATTAAAATTTAAATTAAAATTAAAAATAAAACCAAATTTAAATTTAAATTAAATTAAATTAAATTAAATTAAAATTTAAATTAAATTAAATTAAATTAAATTAAATTAAATCACATTAAATTAAATTAAATTAAATTAAATTAAATTAAAACATATTAAATTAAATTAAATTAAATAAAAAATAAAATCAAGTTAAAATAAAATTAAAATTAAATTATATAAATAAAATTAAATTAAAATTAAAACTAAACCAAATTAAATTAAATTAAAATTAAATTAAATTAAATTGAATTAAATATAACATCACTTAAGACATAAAGAATTCAAAATAAATCTAAAGCAACTTGAACACTATTCCAAACTTAAACCCATTAATTAGAATTAAATTAAAATCACAAATCACTTGAACATCGATTTGCCCTCAAAAGCTCTTGTTGTCATAACTCCTAAATAGAGTGTTAAGTGAAGTGTTACTTCACTCATAGGATATTCAAATGTCCTAGTTCACCGAGCAAGATAACAAAACTCGAACTCCTCGATGATCGATTCATTGTATAATTAAATTCTCTTGGACTTAAAATAATCCTGAGAGGTATCGAAAAGATGTTTAAGACTCGTCTTAAGCACTTCCTCGCATGATAGGATATTTACAAGAACAATTGGACTTAATTGTTCTTTGATGAAGAAAATCGTCCTCAAACCAAAGCGCAAGAACCTAGACGTCATAGGAGATGACTAGCTATAGGAGTAGGACCTTAGTAGAAAACCATAACCCTTCCCTTAGCTTTACCTAGGAACTTGCTTTAAATGCTTAAATATTCTAAATTGTGTTTAAGTGCAGCTTGGGATGACGGGAAGACCCTCCAGTGTACGCTTTTATTTTCTTGCAATTTACCTTTCGCAATTTACCTTATCGCAAATGCACTTACTTTTCTTGAATGATAAACAACTGTTGCATGAAAACCCACACCTTTAGGATAGTCCCTAAAATTGAAACCAAACTAAACTTAAAGTTATTACAAGATAAAATTCACCACCACAACATTTCAAAATATAAAACAACTCAAAATTTAATCACAAACAAAACAACAAAACTACAACTACAACTAAATTAAAACGTCTTGTTGGATGATCGGGAATACCTCGGATGATGTAACCTACGTGTTGCTAACGGGATTTTCCACAGTCTAAATGAAAGTGTGGAACTCATTTAGTTGAGTTTAGCAAAATTCATCTGGACTAAGTGAATCCGATAAAAATAACGATGCCGGAAGGATGGAACCGTGGGATCTTAACCGGTGTTGTTATAATCAACTTTAAGATTTGTTTTAATTAAAACATAAAAACACTTGGAAACTAAGACTTTCTCTAAACCAGAACACTTCTCTCATCTCCTGATTTATGACTTCTAAAACTAAATCTCTCGCAACAAGGAGCTCGGAGCATGGTGGGCAAAGACGGCCATCGTCATCGCAAAACTCGGAATCTACATCAACAAAACTTTCTTAGAATTAAATAACCAAGCCATAGGATTTCGAGGTAGTTTGCCTAGTGCAACATAAATCCTCAATCTCTTGTTAGGCATTTGCATTGCAAATTAAGCCCTAACCGGTCTTAGGATTCCGAGGTAGTTGTCTGATACGACATAAACCCTCACATCTTCGAGGCTGTTTGCATGATTGTGTCATACGAATATAAGTCCTAATTAATTAAAATTGGCAAGATCAAAACGTTAAATAAACATTAGGGCTTTCCTAAATTCGAGCCAAACAATAGGATAGTCGGGAAATTACCGAAGTTCGCTTCGAATCTGTGATTTCTCCTACCTTTCTTCCTTTGAATTCCCAAAATAAAATGTTCCAAATTTGATCCATTCCCTATCGAAATTCCAAAATTCAATCCTCGAAAACTTAAACTTTGAAATTCTTGAGAGTAGAACCACCGATTATTATCGAGAGTTTTCTTAGGTGATTCCCGTCACTTAAGATGTAATTAACTATGTGGGCTTGCCCTTATAGGGAATTTTAAGAACCCGTGTAACATAAACCCCGTTTAATTCATTTATATTAAGCGGGGAACTTGTTGGCTTATAAAATTGGTTCGCGGACCAAACGGATGTAATAAATCTCCTAGTTTATTTAATCGAGCCCCATCATCAAGCAAGTGTGTCTATTCTTCGGGATAGATACACTGGCTTGTGGTGCGGTGCTCGTTTATATAAACTATTCGGGATGTGAGATCGGTTCGATTTCATATCTTAAAACTTTTAAACTTAAAATTACTTTCAAAAATCAAATGTTATCTTTTAAACTATATATATATTTAAATTAAATTTAAAATATGAAAATTCGCCGACAATTTTTGTAGGCGACCCCCTTTTTAAAATACAAAACATAACCTAAAATATGCTGACACACTCACTTTAATCCTTCTCCTTCACTCCTTAGAGAAGAATCCCTCTCAAATTCTCACTTCTACACTCTTCTCTTCTAAGCCCTAACACTCAACACACACTCTCCCTCACTAGAACTACACTAGAACTCCAGAACACACACTAGACCCCCTCTAATTTCATCTAAAAATCATTGTTCTCTTCTAAGCCCTAACAATCAACACACGCTCTATCGTCTGAATATTTTCTGAGCTCTCGGAAAAATGGCGCCGGTGGCGCCAGCAGCTGTTTTCCTCCTTTTTGTTCCTTTTCGCTCTGATTTCGTTCCTTTTTACTTCTTTTCGCTCCAATCACCTAAAATCATCATACCTGCAACAAATCATGAAAATACCTTTCTTTAAAGTACAATATCACCAAAAATGGGTAAAATTATATAGCAAAAATAGTATATATTTTTTGTGCATCAAAATCCCCCAAACTTAACTATTACTTGTCCTCAAGTAATTCTTTTACTACATAAAAATATAACTCAAGGCAATGTACTGTTCACCTGTAAGACACTAAAATTTTTCATTCAAAAGAATATATTGGTTAGACTTTTAGAAAGAAATTTAGTGACTCAGGTCAACACTATAGGTATAAGAATATTCAGCAATCAAGTCTAAGGGTTCTAGTCTTTTATTTATTTCAAGATAAACATTAGTTTGTCACATTAAAAGTGCCTTGAAAGATTACGTGAAAAAGGAGTTCATGCATACTTCATCAGAATGTAGGCCAATACTTTAAATATAAAATCAGAAATAAAATCAAGTTCTCCCTTTAGGGTGACTCAAGTGAAGCCAATTTTTGATTAGGCATCTCTTCAAGCTTCTCCTCATAAATATTTTTCTTTCTTTTTATTTTTTTCTTTTCTTTTTGGGATTATTTTTCAATCCGTCTTTCCCTTTCTTTCCTCTTTCTCTTTTTTTTAATGAGGATTACTATATCTGGATAGCCTTTAATGATTTTGAACTTCACTCTCCTCTTTCTAAAGTTCAAACTTGAAACACCTCCTTACTTTATAATTAGGTATGAGCTTTATTTTTCATCATAAAGTCACAATCTCTTCTTAACACACAATACTTTAAATCTTTTAACATTTCAGAAATACAGTTTTCTTTACTTTAAATAGCTAACTATAATCAAATCCTTTCATACCAAATATCTTACCTCTATAAAATTAATTTTTATTACTAAAAAAATTCATCCAATCCTTCCATAATATTCAACTGAAATAACAAGTTTTAGTTATCTAAAGTGAGGTTCAACTGCCAGAAGCTATGCTAATAATTTTTGAAAATATAATATTTGAGAACAAATAAGAGTTAATATTTTTCTACCTTCCCCCAAACTTAAATTTTTCAATAAAATTGAAACTGTAGAGAGTAAAAGAAACTAACCTTTTTGTTGTGCTGGGATCTTAAAATCTTCAACAACTATATGGTATTATTCAAAATTTACAACTAGCAGGCATGAAACAGTTAGTAAAATTGATATATAAAACTTTTAAACATTTGCAGGGTAAAGAGAAATTAACTTTAAACATCTAAACATCCAAAAAAACACCACAATTACTAAACAAACTATTACAACACTACACAGTTCATTTAATAATTTCAATTTATTCATTACAACATAACAGTACATCAATAGGTTTACACATCACATGAAAATTAAATAACTACTACATCACAAAAATACAACACAACACAAAAAAAAAAAGAAACAGAAACAAATAATCTACAAATCATCATCACCAGGGTCATCAGCAGGGTCAGCATGATCAGGTCTATACGGTTTATAGCTGGGGCAGATAGGGAATATCACATTAGTCTCCCCCTCATGAATCTGACCTAAGCATCATGATAGGAAATATCAAACTCAACTCTTCTTCTCATATAATCTTCATTCACTTCACTTTTGGCCTTAAACACATCCAACCTACCATGGAGTCTATCCACACTAGCACTCTTTAATCTCAGCTGCTCCATAATATCAAACAATGTAGGGGGCTCAGATGTAGATGGAATGTCATAACTCGCAGTAGGAATATCAGTACTCCTACTCTCATGTCGGGCTCCCACATGAGACTCATAAGTACGAATAATAGTCTTTCTAATGGGTCTCAGTGGTTTAGCTATCTCTTCAGAACTGCTGAACTCTACTCCAGACTGAACACACAGTGCGTGAACTAGTGCAGGATGTCCTAATCCTGCAGTGGTCTCGCCTCTAGCAATAGTCTGAATTTTCTTGAAGACAATAGCTCCAATATCAATTTTCTTCATCTTCTGAGTACAATAGTTCAGAATTGCTCTATCCCATGTAACTTCACTGTGGTGATAAGAAGGTAACAATCTTGCAGAGATGAAATAGTGCTAAATCTTAGATGCAACATTTAACTTGGAAGCATGGAAGTTAATCATCTATTTTTGACTTACTTTCTATTCCCCTCTTCTGTCTGTCAGAAAAGCAATCACTTCCTTCATATTCGCCTCTCGAGTATCAAAGTTTTCATATTCACAAAAAATGGTTCTCGAGTCTGATAAAATGCATTTATATGCTGAGGAGTAAATTCAACCATTTTTCCTCTAACAAGCACATACTCAGTCTCAGTCCAGGGCACATTTGAATATAACTCTCTGACAACACCCATAACAGCATTTGCAGTAAAATAACAAAATCTCTCCCAGTTCTGCTCTGCAATTAACTGTTCTATAGATTCACCAGGATTATTAAAAGCTCGATCCTGAATACACTTCTTATTGTAAAGGTAAGAATTAAAGCGAAATTGCGCTTTAACATTAACAAACTTTTCTTCATCAAAATACACTTTTCTCTTCCCTTTACTCATCCTTGGAGCCATGTGAATTTCTAAAAATTTGCAAGAAAATTCCAATAAATTCTAAATCCACAATTAAACATACTCCAAATACTATTCTAAACAAGTAAGAGCAAATTTCATCATAGGAAATCTCAAAATTTCTTCAAAAATTCAAAAATTCCAATCTAAGCAATGTGAGAGATTCCCATGGTGAAAATAAAAAATTTTAACTCAAAGTGAAGCTCTTACCAAGAGAAGTGTAGATCCAGTCTTGAAAAGCTTTGAAATCACTTCAAATCCGAGATCTAGCAAGCCCTAAGTCTTCAAAATCGTGAAAATGGAGGAGGATAACGAAAGCAATGGAAAAAACCTCAGGTCCCAGGGTCAAAATCACGAAATAAAGGGTTTTTGGCCTTTTTCTGTACTCGGGCGTAGGCGACGCTCTATTTTTTTAAAATGCCAAAACTCTGTGGATTTGGGCCCCAGCAGCGCCAGTCCAAAATTTTTTTCTGGGTCTGAAAATTTTTTTCGTAATTTCAATCATTTCGAGCTCCAAAATGACATTTAACACTTCATTAAGCATCTATTTCATCACACAAGCAATAACTAACACAATTCTTACACAAACAACACAAAACATACTTCTATATATAAAGTCCACGTTACATCATAAACACGAAATATGTTCATCTAATTAAACCTACAAGTCTTAAATTTTTAGTGTTGCAGGTACGTTACGATAAGAAAACACTAAAATCTGAGCACACACAATGAAATTAAGCATAGAAATTCCAAATTCAAATTACAATGTAAAGCAAAGTAAATACTAAACACACTAAACATAATTAAACAAAGTAAAGCAAACACACATCAAACATAAAAAGAATCAATAATCACTCCGCATCGGTCTTGAAACTATCCTCTCTAATATCTCCAATAGATTGCTGATGCACGAATAAATTGTAGAAGGGACGAAATGGGAATTCATTAGATGAATCTTCAGCAATCACAATGTTCTTCTTCATTAGATTAATCAGGCTCATCTTAATCCTACCAGTGCGATCAAAATTGTTCCTTCATCCTCCAAACTATATGATCAAATAAATCAGAAATATTATTAATTGCATTCATAACATTCTATACCTTTTTCTCCAACTATTTGATTCTCTTCAGTATCATTCTGGAACTTTCAGGAAAATAGGGTTGAATTGGTTGTGAAGTCTGAGTTGGTTGATCAGCAAGAAGATTCATATCATCCTCATCTCCTACTGTTTGGTAGTCATAAAGATTAGTTCGATCAATAGGCCTCCAGGAAAGAAGAACCTTTTCCCAACTCTCATACAGAACTTGTGATTGAATACAAAACAAAAATATGGTGGACGGGTGTCCAAGCCCATATTTAGATCCATGAAATATCAATCGCAAAACTGATTTCACAATTATATTACTAACATCAATCGACCATCCAGTTTGAATACATAAATTCAAAATGACACTTTCTTTGGTTACCTTACTAATCTTCAAAGTTGGAAATAACTTTGCCGAAATAAAGTAATGCCACTGCTGACACTGGATTTAAAGATGCAGAAGGGAAACTAATATATCCATTTTCTCTATTTTCTCAATCTTCATTCTGATCCGTCAAATAACGTTACACATCATTCATATTATCACTTGTGGCATTAAAATTGGAATAGTGGCAAATAGGTACATTCTCAATCATAAAGAGATCATTAATTCTCGCAGGAGTGAATTGCACAAACTTACCTCGCACAAAGACGAATCCTTGGTTGATCCCGTAAAGATTTGCATAGAATTCCTTCACAACCGGAACGACTAGAGCAGTGGTAGTGTAGCATAACACTTCCCAACATCTTTCCTTAATTATCACTTCAATTCTTGTAGTAGGATTATCCATACCTCGATTTATAAAGCCTCTTTCCTTGACAATCCTCCTCTTCATCATCACTTTGTTGAACAATTGCTGCACCTCGAAACTTATAAACTTCCTTCGGTTAAAAATGCGAGATCGAGGGGTTTCTATGGAGTTGGAATCCATGGGATGCGAATTGGAAATGGTAGTTTTTGTTTTTTTGGAGTTTGGAAGTCTAAAATGGAGTTTAGGGAGTTATAAGGACGAAGATCCAGCTTAAAATCGCCAAAAATCGCATTTTGAAACTCCAAAAATCGTCAACAGGTTTTGGGCGCCGGCGACGCTCGATAGGGCACTGGAGGCGCTCGATAGGGCGCCAGCGGTGCTCAAACTTGAAATTCAAAAAAACTTCTCTGTAATTGGGCGCCGGCGGCACCATTCTGGCTTCGGCGGCGCTAGTGGTCAAAAAATCTCACCGAACTTCGTTTGGCCGAAAATATTCCAATATCTCAATTCGATCAAACATTTATCAATTTTAAAAGTATTTAAGAGCAATTAGGATTCAAAAATAACTATCTAAAAGCACAACTACAACAAACAAGCAAACACTCCACAAAGATAATATGAGTTGCCTCCCATAAAGCGCTTGGTTTAACGTCGTCAGCCCGACAAACCATTCAGTTAATCGAGATTATTCAGCATTAAAACCTCTTTGAAGTCAGGTTGAAACCTGGAAAAGTAAGGTTTTAATTGATGCCCATTAACCTTGAAAATCTTTCCAGTATCAGGATCCTTAATATCAACAGCTCCAAAAGAATGAACTTTTACAACTGTAAAAGGTCTTAACCATCTAGACTTGAGCTTTAAGGAAATAACTTCAATCTTGTGTTGTATAACAAAAATTTCTGTCCAAATTCCAATTTCTTTTTCAATATCTTCCAATCATGCCACAATTTCATTTTCTCTTTATAGATATTGTCATTGTGATAAGATGCATTTCTAATCTCTTCCAATTCATTTAATTGCATAAATCTCTTCTCTCCTGCATTTTTCAAATTAAAATTTAATTCTTTTATCGACCAATATGCTTTATGCTCCAATTCAACCGGTAAATGGCAAGTCTTACCAAACACTAGTCTATAAGGAGACATTCCAATAGGGGTCTGTCGGCATATTTTTAGGTTTTAAATTTAATTTAAACATGTATAATTTAGAAAGTAGAATTTAATTTTGAAAATTATTTTAAGTTTAAAAATTTTAAGATATGAAATCAAACCGATCTCACATCCCAAATAGTTTATATAAACAAGCATCGTACCACAAACCGTGTATCCATACCAAAGAATAGACACACTGCTTGATGATGGGGCTCGATTAAATAAACTAGAAGATTTGTGACATCCGCTGGGTCTGTGAACAAATTTTATAAGCCGACAGGTTCTCCTGCTTAATATAAAGGAATTAAACGGTGGTTTATATTACTCGGGTTCTTAAAGTTCCCTATAAGGGCAAACCCCTATAGTTAATTACATCTTAAATGACGGGAATCATTTAAGAAAACTCTCGATAATGATTAGTGATTTTGCTCTCAAGAATTTTAAAGTTTAAGGTTTTCAAAGGATTTGAGTTTTGGAAATTTCAATAGGGAATGGATCAAATTTGGAACAATTTATTTTAGGAGTCCAAAGGAAGAGAAGTAGGAGAAGCTGAGGATCCAAGAAGGATCTTGGCAACTTCCCAAACTATCCTATTGTTGGGCTTCAATTCAAGAGAATTATTTAATGTTTCAATCCTGCCAATTTTAATTAGTTAGGACTTATATTTGTATGATATGATTATACAAATAGCCTCGAAGATGTGAAAGTTTATATCGTACCAAACGACTTCCTCGGAATCCTAAAACCGGTTAGGGCTTAATTTGCATAACATGATTATGCAAATGCCTAACGAAATGTTGAGGATTTATGTTGCACTAGGCAAACTACCTCAAAATCATATGGCTTTGTTATTTAATTCTAAGGAAAGTTTTGCTGAAGTAGACTCAGGTTTTGCTGATGACGATGGCCGTGCTGCCCACCGTGCTCCGAGCTCCTTGTCATTTTCGCAAGGGTTTAGTTTTAGAAACTGATAATCAAGAGACGAGAGAAGTGTTTTGGTTTAGAGAAATCTTAAAGTCCAAATGTCTTTAATGTTTTAATTAAAACAAATCTTAAAGTTGGTTAAACAGAACCGATTAAGATCCCACGTCTCCGTCATCCCGGCACCATTATTTTCATCGGATTCACTTATTCCGCATGAATTTGCTAAACTCAACTGAATGAGTTCCACACTTTCATTTTGACCGTGGGAAATCCCGTTAGCAACACGTGGGTTACATCATCCGAGGTATTCCCGATCATCTAATGAGACGTTTTAATTTAGTTGCAATTGTAGTTTTGTTGTTCTGTTTGTGATTAAATTTTGAGTTATTTTATATTTTGAATGTTGTAGCGGTGAATTTTATCTTGTTGTGACTTTTAATTTAGTTTTGGGTTTCAGTTTTGTGGCTATCCTAAAGGTTTCAGTTTTCGTGTAGGGTGACATTCTTGTTTAACATGCAAGAGAAGTAAAGTGCAGTGCAGGTAAGTAAATTGCAATAAAGTAAAAGCGTACCTGGAGGGTCTTCCCGTCATTCCAAGCTGCACTTAAAACACATGTTAAGGCATTCAAATATTTGCAAGAAATACCTAGGTAAAGCTAAGGGAAGGTTCTGGTTGTCTACCAAAATCCTAATCCTATTGCTAGTCATTTCCTATGATGTCTAGGTTCTTGTGTTTTGTTAAGGATGATTTTCTTCACCAAAGAACAATTAAGTTCAATTGTTCTTCTAAAACATCTCATTATATTGAGGAAGTGTTTAGGACGAATCCTAAACACCTTTTCAGTATTTCTAAGATTATTTTGAGTCCAAATGAATTTCATTGTACAGGTGAATTAATCATCCAAGAATTTAGTTAAGTTTTATTTCTTGCTCAGTGAACTAGGATGTTTGATTATCCTATGAGTAAAGTGACATTTCACTTAATACTCCATTTAAGAGTTATAATAATGAAAGCCTTTAGGGGCAAATTAGTTTGTTAAAGAATTTAACCATTTTGATTTAAGATTGAATTGATGATTTAAAATGATTTAATTTAGTTTCGAAATTCAGGTTGATATTCTTTTAAGTGTTTAAACAGTTTGGATTGAAAGAGGTGTTATGATTTAAATTTGATTTGACTTAATTGTAGTACTTTAGGTCAATTTTAATTGTTTTGATTTTTTAATTATGAATTATTTTTGAGATTGATTTTTAAAGTTTCAAATTTGTTTTAAGTTTGTTTTCAAGTGATTTCAAGTTGATTTTAATGTTTTAGATTTGATTTAATTTGACTATTAAATTACTTAATGTCTTAAACTTTAATTGAATTGAGGGTTATTATCCTTTTAATTATTTTATTATTAATTCCAATTATCATCTTACATTTAATTCAATGTTAAATATTATTAAAATGATTCATTTAGGGATTTTAAATTAAAGAATTGATATCTTCTTAGGTCATATCCCTAACCTTAATAATCCAAATTTTTAATCTATTCTTCCAAAATTTAAATTATTTAATTAATTAAAGTTCACTTCAAATATTTTCAAGATAATTAGTGGGTTTCTACCCCTTAATTCCCTAGGTTTCAATCATCTATGAGAAAAGTTAAGATTAGATATTTTACCCTCCCTTTGATTAGACCTAAATATTAATTAGTGGTTAAAATCCTTTAATTACCTTTATGCCCCTTTAGGCTTATTTATTTCATAACTCATCAAATTAAGCTCAAATGAACTTAAAATTTTAATGTCACTTCACACATATGTCAATTAAGACATTAGAGGGGAAAATGTGATTTTTCTGAATTTAAGTTAATTTATATAATTATTTTTGTGAAAAATAAGGGTTTTCAATGAAAATTCAACAACATGACCAAGGTAAGGTTTCTGTCCATAGAAAAATTATGGGATGTTTTTGCTGACTAGTGAACCACTTGAACCAATTTTGGTGATTTTTTGAATTATATTTTATTTATTATAATTATTTTGAGTTTTGGAGTGTTAATTAATTATAAAATAAAATTAAAGTTGAAAAATGAATTTTATATTTTTTTTAAGTCTCTCTGACCTCAAGGAGTTTAGAAAAATAAATTTTATATTTTTATTATTTTTATTTGATTTACTAGAATTAATTTAGTGAAAAGGTTGAAAAATCCATTTTTAATATTAAAAATTGTCTTAAGGTTTTAAAATTCAATATCTTTACTTTGAGGCTTAGGAAAAATATTTGGTTTCCTAAGTGATTAGGAGGTGAAATATAACATTTTTATGATTTTTAATATTTTTGTGATTTTTATGATTTTTTAATTATTAAAATATTAAAAATATGATTAAAAATGAACATTTTTAGAAAATTCCAATTTTAATTTTCTTAGACTCCTCTGATATCAGAGAGCCCACAAAACCAATTTGGTAAATTTTTGAAATGTATTTTGTGTTTTATGAATTTTTTAATTTTAAAAATGGCCATACAACTTAAATAATTAATTTAATGGGTTAAATTATTTTCAATTGACTTGAAATTTTTATGTAAGTTTCTCTACATCCTAAGTGACTGTGGAAAATTATTTTCAAGTGATTTGATGTGTGGTTATTCCTAATTAATTAAAACTTAGTTTTGACGTTTTGGCCAAATTCGAGTTTGTTTGATTGAAATAAATCATGAGATAATTTTCTAATATTTCTCTTGTCAAAGGGAACACACTCTAATTTTTCTATATTTTTCGAAAGAACATGACAATTTTTATAACTATTATAGAAAAACTGATGCATAATATTGAAAAATGGATACCTCATCATGGAAATCTTCCTTGACTTTGGAAAAATCATAAAAGATCCACCATTATGCATAGAATAACATATGAAAATTTCAAGTTATGGTGAAGCTCCTACATGCATGAAGAATTGAAAGATTTAAAATACTATTTAATTAATTAAAAATAAAATATACATCAAATAAATATGAAATTACTTCCACATTCTCATTTCAGTGAGCAAGAGGGTATTTTTATTTTATTTTTTGGAGTTTTCTATGAAAAGTTATGATTTTTTGAAGTTTATGTTCAAAAATAAATCAAAATCCAATTTCCCTCTCAAACTATCGCTATCAAGGGGGCGACGTGTCGCTCCACGATTGGCTGGCGCGTTTCTATTTATGGATGAAGCTCCCGTCAGACTGCATCTCGGCCGTCCGTGCAATACACACTTGATCAGACGGCTACTGCTCCTCTCTCCTAGTGCTATTCACCCAAAACCGTCCACCTTCAAACCTTGATATATCACTCGTTTCTCAATGAAATTGAGTGAATTTTTTTTTTAAAATGATCGTATAATCGAGTAAATATTTACAGAAAATTAAAACATGTAAATATTTACAGAAAATTAAAACATGCTCAGTTGGAAGGAAAAAAATTCGATACCTTCGTCCAAGAGGTGAGGCCTCAATTGGCAATGGTTTGATTGAGCTTAGAAATGCTTGGAGAAGCTTTGGAAATAATTTGGCATGGTCTCCCCAAGGTAATCTTTCATCTCTTCTCTTTTGGCCATGAGAGGTGGGGTTTAAATAAGGAAAGTTATGGTGGAGCTTGGTTGGCCATGGGGGGTTGATTAGTGGGTTCAAAATGTGTGCTTAGGTGGAGGGGAGGTCAGAGTTTGATTTTGGTGCAATCAATTGGGTTATGCCATGTGTAAAGGCATGAATTTAAGTGGTATGGGTGTAAGGGCCATTTTTGGGTCAATTTAGGTCAAAGCATGGATTTGGCTTGGTGCACTCACCAAGGCTTGATTTGGGCTAATGGGAGATCAATTGGGTCAGCCCCCTTTAGGTGGAGAAGTCCCC
This sequence comes from Papilionanthe hookeriana x Papilionanthe teres, assembly GCA_022702705.1. Lineage (NCBI taxonomy): Eukaryota > Viridiplantae > Streptophyta > Magnoliopsida > Asparagales > Orchidaceae > Papilionanthe > Papilionanthe hookeriana x Papilionanthe teres. The sequence continues at coordinate 64,307,987 of CM040436.1, forward strand.
ATCCAAGGGATTTTTGATAAGCTTGGTTAGAGTGTGTCATTAGAGTGGTTAAAAACTTTTTTAAAGAGGTTGGAAAGTGGCCCCTCCATTTGCCATTAATGGTTTGGTGACATGGAAAAGGCCCTCATGGCTTCATGTGGCTCAAGCATGGCTTGTCATTTAGCTTGGAACAAAGTTCTATGGCTCACATTTGGCTTAGCTAGGCTTGGTCAATTTGCATGAGAAAGGTATTTTTGAATTCTTTGGTTATTTTGAGATGATTTGGCATGATACTCCATTTGGAATTATTTAATGATTGATTTGGAACTTAGGGAGTGAATTAGATTAAAGGTATGACAAAATGATAATTGGCATGTGGGCTTTTGAGTGGATTTGGGCTAATTGAAGTGATTTAGCTCATGGGCTTGATTTTGGGCCTTTAAATTTGGGGTGAACTTGGGCTTGAGTTTGGGTTAGGTTTGGGTCAAAATTTGTGGTAAGTGAATGTTGAGTTTGGCTTAGGAAGGTGTTATGAAGAGTTTAGAAAAGATTTGGAGTGATTTTGAATTAAATTGGACGATCAATTTGTTAGATTTGGACATAGGGTCAATTTTGGGTGAATTGGGTTTGGTTGGACTTAGGTGGATTTAGGGATCAAATTGGGGGCAAATTAATGTAGTGTTTTTTTTAGGTTTGTTAGGAAGGTTTCAAAACAAATTTGGGGAAGACTGGATGACATTTGGGTTCAATTTGGGATGGGTTGGGTTACTTGGTCAATTTTGGGCCTTAAGGGCCAACTTGGAATTCTTGATTAAATTGGGTTAAATTGACAAAATTGGGGTATGTAGCAGTTGAAGAAAATGATGTGGATAATATTTTGGAATTTTTTGGATTTTGTGGGATTTTTTGGATTTTTTGAAATTTTTAGCTATGAAGGGCATTTTGGTAATTTTGGGGAGTTTGGGGGTAAGTGGTCAAAAGGCTGAATTAAAGGCTCGAGGTGGTTTAGAAAGAAATTTGAAGCCAAACAAAATTGTTCGGGGTCATTTTTGATTTATGTGGAAGGTTTTATGAATCCTGGAGCGTTTTTTAATTATCGGCTATTTTGGCCGCGAGTGGCCCAAAGGTAGCTCAGAAGTATGGCATGTTTACAGTTAAACTTCTCAGTTTGACGAGAGGAGCACTCTGGAATGATTTTTTTTGGAGCCCGAGTGACCGTGAAGTTTTGAGTTTCAGGGCCCTTTTTAGGGGCAATTTGGTAATTTTGGGAAAGTTTAGGGGCCGGGAGTCAAAAATTAAAATTTTGGCAAAAATAAAGATTAATTAGATGTGAGTAAAATGAAACCATTTTTGTTGAGCCATAAAGCCATGTTAAGCTCACAAGAGCCATGAGAGGACTCATTTTAGACACTCAATATGTTGTTCCTAACCCTCTTAGCAAGGGGCTTAGGGGTTGAGGTCCATCCATATGAATTTCCTACATGAGTCAGGAAGCCAAGTTGGGTAAGAGTGGTTTTAGGGTTTGGAATGTGTGTGAGAGTGTGGTGTGTGCGAGCTAACCATCACTGGGACCGAGCCACCTGTGGTTGTTCTAAGGCTTGACCATCCTATAGGAACTCATCCTTGAAGCTCCACACTTGACTTTCAATCTTCCAAAGGGGTTTGGAGGTTTATGGTCATCTGTGGGGTTCAAGAAGAGTTAAGAGGTGTCTGAATTTCTAAGTGGTGGGTTCCATTTCTAGTCCTCTAGGATAGTCAATGAGAAGTCCTATGGCTAGATCCTAAGCATTAAGGAGAGAAAAGACGTCACCAAAAATGAGGTCAACAGGGTCTTAAAAGAAGTCCTATAAGCCCATAATGCAGTATCTAATTAAGCAGACCAATCTAATTTATGATTATCCACAGTTTTCTCCAAAATTCTTTTAATTTCACGATTAGACACTTATGCTAAACCATTAGTCTGGTGATGATAAGCAGTAGAGATTCTATGAATAATATTATATTTCTCAATCAATCTCTTAATTTGAATATTCCTGAAATGAGATCCCCCATAAGTTTTAATCACTCTCAGCTTCCATATCTCGTAAATATATTTTTCTTTAAAATGTTTAAAACACTCCGAGAATCAAATCTAGGTAAAGCAATAGCTTCAATCCATTTCGAGACATAATCAACTGCAACCAGTATATATAAATTCCCAAATGAAGGAGTAAAATGGTCCCATAAAATCTAATCCCCATACATAAAAAATTTCAACTTCCAAATTATAATTTTGAGGCATTTCATTTCTTCTAGAGATATTACCTACTATGTGACATTGATCACATGATTTAATATATTTGTATACATCCTTAAAAAGAGTAGGCCAATAAAATCCAGATTGTAAAATCTTAAAAGCAGTTTTATCAACACCAAAATGACCTCCAAATTCAGAATCATGACATCATTGAATAATTAAATTCGTTTCTTCTTATGGCACACATCTCCTAATAATCAGATCCATACACTGTTTTTATAGATAGGGCTAATCCCAAAAATAAAATCTTGCATCATATTTAAACTTCTTTTGTTGTTGCCTTGTTAAATCAGGTGGTACAATATCACTCACAATATAATTCACAATATCAGCATACCAAGGTAAATTTCTTCCCATAATAATATAAAGTTGTTCATCAGGGATAGTTTCTGTAACTTCCTTCTCAAATTCAGATAATTTATCATACTCTAATCTCGACAAATGATCAGCTATTTGGTTATCAGATCCATTCCTATCAACTATCATAAAATCAAATTCTTGCAGAAGAAGTATCCATCTAATTAGTCTAGTTTTGCATCCTTCTTTTGCATTAAATATTTGATAGCCGAATGGTCTGTATGCACAGTACTTTTAGCTCCAATTAAATAAGGTCTAAACTTTTCAAAAGCAAATACTATAGCTAATAACTCTCTTTCAATAGTGGTTTAATTAATTTGAGCTTCATTAAGAGTTTTACTAGCATAGTAAATAACTTTGAACACTTATCATGCCTTTGCCCCAATGCTACTCCGATCGCATAATCGCTAGCATCACACATAAGTTCAAATGGTTTCTCCCAATCTGGTGAAACAATTATAGGTGCAGTGATTAATTTCTTTTTCAATAATTTGAAAGCACTCAAACATTCATCATTAAGATCAAACTTTCTATCATTTTCTAGAAGTTTGCACAAAGGTTTAGTAATTTAAAAAAATCTTTAATATATCGCCTGTAAAATCCAGCGTGTCCTAAGAAAATTCTCACCTCTCTCACGGTAGTGGGTGGTGGCAATCTCAGAATCACTCTAATTTTAGCAGGGTAGACCTCCATACCATGTTCATAAATTTTATGCCCAAGCACAATTCCTCCTGCAACCATAAATTGACATTTCTCCCAATTCAGAACTAAATTTGTTTTCTCACAAAGCTTCAAAACTTTTTCTAAGTTTTCTAGAAAAATTTCAAATGAAGTCCCGAATACAGAGAAATCATCCATGAAAACTTCAATTCCATTATTTATCATATTGTTGAAGATAAACATCATACATCTCTGAAACATTGCAGGTGCATTACACAGTCCAAAAGGCATTCTTCGAAAAGCAAAAGTTCCATAAGGGCTAGTAAATGTTGTCTTTTCTTAGTCCTCAGGAGCTATAGGTATTGATGGTAACCAGTATATTTATTCAGAAAGCAGTAGTACTTGTGTCCAACAAGTTTATCTAGCATTTGATCGAGAAAAGGAGAAGAAAAGTGATCTTTTCGGGTAGCGGCATTTAATTTTCTATAGTCAATACAAATTCAACATCCATTAATTTGTCTTGTGGGTATAATTTCATTACATTCATTCACTTCAATAGTCACTCCTCCCTTTTTCGGTACACAATGTATTGGACTCACCCAAGCACTATCCAAAATAGGATAAATAATTCAGCATCCAGCCATTTTAAAATATCCTTCTTAACTACTTCTTTCATTATTGGATTCAATCTCCTTTGCGTATCAACTCTCAATTTATGTTCTTCATCTAATAAAATTCTGTGCATACAAATCGAAGGACTGATTCCTTTAATATCTACTAAATTCCATCCAAAAGCTTCCTTGTATCTTGTTAAAATTTCCAACAATTTTTTTTCTTGATAATTGTTTTTCTCCAAAGATACAATAACTGACAGGGTAGATGATTCTCCTAAAAACATATACTTCAAATGATTAGGGAGAATTTTCATCTCAAGTTCAGGAGGTTTTATTATAGATGGAATTAAGCTTTTATTTCCACTTGCCATAGTGTCTAATACTTCAAATCTCTCCTGAACATACTCCAAATCTTCCTTCTTCTTACTATTTAAATTTTCTTCATTTTCAATTTCTTCTTCAAACATATTTTCATACTCTACTTCTTTTTCAAATATATTTTTGAAATGATCGTTTCTCAAATATTCACAGACCTCCATCCTAAAACATTCATTATCCCTTTCCATTGAGGGATACTTCATAGATTTCAAAATATTAAAGGTCACCTCTTGATCATTAACTCTCATAGTTAATTCTCCTATTTGAACATGAATCACTGCTCTTCTAGTAGCAAAGAATGGACTTCCCAAAATGATTGAAATTTCTTTATCTTCCTCCAAATTAAGTACAATAAAATCCACAGGAAAGATAAATTTATCCACTTTCACGAACACATCTTCCACCATTCCTTTAGGGTAAGTAATGGAACCATCAGCCAACTGAAGAGTCACAGATGTAGGAGAAATTTCTCCTATTCCTAACTTTTTGAAAGTTGATAAAGGCATAAGATTAATACTAGCTCCCAGATCACATAAGGCTCCTCTGAAAAATTTTTCACCTATAGCACGCGGGATAGTGAAACTACCAGGATCTTTAAGTTTTTCTGGAAGCCTTTTTCTAAATAATTGCACTATGATACACATAAAATATATAGTATTTTTTATGCACATTTTTATGCCTATTTTTGATGATATTGCACTTTAATGGAAGGTATTTTGTGTTTATCTTGCAGGTATGATGAAAATGAGTGATTATGATGAATGGAGCAAAATTGGATCAAATTTGGAGCAAAAAAATGAAAAAAGAAAGTTTGGGCACTAGCGGCTAAGCGTGGCAGGGCCGGCGCTTAGCCGCCACAGTTAAAAATTGAGCTCAATTTAAATTTGGCACCATTTTCAAAAGGGATGGGATGCAACTCTTTGTGGTAACTTCGATAACTTCCTCTGGGCGGCAAGTTTAAATGAAGGGGCGCATTCTTTGGTGGATACATTGTATCTGGACACATTTGAGACACCAAGACACCTTTTGGTTTAATATTTAAAGAGAGTCTTAGAAAAAATGAAGGGCTCTTCCTTTGCATTTTGAAGAGAGTTTTTATTAGGAGTAGGAGTAGAGAGTAGAAAAAAGGCTCTTCCATTGCATTTTGAAGAGAGTTTTTACAGAGTTTTTATTGTATTAGGAGTAGGAGTAGAGAGTAGAAAAGAGAAAAGGGTAGGATTGAAGCCTTCTTCTTCCCACTTCTTTTCTTTCCTTTAGTTTAGTTTTTATTGAAGTTTGAAGTCTGTTTCTGAATCATCGGAGTTGGGAGACTTGCTCTGAGGAGTAGTTTAGTGAAGATTCAAAGTTTCACAGGAGCTTCCTGAGTCTTGTGGAGAGGATTTTCAGATAGGTGTTTACTTTTGTTCTTACATTTAGTTTTTAATTAATACTTATTTTTGTTTGTTGTTTTTATTATGGTTTTTAATTTCAAATCAATGTGTTTTTGTATTTTCTCAATGCATTCTAAGTAGTTTACATTATCTTTTCTTTCTTAAATGAAGAAGTAAGTAATTAATGAAGAATTGTTGTGGAAGTATATGTGTTTAAAGTTGGAAGAAGTTGTGAAAATTGATTCTATAAACTTTATTTACTTCTTAATTTGGTCTGTTAACATGTAAAATTTGTGGTTAGATTATGTAAGATCCAATGCGGTATTGTCTCATAAAAGTTAGAAAGAATCACATGCAATTATATGGGTGAAAATTGTAGTTCATATAATTGAATGTAATATATTAGAAGATGTTTTAAAAAGGGAGTAAAATTAGATGATTTTTAGTGTGACAGGCTAAGAGCCCCTAATTTGGTTTGAAGTTTTGAATTTTATTATGAGAAGTTAGCCCACAGGTGGAGGGAAATAAGGGAACTCTAGAGTGAGAGCTGGTATCTTCCCTGCCTAACCATGTTCAAAATGATAAAATTTCAAATTAACCAATGTTCTTTATAGAACCAAGTAAGGGTAAAGAATATATTTGCTTATATTTTTCACAACAAATTTAAATACATCCACAACAATACTTTAATAATTATTACTACTTTATAAAAGAAAGAAAAATATATTCTAGTTAATAGTGTTTTTCATACCGTGTTACAGTTATTATCATTTTAATTTCTTGTTTGACTTTTATGAGAAAATTTAAAGAGTGGTATCAGCTATCAAACTTTTCAAAATCAAAACATACTTTCAAAAGCCAATTAAAAAAGTAAAAATATAATTTTCTTATTTCTTTAAAGATTTTTCACTTTCCCTGTGGGTTCGATATCTCGGGCTTAATCAGAAAGTCCTATATTACTTGATAAATGATACGTATACTTGCGTAGTATCCCATATTATAAAATCATAATTTTCATATCTAAATCATCAGCACATATATTTAGTGTGGAGTCAAGTTTTTGGCGCACATATATTTATCGGGGATCAAGTTTCTGGCGTCGTTGCCGGGGAAAGAAATTAATTAAAATTACATTTTAAAGAAAATTAAGAAATTTTAAATTTTTACTTTTCTTTGTTTTTGTTAGTGTATTGTGTTTTCTTTTGTTTTATTATTGTATGCATAGTTCAGGTTCTGAGGGACTTGTGCCTTACGATTCTGAATTAGAAAGAACTATCAGAAAAATCAAAAAAATTAAAAATACTGAAAAAGATAAAAATATTCAAGAAATGACAAATCATCAAGATCAAAATGTTGGCATCCATCAAGAATTAAGACCTTTAAGCGATTATGTTAACCCTACAGTGGATGAACTTCGTGGTAGTATTCAAAACCCCGCTCGTAGTCGCTAATTCTTTTGAGCTTAAACCCGCTATTATTCAAATGGTGTCTAATAATCAGTTTGGGGGAGTAACAACTGAAGATCCTAATTTGCATCTTGCTAATTTTCTAGAGTTGTGTGCTACTTTTAAATATGAAGGTGTTTCGGATGATGCTATTAGACTTAGGCTTTTTCCTTTCTCATTAAGGGATAAAACTAAAATATGGTTACATTCGTTAGCACCTTCATCAATTAGAACTTGGGGTGAACTGTTACAAAAATTCCTTGCTAAGTATTTTTCACCATCTAAGATAGCTAAGTTGAGAAATGATATTACATCATTTTGTCAGTTTGAAGGGGAATCAATATATGAAGCATGGGAAAGATTTAAAGATCTCCTCAGGAATGTCCACATCATTCAATTTTCAGATTGGTTAATAATTCAAACTTTTTATAATGGATTAGTTGGATCTCTTAGATCTATCATCAATGCTACTGCTGGTGGATCAGTAATGTCTAAACCATTTTATGATGCTTAAGCTTTAATTAAAGAAATGGCTACTAATAATTTTCAATGGCCTTCTAAAAGGTTAAATCCTAAAATGGTAGCCAGTGTTTTTGAAAATGATGCTTTTACAATGTTAGCAAATCAAGTTGCTGCTGTTTCAAGGAATATAGGCCAATTTGGGATGAAATTTTCTCAACCACATTCCATGATTGAAGAAAATTTATTAGGCCAAATGGTTGATTCTTATTCTTCACCAGAAACTGTGAATGCTATAATTAAGCCTAACAACCCATATTCCAATTATTATAACCCAGGTTGGAAGAATCGTCCACATTTTAACTGGAATACCAATAATCAGGGTGGTGTTAATCAACAATGGGGGAACCACCAAGTAAACCCATTGGGGAATTGGAACAACCAAGAAAATAATAATAATAATAGATTCACTTATTCTTCAGGTTATATCAATGCTTTACAATTAAAGGAGAAGAAGTTGTCTATTGAAGAAGTGGTGTCAAATATGGGAAATCAATTACAAATTCAAGGAGCAACCATCAGAAATATTGAAAATCAATCGGGACAAATTGCAAATGCCTTAAGTAATAGATCCCAAGGAATGCTTCCAAGTAATACTGAAGCAAATCCAAGATAAAAGAATAAAGAACAAGTAAAAGCAATTTAACTGAGAAGTGGAAGAGAATTGGAAGATAGAGTTCAAAAAGAAACTAAAGTAGAGAAAGAAGAGATTGAAGAACCAAAACAGGACGCTCCGAAAGGTTTGGAAAGACCTGTTTCTCCACCTAAGGTTGATTTAGAAAAACCACCACCTCCATTTCCTCTAAGACTTCATCAACAAAATTTAGATAAGCAATTTTCAAAATTCTTGGAGATATATAAGAAGCTTACTATTAATAATCCATTTGCTGAACCCTTAGAACAAATGTTAAGCTATGCAAAATTTATGAAGGATATTCTTAACAAGAAAAGGAAGTTTGAAGATAATGAGACTGTTTCACTTAGTGAGTAGTGCAGTGCAATAATTCAGAAAAAGCTTCCTGAAAAGCTTAAAGATCCTGGTAGTTTCATAATTCCATGTGCAATCGGAGACAAATTCTATGGAAAAGCTTTATGTGATTGGGTGCAAGCATTAACCTTATGCCTCTATCAATATTCAAAAGACTGGGACTACAAGAAATAACCCCAACTACTGTGACTCTGCAATTAGTAGATCGTTCGATCACATATCCTAAAGGAGTTATAGAAGATGGTTTGGTTAAAGTGGATCACTTTATTTTTCCTGTTGATTTCATTGTGTTAGATATGGAGGAAGATAAAGAGATACCTATAATTTTGGGAAGACCTTTCCTAGCTACAGGCCGAGCCATGATAGATGTGCAAAATTGTGAATTAACGATGAGGGTTAATGATCAAACTGTTACATTAAATGTTTTAAAATCGATGAAATATCCTGCTAGAGGTAAAGAAGATGAATGTTATCAAATATTTAAGTTAATGTCATTTCAAGTCAACTTATGAAGAGAAATCTGAAAGAGAAGAATTGGAACATAAGCAAGAAGAGGAGTTACTTGATTCTGAAGATTTTCAAGAGGAAGATTTAAAGTATGTTCATGAATGTTTTGAATTATTGGATTTGACTGAAAAAGATGAATCTTATGGTCCATCAATTGAATAACCTCTTGAACTTGAGTTAAAAATGCTTCCTGATATTTTGAAGTATGTTTTTTTAGGTGAATCCTCAACCTTGCCAGTTATAATTTCCTCTCAATTAACTCGAAAAAGAAGAAGAGAGTTTGCTTGAAATTTTGAAGAAGCACAAGAAAGCCTTTGGATGGACAATCGTCGATATTAAAAGAATCAATCCTTCAATTTGTATGCACAGTAATTCTTATGGAAGATAATTGCAAACTGCGGGCCGATCCCCAAAGGAGATTAAATCCTATCATGAAAGACATTGTTAAGGAAGAAATTTTAAAATGGTCGGATGTCGGAATTATCTACCCTATTTCGTATATAGTGCATGGGTTAGTCCTATTCACTGTGTTCCTAAGAAAGGAGGAGTGACTGTGATTGTTAATGAAAAGAATGAAATAATACCAACAAGACAAGTTACAGGGTGGTGAATATGCATTGATTATAGAAAATTAAATCTTGCCACAAGAAAAGATCACTTTCCACTCCCATTTCTGGATTAAATGTTGGATAGACTGGCTGGACATAAATACTTTTGTTTTCTGGATGAATATACTGTTTACCACCAAATTCTAATAGCTCCTGAGGATCAAGAGAAAACTACGTTTACCAGTCCTTATGGTATGTTTGCTTTTAGAAGTATGCCCTTTGGTTTATGTAATGCCCCTGCTACATTTCAGAGATGTATGATGGCTATTTTTTGTGATTTAATGAAAAAAGGGATTGAAGTTTTTATGGATGACTTTTCAGTGTTTGAAATTTCATTTGAATCATGTTTAGAAGATTTATCTAAGGTTCTAAAACGCTGTAAAGAAACTAATTTGGTCCTTAACTGGGAAAAATGACCATTTTATGGTAGCAGGAGGAATTGTTTTGGGACATCGGATTTCAGAAAAAGGTTTGGAGGTAGATCCTGCAAAAATTCAAGTTATATCTAATTTACCTTGCCTAACCAATGTAAGGGGAATTAGAAGTTTTTTAGGGCATGCTGGATTCTACAGGCGTTACATCAAAGACTTTCAAAGATTAAAAAACCTTTATGTCATTTACTGGAAAGCTATTCAATTTTTAATTTTTATGATTGCCTCAAAGCCTTTGAAACATTAAAAGAAAATTTAATCACTGCACCTGTAATAATTTCACCAAATTGGGAAAAACCTTTTGAATTAATGTGTGATGCTAGTGATTATGCTATTGGTGCTGTTTTGGGTCAGAAATATGATAAGATTTTCAAAGTTATTTATTACGCTATTAAAACTCTTAATGAAGCTCAAATTAATTATACCACTACTGAGAAAGAGTTATTAGCTATAGTATTTGCCTTCGATAAATTTTGATCATATTTAATTGGAGCTAAATGTGTTGTGCATACTGATCATTCTGCTATCAAATACTTAATGAAGAAAAAAGATGCAAAACCGAGACAAATAAGATGGATTCTTCTTTTGCAAGAATTTGACTTTGAGATAGTAGATAGAAAGGGTTCAGAAAATCAAATTGCTGATCATTTGTCTAGGCTTGAAATTGAAAAATCTCTCTGTGATGTTGATGGAATTAATGAACATTTTCCTGATGAAAAATTGTTCACTGTTAATGAGTGGTGTATTCCGTGGTATTTAGACATAGTAAATTTTATTGTCAGTGATATTACACCCTATGGTTTGACATATCAGGAAGAGAAGAAATTTTTGTCTGATGCTAAGACTTTATTTTGGGATTACCCATTTTTATATAAACAAGGAAAGGATCTTATAATTTGAAGATGTGTACCTTTGGAAGAGACTTATGAAATTATTCAAAAATGTTATGATTCTGATTATGGGGGACATTTTGGAAGTGATAAAATTGCATATAAAATCTTACAATCTGGATTTTATTGGCCTACAATTTTTAAGGATGTGAATGCTTATATTAAAAATTTGGATAGATATCAACGTGTAGGCAATATTTCTAGGAGAAATGAGATGCCCCTCAATTATATATTGGAAGTTGAAATATTTGATGTTTAGGGATTAGATTTTATGGGACCATTTACACCATCTTTCGGAAATGTTTATATTTTGATGGCAGTAGACTATGTTTCCAAATGGATTGAAGATATTGCTTTACCTCGATGTGATGCTCAAAGTGTTGCAAAGTTTTTGATGAAAAATATATTTTGCAGATTTGAAATACCAAGAGTAATCATAACTGATGGGGGAAGTCATTTTAGAAATGCGATTATTCGAAAGTTAGCAAAGAAATATCATATTAATCATCGCATTGCTACTGCTTATCATCTGTAGACAAGTGGTTTGGTTGAATTATCCAATTGTGAAATTAAAAGAATATTGAAAAAGACTGTTAATACAAATAGAAAGGATTGGTCAATCAAACTGGATTATGCCTTGTGGGCCTATAGGACTACCTACAAAATCCCTATAGGAATGTCCTCATATAGGCTGTTTTTGGAAAAGCTTGTCATTTACTTGTTGAACTTGAGCATAAAGCATTTTGGGCTATTAAAGAGTTCAATTATAATTTGAAAGATGCTGCAGAGAAGAGATTATTGCAATTAAATGAGCTTGAAGAGATAAGGAATGAATTTTATGAAAGTGCTAAGATTTATAAGGAAAAGATGAAGTTATGGCATGATCGGAAGATTATTACTAAATATCTTGTGCCAGGACAGAAAGTTTTGATGTATAATGCCAGATTGAGAATTTTTTCTGGAAAACTTAAGTCCATGTGGATGTGTCCTTTTATTGTGATGAAAATTTATTCCCATGGAGCTGTGAATATTCAAGATCCTAAAACTGGAAAAATATTCAAAATTAATGGAAATAGACTTAAACCATATTTTTCAGTCGAGCTATCTAAGTCTGATGAGAATCTAATGTTGGGTCACTCAGAATGAGTTCTGGGTTTGTCAAGCTTAAGACGTTAAACCAAGCGCTTTGTGGGAGGCAACCATAATTATCAATGTGCTTTGCTTTATGTTTGTTTTGTGTGCTTTGTTTGCTTTGTTTGGTTTATTTTTATATTTTTTATGGTAGTAATTTGGAGTTTTTAAACTAAATAGAGTTTATTTGACCTTATTTGATGACTTAGAGGATTCAGAATGAAAATCTAGACATTTGGCAGACCTCTGCTAAATTGAGCACTGGCGGCTAAGCGCCGCCTAGTTGGTGCTTAAGCGCCGGAGTTACAAAAAATGTGAAAAATGAGATTCTAGAAGCCTAGATAGTGGGGAGGTTTTGGAAGTTATTTTGGAGTTTTAAAACGTCTTGGGGTAGTTTTAGCACTTCCCAAGTCTATAAAAAGAACCTAACTTAAGAGAAACACTTGCCCCAAGTCCTATTTTCATTCCTGAGTCTTAAGAAGAGTATTTTGAGTACATCATGTCTTCTTGGGAGAATGAAATTAAGAAGAAGCAAGATTCTGACAAGAGTAAGTTCATTAGTGACAGTGCTAAAGAGTTATTTAATGGATTTCTCGCTGTTAGTATTTAAGGGATTGCACAAATGATTGCAAAAATTGAAGCCCGAGTGACTTCAATGGAAGCAAAGATCAATGAAACTAACTTACATTTGGAGCACATGGGATGGTAACTCAAGATGCAATTCAGTCATTCAAGATACGTGGAAGAAGCGAATAAGGCGATGTTTTTGAAGAGCAAATGGATTGAAGAAGAAGATGTAAGAATGAACAATTATCACCCGTTCTATCAGATTTATATTCTAGAAGGGTCAAATGAGAATAATAGTGGTCCTGGATATAATTCGCCTAATGGAGAGTGGAATTAAGTGTGTTTTGTTCTTATATGTTTAGTGTTCTTATGTGTTTTGTTTAATATGTTTTGTGTTCTTATGTGTTTTGTTTGGTGTGTTTAGTGTTTATGTTTAAGTTTTTAATTACGCCTTATGATGTGATGGTTACATCCTAGGGCATCCTTGATTGGGACCATTTAAGAGCTGATCTCAACAAAAATTTGTAGATTTGGATTACTTGAGGTAAGAGCACTACTCCCAAGTAACAATTTTTTATTTTCACAATGTATTTTGAGTACATTTTGGAAAATCTTAAAATCACTATTCATGGTGAAAATTTGAGGAAAACTTAAGAAATTGCTTGGATTTAGTGGAAACATCTTTTTGAAGATAATTTAGCAAGTTAGTGTGATTTTGGAATTTATGGTAAATTTTTCGTAAATTTTTAGAGATGGCTCCAAAGTCAAAGCGCACAACAGGAAAGACGAACTTTGATTCCGACAAATTTGTTAGTGCGAAGGCTGAGGAACGATACGTGGATGCGTTGCAGTCACGTAAATTGATTCCTGAAAGAGTGTTCGATGAAGCCGGAGAAGTGATTGAAGATATGATTGCTAGGAGGATCTGGGAGAACTACTGTTGCTTCTCCGCTGTTGCTGTTATTTCTGTTGTTAGAGAATTCTATGCGAATTTGCCTGTATCAGAAGAGAATGTGGTGATGGTTAGGGGGCAAGATGTGAACTTTTTTTTTGGGGTAATTAACAGTTTCTATCAACTGCCTCCTGCTATGTTTTGTTTTGATTCTAATTTTCATCCTACGGAGGGAGAGTTAGATGAGTTAATGGGATTTTTGACTGATGGAAGAGGATTATGGAAAATAATAAATGATAGAAGAGTGAATATTCCTGCTTCTAAATTAAATGCCACTTCTAAGGCATGACATTATTTTATCTATTCTAAATTGTTGCATTCAAGTCATACTAGTGAAGTGACGAGGTAAAGAGCTATTTTGAACCATTGCATTAAGCAAGGGAAGCCTATAGATATTGGCGTGATCATTTATGATTATGATGTGAATTGTACCAGATCTACCACTACTGCAGGTATGGGATTTTCTTCTCTGATTCATTCAATATTTGAAGGGTCTGAAGTGAAATTTGAAACTTAGGGGGTAGGTTTTCGCGAAAAAGAGGAAGGGGATGAAGCTTAGGCGTTGGCAATAGCTAATGGGGGTTTAAATCCTGATTTTCGATTAGCAGGCCGAACCGACGCCTAGGCGCCGACATCTGGCGCCTTGGCGCCAGAGTCGCCTTTCACAAAAATCATTTTAAAATTTTAATTTTCCACCAAAACTCACAATTTCAACTTTCAATTACTCATATAAGAGTATTGCTTCAGTTTCCAACTTCTAAAATATTTTCTAAAAATTTTAAAAAATTATAAATTAAATCCACTAATTAAACACAAGTTTAAGTCAAATTCTTCTAATTCCATTTCAAAATCTTCAATTTCGTGGTCAATGAATTACAGATAAGTATAATAATAAGATTCAAATCTTAACAAATAATTAAACAACACAATTTCAAAGCAAATACAACACACATTGAACAATAAAACAAACACACAAACAACACATTCGATTTACCAAATCGATGCAACGACACACTAGATAAAGTCTTGATCTAACTACATTTACTATCTAATCTTTAAATTTGAAATTTCCACTCTCGTCGCAATGAATATTTCTCGGCCTACTTGGGAAGAACACTAACGCCCTTGGAAAATCCACAGCCGTTTTCTCGTTGATCCATTTGTTCTTCGCAAACATCTCCACTTGAGCGTCTTGATAGGCAGCTAGATGATCGAATTGAAGTTTTGCCTGCCATTCCAGATGCTCGATTTGATGATACATCTCATAGAGGCGATCTCCAATACTTTTGAATTCCGATTCAAACTTATCTAGGCAACTCAAAAACTTCTCCAAACTAAAAGCAATAAAACCATTGAAGAAAGGTTGAGGATCCTTAGAACACTTGTCTCTAGCCTCTTCTCCATGATTTCTTCTCTCCATTTCTTCAAAATCTTCTCTTATCTCCTCAAGAATGAAGTGTAAAGGTCGTATCTATGGTTGCTTAGGGATTGGGAACGACGATGGGGTAGTTTATAGGAGAAAATCGTGTGAAAAACTGAAAATTTTTGGTTTTTACTTGACCCAGTAACTGTGGTGCTTAGGCGCTAAAACTGGAGCCTAGGCTCCGGACCCTTCGCTACATAGTCTACTCTGGCACTTAGGCACCTGAACCATGTTCGACTCCGTTTCGCCTAACGTCAAATTTCAAAGTTTCAATCTCAAAGATAGGAAAATTAGAATGGTAAGATCAATATAAACTCAGAAATTAAAATTAACTCAAATTATAAACAATCATAATGAAAGTTAACTTGATCTCCTTTTTACTCACATACAAAATGGAGTGATCCAAAGTCCAAAATTTATATACTTCAAGATAATCTTTAGCTTAAGTCAATAAAGACTTGTTAGCATCCAATTTTCTAAAGTTATTTAAAATTTAGTCTAGACCGAGGCATAACCTTACATTAAAAATGTAAAAAAACACAAAAATAACTATGGGTTTCCTCCCACAAAGCGCTTGGTTTAAAGTCGTCAGTCCGACCTAATTACGTCTTTAATCAGGTTGACTCAACTCGTAAGCCTCTTTATAAATCATTTTTATGTCTCCCAAACAAGGCTTCAGTCTTAATCCATTAACTTTAAATATTTTTCCCGTTTTGGGGTCTTTAATATCCACAGCTCCATAATGCTATACTTTATCAATTATATATGGTCCCATCCATTTAGATCTTAATTTTCCAGGAAAAAGTCTTAAACGAGTATTAAATAATAATACTTCTTGTCCAGGCTCGAATATTTTTCCTGAAATCTTTTTATCATGAAATATCTTCATTTTCTCTTTATAAATCTTTGCATTTTCATATGACTCATTTCTTATTTCATTCATCTCATTTAATTGTAATAATCGTTTTTCTCTTGCAGTATTCAAATCAAAATTAAACTCCTTTATCACCTAATAAGCTTTATGTTCAAGTTCAACAGGTAAGTGACAATGTTTACCATAAACTAACCGATAAGGTGACATTCCAATTGGTGCCTTATAAGTTGTTCTATAAGCCCATAATGAAGAATCAAGTCTATCAACCCAATCAGTTCTTTTAGGATTAACAGTTTTCTCTAAAATTCTTTTAATTTCTCTGTTTGATACTTCAACCATTCCACTTGTTTATGGGTGATAAGCAGTTGCAATTCTGTGTTTGATTCCAAATTTTTCCAGTAATGATTGAATTCTTATATTTCTGAAATGACTTCCACCATCTGTGAAATTACCTTAGGCAATCCAAATCTTGAAAAAATCATTTTCTTTAAAAATTTTGAAACGCTTTTGGAATCACAGTTAGGTAAAGCTACAGCTTCAATCCACTTTGAAACATAATCAACTTCCAATAAAATATAAACCTTTCCAGATGATGGTACAAATGGTCCCATAAAGTCTAAGCCCCATATATAAAAAATTTCAACTTCCAATATATAGTTTAAAGGCATTTCATCTTTCCTAGATATATTTCCCATCCTTTGACATCGATCACATGTTTTCACATATTGTCTCGCATCTTTGAACAAGGTAGGCCAATAAAATCATGAATTTAAAATTTTAAATGCAGTTTTATCTACTCCAAAGTGTCCTCCAAATTCGGAGTCATGACATTTTTGAATAATAGCAAAAGTTTCTTCAAAAGGTACACATCTTCGAATTACAGAATCTCTTCCTAATTTAAATAAATGAGGATCTTCCCAAATATAAAATTTCGCATCATTTTTAAATTTCTTAATATATTTGTTATTCAATCCATAAGGTAGAATATTGCTAACTAAATAATTAACTATATCTGCATACCAAGGTATTTGGCATCCTTGAATAACATATAACTGTTCATCAGAAAATTTCTTATTTATATTCTCTTCAATAATAATATCATTCTTAATTCTAGATAAATGATCAGCAATTTGGTTATCAGTTCCTTTTCTATCCACTATTTGAAAATCAAATTCTTGTAGAAGTAAAACCCATCTTATCAGTCTAGGTTTAGCATCCTTTTTTGACATTAAATATTTAATAGCGGAATGATCAGTATGAACTATGCATTTGGTACCAAGAAGATAAGGTCTAAATTTATCAAAGGCATAGACTATAGCTAAAAGCTCTTTCTCAGTAGTAGTGTAATTTCTTTGAGTTTCAGTAAGAGTTTTACTAGCATAATATATAACATTGAAAATTTTCTCATATTTTTGTCCCAATACAGCTCCAATTGCAAAATCACTTGCATCGTACATTAATTCAAAAGGTTTATTCCAATTAGGTGCAATAATAATAGGTGCAGTTATTAATTTTTCTTTTAAAATATTGAAAGCATTAACACAGTCTTCATTAAATTCAAATTTAGCTTCTTTTTCCAATAAATGACAAAGAGGTTTAGCAATTTTAGAAAAATCCTTTATATATCTTCTATAAAATTCAGCATGTCCCAGAAAACTTCTCACATCAGTGGCAGTAGTAGGTGGTTGCAATTCAGCAATAATTTTTCACTTTTGCTTGATCAACTTCCATCCCTTTTTGTGAAATTTTGTGACCAAGTACAATGCCTTCTGTGACCATGAATTGACATTTTTCCCAATTAAGAACTAAGTTTGTTTCTTCACATCTTTTCAGAACTTTGGAAATATTTTCCAAACAAGATTCAAAAGAAGTTCCAAAAACTGAAAAATCGTCCATAAATATTTCAATTCCTTTGTCAATCAAATCACAAAATATTGACATCATACATCTTTGAAAAGTTGCAGGTGCATTACATAAACCGGAAGGCATTCTTCTAAACGCAAATGTTCCATAAGGACTTGTAAATGTTGTTTTTTCTTGGTCCTCAGGAGCGACAGGTAATTGATGATAACCAGAATATCATTCCAGAAAAGAAAAATATGAGTGTCCAGCTAAATTATCAAGCATTTGATCCAAGAAAGGTAAAGGAAAATGATTCTTTCTTGTGGTGTTATTTAATTTCTGGTAATCAATGCAAATTCGCCATCCAGTAACTTGTCTTGTAGGAATTAGTTCATTTTTATCATTGACAATGACAGTTACTCCTCATTTCTTCGGAACAAAATGAATAGGACTCACCCATTGACTATCCAAAATAGGATAAATAATTCCAGCATCTAACCATTTTAAAATTTCTTTTTTAACAACCTCTTTCATGATGGGATTTAATCTTCTTTGAGGTTCAATAGTAGGTTTAAAATCTTCTTCCATTAAAATCCTATGCGCACAGATGGAAGAGCTTATTCCTCTTATATCAGCAATAGTCCAACCAAAAGCTTTCTTATAATTCTTTAACACTCCTATTAATTTTTCTTCTTGATCTAAGCTTAGTTTAGAAGAAATAATAATAGGTAAAGTTAATGAATTTCCAAGAAAAGCATACTTTAATTGTGCATGTAACATTTTTAATTCCAGTTCAGGGGCTTTTTTAATCGAGGGTAAAAGTATATCATTTTGAGTTATGTCCAAAATTTCCCAGTTATCTTTAATATAATGAGTTTCTTTAGATAATTCTTCTTCTTTTAGTTCTTCATTTTCGTTAGTTAATAATTCATTTTTTTTTTCAGAAATGACTTTACATTTTTCTTGATAATGTTTTTTAATTATATAATAAATAATATGCATTTGGTAGCATTTTTCTTTGTCAGGGTACTTCATTGATTTAAGGACATTGAATTTAATCTCTTGATCATTAACTCTCATAGTTAATTCTCCTTTTTGCACATAAATCATTGCCCATCCGGTAGCTAGAAAAGGTCTCCCTAAAATAATAGGTAATTCTTTATCTTCTTCCATATCAAGTACAATGAATTCCACAGGGAAAATAAATTTATTCACTTTAACAAGAACATCCTCTATAACTCCTTTAGGGTAAGTGACTATCGACTAATCGAAGGGTTACGAGTGTTGGGAGAAATCTCTCCTAAATTCAACCTTCGAAAAATAGAAAATGGCATGAGATTAATACTTGCTCCTAAATCACATAAAGCTTTTCCACAAAATTTTTCTCCAATAGCACAAGGTATAGTGAAACTTCCAGGATCTTTTTGTTTCTGAGGTAATTTCTTTTGAATTACTGCACTACATTCTTCACTTAATGCAACAGTTTCAAAAGCTTCAATTTTTCGTTTCTTACTTAAAATATCCTTCATAAATTTTACATAAGTTGGCATCTATTCCAAAGCTTCAGCAAAATGTATGTTAATGGTAAGTTTCTTAAAAATTTCAAAGAACTTAGAAAATTGTTGATCAAGCTTTTGCTGTTTTAGTCTTTGAGGAAAAGGTGGTGGTGGTTTTTCAACTTCCACATTAACAGGAATAACAGTCTGATCTCTTCTAAGAGAATGAGTTTCTTTAGGTTTTTCAATCTCTTCAACCTCAATCTCATTTTCAATTTCATTCTGAATTCTTTCTTTTAATTCATTTCCACTTCTAAGTTGTACAACTTTAGCATGTTCATGTTCTTTTTCAGTTTCTTTTGGCTTGATTTCAACATTACTAGGAAGTGTTCCTGGAGGTCTGTAATTAATTAAATTAGCGATTTGTCCCATTTGATTCTCAATATTACGAATAGCAGTGTTTTGATTTTGTAATTGATTACTCAGTTGTAAAATTAATTCTTCTATAGATAACTTTTTTGGTTGATTATTAAATCCAGGAGGTTTATAGTTTGAATTTACTTGATTGTTCCAATTTCCAGTTGGATGAGATTGATTATAATCCCATTGTTGTTGTGAATTATTCCAGTTAAAATTAGGGTGATTTTTCCATCCAGGATTATAATAATTTGAATAAGGGTTATTTTTTCTAGCAATAGCTTGTAAACTTTCAATAGTTTGAGAATCTTCAATATTAGCAGAGTTGTTATGTGATACATTGATGGCAAAATTATCTAATTTCTTAGATATTGTAGCCACATGTGAAGCTAAGATAGAAAAGGCTTCGTTATCATGAATACTTGCCATTCTTTTAGGATTAACCCTTTCAGAAGGCCGTTGAAAATTATTGTTAGCCATTTCTTCAATTAAAGTATAAACTTCTTCAAATGATTTAGCCATTAAAGAACCTCCAACAGCATCATCAATAATTGATTTCAGTGATCCAATAAGTCTGTTATAAAATGTTTGAATAATTAACCAATCAGGTAAAGCATGATGAGGACACTTTCTTAATAGTTCTTTAAATCTTTCCCAAGTTTCATAAATTGTCTCCCCGTCAATTGACTAAACGAAGTAATATCATTTCTTAATTTAGCGAGCTTTAGAAGGAGGAAAATATTTAGCAAGGAATTTTTGTGCCATTTCAGCCCATGTTTTAATAGAACCTATTGCTAATGAGTTCAGCCACATCTTTGCTTTATCTCATAAAGAGAAAGGAAAGAGTCTAAGTCTAACAACATCATAAAAAACATTGTTATATTTAAAGGTAGCACAAAGTTCTAAAAAACTAGCAAGGTGTAAATTTGGATCCTCATTTGGTGTTCTCCCAAATTGATTATTTTGAACCATTTGAAAAATAGATGGTTTAAGCTCAAAAGAATTAGCATCTACAGCAGGTATTTGAATACTAATATGAAGTTCATCAGCTGTAGGGTTAGCATAATCCTTTAATGGTTTGTAAACATTTTGTTCATTAATTTCAATTGGATTCTATAAATTGTTATGTAAATTAGCCATCTCTTGATATTTTTGAATTTGTTTTCCTTTTTTAATTCTTTTTACAGTTCTTTCTAATTCAGAGTCTAAAGGTAATAATCCTTCAGATCTAGAACTACGCATAAAAAGTAAACAGTAAAATAAAATAGCAAGAAATAAAATCTCTTCTTTATTTATTTATTTTTTTGTTTTTATAAATATTTTTGTATTTTATATTTTTGTATTTTGACAATAAAAGAAATAAAATAAAATAAAAAAATATTTAAAATCTAAAAATTTGCCTCCCCGGCAACGGCGCCAAAAATTTGACCCCACCGCAAATAACGCAGTAATTTATGCTTCCAAAAATATGTTATAGTCAATACTTTGACCCAAATAATAATAGCGGCTAGTGTATATAAGTATAATTTTGTGGAAAATATTTTTCACACTAGAGGTACTACGCAAGTATACGTATCGTTTCAAGTAATATAGGGCTTTAAATAAGACCCCAGTATCGATCCCACGAGGACGTTTATAGATTTTTAAATATTTTAATTTTATTTTTATGTATTTCTTTTAAAGTTATAAATTTAATATTTAGATTACTAAATGCAGAAATAAAGCAGTACTAAAATAATGAGTGATGTAAATAATAATAAAAAACAACTTTCTTCCTTCCCATTAATCCAAGACTTTTTAGATAATGTAATATTCGTTGAGAATATAAATTTATGGTATTGTGCCAAATAGAAGCATTACTATTCTTTACCTTCGCTCGATAGTATAAAGAACATTGGCTAATCTATTGATCAGGTCTGGATGTATTGTTAGTAGAATGGGTTAATCTAGGCTCACACTACTAGATGTTCGAGGGTGGCTATGGTCGGCCCTACTAGTGACCCGTTCCCTTTCTATAAACCAAATTAAAAGAATTTAGTCTGTCACTCTAAAAACTTATTAATTCTACGCCCATTTAATATTATTTTCCTATTTATTTTCACTTCACCTTGAATAACCCGCACAAGGCCTTCGACTATCCAAGGAATCATGTGATATCTACTAGTTAAGAATTCATCTCCTTCTAGGTCTCAAAATTCTTCAACAGATTTTAACAACTTAAATGGCCAATTTAAATACTAAATTAAGATCCGGTATCAATATCATCACAATATTTAAACATATTTAGTTTTTAATTCTCCAACGAATTTTATATTATCTTATTTATCTTTTCATAATTGAAAGGAGAAAGTATAGTAACTACTCAGAACACATTGAATTTAAATAACAAAACATATAAATAAAACTTTGAATCAAATTACAAATACTTATCTCAAGTGTTTCTCCAATTGAACCTCTGATTCCTACTGTCTCCAAAGTGAAATAGACTTCAAAAGCACCAACTCTTCCAAACTCTCAATACAAACTCTAAAAAAAAATAAACTCACTAATTTATGAAGGAAAGTAAACTAAAAGTGTGGCCCTAAATATAAAATTATCTCTCTAATTGGGGCTCACTCTCTATGATTGGGGGCCGCTATTTCTGTAGAAATGGCCTCCTATTTATAGATTTCAAGGGTTGCCTAAAGCATCTCTTCAAACTGTGTCCAAGTTCAATGAATCTTCTAGAAACTGTGTCTGGTGCCTAGGCGCCGGCATCGAGCACCTAGACGCCGGACTCCGCGTCCAGTTCTTCGCACCTCTTCACTTTGGATCGCACCTCTTCGCGATCCAAACTGTTTCCACGTGTCTAGATACAATGTATCACATGTCCTATAATCCAAGAATAACTGCCAATCTTCTAGAAGGTCCAATAACCGCTCTAACAGTCAAAATAACTGCCAAAGTAGTTAGAAAATCGTAACTTTTGTGGTATCGAGCTGGCGCTTAGGCGTCGGATTCTGGCGCCTAGGCGCCAGACCCATTATTTTGGCAATTTTGTATTTTGGCTCCATTTTTGCTCCTTTTTCATCCTTTTTCCTTCTTGAACATGTTTGCATCATCTATATCCAAAAACACAAAAATACCTTTCATTAAAGCATAATATCCTTAAAAATTTAATAAAAATCAAGGCATAAAAGTAGGTATTTTTTTTCATGGATCACTCATATTTGTCACAATACAACATTTTTATCTTTAAACATTCAAATTCTATGTTGATTATAATCACTTTGTAAGGGGAAAGATTTTGTTATAGCATTAAAACTTTCTTTAAAACAATGTTAGTTTAGAAAACTTGAACTTACTTCTACTTAGAATTAAATCTTCCATACATATAGTTTTTGTCTTTTTGAAATACTTTGACATTCCTCTCCTATAAGTTGAGTTTGCTATTTTAATAGAATTCTTTCTAAGTCATTATATGAAGTTATCGCTTCTCTGTGGGATCGATACTGGTTTTTAAAGAAAGCTCTATATTACTTGAAACGATACGTATAGTTGCGTATTACCTCTAGTGTGAAACTTATTATCTATTTTCTAAATCATTTTACTTATTCACACCAGCCACTAAGATATAAATAAGATTAATTTTTTGGCTAACTTTTGAATAAATAAAATATCTACGTAATTGCAAGTTGGTCAAGTTTTTGACGCTGTTGCCGAGGACGCGACGGAACATTTTGACTTAGAAAATTTCTTTGAATTGTTAATTTATTTTAGGAGTTTTGTATTTTAATTATAAAAAAAATATAAAAAATTTGACAATTCTAAAAGATTGCAAAAAAAAAAAAAAAAAAAAATTTATGTTTAGAAGTATTCTTATGAATTTTTACTATTTGCATGCGTAGTTCAGGATCCGAAGGTTTAGTGCCTTACGATTTTGAGTTAGTGCGTATAAATCGAAAAATTAGAAAAAAAAATGACTTCACAATTTTCAAGAAATTACAAACACATCCCATAACAATTGAAAATGAACAACATCATAACATACAAAGACCATTAAGGGATTATGCAAAACCTACAGTAGATGAAATTCACTTAAGCATACAAACTACTGCTGTAGCGGCTAACTCGTTTGAACATAAACCTGCAATTATATAAATGGTACAAAATAATCGGTTTGGGGAACTGTTGAGCTCACTTTTGTGAGGATCATTTATAAATCATTTTGAGAAAGGAAGTATACCAATATTGACCTCCTAAGTCTTACTAATGGTCACTAAACCCTAATGTCTAGGGTAAAACCTAATAAAACAATTTTAACCTAAATCTTAATGACATCCTAAAATTGATCAAATCAGCAATGAAAAACCTTGATCTGGTCACCCCATTGACCAAACTGGTCATTCTTTGACTCAATTGGTCAAATTAGGTCAAAATTGTCAATTCTTGACCTAATGACAACCCCATTGACCAAACTGGTCAACCATTGACTCAAATGTTCAAATTATGTTAAAATGGTCAATCCTTGACTTAATGACCACCCTATTGACCAAACTGGTCAACCTTTGACCCAAATGGTCAAATGAGGTCAAAATGGTCAATTTTGGAACTAATGTCCCACCCATTGACTTAAATGGTCAAACTAGATCAAAATGGTCAATCCTTGATCCAATGACCACCCCATTTACCAAACTGGTCAACCTTTGACCCAAATGGTCAAATTAGGTCAAAATGGTCAATCCTTGACCCAATGAACACCCCATTGACCAAACTGGTCAACCTTTGACCCAAATGGTCAAATTAGGTCAAAATGGTCAATCCTTGACCCAATGATCACCTCATTGACCAAACTGGTCAATCTTTGACCTAAATTGTCTAATTAGGTCAAAATGGTCAACCCTATGACCCAATGACCACCCCATTGACCAAACTGGTCAACCTTTGACCCATATGGTCAAATTAGGTCAATCCTTAACCCAATGACCACCCCATTGACCCAATGCCAACCCCATTGACCACCAAGTCAACCTATACACCAAATTGGTCAAATTTGACTCATTTGATAAATTTGAAACATTAAAATTATTATACTTGATCATTTGGTCAACCCTCATCAAACCTAGGTCCCATTACCAAAATCAATGACCCTATGATTAAATTAACCATTACAATGTTAAGTATAGCACCTGGGTCAACCCTAGACCTGGACTAGTCAACCATGGTCAACTTTGGTAATCCATGGTCAAACATGATTAATTTTAGTCAAGTTTGGTTAAAGCACTCAATTTTGAACCAAATTAATAGAATTTATCAAAAATTAACCTTCAAAATCATTTTGATTAATTCATAGGTTAATATTATATTTTCCTATACTTTTAATTAATTACATGATTAATTCAAAGTGGAATTATAAGAAAATAACCCTATATTCAAACTAAAATATGATATCATATATGATATGATAAATGTTCTTCAAATTTAAAACTCCACCATGACATCATAAATGACATCATGTGAACTCATCAATGGGTCACCCATGACTCATGAGACTAATCACACATAGATTAACACATTGAATAACCCATGACCCACAATTTTAACCATGGTTAAACACCATCATAACACCATCATGAGGGGGTAAAAGAAGTGTCACCCCTTCATGAATTGCTTAAGGAAGATATGGATGAGTCATCATTCACCTTACAAACCACTCAATGAAGAAAAGCATGGCTTAAATCATCCTTATATCATGAGATGACCTCATAAACATTAAATTTGAAAATTAAAGTAAAATAGAAGTCTATGTGTCATTCTTTCACAAAGCCATGGGTGACATGGTGGATGAAGGATAATTCACTCATCTTGAGTCACCATACACCTCTTCTCCACCCAATGGACATAAACCAAATCAATTTCATTAAATGGAGAACTCATCATGGCTACTCCTAAAAAATTGCTATGTGTCATTCCTTCTTCACCTTATTAAATGATCTTATGAATACACATGGGTAAGGAAGATTCAACTCAACTAAGAGAGGCCAAAATACCTCATAAGACATCCAATGAAGAGAAGCCAAGCCTTGAGTTAAATTTTCAACTCAGTTGGAAATAACATGGGTTAATCTTGGGAGGGTGAATTAAGCTTATCCAGGAGCTAAAATCTTATCCTCAGTCATCATGACATTGAGTAATAACCTCCCCTAGGTGAACCCAAGCCAACCCAAGCTTCCCTATGGCTTTTCATGCCTACAAAAGAGCCAAACCCGAGAGCTTCATATAAGAAAGAAGACCTCTTTCCACTGCGTAATCCTTGAAACTTTGAAAATCAAATTTCCTCCCTAGGTCCTAAGCAACTGATTCCCCATAGAATTAGGACCTAAAACCCACTAGTTTGCCTTAATTTCTCTACTCGAAATAGGATAAATTTTGGGTTTGAAATGAAGTTGTTCAAAACTTCAAATAAACTCCTCTAAAAGCTTACTAGGACCCTACGAAGACAAGCCTAATCAAAATTAGCCCTTCCCATAGGCTCTAACCCACCGTTCCATCTTCATTTTCCAAATAATAAGCCATTCTGATCGAACTTATATCCAAGCCCAATTTCACCTCAAATTAAGGTGGGAACAAGCTTTTTGAGTTCAAGGTGAAGCTGTAGAACCAATCCAATCAAAATTTCATCTACTGAGGCCAAGATATGACTCATTCGACCTAGTTTAGGTTTGAGTTTTGTACTTTGTGAAGGAAATCAATTCACAATCCATACATCACCATATGGATGTGATCTTCATCTTTAGATGAAGCTATAGAAACAAAAATCACTCAAATACATCAAGGATCGAGCGAGATTTTGTTCCTAGATCATGGACGGTTAGTAGAAAGAACCAGATGGAGGGAGATGAATGGATGCCATCCATTTCTATATTTTGGAATGGACGACTCTGATTCAATCTAGCTTGATCCCATGTTCGAAGCCCCACAGTTGATCAAGCACTTTTTCACTCCCCTGGTTATTTCTGGTTAATATGGATTTATTTAAATCCATATTAACCTTAAAATAATAAAAAAAGTGATATCTTGACATTTAAAAATCACAAAAATAAAATAAAAATACCTATGAACTCAGGACAGTAAGAAGAATAATGTGGAAATGAAATCATAAATTAAGGAGTTATATTTAATTTTTAATTAATTAAATACTCCTTGGAGTAATTTAATTATTAAAAATTATTTATAAATCCTAAAATAATTAAATTTTTAGGGATCAATCTTTAAGTCCTTAGAAACTTTCTGTGATTTTTCTAAGGCTAGAAAAAACCTCTAGAGTAGAATTTCTTAATTTCTATTGAACTTTGTAATTATTTTTAATAATAATTATAAAAAATAAGAAATTAAGGAAATTAAATTTGAAATTGGTTAAGAAACTTAGGGAGATGGACATAAACCCTAAAATGACAAATCTTAACCTCTTGAAACTTTAAAATGACATTTTAATTTAGGGTTAAAATATTAACTATAAATTAATATTTAAAACCCTAATAATGCTTTTCCTCACAATACTTAACCCATTCTACAATTGACTTGGTCAATTTTGAGTCTAACTACAAATATACTCAAGATATACCCCAATTAGGCCTAAGACACTAATTAGACCCGATTAAACTCTAATTATGTCTTAATAGTATTAGGCTTACTAAAATAAATCCAAATTAGTTTTAATCCATCATTAGACCTAATTAAATCCATTAAACCATAATTACATTAGGTTTAATACAAAACAGTCCCTAATTAGGTCTAAACCCTAATTAGACCTAATTTATCCATTAAGCCTTACTTACAGTAGGCTTAATCAACCTTTAAACCCTAACTAGGTCTAACCCTTAATTATTACTAATTAATTTAATTAAGCGTTACTTACATTAGGCATAATCAACCTCTAAACCCAATTAGACTTAACCCCTAATTAAGTCTAATTAATTAATTAGACCTTACCCAAATAAGGTTTAATTAAACATTAACCCAATTAGACTTAACCCCTAATTAAGTTTAATTAATCAATTAAACCTTACCTAAACAAGGTTTAATTATTTTTAACCCAATTAGACTTAACCTCTAATCAAGCCTAATTAATCAATTAAACCTTACCCTAATAAGGTTTAATTAACTATAACCCAATTAGACTTAACCCTTAATTAAGTCTAATTAATCAACTAAACCTTATCCTAATAAGGCTTAATTAACTATAACCCAATTAGACTTAACCTCTAATTAAGTCTAATTAATCAACTCAACCTTATATTAATAAGGTTTAATTAAACCTTAACCCAATTAGACTTAACCCTTAATTAATTCTAATTAATCAACTAAACTTTATCCTAATAAGATTTAATTAAACCTTATCCCAATTAGGCTTAACCCCTAATTAAATCTAATTAATCAACTAAACCTTACTCTAATTAGGTTTAGTTAATCATAAACTATTAGACTTAAACACTATTAAGTCTAATTAATCAATTAAAGCTTACACAAATTAGGTTTAATTAACCTTAACCCAATTAGACTTAACCACAATTAATTCTAATTAATCAATTAAACCTTACCCAAATTTGGTTTTATTAACATTAATTTAATTAGACTTAAACACCAATTAAGTCTAATTAATCAATTAAACCTTACCTAAATAAGGTTTAATTAACCTTAACATAATTAGACATAACCACTAATTAAGCCTAATAAATCAATTAAACCTTACCTACATAAGTTTTAATTAACCTTAGCATAGTTAGACTTAACCACTAATTAAGTCTAATTAATCAATTAAACATTACCAAAATTAGGTTTAATTAACCTTAACCTAATTAGACTTAACCACTAATTAAGTCTAATTAATCAACTAAACCTTACTCTAATTAGGTTTAACAAATCATAAACCAATTAGACTTAACCACTATTAAGTCTAATTAATCAATTAAACCTTACCCAAATTATGTTTAACTAACCATAACCCAATTAGACATAACCACTATTAAGTCTAATTAATCAATTAAACCTTAACCAAATTAGGTTTAATTAACCTTAATCCAATTAGACCTAACCACTAATTAAGTCTAATTAATTAATTAAACCTTACCTAAATAAGGTTTAATTAACATTAACATAATTAGACTTAACCACTAATTAAGTCTAATTAATCAATTAAACCTTACCTAAATTAGGTTTAATTTACCTTAGCATAATTAGACATAAGCACTAAATAAGTATAATTAATCAATTAAACTTTACCTAAGTAAGGTTTAATTAACCTTAGCATAATTAGGCTTAACCACTATTTAAGTCTAATTAATCAATTAAACATAACCTAAATTAAATTTAATTAACCTTAACCCAATTAGACTTAACTGCTAATTAAGTCTAATTAATCAATTAAACCTTACCTAAATAAGGTTTAATCAACCTTAACCCAATTAGACTTAACCACTATTAAGTCTAATTAATCAATTAAACTATACCCAAATTAGATTTAATTAACTTTAACCGAATTAGACTTAACCACTAATTAAGTCTAATTAATCAATTAAACCTTACATAAATTAGACTTAACCACAATAAGATTAATTAACCTTAACTTATACTTAGGTTCAACCCAACTTGAACCTAAGTCAAACTTAAAATTTAAATCTTTTAGGTTCAACATACACTTATACCTAAGTTCAACCCATATTGAACTTAAGTCAAAACTTCTAACCTAGGTTCAACCTAACTTGAACCAAAGTTAACTCAAACTTAAGTTTAACCCACATTGAACATAAGTCAAAACTTCTAACTTAGGTTCAACATAATTTTAACACAAGTTAACCCAAACTTAAGTTCGACCCATATTGAACTAAGGTCAAAACTTCTAACTTCAATTTGAACTCAAGTCAACCAAACCTCTAAGTTCAATCTATATTGAACTTAACCCAATCAAACTTTAAGTTCAACTTAAGTTGAATTTAACCAAAACTTCAGGTTCAATTTAAAATTAGTCTGAACCTCAGACTACAATTTAAATCTAATTCATATTATACTTATAAATTTTAGATTCAAACGATATCTAATTTAAAATTTTAAAGTAACTTATGTTAGATTTAAGTCTAATCAATATTAGACTTAAAACTTTAGATTCAAAAGACATTGAATCTAAATCTAATTCATATTAGAATTAATTCAAAAATATTAGATTCAAACGACACTGAACCTAAAAACCTAAGTATAATTTATATTATACTTAATTCAAAACTTTTTAGATTCAAAAGACATTGAATCTAAATTCATAAATCTAATTCATATTAAATTTAACTCAAAAGTATTAGATTCAAATGACACTGAATCTAAAAACTTGAGTCTAATTTATATTGGACTTGATTCAAAACCTTTAGATTCAAAAGATGTTGAATCTAAATTCTTAAATCTAATTCATATTAAATTTAACTAAAAAATATTAGATTCAAATGACATTGAATCTAAATTCCCAAGTCTAAATAGCATTAGACTTAAATAAACAAATCAAAATCGACATATAAAAATCATTTTTAATTGGTTAATAAATCGTAAACAACTTAAAATTTCCTAAACTAAAATCTGAAAAGTCATTAAAACTTAAATAAAACCTTAATAAATAAAGATCACCAAATGCAATTTTAACCCCAGTGTTCTTGATTTTCGAAGATTTCATGGTTGATGCAATCTTGGTTATTGACAGGAGTCCTCCGGTCCTGGTTTAAAAACCTTTCGGACTAAGTAGATCAAGGCATCCGATGACCCTAGGACGACAGAGCCATGGACATCTTGATCGGGTTGTCTAAAATTAAAAACCAAATTAAAAAATAAAACAAGCATTGCTTCTTTTATAAATCTGACACTGTTTTCCTTATAGGTTAAAGACAAGTTCAATTTTAGATTTACTTTGCAAGTTATTAAGATGTGCTCACTCTATTTTGCAGGATGACATTCTAAAGATGGGACAAATGACAACAAAATAAAACCAAAATGACATTGACAAAACGAGACAAAACAACATTAACAAAACAACATTGACAAAATGAAATCAAAATGACAAACAATAAAACAAAAACTAAACCTTTAGGATAATAAAAAAACCTAAAACTTTTAGGATAGCCACCAAACAAATAACAAACTATAAGACAAAACAACAATAAAATGAAAAACAATAGAATAAAAATGAAAACCGACATAACAAATTACTTAGACAAAATTAAACCTTTAGGGTAGTACGCGACACCTAAACATATTATCCCTAGGATTGAACATTGTTGTTTCTTTCCTTGTTCTTAAAATCTCTTAGAAAACAAGTCTTAACATTAATCAGAAGTTTTCTTAGACAATCCTAATTGTCTAAGATGTAATTAACTATAGGAGCTTGCTCCTATAGGAGATTTAAGAACTCGGAATAGGGATCACACTTAAAAATCTCTGGTTTTCAAAATTTCACATGTGATTCTCCTTACATAAAATTTTCTATAATAAGGTATTCTAGAATCTCCTTGTGTAAGAATTATCACTGACATTTCTTATTCTACTATTTTCTATATTATCAACCCTTATTTTCTTCAAATTTATTAACATCCGAGGATCCTTTACATGATCTAAAGAAATAAGATCTCTTGAAGGTTAGGACGATAAGATAGATAAACAGAGTGAGGACTCCAAACAATGACAATGACATTGACACGAGAAATCTCGGTGGCGACGGGTCAACATCCCACAACTCTGGATGCTACCAAGAGATTTTATTTAGCGACTCTGCTGAGGAGAATCTTTCTTCTCATCTCTTGTTAAATCACTTGTTTTTAAAAGATGTTTCGTCCTTTGACAGATAGGATCACATCTTTCAAAATCTAACTCTTTGAAGAGTTATTCCTTACATTTCATAACAATAAGATAAAACAAAATAAAAATTCCCAGTTTATAAATATGTCCATGAAATTTTACTCTTCTTGAATTTTTAGAAAATTTGCAATGGAATCCCAAGATTCTGTCTTTTCTTACTTTCAAGATCTCAATACTCCAATTGATGAAGACGTTTACTTTTATCAGAATGATTTTAGATTATTTGACGAAACTAAATTTGCACTAAATAATACATATCAAAATTATATGACTGGCATACAATCCTTTGAGGAATTCAATCTGGAACCTTATGAAGATTTTTTTCACTTTATAGAAGAGTTACCTCAAGACATTCTCGTAGAACAATATACTTTTAAGGAAATGGAAGAACAGATTGAGAGAAAAGAAAAGAAAATTTGTATTGAATAAGAAAGAGATATTCTTCCACCGTCTATATATGAAGTAGGATCTTGTTCCAAAAAATCTCTAAAAACTCATTCCCAACAAAAAAAATAAAATTCTTTCTCTTAAAAGAAAGAAGAAATGGAACGAAGATGATAATTTTGAGACATATGAATTTGAACAAATTATTTTCCTGAATCCTTATTTTTCAAAAGAAATTCAATATTTTTCCAATTTCTGTTGAATATGAGGATAATACTTTATAACCCAGAAATTCTTCATCAATTCATACCATATATTCTGTGTTTAAAAGATTAGTATGGAAAGATAAATGTTCTATTTCTTGACTGTTAAATAAAATTGGATGCACAGTCTCTACGACAATGAAAAGAAGAATTCTTGCAATTGAAGATCCTACTTATCAAGAAATGGATCAGCAATTCCCATTAGACAGTCAGTGTACTTGGGTACCAGTGAAATTTCATCTGGGGCCAAGAGTGAAAGATGTAACTGTCACAAAAGATAGGACAAAACATAACAAATTAATATCAGAAGTAGAAGAAATCTCCGCTAAAATGACGGCTCTGGTCCAAATGTTACAAAGCTGAGATCGTTCTTACTCTCAAAATGATGATATACTTCCCAAGATATCTCATCCTATACTTAAAAATAATGTATGGAAATGAGAGTCATCGGAAGGAATCTCAGATATTGTGAGTGCAGATAGTTCTTTGGAAAGAAATTGTGAAGAACGTCCTATAAATTCATTCGAGGAATAATTGAAAAAGCTGAAAAATGATATTAAACAATTCTCGATATGGAAAAAGAAAGATTCTTCAAATAGTTCAAATGAGGAGGCTGCTGAAATGAACATGGTAGAAACACGATCTACCTCCTTAGCACAAGAATTAAGTGAAGAAGATATGACAGAAGAACAATGAGGGGTTGTTCGATAGCGGGATGAACAAATCAATCATCTCAACAAAAAATGGAAGAATTGGTGACAGCTTTACAAAATCCACCAACGAATATATTGCCTGCGATTGAAATTATTAGGCCAGAGGCAATACAGATTCTAGAGGACAAAAGAGAGCAAATAGAATTTGAAGAAAAAAGAGAAAGGATTCCTCTCAAAAGTAGAATCCCAGAAAAAGAAACCACACAATTGGTATAACAAAAGATAAAAGAAACAATGGCTCAGGTAAAGGCTGGATTATTAATTCCAAAGGGTAGATCTTATCCAAAAGAATTTGATTCTGTCCAATACCCCAAAGGTTTTGTTCCTCCTCTCTTCAAAATGTTTGATTGGACTGGTAATTATTGTCAGCATCTTGCACACTTCAGAGCAAGTTGCTGCAACATGGGAGGAAGTGACGCTCCTTTATTCCATCAAATTGTTATTGGTCTCACAGGAGTTGCCTTTGACTGGTATGCGGAAATTCCTAACGAGTCTGTTAAAAGTTTTATAGAGCTTGAGAGCCACTTCATTCAACGGTTCGCTGGCACAACACCTTACAACTGTCCGTGACTTGGTGATAGAAAAAAAAACCCGGAGAAAATCTGGTAAGTTACATTTTGCGCTAAAGAAATCTCAGCATGAAATGTGAACCACAACTCCAGGAACAACATGCTGTCAAAATTTTACATAAGAATATCCATGGTCCTTGATCCCTGAATATTTAACTTTACGTTTTAGATATGAAATTATACTTTAATTATTTATAATATGGGATAGTACGAAAGTATACGTATCGTTTATTAAGTAATATAAGACTTTTTGATTAAGCCCCGAGATATCGAACCCACAGGGAAATGTCTAAAATTTTGAAGAAATAAAAATAACATTTTACTTTTTAAAATGATTTTGTAAAGTATGTTTTACGATATAAAGTTTTTTAAATTTGTTTTTGGTATTTTCTGAATAAAAAGTAAAAAAAACAACTAAAGTTAACACAAATATAAAATAGTATGAAAGAAATGAGAATAAAATATATTTTTCCTCTTTCAATGAATCAGTAATAATTATGGAATTTCATTGTGGAAGTATCTAAAATGTGTTGTGCCAAATAGAAGCTATTATATTCTTTACCCTTACTTGGTTTTATAAAGAACATTGGTTAATTTGATGCTTTGAAATCATGTAGATGGGTTAGGCACGGAAGATACTAGCTCTCACTCTAGAGTTCCCTCGATTCCCTCCACCTGGGGACCAACATCTCATAACAAAATTTTTCACATCAAACCAAATCAGGGGGCTTTAGCCTGTCATTCTAAAGTCCTCTAATTTTACTCTCCATTATAAACATATCTTCCTATTTATTTGCACCCAATCATATGGACTACAATTCTCATCCATACAATTACATGTGATTCATTCCAATTGTAAGACAAAATAAATAACATAATAAAAATAAAAACTGACATAACAAATTACATCGACAAAATTTAACCATTAGGGTAGTGTGTGACACCTAAACATATTATCCCTATGATTGAACATTGTCATTTCTTTCCTTGTTCTTAAAATCTCTTAGAAAACAAGTCTTAACATTAATCAGAAGTTTTCTTAGAGAATTCTAATTTTCTAAGATGTAATTAACTATAGGAGCTTGCTCCTATAGGAGATTTAGGAACTCATAATAGGTATCACACCTAAAAATCTCTGGTTATCAAAATTTCACATGTGATCCTCCTTACATAAAATTTTCTATAATAAGGTATTCTAGAATCTCCCTGTGCAAGGATTATCACTGACATTTCTTATTCTATTTTCTATATTATCAACTCTTATTTTCTTCAAATTTCTTAACATCCGAGGATCCTTTACATGATCCAAAGAAATAAGATCTCTTGAAGGTTATGACGATAAGATAGATAAACAGAGTGGCGACACCAAACAATGACATTGACATTGACACGAGAAAATTTCGGCGGCAACGAGCCGATGATGAGCCGACATCCTACAACTCTGGATGCTACCAAGAGATTTTATTTAACGACTCTGCTGAGGAGTATCTTTCTTCTTATCTCTTGTTAAATCACTTATTTTTAAAATATGTTTCGTCCTTTGACAGATAGGATCACATCTTTAAAAATCTAACTTTTTGAAGAGTTATTCTTGACATTTCATAACAATAAGATAAGACAAAATAAAATTTCCCAGTTTATAAATAAATCCATGACATTTTACTCTCCTTGAATTTTTAGAAAAGTTATAATGGAATCCCCAGATTCAGTCTTTTCTTACATTCAAGATCTCAATACACCAATTGATGAAGACGTTTACTTTTATCAGAATGATTTTAGATTATTTTGACGAAACTAAATTTTCAGTAAATAATACATGATCATAGAAAAATACATCAAGAAATTCATATCTATTTTTGATGAAATTGCACTTTTTTATTGCAGGAATAAAGATTTATAAGTGATGGAAGCAAAAAGCATGAAATGGAGCAAATTTGGATCAAAAAGGAGGAAATTCATGCAAATATAACTACTTCGCCGACGGCGAGATCGAGGCCGCCGACAGTGAGATCGTGAGGAGAAATTTCTGAAGGAATTATAACTACCTCGCCGACAGCGAGCCCGAGCCCGCCGACAGCGAGATCGCGCTGTTTGAAGACCTTCTAGAAGCCCCGCTGACGGCGAGGTCGTTTCCCGCCGACGGCGAGCTAGTTCAAAATGCATATACATTGAACCTGGACACTTTTTGAAGAGGTGTTTAGGCACCCCTTGGACCTTTGCCTACCTCTATAAATAGAGGAAGAATTTCAGTCATTTGAGTGTGTCTTTTGTGTCTCTTTCTATTTTCTTAAGTGTCATTTGTGTGAGTTTAATTTAGTTTGAGTGTGTTTAGTGGGTTCATTAGTTTAATTGAGTGCTATTTAGTTTGCTGTACTAGAAGGAAAAGTTAAAGGAACTTCAAGGAGACTTCTTGGGGAGGAAATTAAGATAAGTATCTTTGTTTATTGTTGTTAACTTTAAAAGAAATCCATGCTTTGTTTTATTCCCATGCATTCTGAGTAGTTTTCTTAGTCTTTCTCCTTGTTTATGAAAATTATGCGGATTGATGAAATTAAATAGAAGCACCTAATATAATATAAATAAATTGTGATAATTTTTACTTAAAACTTAATTTACTTTCAATCTGGCCAATTGAGTAGTTAAAATATGTTGAATTATCAACTATAGTAAAAAATTACATCCAATATTCAAGGAAGTCAAAAGCCTTGGAAGGCGGGTGCAAATAAATAGGGAAATATTAATTATCGGGCGTAGAATTGGATATTTTAGTGTGACAGACTAAAATACTCAATTCGGTCCTACTGTTTGAGAGCCGAAGTGTAGATGTTAGCCCTCAGAGTGAGGGGAACGTGGGAGCTCGAAGTGGCGGCCGGTATCCTCCCGACCTAGCTGCGCAGTTCGCATATCAAACATAGGATTAGTCAATGTTCTTTGCACCTGGACCAAAGGGTAAAGAATAGGAATGCTCCTATTTGTCACAATACAATTAAAATCTTATTTAAATTCATCATTCACTTAATTTTCTAAAAACAAGGAGAAGGATACTTTTTCTAAATTATTTAAATCAACTTATTTCAAGCATTAGTTTACTTTAGTTTATTATAGTTACTTTGAATTTCTGTTCACTTTATTAGTAAGTAATTCCTTTAAATTTAGCTGATAACAAATCTGTTAAAAATTTCCCTATGGGATCGATAACCAGGACTCCACTAGAGCCCTGTATTACTTGATACGATATGTATACTTGCGTAGAATGCACATTATACATTAAATCATATATCTATATTTAAAGCGGGATTAAGTTTTTGGTGCCGTTGCTATAAACATAATTTGCAAACATATTAAAAGTGGGTCAAGTTTTTGGCGCCATTGTCGGGGAAGTAAAGAAATTATTTACTAAAGTAACTGACTATTTTATTTTATAAAATTGTATGCGAAAATTTGGAAACGAAAATTTAATACCTTACGATTCAGAATTAGAGCGTAAAATTAAAAGAATTAGAAAACAAAAAAGAGAAATTATAAATTTAACACAAATGGCAAATATACCTGAAAATGAAAATATAAATCAACCAAGACCATTACGAGATTATGCCAACCCTACATTAGATGAAATTCATTTAACTATAAAAAACTCTGATGTAGCTGCTAATTCATTCGAACTTAAACCTGCAATTATTCAAATGATACAAAATAATCAATTTAGTGGTTCACCTACTGAAGATCCTAATTTACATCTTGCTAGTTTTTTAGAACTATGTGCTACTTTCAAATATGAAGGAGTATCTAACGATGCTATTAGACTTAGACTTTTTCCTTTTTCTTTAAGGGATAAGGCTAAAATGTGGTTAAATTCGTTAGCACCCGGATCTATTAAAACTTGGGGAGAATTATCACAAAAATTTCTATCCAAATATTTTCCACCATCTAAAACTCGCTAAGCTTAGAAATGATATAACTTCTTTTAGTCGATTTGATGGAGAGTCAATATATGAATCTTGGGAGAGATTTAAAGAACTTCTTAGGAAATGCCCACATTATGCGTTACCGGATTGGTTAATTATCCAAACTTTCTATAATGGATTAGTAGGATCTTTAAGATCAATCATCGATGCTCGTCAGCTGGAGGATCATTAATGTCAAAACCATTTGATGAAGCCTATGCACTAATCGAAGAAATGGAAACAAATAATTTTCAATGGCTCATTGATAGAATGAATAAAAAAAATAGCTTGTATTCATGAAAATGATGCAATATCTATGTTAGCTTCACAAATTGCTGCTATATCTAAAAAATTAGATCATTTTGGAATGAATTACTCTCCAACTATATCGAAGAAAATTCATCTGGACAACTTATAGAATCCAATCTCAATATGAAACAATTAATGCAATTAACAACGGACCCAATAATCCTTATGCAAATTATTATAATCCTGGATGGAAAAATCATCCTAATTTTAATTGGAATAATAATACAACTAATCAACCATGGATGAATAATATGACACAACAATTAGGAAATCCATCTAATCAAGGAAATCCTAATTATAAACCTAATTATCCACCTGGATTTAATAATAATAACCCTCAATTTAAAGATAAGAAATTATCTATAGAAGAATTATTATTAAATATGGGTCAACATTTACAAAATCAAGGAAATCAATTACAAATACAAGGAAACCAATTACAAAATCAAGGGACAGCTATCAAAAATATAGAAAATCAACTTGGACATATCGCTACTGCACTTAATAATAGAATACCTGGAACATTTTCTAGTAATGTGGAAATAAATCCCAAAGACAAGGGAAATGAACAAATTAAAGCGATACAATTACGAAGTGGAAAAGAATTAGAACCTCGAATTCAGAAAGAACTTGTAAGTCAAAAAGAGGAAGTGGAAATTGAAAAGGAAAAGAATCAACAAGATCCAAACATAGAAAATCCTTTAATACCAATGAAAATTTCTGTTGAAAAACCTCCACCACCATTTTCTCAACGACTAATTCAACATAAAAAAGACAAACAATTTGCTAAATTCCTTGAAATTTTGAAGAAATTAACGATAAATATTCCTTTCGTAGAAGCTTTAGAACGTATGCCAAACTATGTAAAATTCATGAAAGATATTCTAAATAAAAAAAGAAAATTTACCGATAATGAAATGGTTGCACTTAGTGAAGAGTGTAGTGCTATTATTCGAAAAAACTTCCCGAAAAATTAAAAGATCCCGGTAGTTTCACTATACCTGCGCTATTGGAGAAAAATTCTATGGAAAAGCTTTGTGTGACTTAGGAGCAAGCATTAATCTAATGCCTCTATCAATTTTCAAGAAATTAGGATTGGGAGAAATTTCACCTACTTCAGTAACTCTTCAGTTAGCTGACCGTTCTGTTACATATCCTAAGGGAGTTATTGAAGATGTATTAGTAAAAGTGGATAAATTTATCTTCCCTGTAGATTTTATTATTCTAGATATTGAAGAAGATAAAGAAATTCCTATCATTTTAGGAAGACCATTTTTAGCCACCGGAAAAGCTATGATTGATGTTCGTAAAGGAGAATTAACTATGAGAGTAAATGACCAAAAAGTAACTTTTAATATTGCTAAATCAATGAAATATCCTGCACTGATGAGTGTTTTCGAATGGAAGTACTCGATCATTTACAAAAAGAACATTTTAAAGAATATTATGAAGAAAAATTAGAAAAAGAAAATATTGAATTAATTGAAAAAGCCGATATAAAGGAAGAATTAGATTATATTCAAGAGAAATTTGAATTTTTGGATAACACAGACAACACTGAAAAAAATATAGTTCCATCAATTATTAAACCTTCTGAACTTGAGTTAAAAATGTTACCTAATCATTTAAAATATGCTTACTTAGGTAATTCTTCAACTCTACCAGTTATTATTTCATCTGAATTAAATGAATCTCAAGAACAAAAACTTTTAGATACGTTAAAAAAATATAAGAAAATTTTTGGTTGGACTTTAGCAGATATTAAAGGAATTAGTCCATCAATCTGTATGCACAGAATTATTTTAGATAATGAACATAAACCTAAAGCCGATCCCCAAAGGAGATTAAATCCGATAATGAAAGAAGTAGTCATAAAGGAAATTTTAAAATGGTTAGATAATGATATTATATATCCTATTTCTGATAGTGCTTGGGTAAGCCCAATTCACTGTGTACCTAAAAAAGGAGGGGTGACTGTCAAAGCTAATGAAAATAATGATCTTATCCCTATAAGACAAGTTACTGGATGGCGAATATGTATTAATTATAGAAAATTAAACACGACCACCGGAAAGATCACTTCCCTTTACCATTTCTAGACCGGATGTTAGATAGATTAATCGGACATAAATATTTTTGTTTCTTAGATGGATATACCGGTTATCATCAAATACAAATTGCTCCTGAGGATCAAGATAAAACTACATTTACTAGTCCTTATGGAACTTTCGCTTTTCGAAAGATGCCTTTTGGATTATGTAATGCACCTGTAACATTCCAAAGATGTATGATGTCTATATTTAGTAAATTAATTGATAATGGAATAGAAGTATTTATGGATGATTTCTCTGTATTTGGAACAACATTTGACACATGCTTAAATCATCTTGAAAAAGTATTTGAAGTATGTGAGAAAACTAATTTAGTTCTTAATTGGGAGAAATGTCAATTTATGGTTACGAGCGACATTATATTAGGGCATAAAATTTCGGAAAAAGGCATGGAAGTAGACCTCGCAAAAATTCAAGTAATAGCTAAATTACCACCTCCAACTACGGTAAAAGGGGTAAGAAGTTTTTTTGGACATGCTTGGATTTTACAGTGCGTTATATTAAAGATTTTTCAAAAATTACTAAACCTCTATGCCAACTTCTTAAAAAGGAC
Source organism: Papilionanthe hookeriana x Papilionanthe teres (assembly GCA_022702705.1). NCBI lineage: Eukaryota > Viridiplantae > Streptophyta > Magnoliopsida > Asparagales > Orchidaceae > Papilionanthe > Papilionanthe hookeriana x Papilionanthe teres. Next base: position 64,348,445 of record CM040436.1, read on the forward strand.
AAGAAATTTGAATTTACAACCGAATGCCTGAATCCTTTCGAATTATTAAAAGATAAATTAATTACAGCACCTATAATAGTTTCACCTAATTGGGAGAAACCATTTGAGCTTATGTGTGATGCTAGTGATTATGCTATAGGAGCGAGTTCTTGGGCAAAGATATGATAAGATTTTCAAAGTTATATACTACGCTAGTAAAACTCTAAATGATGCTGAAATAAATTATACGACTATCGAAAGAGAATTATTAGCAGTTGTATATGCTTTTAATAAATTTTGGCATTATCTAATAGGAACTAAATGTATTGTGCATACTGATCATTATGCTATAAAATTTTTAATGCGAAAGAAAGATTCTAAACCAAGATTAATATGATGGATATTATTAATGCAAGAATTTGATTTTGAGATAATTAACAAAAAGGGAACTGATAATCAAATTGCTGATCATTTATCAAGATTAGAAAATCATGAATTATCTAATATTGATAATGAAATTTTAGACAGCTTTTCCCGATGAACAACTTTATAATATAAATGAGTTGAAAATACCTTGGTATGCTCGATATAGTAAATTATATTGTAAGTGACATTTTACTACCTATGTTAACTTTGCAACAACGTAAAAAATTCATTCACGATACTAAATCATATTTTGGGATGAACCATACTTATATAAGCAATGTAAGGATCTAATTATTAGAAGATGCGTGCCTTATGAAGAAACTGAACCAATCATTCAAAAATGTCATGATTCTGATTTTGGAGGACATTTTGGGACAGATAAAACTGCATATAAAATTCTACAATCTAGATTCTACTGGCCTACTTTATTTAGAGATGTATATAGATATATAAAAATCTGCGATAAATGCCAAAGAGTAGGAAACATATCAAGAAAAAATGAAATGCCTCTGAATTTTATATTAGAAGTTGAAATTTTTTATGTTTGGGGATTATATTTCATGGGACCTTTTATTCCGTCATTTGGAAACTCATATATATTAGTAGCTGTTGATTATGTTTCCAAATGGAGTGAAGCACAAGCTTTATCTAGGTGTGATGCTAAAAGTGTTTCAAAATTTTTAATGAAAAATATTTTTACTAGATTTGGAATGCCGAGAGTGATTATCACTGACGGAGGAACTCATTTTAGAAACAAATATATTCACAAACTAGTAGAAAAATATAATATTATGCATAAGATATCAACTCGCTTATCATCCACAAACTAGTGTATTAGTCGAAGTTTCTAATCGAGAGATTAAGAGTATATTAGAAAAGTCTCATAAATCCTAATAGATCGACCGGTCTATAAGACTAGACACCGCATTATGGGCATACACGATCGCTTATAAAACTCCAATTGGAATGACTCCTTACGAGGCTTATATATGGAAAAACTTGCCACTTACCAGTTGAATTAGAACATAAAGCATATCGGGCGATTAAAGAATTTAATTATAATATGAAAGAAGTCGGTGAGAAGAGATTGCTCGCAATTAAATGAATTGGAAGAATTAAGGAATGAATCATATGATAATGATAGGATTTATAAAGAAAGGATGAAATTATGGCATGATCGGAAAATTAATCAGAGAAATTTTGAACCAAGACAAGAAGTTTTGCTTTATAATACTAGATTGAAATTATTTCCTGGGAAATTGAAATCTCGATGGTTAGGACCTTTCACCATAACTCAAATATTTTCATATGGAACTATAGAAATTGAAGATCCAAAAACAGGACATAGATTTAAAGTAAATGGACATAGATTAAAACCATATTTCGAAAATAGACGACCAAATTTTAAAGAGGTTTTAATGCTTAGTCAACCCGAACACTAACCGAATTAGGTCGGGCGACGACGTTAAACCAAGCGCTTTATGGGGGCAACCCATAGTAGTCTTTTATTTTTAAAATATATACATACTAGTGAGTCTATATTATTAAAACAAATCTTACTACTCAAATTTTTATTAGAATCATCACAAAAAATTGAACCTATTGGATGAGATCAGAAAATATTCGGACCAGAGCGAAAACGGGCGATTTTTACGAATCTCGCTGACAGCGAGCCCGAGCCCGCTGACAGCGAGATCGTGGACCATTACTTCATTCAGTTTTATAACTAAGTCGCCGACGGCGAGGAACTTCCCGCCGACGGCGAGGCAGTTAAAAATTTGGTTTCTTAAAGATTTTTCGTGCGGTTTTGGACGGATCTAAGCCATTCCTTCGTAAGAAATTATTCCAAATCCGATTTTACACCATTTTCTTCCTTAGGAACGACTAGAGACCAATCCATTCCATCCAAAATGGCCTCCAAATTCCTAGAAACCACAAAAACTGAAGTTTTCAACCGGAGAAAATTCGTCAGTTCGGAGGCACAACAAATCTTCAACAAAGGCTTGATGAAGAAAAGACTTATCAAAGAAAGAGGATTCGTCAATAGAGGAGTAGAGAATTCTACTACAAAAATTGAAGAAATGATCGCACAGCGGCATTGGGAGGTATTTTGTTATACAACTTCCGCTGTAGTTATACCAGTAGTTAAAGAGTTTTACTCTAATTTACATGCGATCAACAATGGAAATGTGTACGTCAGAGGAAGATGGGTAACATTTACTCCTGCAAGGGTAAATGAATTGTTTTCTATAGAAAATACCTTTGTTTGTCATTATTCCAACTTTGTGCATTCAAGATACAATATGAACGAAATCTATAGATACCTGACTGACGAACCAGATGATTGGGAGTTACGAGAAGACGGGTATGTCAGTTTTTCTGCATTACTTCTAAACCCTGTCTCAAAGCATTGACATTTCTTTATATCATCAAAATTATTACCTACCATGAGAGTAAATAAAGTTTCAAAGGAATGCGCTATTTTAAACTACTGTATTCAAATTGGATTACCTATCGATGTTGGATCAATAATAGTAAAGTCCGTATTGGGATTAATTGTGCATGGGTCGGTGCATGGACTTGGACACCCATCTCTATATTTGCTTTATGCGATCAATACCAAGTTTCTTATGAGGCTTGGGAAAAAGTACTTTTACCATGGAAACCCCCGGATCCTACCGATATGTTTCCCACTTTGGATAACAATGATGAGATCACCGTTATTTCGACGAGCATCACGAACAATCCTTTAGCAAGGCCCTTTACTGATAAGACTAATTTTATTCTGAAGAAGATTAAAGGATTTGAGAAAGAATTGCAAAATGTGATGAATTCCATTGACAATATCTCTGATATGTTTGATCATATTGATTGGAGAATGAAGGAGCACTTTGATCATACTGGACATCTGGAGGCTAGTTTTATTCATTTACTAAGACGTAAAGGATGGATTAATGAAGAATCTACTTCAGAATTCCCTTTCAGGCCTTTCTACAATTTATTTGTGCACCTGCGTCGCATCGAAAATATCAGAGAAGATGTTAGTTCAGATACTGAAGAGTTGGAAAGATTTCTATGTTTTTATTATATTTGTATCTATATGTGTGTGTTTGATTTGGAGTTAAGTTTTATTATGAGTCGAACTTTGATTTGATCATCTCAGATTTGATGAGATTATTTGTAAATTGTTATGTCTCAGCATTTAGAGTGTTGTGGTTTGGATTGCGATGCCGAGTATTATGGATTTGAACATTTAAGTTAAGTATGTGTGAAGTTGTCAGTGTGAAAATTGTAAGTTTCATGGATTTCATTTATAAAGTTATATTGTTTGTGTTGTGTGACTTTTTGTGAGTATAAGTATCTAATCTTCGTATTATTATTAAATTAAGTGATCGAAAGATTGATTAAAGGCAATTCGAGGTTGAAAATGATTGACAAATTTCAAAAATTTAAAATTTTTTGGAACTTTGCCGACGGCGAGAATTATCTCGCTGACAGCGAGAAAACCCGCTGACTGCGAGACCGAGCTCGTCGACGGAGGATTTTTCCCGAAACTTTTGCCTTATGGAACTAATTAGCTCGCCGACGGCGAGAAAAATCTCGCTGACAGCGAGAACGCGAAAAGACCTATATTTGACCAGTCAACCGACACTATTCATCATCCCTTTCCTCAAATTTTCGAAAAAACCGACCTAGGGCTTGAGAGATCTCGGATTTGAAGCGATTTCAACACTTTTTGACACCGGATTTCATCTTCCCTTGGTAAGAGCTTCACTCCTATGCAAAAATTTTTGATTTTCACCATGAATTTCTTCTACATTGGGATATTTTGAAAAATTTTGAAATGTGAAGAAAATACTTGGAAGAATTTCATAGAAATTGATTTAAATGGATTTTAGTTGTTGTAGGAAGCCTTCTTAGTAATATTTTGGAGTTTAGTTAAAATTTTTGTAAATTTCATAGATCGAGAAATGGCTCCACGACAAAAGCGACGAATAGATTATGACGAAACCCGATTCATTAATGCAAGAGCACAAACTCGATATTTTCAAAATATTCAAGCAAGAAAGTGCATACAAGATCGAGTTTTCAAAAATCCTGGAGGAGAAGTAGAGCGAGTTATAAAGGAGCGAGGATGGGAAAACTTCTGTTACATGACCAACAGAGCAGCTGTAGAAGTTGTGAAGGAATTTTATACGAACTTAACACAGGCTGAAGATGCACCGGTTAAGGTTAGAGGATTTTTTGTAGATTTCAACGCTGCTAAAATAAACGCTTATTATGAAGTACGAGACACCTACACCAGCGAGTATGAAAATTTTGGAACTATGGAAGGACCACTGGAAGAGGTGATCGACTTTCTCACTGATGGGAAAGGAGTCTGGAAGATAAAGCAGCGGGAACGGGTAAACTTCCCTCTTTCTATGCTAAATGCAACATCTAAAGCCTGACATTATTTTATTTGTTCTACTTTGTTACCTACCTACCACCATAGTGAGGTAACAAGAGATGAAGTAGTTCTAAATTTCGTATCCGGAACTGTAAGAGTATTAATGTGGGAAATATTATATATAAAAACATATTAGCCACTGCTAGAAATGAAAGTGGAGGAGGACTAGGACATCCTGGTCTTATCTATGCACTTTGCCAATTATCTGGGGTAGAGGCAAGAGATGATGAAGAATGGATAGAGCATATGAAACCCCTTACTCAGGATAATATAAAGAAATATGAATCCCAAGAAGGATGGAGATCTGGGACAAGGGATTATGTACCTTCTTCAAGTAGAGATATACCCTCTACTAGTTATGAACCCCCACAGTACACCACTCCTACCCTTCAAGATCTGATGAATGAGTTAACCCTGAGTAGAAAGAGTTTTGAGTTATTTGGAGAAAATATGGAAAGAAGATTTGAGCATATAGATCAAAGGATCGGAGGCTTGGAGAGAAGACACGATTATGATAGCGAATATCTCCAGCGACATTCAGAGTATGAGATTGCATACTATGAAGCTGAGCGTCGATATAGGAGTGGTGATTTAGATGTTGTCTTTCCTAAGTGCCCCGTTATTCACAGTACCAGCCTGCTCAGCCTTCTCAGCCTGGAGATCAGGGAGATGACATAGTTTGGGATTTTAATGTAGAAGATTAGAGTCTTTGTTTAGTTTGTTTGGTTTGTTTAGATTTGTTGTTTTGCAAACTTTATTATTTCTGTGTGTAATATTTTAGTACTTTCTGTGGACTTTGGACTTGATATGTTGTTTGTTTGCTTGAGCGGTGATATTAAATTCTTATGTGTGTTAGATTAGTTGCAAATTTTTATATATATAGGATGTTAGTCTTTCTTTAATGTATTGTTTAAATTTTAAATGTATGTGTAGTAACAGATTAAGTTTTCTTTGTTATGTTTGATACTTATTTTAAAATTTCCATCCTTGCACTTTCTTTTTAAATATTATATGTGGAAGAATACTAACAGTACGAGTTCGTAAGTAATGAAAAAGCTCGCAAAAATTTCAAAGAAAAGAAATACCTAAAGCTCAAAGGTATGATGAATTTTATTTATATACTTTTCCTTTTTCACTATGTAGTATAGATAGAAAAATTTAAGTTTGGGGGAAGGTAAAAATACAAATTTAATTATTAAAATTGTTCACAATTTCTATTTTCAAAAATTATTATTAAATGATTTTCTATAGTAGTTTTTCAATTCAATAAACATGAGTTACTTTATTTAATTATTATATAAAGTTAAGGAAAATATTTCTAGTAATTCAATTAATTAATGGAATAAGATATTCGGTTAAAAGGAATAAGAATATAGTAAACTATTTAAAGTAAGGGAAACTATATTCTAAAAATTGAAAATTCTTAAGTATTTAAGTGAAAAAGAAAGGATAGAAACTCAATGAAGTAAAGGCTATGAAATATATATAAGCAAAGAAATATTTTAAGTTTCAAATTTAGGAAGAGAAATTGAAGTTCAAAATTATTAACAGGCTATCCAGATACAGTAATCCTCACTTGAAAAAGAAAAGAAAAAGAAAAAGAAAAAGAAAAGAAAAGAAAAGAAAAGAAAAGAAAAATATAAGTGAGGAAAAGCTTGAGGAGATGCCTTATCAAAAATTGGCTTCAATGGATTCAACCTAAAGAGTAAAACTTAATTATATTTCTAAACTTATATTTGTGGATTAGTATTTTACTAAATAGAATTTTCTTGAATTTCCTATCATCTAAATATCTTAAGTAATTTATTATTTTTAATATAGTAATACCTGAATTAAATAGAAAGCTAGAAATCTTAGACCTGATAACTAAATAATCTTATCTCTATAAAGTTAATTTAATTACTTAGAAATATTTCTATTCAACTTTATTATAATGTTATTTAAAATTAATTCATATATTATCTGAGTTGAAAAATTCTATTATAGAAATCACTATTTTTATTTAGTATTAAAATTACTTGAGGACAAGTAATAATTAAGTTTGGGGATTTTGATCACAGAAAAATACATCAAGAAATTCATATCTATTTTTGATGAAATTGCACTTTAAAGAAAAGTATTTTCTTTATTTTATTGCAGGAATAAAGATTTATAAGTGATGGAAGCAAAAAGCATGAAATGGAGCAAATATGGATCAAAAAGGAGGAAATTCATGCAAATATAACTACTTCGCCGACGACGAGATCGAGGCTGCCGACGGCGAGATCGTGTGGAGAAATTTCTGAAGGAATTATAACTACCTCGCCGACAGCGAGCCCGAGCCCGCCGACAGCGAGATCGCGCGGTTTGAAGACCTTCTAGAAGCCCTGCTGACGGCGAGGTCGTTTCCCGCCGACGGCGAGCTAGTTCAAAATGCATATACATTGAACCTGGACACTTTTTGAAGAGGTGTTTAGGCACCACTTGGACCTTCGCCTACCTCTATAAATAGAGGACGAATTTCAGTCATTTGAGTGTGTCTTTTGTGCCTCTTTCTATTTTCTTAAGTGTCATTTGTGTGAGTTTAATTTAGTTTGAGTGTGTTTAGTGAGTTCATTAGTTTAATTGAGTGCTATTTAGTTTGCTGTACTAGAAGGAAAAGTCAAAGGAACTTTAAGGAGTCTGCTTGGGGAGGAAATTAAGATAAGTATCTTTGTCTATTGTTGTTAACTTTAAATGAAATCCATGCTTTGTTTTACTCCTATGCATTCTGAGTAGTTTTCTTAGTCTTTCTCCTTGTTTATGAAAATTATGCGGATTGATGAAATTAAATAGAAGCACTTAATATAATATAAATAAATTGTGATAATTTTTACTTAAAACTTAATTTACTTTCAATCCGGCCGATCGAGAAGCTAAAATATGTTGAATTATCAACTATAGTAAAAATTACATCCAATATTCAGGGAAGTCAAAAGCCTTGGAAGGCGGGTGCAAATAAATAGGGAAATATTAATTATCGGGCGTAGAATTGGATATTTTAGTGTGACAGACTAAAATACTCAATTCGGTCCTACTGTTTCGAGAGCCGAAGTGTAGATGTTAGCCCTCAGGTGAGGGGAACGTGGGAGCTCGAAGTGGCAACAAGTATCCTCCCGACTTAGCTGCAGATTCGCAATCAAACATAGGATTAGTCAATGTTCTTTGCACTGGACCAAAGGGTAAAGAATAGGAATGCTCCTATTTGTCACAATACAATTAAAATCTTATTTAAATTCATCATTCACTTAATTTTCTAAAAACAAGGAGAAGGATACTTTTTCTAAATTATTTAAATCAACTTATTTCAAGCATTAGTTTACTTTAGTTTATTATAGTTACTTTGAATTTCTGTTCACTTTATTAGTAAGTAATTCCTTTAAATTTAAGTCGATAACAAATCCGTTAAAAACTTCCCGTGGGATCGATAACCAGGACTCCACTAGAGCCCTGTATTACTTGATACGATATGTATACTTGCGTGGAATCCACTTTATATATTAAATCATATATCTATATTTAAAGCGGGATCAAGTTTTTGGTGCCGTTGCTATAAACATAATTTGCAAACATATTAAAAGTGGGTCAATACATATCAAAGTTATATGACTGACATACAATCCTTTGAGGAATTCAATCTGAAACATTATGAAGATTTTATTCACTTTATAGAAGAGTTACCTCAAGACATTCTCATAGAACAACATACTTTTAAGGAAATGGAAGAACAGATTGACAAAAAAGGAAAAAAAAATTGCATTGAACAAGAAAGAGATATTCTGCCGTCATCTATATATGAAGTAGGATCTTGTTCCAAAAATGTTCTAAAAACTCATTCCCAACAAAAAAATAAAACTCATTCTCTTAAAAGAAAGAAGAAATGAAACGAAGGTGATAATTTTGAGACATCTGAATTTGAACAAAGTGTTTTCAGGAATCCTTCTTTTTCAAAAGAAATCCGATATTTTCCAATATCTATTGAATATGAGGATAATACTTTGTAACCCAGAAATTCTCCATCAATTCACACCATATATTCTGTGTTTAAAAGATTAGTATGGAAAGATAAATGTTCAATTTTGTGACTGTTAAATAAAATTGGATGCACAGTCTCTACGACAATGAAAAGAAAAATTCATGCAATTGAAATTATAAAATCGTCTCAAACAATAAATGGAATAATTGGCGACAACTTTATAAAATCCACCAACGAATATATTGCTTTCCATTGAAATTATTAGGCAAAAGGAAATACAGATTCTAGAGGAAAAAAGAGAACCAATAGAATTTGAATAAAAAAGAGAAAGGATTCCTCTCAAAGTGGGATCACAAAAAAAGAAATCACACAATTAGTAGAACAAAAGATAAAAGAAACAATGGCTCAAGTAAAGGCTAGACTATTAATTCTAATGGGTAGATCTTATCAAGAAGAATTTGATTCTGTCGAATAGCCCAAAGGTTTTGTTCCTCCTTTCTTCAAAATGTTTGATGGGACTGGTAATTATTGCAGCATCTTGCACACTTCAGAGCAAGTTGGTGCAACGTGGGAGGAAGTGACGCTCCTTTATTTTGTCAATTTGTTATTGGTCTCACAGGAGTTGCCTTTGACTAGTATGCGAAAATTCCTAACAAGTCTGTTAAAAACATTATAGAGCTTGAAAGCCTCTTCTTTCAACGGTTCACTACCATAACACCTTACAACAGTCGGTGACTTGGTGCTAGAAAAAAAACCCAGAGAAAGTCTGGTAGGTTACATTTTGCGCTAAATAAATCTCAGCATGAAATGTAAACCACAACTCCAAGAACAACATGCTGTCGTAATTTTTCGTAAGAATATCCATGGTCCTTGATCCCCGAATATTTACCCTTATGTTTTAGATATGAAATTATACTTTAATTATTCATAATATGAGATACTATGCAAGTATAAGTATCATTTATTAAGTAATATAGGACTTTTTTATTAAGCCCCGAGATATCGAACCCACAGCAAGAAATAAAAAATAACTTTTTACTTTTTAAAATGATTTTGTAAAGTATGTTTTAATATATAATGTTTTTCAAATTTTTTTTGGTATTTTCTGAATAAAAAGTAAAGCAAACAACTAAAGTTAACACAACTATACAATAGTATGAAAGATAATGAGAATAAAATATCCTTTTCCTCTTTCTATGAATTAGTAATAATTATGGAATTTCGTTGTGGAAGTATCTAAAATGTGTTGTACCAAATAGAAGCTATTATATTCTTTACCCTTACTTGGTTCTATAAAGAACATTGGTTAATTTGATGCTTTGGAATCATGTAGATGGGTTAGGCAGGGAAGATATTAGCTCTCACTCTAGAGTTCCCTCGATTCCCTCCACTTGGGAGCTAACATCTCATAACAAAAATTTTCACATCAAACTAAATTAGGGGGCTTTAGCCTGTCACTCTAAAGTTCTCTAATTTTACTCCCTATTATAAACATATCTTCCTATTTATTTGCACCCAACCATATGGACTACTATTATCATCCATACAATTGCATATAATTCATTCCAATTGTTGATTGAGACAATACAACAATGGATCTTACATAATCTCCTAACAAATTTTAACATCTTAATTGGCCAAATCAAGAGGTAAATGAAGTGCAAGGTAGTGAATCATCACAAATTCTTACAACATTGAAATCCTATAATTCACACAACTTTCTTCCATAATTTAATTACTTCATCATTTAAAAGGAAAAAGATAAAGAAAACTACTCAGAATCCATGGAGAAAACACAATCATAACTTCATTTGAAAGTAGAAATCATAGTGAAAACACAACAGGTCTTACTTTAAAACTAAATGTAAAACAAAGTTAAACAATTATCTGAAAATCCTCTCCATAAGACTCTTGAAGTTCCTTTGAAACTTTGCTTTCCCTTTATAAGACACAATAAAGGTTTAACCCAACTTTGTTAACTCTGAATCTCTATTCTACTCTTAATAAAAACTAGATACAATTGATAATAAAAGTGGTGAAGTGGAAAGGTGTGCTCTCAATAACTCTCTAACATAAACTTTACTCTTAACACTAATCACACCCTCCAACAGTAATCATTTTTCTGATCTTCAAGTATTCTTTTTAAAATTTCCAAAAGGTGCTTGGTGTCTCTTCAAAATATGTCCAGATTTAATGTATCCACCACGAATGCATCCATTCGTTCAAATTTTAAATGAGTTTTGGCGTTGAAGGGAAGTTAGTGAAGTTTAAACTAAAGGATGCTTCAAAAACACCTTCCAATTTGCGCTAAAATCAAATAAAAATTGTCACTTTAACTATGGTCGATGCTTAGCTGCCAAATGTCAATTTTGCACACCTTTCAATTTTTGCTCCAAATTCGATCATTTATTGTTCCTTTCATCATAGTCAATCATTTTAATCATACCTGCAAGAAAAACACAAAAATACATTCCATTAAAGTGCAATATCATCAAAAATAGGTATAAAAATGTATTTAAAAACACTACATATTTTAGGTATATCAAAATCCCCCAAACTTAAAATATTACTTGTCCTCAAGTGACATTTAATCACAAAAGAATCTTAACATGCAAATTATGTAAATGAGTTTCTTTAAGGAGATTTCAAAATTTTTTTCTAGAAATGAAATAGTCCAGTTTAGAAAAACTTTTAGTAAATAAGACCAACTTAAAGTTTAGAAGGTTCTTAAGTAAAGGATAATGAAAAATATTTGTTCCTATCTAATTCAGAAATACTTGTAGATTTTTATAAATTTAGGATTCAAACATTTCATCTTCCTCACTTAAAAATTTTTATTTGAAAATAATTTTAGTTACTATATTATAACCTTAAACTTTAGATTTTCTCAAAATTATATTTTAAACTTTAATTATGGAATTAATGTTAGATTAGGCCCTTAGATCCTCAAGCTTCTCCTTCTTTTTTACATACTATTTTTCTCCTTTTTTTTCTTTCTTTTTTTTCATTTTTTTATAAGGCAAGGATTACTGTATCTGGATAGGCTTTTAATGATTTTGAATTCCACCCTTTCATTTAAAATAAAGTTCTGATATATATCTTTCACTTAAAAATCTTAATAATAGTGTTGAAAATTATTTCTCAATAAAAGAAATTTATGCTTTGAAAAATAAGAAGTCAAATCTTTTATTTATCCAAAAATACTACACTTCTTACCAAAGATAGTTAAACTATATTTAACATTTCTTCACTAAGAAAATTTTAACTTAAAATTTTTCATCATTACTATAAATTTTAACTAAATTCTCTTACTTATTTCTATATTCAAAATTTTGCTTCCCTAATATAACTTCATATACATAACTATTTTTGATTAAAAATCAAATTTTATTTAAGTATACTTGAGAACAAATAAAATTATAGTTTTTTGAAAATTTGTTTTTAAATTCCCCCCAAACTTTAATTTTTAATTAAGATAAAACATTTAAGCATAAAAATGATACATGAGTAAGAATTAAAGAACTAGAATAAGATGCTTGCAGTAATTTTCATATTCTAAATATGCAAGTATAACAGTTTAAAAACAAGGAGTAAAAAGAAATCAGTTTCAGTTTTTCATAAAATAGAAATTTCAAAATTACAAAGGACTTCTACAATAGTGGAGGTTTTCAAAGCAAATATACACCAACACAATTCACAACATACTAGAAAATAAATGGTAGCAAATTTTTAAAATTTTAATTAAGCTATATAAATAGTGGTTTCTAATAGTGTTCTAAATTTTTTAATATTTATAGGAATTAAATTAGACACTACTAAAAACTTAAACACTAGAAACACATAAAAACATTTACTACCACAAACAATTCACATATTACATCATAAAACAACAATCCAACACATAAACATCTGAATGTGCATAATAGAAATAATCCAACTATAATCTACACAACATCATAGTCCATAGCAAGATACATCACATCACATATGAGAATATTAAATAAAAGCATCACGACACATAAAAAAAAATCACATAACAACATCACAAACTAAACACAACAATCCTAATCATCATCTTCATTCTAGTCTCTGGATGGTACATAAGGTATAAAAAAAGGATGAGGGGGCATCTCAACACTGTGATCTCCTCTAATCACTCTGTCCATGTACTGCTGATAATTCTCCTCATATTCATCATGTTTTACAATATGCCTTTCAATATTTTCAAGCTTACCATCCATATCTCTAACATGTTCTCTGGTAAGACTCACCTTCTTCAAAATCTTCTGTAATAATCCAGTTTATGAATCTCTTGAAGATGATGCATGTGAAGTAGAAGCACGAGAAGTAGAAGCAACAGAAGCAGAAGCACTGGAAGCTCTAATAGTTCCTCCTTTCCAGCCAAATACTGAATGTACAGTGTAAGTGTTCACATTTACACTGGTAATAGGTCTGAGTGGCTGAAGAACCTCTTCCCATTTTTCAGACTTAACACCAAACTGCTCACAAAGTGAATAAATCAGAGATGGGAATCCCATACTTGCAGTAGTAGTAGCTCTGGAACATTTCAAAATATAATAAAAAATAATAGCCCCAATATCTAAAGGCTTTCACTGCTGAATACAATGGATCAAAATAGTTCTCTCTCTTGTAACATCACTGACATGACTTGAAGGCAGAAGCATAGATGAGATAAAGTAATGCCATGCCTTTGAAGTGGCATTCAATTTAAAGGCTTGAAAATTCACTCTCCTTTCATTTGTAATCTTCCACAAACTTCTTCCATCAATAAGAAAGGCCATAATCTCATCTAAATCTCCCTCAGAAGGATGATAATTCACATAAAAATAAAGCATCACAGGAGGTAAATGGTAAAAAGTATTAATTACCACCGAAAAGAAATCCACTTGTTGCCCCTTAACCATCACTAAATTGTCCTCAGCTGCTGGAAAGTTAGCATAAAACTCTCTCACCACAGAAACAACTCCAACAACGAAGAAGCAATAGTATCTTTCCTAATTTCTTCTAGCAATCATCTCCTCAATATCTCCTCCTAGCTTGCTAAAAACTCATTCTGGAATCAAATTTCGCGATGCATGTGCATCGACGTAACGATTCTCTGATCTATAACTAACAAATATGTCGAAATCAAATTTTGCTTTTTCCTTCGTGCATTTTGACTTTGGAGCCATCTCTAAAAATTCACAAAAAATTCACCATACATTCTCAATTTAAACTAAACTTGTTAACTCAACTTCCAAAGGCAAACTCCACTAAATCCAAGCAATTTCTCATGCTTTTCTTCAAAGTTTCACCAAAATAGTGATTTCCAGATTTTTCAATAATGTACTCAAAATACATGGCGAAAATAAAAAAATTTTACTTAGGAGTAGTGATCATACTTTAAGGAATTCAAATTCAACAAATTTCGATGAAATCGGCTCTAAAATGATCCAAATTTTAATGCCCTAGGCTCCTATTTCACGAAACTGAGAAGTTGAAGGTGATGGGTGATGCACCAAAAATATATTTAGTTTTTGCTATGTAATTTTAACCATTTTTTGTGATATTGCACTTTAAAGAAAGGTATTTTTAATGATTTGTTGCAGGTATGATGATTTTAGGTGATTGGAGTGAAAAGAAGCGAAAAGGAACGAATTCGGAGCAAAAGGAGCAAAATGGTGAAAAAAAGTTTCTGGCGCTGCCGGCGCCATTTTCCAGAGACTTCAGAAAATATTTAGGCGATAGAGCGCTGCCGGCCCCCTATTGGGGGCCGCCGGCGCCCAAAGTCGGTGGAATTCAAATTTGAAGAGTTTTGGCGACTTTTAGAAGGGGTGCCTATGGAAACTCTTGGGATTTCGTTTCTAACTTATAAGTAACTATTTTTAGATGAAAATGGAGTGTGTCTTATGTAGAGTTCAGTGGTTCTAGAGTAGTTTTAGTGTGTGTTAAGTGTTAAGATTTAGGAGAAGAGTGTGTAGAAGTGAGAGTTTGAGAGTAATTCTTCTCTAAGGAGTGAAGGAGAAGGAGTAAAGTGAGAGATTGCTTCTTCATTTCCATTCTAAAGAGAGAATCAAGTGTTGTAAAGAAGAGAGCAAAGGATTCAAAGGAACTTCAAGGGAATTGCATTGGGGAAGAGAAAGAGATAAGTTGTACTTTCTTTAATGGTTTGTATGACTTTTATTTTATATATAAAATCCATATTTTATTGTATCTTCTTCATGAATTCTGAGTAGTCTCCTTTGTCTTTCTTATTTCATAGAGATGTGATGATGGATTGATGTGGATTTGATGTGCATTGAATGTATTCAAGAAATTGTGATGGTTTTTCATTTCAAACTTAATTTACTTTTTGATTTGGCCAATTGAAATGTTAAAATATGTTGTTAAACATTAATTCTGAAAGGATGTAATGTCCTACAACAATAATGAAGAATCCATTCAATTTCCATGGATGAATTGCATAGTTCATGGAAATTGAGTGCAAATAAATAGGGAAATGTGTTTTGATGGACTTCAATTTAGAGGTTTCAGGGGGACAGGCTGAGATCCCCAAATTGGTTATAAGATTAGTGACTAAACATCGAAGGTTAGCCTTCAGGTGAAGGGTGAGTGGGAGCTCCGAAGTGAGAGTCAGTACCCTCCCAGCCTAGCCTTAGATTTAGTGACTAAACTTAGAATATGTCAATATTTTTTTCATGCTTAGAAGAGGGGGTACTCTTTTAAGGGTAAAGAAACATTTATGCTCCTATTTATCACAATAACATAGATAATTGTTCCATATCAATCCACACATCATATTTTCATTGCAAGAGGAAAGTTACTTTTCTCATATACCAAAAACCTTTCAAATATATAGTTTAGTGTGTCTGCTAGTTAATTCTATTTTCAAAGTTGTTAGAAGTAATTGTAGTTTAATTAATTGTTACTGCTTTCTGCAAAATGGTAGTAGAAGTAAGTAGTAAACTTTAAGTGCAAATTGAATATCAGATTTCAGTGCTATATTATATATATTGTGAAACACTTTCTTCTACTTTGTACTTCCCTGTGGGATCGATAGCCAGGACTCCATTAGAGCCCTGTATTACTTGATACGATATGTATACTTGCGTTGAGTGTTCGGACTTTACAAAATCATTATAAACATATATAAATTTGACTTCATGTATTCTTGCATATATAAAGTCCGTCGGTCAATGGGGTTGTGGAAAATGGAAAATTTTGGGTTTTTAACTGCAGAAAATTAATTTTCGCGAATCGGCGCCTATGCGCGAGGCATACGACGCTTAGCCGCCAAATCTGGCATTTATGCGCCGTTGGTTTGGGTCCTAGGTTCCAGTGCCCAAATTTTGACAATAAAGTTAATTTCGTCAAAAATCTGAGTTAATCACTTTTAATATTTTCAAATAATTTTTTCTCCCTATAAACTCTTCTAATACTCCAAAAGTAATCTTTAATTTCCAATGATTCCACACAAATTTCACACAAACACAAACTTATATTACTTATATATCAAAACACACATAATACAAACTACGAATTTCTATCCGAACACTTTGGATAAAATTCTCCAATACATAAGTTCAAACACATGTAATTAAACACAAATTTACATCATTACCATATGTAAAGTGCAATAAACACAAACATTAACAAAAGAACACACTTAAAACACAAAACACACATAATCAAACCATAAGACTACACATAATTTAATTCCAATCTCCATTCCAGAACCACCATTAGTTCCATTTGAACCATCTGGATTGTAAATCTGATAAAACGGGCGATGATTTAAAGCTCTTACATCTTCTTCTTCTATCCATTTGTTCTTCAGATACATCACTCTATTCACTTCTTCCACATGATTTGTATGACTTAATTGCATTTTGAGTTCTCATCCAATGTGTGCTAAATGTGTATTAATTTCATTTACCTTTGCATCAATAGACTCCACATTAGCCTCGATCTTCGTAATCCTTTCTGCTATTCCTTGGATACTTACAACCAGAAATCCATTATATAACTCTTGAGCACCATCACAAATAAACTTCTTCTTGTTGGCTTCCTCTTTCTTCTTAACTTTGCTCTCCCAAGAAGACAATTTTGCACTCAAAATACTCTTTTTAAGACTCAGGAATGAAAATAAGAACCGAGACAAGTATCTCATAAATTTAGGGCCTTTAGAGACCTGTGAAGGCACAAAACCAGCCCTAGATGTGTTAAAACTCCTTAATAACTCCAAAAACCACTCACCCACGATTTAGGTTTCTAGAACCTCATTTTTCACATTTTTTATAACTGTGGCACCTATGCGCCAACCAGCGGCGCATAGCCGCTAGTGCACATTTTTGCACAGTTCTGCCAAACGTCAAAATCTTCATTCCAACTCCTCTAAGTGATTAAATAATGTCAAATAAACACCACTATAACGTAAAAAAACTCCCAAATGCTACCACATTTCACAAATCAAACCAAATAAAAGCACTCAAAGCAAACATAAAGCAAAACACACTAATAAATATGGGTTGTCTCCCATAAAGCGCTTGGTTTAACGTCATTAGCCTGACATACTTAGAGCTTATTCTGAGTGATCCAACATCAAACTCTCATCAGGTTTAGATTGATTGAGTAAAAATTAAGGTTTATGTCTTTGACCGTTCACTTTAAATATTTTTCCAGTCTTAGGATCTTTAATATCCACAGCTCCATATGAATAAACTTTCATCACAATAAATGGGCCTGTCCACTTGGACTTAAGTTTTCCAGCAAAAATTCTCAATAGCATTGTATAGTAAAATCTTTTTCCCGGCACAAGCTTTTTAGTAAGAATCTTCCGATCATGCTATAACTTCATCTTTTCTTTATAAATCTTAACATTTTCATAAGATCCATTCCTTATCTCTTTAAGCTCATTTAATTACAAAAATCACTTTTCTCCAGCATCTTTCAAATTAAAATTGAACTCTTTAATAGCCTAATATGCTTTAAGCTCAAGTTCAACAGATAAATGACAAGCTTTTCCAAAAATTAGCCTATATGGGGACATTCCTATAAGAGTTCTGTAGGCAGTCCTATAGGCTCACCAAGCATAATCCAATTTGATTGACCAATCCTTTATTTTTGGATTTACAGTCTTTTCCAATATTCTTTTAATTTCACGATTGGATAATTCAACCGAACCACTTTTCTACGGATGATAAGCAGTAGCAATGCGATGGTTAATATGATATTTCTTTACTATCTTTTCCATAATCGTATTTTTAAAATGACTCCCCCCATCAGTTATGATTACTCTTCGTATCCCAAATCTGCAAAATGTAATCTTATTTAAAAACTTTGCAACACTTTGAGCATCACATCGAGGTAAAGCAATAGCTTCTATCCATCTAGATACAAAGTTTACTGCTATCAAAATGTATGTATTTCCGAAAGATGGTATAAATGGTCCCATGAAATCTAATCCCAAAATGTCAAATATTTCATCCAACATATAATTGAGGGGCTTCTCATTTCTTCTAGAAAAATTACCTACATGTTGACATTGATCACAATTTTTAATATAAAAATTAACATCCTTAAAAATTGTAGGCCAATAAAATTTTTATTGTAAGATTTTATATGCAGTTTTATCAACTCCAAAATGTCCCCCATAATTAGAATTATGAATTTTTTTGAATAATTTCATAAGTTTCTTCTAAAAGCACACATCTTCAAATAATTAAATCCTTTCCTTGTTTATATAAAAATGAGTCATCCCAAAAATAAGTCTTGGTTTCAGATAGAAATTTCTTCCTCTCCTGGTATGTCAAACCATAGGGTAAAATATCACTGAAAATAAAGATTACAATGTCAGCATACCACGAAACACGCCACTCCTTAACAGTGAACAATTTTTCATCAGGAAAATTTTCATTAATTTCTTCAGCATCACAGAGAGATTTTTCAGCTTCAAGCTTGGACAGATGATCAACAATTTGATTATCAGTACCCTTCCTATCTACTATCTCGAAATCAAATTCTTGCAAAAGAAGAATCCATCTAATTAATCCTGGTTTTGTATCTTTCTTCTTCATTAAATACATAATAGCAGAATGATTAGTATACACCACACATTTAGTTCTAATTAAATATGATCTGAATTTATCAAAGGCAAATACTATAGCTAATAACTTTTTCTCAGTAGTGTTGACCTCACTTTTGGTTAAGGTCTAGTCTGTCTTTGGAATAGCCTAGGGTCTAGCCATAGGACTCTCCTGGTGACGTTCTTAGAAGACTAGTCGTGGAACCCATCTCCATAGAAATTCAAACTTTTCTCACTTCACTGGGAGTTTTCATATGCTTAAGGCCTAACCTCCAGTTTTTTGGGAGGAAGAGACCAAGCATAAGGAAGCCCAGGTAAAGTCTCCTATAAGTGCTCAGAACTTTAGATCTACCCTGAAAGGACTGGAG
This sequence comes from Papilionanthe hookeriana x Papilionanthe teres, assembly GCA_022702705.1. NCBI lineage: Eukaryota > Viridiplantae > Streptophyta > Magnoliopsida > Asparagales > Orchidaceae > Papilionanthe > Papilionanthe hookeriana x Papilionanthe teres. The sequence continues at coordinate 64,367,746 of CM040436.1, forward strand.
CTTACACCACACTTACACTTCACACTCACAACCCTAAACAAGGCACATCACCTTTGATCCCCTAACACTTTGGAAACTCATGTAAGTGGTTTTTCCCAAGCCATCAGCCTCAGGCTAGGGTTTGGCTAGTACCAACACATAGAGGACCAAATGAGGGTGACACTTGGTCCATGGCTCAACCTAAACAATGCCATATTACACACTTTCAACCAATCCCAATTTTTTTTCCAAAGACTTCAAATTTCTAACCCCTTTGCCCCAAAATACCCAAAATACCCCCAAAACCCTAAAATAACCCAAAATTTCCAAAATCAGCCAAATTACCCATAACTCTTCAAAAATCATTCCAAAATACTGCCTACCACTCAAATTAACCAAAATTACTGAAAAATTGCCAAATTTCCCAAAAAATCCCAGAAATGACCAAAATGCCCCTCTTATTCCAAAAAATTTCAAAAATTCCAAAAAATTCCATAAATTTCCAAAACCTCCCACATATTTCCAATTTCATTTCTCTCAACTACCATATGACCCAATTTGACCAATTTAGCCCAATTTAACCAAAAGCCCTAATTTGACCCATTTAACCCAAAAGTGCCCAAATTGAACCCAATGTCTACCCAATTTGGACCCCAATCTTGCCCAATTTCAATTAAAAAATTTAATTCAACATCTCCAATGTCATTCTAAATCAAATCCAAGCCCAATTTGACCCACATTTGAGTTCAATTTCACTTAAAAGCCAAAAAGCCCCAATTTTGCCTAAGTGAACCAAATCCCCCAAATTGACATAATGACAATCAATTTCTTTGAATTCAAAGATCTTCATGACACTCCCCTAAACTGAATTGAACCATAAATTGCCTCTAATTTAAGCCCAAGTCTCACCCAAACCCACTTAAAGTCCAAAACCCTTAATATTGACCCAAATCAAACATATGCCCAAAATCTCCCAAATTGATTGTCCTACTCCCACAATTTCCACCCAATTGATGTTGGGAACTCTTTATGAAATCCACCTAGACCATTTGGAACCTTCAATTGGCCTTGGACCCAACTTTATCCTAACCTAAACACAAGCTAACCCAACTTGCCCCAAATTGACCAAAATCCCAAATCAAGCCAAATTCACCTCCCAAACCAATCCAAAATCACTTCAATCCTTCTTTAAACCATTTATGACAATCATATACACAATATTGCTCAATCATTTGGGCTCAATTCAAGCCCAAACCCAAGCTAGCCCAACTTGAACCCAAGTGACCCAAATGAAACTATGACCTAATTTAATCAAATTGAACCAAATGGGACCAAACCAACCCCTCCACAACCACTAAACTGATCCTAGGAACCACCCTAGATGCTAATAGCCTAAGCTAGTGAACCATGGACCAAAGGATCCTCAATTTGGGGGATCCCCTTCTATATTTGCTTAAATCATTTGGATCCTTGCCAAAATTCATCACCAAACTTAATTGCTCCCACTTGATGGCCTGGCTCACCTGACCACTAGCTCACCTGATCCATGGCCAGCTCCCCTGTGCTTGCCGGCCGACCTAGTCGCTGAAGGAGCTCAAACCGACAGCCACATCCAAGCCAAGCAAACCCAAACACCACCCTATGGCCAAGTCAGCCTAAAATTGCCATTGGAGCTCATCTACCCTCCACCTAGGCAGTTGAATCCACCCATCACCAGCCCCTGATCTCAGCCCAATGGCCATGGCCATAAATAGAGCTCTCCATGGCCAAAACCATGTGCTGAACTTTTCTCAAGGAAACTCCACCAAATTGCTTCCAGAGCTTCCCTGAGATGTCCTAAGAGTGATCCCACTATCTTCAGCCACTGATTCCCTCTGTCTGAGAGCAATTTAACCACTGAAATCTCAGCCGGAACCAGGACAAATTTCTCCACAGCTCCACAGTGCACCAAACTTCAGCATTGAAAGAAGAAGTTCCCCCATCTAAGCCCCATCACAGAAGGCCTCTGCACTAGACTTTGATCAACACCTGCAAACCGCATTGGTCGAATTCAGGTCCAGAAATTTCACCACAATGCAAGGCTCCATCTAGAGGTTCATTAGGACCAATCAAAGTTGCCACAACCATTTGATTGAGGCCTCCTCTCTCAGAAAAAGGTATTGAGCTCACTCTTTCTCCCGAGTTATTCTTTATCCTCCATAATTGTACATTGTATTTCATACTGTATAAGCCATATGGATAGGTTCTTCTAGGCTAGATGAAGCTTTAGAAATAAACCCCAAGTGATTTGGTTGAGTATCAAGAGAGATCTTAGGTCTAGAAGGTGGACTGTTCTCTATGCACACCAGTTGAGGACGAAGACACGCGGTCGTCCGATCGAGCGTGTATCAAATGGAGGGCCAGGATTGCGCCGGATGAACGCTTGGAGCATAAAGCGTGTCTGACTCAGAAGGCGATGACCAACTAGAAGGAGACGCGTGTGATTTCAACCCGCCGTAGTTTTAGGTGGCCCCGTGTCACTTAAGTAGAAAAATATGAAAATTTTAAATTATTTAAATCACTTGAACTTCAAAAATCCATAACTTGGTGTATAAAAATCATAAAAATAAAATAAAAATACCCACTTGCTTAGTGAAAAGAAGAGAATGATGTGGAAATGTTTCAAAATTTATTTGATGCATGTATGATTTTTAATTAACTAAATTCCCTATGTAGTCTTTTAATTATCCATGCATATAGACATTTCACCATGGCTTGCCATTTTAGGATGATATAGCCTCTATCATGGGGGACCTTCACTATTTTTCCAAGGTCAGAGAAGACCTCTATGAGTACATCTATATTTTCCAAGCTTTTTCATCTATTTTGACAATTTAATTCTAATAATTAGCTTGGTGGTTATAAAAATCCAGAAAAATCATGGTAGGTTTCCTATGATCGGAGGTCCCTAGGATAAAATTCTCATGGGCTAAATCATTAAGAAAAGACCTAATCATCAACTTGGTTTAAATTTGAATTTAAATTAATTTGAGTTCATTAAATATGGAAATCACAAAAAAATAATTCTCCACTGTACTTTAAAGGTCAGAGAACTCTCCATAGAAATTTCATGGCATTTAGAATTCATTTGGTCACCTAAATGAATTTTCTAAGTGAAATAATAATTTTGAACATTAAATTAATTTTAATAATTAAAATACAACTCAAAAAATTGTAAAATTGGTTTTGGGAGTTCTCTGTGATCAGAGGATTTTTCTAAAAATAAAATTGAAATTTTTACAAAATTATTATTTTTAATCATATTTTAAATATTTAAATAATTAAATAATAATAAAAATCATAAAAATATTAAAAAATCACTACATTGTCACATTTGGTTTCATAATCACTTAGGAACCATCCACATAATTTTCCTAAGCTTCAAAATTAAAATATCAATTTTTGAAAGGCTTAAATTAATTTTTAAAAAGCTAAAAATGAATTTCCTTAATTTTCCACTAAAATAATTCTAATAATTAAACTAAAAATTAGAAAAATATAAAATTTGATTCTCTGGGTTTCTGACCTTAGAGAGACTTAGGAAAAAAATAAAATTGAATTTTTAACTTTTAAAATATTTTATAATTAATTAAAACTCCAGAAATTAAAATAATTCTAATAATTAAATTAAAACTCAAAAGATCATGAAAATTGGTCCAAGTGGTCCTCAGGTCTAAGTCTACCTCCAATAAAAATTTTAAAGTCATATGTTTTGTTTTTTTGGACATGTTATTAAATTTTCATTGAAAACCCCCATTTTTGAATTAAAATAAATATATAAATTAAATTTAAATTTATAAAATCACATTTTCTCCTCTAATATTTTAATTAACCCATAAGTAGGGTCACATAAAAGTTTTAAAGTCATTTGAGCTAAATTTGATTAATTATGAAGTGATAAAGGCCTTTAGGGGTAAAATTGTAATTTTGGAAAAATTTAGCCTTAATCAATTTTTAGGCTTAATTAAAATGGGAAAAGGGCAATAAATGACCTTAATTATTATGTTTGGATGATTGAAACATCAAGGGATAAATAGTAGAAACCCATTGCAATTTTGTCACATCAAAATTAAATATTTAAATTTCCTTAATTATCATAATTTGGAAGAAAATCAAATTAAAAGAGAGCCTTAAAGTTAGGTGTTGATTTTGAGAGTTAATATTCCACTAATTTAATACCCTTTCATTTGGTGATTAAGTGTTAATTCAATATTTTGATAAGAATCATAATCATGAAAGTCATCAAATTTCCTTTTATGAAGACATAAAAATATCTACTAAAATTTTAAGGGCTTAGTAGTGAGCTAGGCCTAATTAAAGAAATTAACTGGAAAGAATTAGAAAAAAACATAATTGATCCTAAACTACCTTTTGAAACATTACAAACCCATCAAAATTTGGTAAATCTCTCCATAAGTTAAATTTTGCATCTAAAGGCCCACTCACATAACTCCTAAGTAAAGCACCAAATGGTAATTACCCCGCCTTTCGGGATGACTAAACCATTAGCTCACTGAGTATAAGGGTATGAAACAGATAAATCATTTAATAACTATGATAAGTCCAAAAGGACCTCAAGGAAGTTCAAAAGTATTATGAAATATCTGGGCCTCTTCTGGATCTCTTCACAAGTCTTCTGGCACCTTGTAGGACTATTGCACCTATTATATTTATTAAACGAAAAATATCTCTCAAAATGAATAGGACCCACCAGGTTATGGCCTAGGACTTTGTAAGATTGTGATGAACATATCCATAAGTTTTACTTACCTGCAAATTATAAATGTTTATTGCAAGAATACTAAAGTTTAAGGTGGAGATGACAGGAAGACCTACCAGGTATGCTTTTATTTTATTGAAATTTACTTACCTGCACTCTACTGCACTTTTTTTCCCTTACAAATTTGCATGCTAAACAACAATGTCACCCTGCATGAAAACTAAAACATTTTAGGATAACCATAAAACCAAAACCAAAATCAAAATTAAAAAACCAAGACAAGATTAAATTCACCGCCACAACATTCAAAATATAAAACAACTTAAAATTTAATCACAAACAAAAAAAAAACAACAATTGCAACTAAATTAAAACGTCTCGTTGGATGATCGGGAACCCCATGAAGGAGGTAACCTACATGTTGCTAACGGGGTTTCCTACGGTCTAAATAAAAATGGAACTTATTAAGTTAAGTTTAGTAAAATCATTTGGACTAAGTGAATCCGATGAAATTCGTGGTGTCGGGATGATGGAACCGTGGGATCTTAACTGGTGTCGCTATAATCAACTTTAATGTTCCCCTAATAAAATATTAAGACATCTCAATTTAAAATATTTCCAAAACATGACACTTCTCTTCTCTCTTCAATTTACAAATTTTTAAGCTAAACCTGTAGTGGGCAGGACGGCTATCTTCAACAGCAAAATTCCTTAGAAATAAACAACAAGCCATAGGACTTCGAGGTAGCCCTCTTAGTGCAGCATAAATCCACACCTTTTCTTTAGAACCTTGCATAACCAGGTTATGCAACATAAACCCTAACTCGTCTTAGGATTCTGAGGTTGTCATCCGGTATGACATAAATCCTCCTATCTTCCAGGCCTTTCACAAGATCAGTATCAAGTGAATATAAGTCCTAAATAATAAAATTGACAGGATGAAACACCAATTAAATATCCTAAATCAAAGACAAACTATAGGATAGTTTGGGAAGACATCAAGATTTTTCTTGAATCTATATCCTTCCCCTAGCCTTCTCCCCTTTGGATTTTGATAAAATGAAATTTTCGAAAACTTGATTCTTTCAACTATTGAATCACTCACTATCACATTTTCTTTGAAAATCATCCCTTTGGAAGTCATGAATATAAATATTTCCTGATCTATATCAAGAATTTTCTTAGGTGACTTCGGTTATCTAAGATTTAATTAACTATAGGGGCTTGCCCTTATAGGAAACTTAAAGACCACAGATTAATATAAACCCTATCTAATTCCTTCATGTTAGATAGGGGAAATTGTTGGTCAATAATGGTTCGCAAAACCAAACGGATGACATGAATTATTTAGTTTATTTGATCAAGCCTCGCCTCAAGCAATGTATATATCCTTCGGGAAAGATACATGTCTTGTGGTGAAATGCTTGATTATTTAAATTGCTATTTATATGAGATCAGTTTGATTTCATATTTATCAAAATTAAAATATTATTTTCAAAAATCCATATATATTAAACTAAATCAAAATTCTATTTTACAAAACTATATTCTAAATCTTTTCAAAAATTTCAACTCTCTCACCACATCAAAAGAAAGAAGGAAGAATTTTTAACGACCAACAGTTTTTTGGCGACTCCACTGGGGATTTTATTTCTCTATTCGTTAAGATCAAGAAATACTATATTCATATATTGGTAATGTGCTTATGTCTCTCATGAGCCAGATTACCATTCTTCCGTTGAAATACTTCACCCATTTATTTCTGGAGAAAGTGTGATCAACTCCTCTGGGTTTCAGGAACGTCTGTTTGGTCACTCCTAAATGGAAGGGTTCAGGAATCTTTAGGTTTTCCTTTTGATCTTGTTGGGTCGGACCCCCAATAGGTGTATCAACGAGTAAATTTCGCTAGGGCAATCTGTGTTGTGAAGGGGATCTTCGATAAGGTCCCATACTTCACCTCCTTTTTGTATCTCCCGGGTTCAATCCCGTCTTCGGCAGATTGACTCACTCTTCCTTAAATATTAAGATTCCTTTTAACAAACATTTGGAAACCTAAAATGAAATAAAAAGATAATTAAATATCAAAATGAAATAAAATTTTCCTCAGTCCACATAACAACCTTTTTCATAGTGTTTGCACTATGATGACAAGGTTGTAACCTTCAGAATGCTTATATTGACAGTTAAAGATGTCAACCCCTATGTTAAATTTCTCCCGCAACTTGCCCTCCTACCTCAAGGCCCGTCTTGTAGCACCGATGATTCAGTTTGGGACCGGATTCAGTGAGTTTGAAGTTGTACTCGGAAAAACCCTGTTCGTGGTCGTGAAAGTTGACACTCCTGGAATTCAAGAACCATCTGCTGAGTTCGAACTGAACTCCCGTGAAGATTTCCCTTCTGCTAAGAAGGTGAAGGTAACCTCTGCCCTAGCCAAGTCAGTCGTCTCCGTGCAGAGGAGAGTTGTAACCTCTACTGCCACCGGCTTTGCCGTCATTGCACCTACTTTCCCGTCTGCCAAAGGGAAAGAAATTCTGCGTGAAGATGATTCTAATAATACCTTTCTTGCCCCTCTGTCAGTCTTCGAGGTTGGCTCAAGTTCTAGACCTCCCCTGCCTACAAAATCTTAAAGAAGAAACTGCAACCGCAGGATTCGTAGGGCTGTCAGTGCATAAGTTGTAAGTCTTCCAGTAATTGATGAGATTCCTCCACAGAAGGAACTCGGTTTACCAGATACCTCTCCTCTTCTTTGAGGTAGTAGGTTCCACCTGTTAGCTGACACTACTAGGGATGAGAGCCTCTATAGGATTGCCGCTACACTTTGAGCACCACACAGTCGTGATAAGGTGAGGGAGAGTCCCACACCTATCACTCGAGCTCATACCCTTCTACGAAGATTATCTGAAATAGAAGGTTGTTCTGTCACTAAGCTTCTCAAGAGGATGGGATGTGCAATATCCTTTAAAATTAAGGATAAAATTCTAAAATTGGAAAGACCCACCCGAGTTTCCTTCAAACACTATTTGGTAAAATGTGTTGATACAACTACTATAGATGAAATTACTATAAGCAGATCAGTTAGGTCTCGGCTGGGCCCGAGAGTACCAGCTGCCGATAATCATAAGGAACCCCGAAAGAGAAAATATGAGAGAGGATTATTCTCCTCTGTACGTGGTCTACACACTACGGAGCACACTTCCCCTCGTTACCATAATGTCCCCGCCAAGGTACCTCGTCTCAAGGCGTCGACTTTTAAGAAGAAAGTGTGGTTACCGAGAGGTGTTGTACCAGTACATTCTGAAAGGTCTGTTAACCACAAAATGGATCATGAGTCTGATATTCTCATTGCCACTACCTCTGTTGCCTTTGAATCAGTTGTGGAGAAGAGTGACATTCCAGGAAAGCCTACAGACTTAAAACTGACTAAGAAGAAAACAGTTGATGATAAAGTTCAAAAGCACCGAGCAGAAATTTCTGAGTTAGCCAAACAATGAGGGTTGGATATTGATGATGAGGATTACTTTTTGTCAGATTACTTGGACGAAGAATTCATGGAAGTTAATATGGTTGAAACTCGGTTCACGTCACCTGCGCACAATGCTCCTAGTGAGGAGAACACCGTAGATGAGCTTCGGAGGACCATCCTGACAAGCGATGAACAGATAGTCGCCTGGAGAAGAAAATGGAGGAAATGACTGCCGCCATGACCACCATGGCTACACTCCACGGGCAATCACAGTCAAGACCCACAGTGTCTCCTGAGATTAACCAACCCAAAATCATACACATCACCGATGAAAGAAGAGAAGTCGCTTTAGCCAATGAAGACAAGCCTCCAAGAAGAGATTCAACTCCGAACCCGCTAGAAAAGGACATTAAAAAGATGGTCAAATACAAGTTTGGGAGTTCTTGGCTTAGTTCAAAGGTGGAGCATCAGTTTCAAAGGGTAGACCCTACCTGGAGGAGTTTGATGTCGTGCCTTACCCCAAAGGCTTCGTGCCCCCGACATTCATGACATTTGAAGGCACAGAAAATCCCCTCCAGCACATAACACACTTTTAAGCTAGTTGTTGCAACACAGGAGGAAGTGAAGCTCTATTGTTCCGTCAGTTTGTCAGCCACTGTCAGGAATAGTGTTTAATTGGTATGCCGATCTTCCCAATGGATCAGTAAAGACTTTTGTAGAAATGGAAAGCATATTTGTGAAAAGATTTGCCGGTCCCCGGTATCATGTTACCATAAGAGATCTCATGGTGGAGCTGCAGAAGCCCAACAAGACTTTGGTCTACTACATTCTGAGATGGAGAAACTTAAGAATGAAATGTGAACCTCAATTACAAGAACAACACGCGATCGAGATACTACTCAAGTGTATCTACGGTCTGGTAGTCTTCATGCTAAAGGGTCTCACCATCAAGTCCTTTGAGAAGCTACTCAGAAAAGCCAGTAGCTTACAAGAAGAAGTCAAGCACATGGAACCTGTAGAAAAGACAGAGAAAACAAAACCTACTTAAGCATACGAGAAGAGATCTGGCATAGTGGTAACAATTGACAAAGGAAAGCAACCAATGAGGATTCAACCTGAGCAGTTGCCACAACAGCACAGTCAGTCGCCTCGGTACAGTTAGCCTCAGTAGTATGGTCAATCTCGTGCACAGCAGAGCAGTCAATCTGTTCAGCAGCAGAGGTCATACAGGACAGATGGACGACAGGGTCCGACGATGTCAAAACGACTACGCAGGAGTTACTCATTCAAAGACGCCGCCGCAACAAAGTTGTACAAGAATTTAATGAATAAGCCCGAGTTCAGATTGCCCGAGTTGAAGAAGCCAGAAGAGATGGAAAAGAAGGATTAGCCCAACTTCTGCCCATACCACAGGATGCTTGGACACACCATAGAGAGTTGCTTCAGTTTCAAGGATTGGCTCGAGCAGAATTATAAAGAATGAAATTTAACAATACCAAAGGAATACTTGAAAGAACCTGAAAGAGGTTCTATAAACGTGATTTTAGTCGAGCCAATCTCTCCGATTGATCCATATACTAGCAAAGGAGGTTGGAGCACAATTTGGAATGAGCTTAAGAAAGTTCTGGATCAGATCCAGTCTACTCAAAAGAAAGCTACTGTCTGGAGTCTAACGCCAGCTCAATCTAAGTTGAAAGCTTCCTCGAGGAGGCCACTGCGAAAATAATGGAGGAAGAAGTTGATCGTGAATGAAATTAAGGACGATAGCGCAAAGGGTAGGATAGAGGCTGCCCCTGTTAGATTGGTTGTTTTGGATTCAAGGGTGAAACCCGTCGAACCCCTGACTTTGTACCATTATCTTTATGCCCCTCCAGGGTCTCATAATGATAATATAAACGATGTTGGCTACGTTCTTACTGTTTCTAGTGATGATGTAACTAATCACAACCTTTCTAACCTCGATTTCAATTCCCAAAATGATCCTCAAATCATGATTATTCCCGACGATAATGTTGACGAAAACAAAGAAGATGTTGACAACACTGGCTACGACAGCACCGGAAGTGAGGAGCCAGTCCTCGAATGCAAAGGAACTCCACTTACCATCAACATGGATTTTTCAGATACATAAGAGCCAGATACATTAATAGAAGGATCTCTGGGTCCAGAAGAAGAAATAACAGAAGTACATTTAAGAAGTGGCAAGGTGCTACCACCAAGGACAGCTCCAATGGATAAAGGAAAACAGACGATTACCCAAGAAGAAGTATCTCCAGCAATGGAAGAAGTACAAGTTCAAAATGAAATTGAAGATTCAAACAAATTAGATTACAACGTGCTAGCTCATCTCAGAAAGTTGCCAGCCATACTAAGCATTTATGACGCTCTGATCCTATCAAAGGAGATGAGAGAAAATCTGATCAAAGCTCTACTTGATCCGGATATTTGCTTAGCACAGTTGGTTAGCACATCCTCAGATGGAGTCTGCACTTTGAAAGAATAGCCTGGTGTAACCTTCACCGATGAAGATTTGCTACTCGGTACAGCTGATCACAACCGTCCACTCTACATTTCTGTCATCATCGGCAGGTTCGTACTTTTTAGAGTGTTGGTAGATCCTGGAGTGTCGCTCAACATAATGAGTCTACAGACGCTAGCCTACTTGGACATCAACGCTTGAGAGCTTTCTATGGATAAAACGATGCTAAGAGGATTCAACTAGAAAGGAGAAAGAGCCCTCAGATCTATAATACTACAAAAGAATGTTGGAAATCTAGTAATAACTGCAAAATTCCATGTCATTGATGCAGATACATTGTTCAATACCCTGCTTGGTCGGCCGTGGCTTTACGAGTACAACATGGTCCCATCGTCGCTTCACCAATGCATCAAGTACTACAAGGAAGGACAAAAACATTGCATTAAAGAAGACTTACAATCTTTCCCAATACAAGAAGTAGGCATTCACGAGCCCGAAGAAAACAATACTTTCAAGAGAAATTGTGACCAGTAAAGTTGAAGATTCAGAAGAACTGTGGAAATGGGACCATACATCTTCGCTTCAACAATCTTCCACCGCTCCTTCAAAACGAGTTGGTGGAGGTTCTTTTAACCCACGCATCTGAGGTCGAAGCCGAGGGCGTCGTCAAGGAAGAACTCACCAAATTGTTGAACGGATGAAGCTGATGATCAACATTGATGTGGAAGGAAGCTCCGAAGAAGATAAAGAAACAATGATGATAAGTCAGAAGAAGCCTTGGTTCAAGATTTCTACGGATGACACAAAAAGGGATGAATATGAATCAATGTATGATCAGTTTAATCATTATGTTCAAGCCATGACTCTGACTCCGATCCATCCTCAAAAGATCGAGAGTATGGAAGTCAAGGAAGTCCACAATGATAGTTTTAAACCGACCAAGTTTTATAAAGCTTCTCCTTCTACTTCTAAACCTTGTATAATTCTCAAAGAAAATGATTATATTGAATTAATGAAATTACCCTTTGGTTACTTTCTTTGCCATGTGTACACAAATAAGTTCAAAAAGGATATGTGCCAAAGCAAATGCCAAAAGATAAGTTACAATCATTCGAAAAATTATGGAATACAAAAGGAAAGAAACTTAACTCTAAAGAAGGACTTGGGTTCGGTACGATCGGACCTATCGATGACTTAAGATTTTGCGTGGTTGTTACTAGTCAGCTAGAAGAAGATTGCCTGGATGTCCAAGATGAATACGAAGATCAACCGATAGAAGAGGCTCCGCCAGAGTTCAAAAAAGAAATCAAATCAATTTTGGACGAATTAAAAGAAATCAATCTCGGGACTGAGAAGCAGCCCCGACCTACTTTCATAAGTTCATTGCTCAACGAAGAAGAGGTTACAGACTTGGTCAAGTTAATGTCAGAATTTAAAGATTGCTTCGCTTAGAGCTATGAAGAAATGCCAGGTTTGTCTCTAGAAGTTGCGGTCCACAGACTTGGATTGGATCGAAGTATAACTCCAGTGAAACAAGCTCCAAGAAGAATGTACCTCGAAATAGAGCAACAAGTCATTGTTGAGGTGAAGAAATTAATAGATGCTAACTTTGTGCTAGAAGAGCAATAACCCACGTGGTTAGCTAATGTCGTACTAGTAAAGAAGAAAAATGGAGAAATCCGAGTGTGTGTTGACTTCAGAGACTTAAATAAAGCATGCCTGAAGGATGAGTTTCCATTGTCGATACCGGAATTGATGGTGGACATCGCGTCATCACATGAAGTTTTCTCCTTCATAGATGGATCGTCAAGTTACAACCAGATCAAGATGGCTTCAGAAGATGCAACGCTTACAGCTTTTAGAACTCCAATTGGGATCTACTGCTACATGGTAATGTCATTTGGTTTGAAGAACGCTGGGGCTACTTGCCAGGGGGCAATGATAAAAAACTTTGATGACCTCATTCACAACCATGTGGAATGCTACGTGAACGATTTGGTCATTAATAGAAAAGTAAAGGAAAATCACCTAAATGATTTGAGGATCATATTTGAACGATTATGATAATATAAGCTAAAGATGAATCCCTTAAAGTGCGCCTTCAGCGTTACCTCTGGAAAATTTCTAGGATTCGTTGTTCGTCATCGGGGAATCGAAATCGATCCAAAGAAGATTAAAGCTATCTTAGAAAATCTTCCTCCTAGAACCTTGAAACAACTATGTTTTTTCAAGGAAAATTTGCATATCTAAGATGCTTTATATCCTACTTGTCAGGAAGGTGTCTACCCTTTTCGAACCTGCTTTGAAAAGATGTCAAATTCATTTGGGGAGAGCTGTCTCAACGAGCTTTCGAAGATATTAAACGATATCTAACGACACCTCCTATTTTAGCAGCCCCTATCTCGGGTAGACCGTTGATACTTTATACTGCAACTTTAGACGAGTCTCTCTGGGCACTGCTTGCCCAATTCAATGATGAGGGTAAAGAGAACGCGCTCTACTATCTGATTCGATGTTTAATACCGGCAGAAATAAAGTATCCTCCTATGAGAAATATTGTCTAGCTTTGGCCTTCGCCACTCAGAAGCTTATACATTACATGTTGTCTCGTAAGGTCAACCTAATTTTGAAAGTTAATCCATTGCAATATTTGGTGACCCGACCAACACTTTCCGGACACTTAGCAAAATGGTCGATGATATCATTGCAGTTTAACATAACTTTTGTACCCCTTCGCGCTATCAAATGGCAGATTCTCTCAGATTTTGTCATAGCGCACCCACTGCCAGCTGGGTCCCCACTCAATGATAAATTACTAGACAAAAAAAATACTACAATTAAAGCAGCCTAGTGCCAGATGTTGGGAAATATACTTCGACGGAGCGTCATCAGCACAAAGAGACAAAGGACAAAAGATAGTGATACCAGGCATAGCAAGAATTGATTTAATCTTCGTGACTCTGGATCAGGAGATGCTGAGATTCTCCTATCACTTGACAGAGCCATGTACTAATAATGAAGCAGAATATGAAGCTCTAATCACCAGTTTGGAGTTAGCAATACTAATGAAAATAGCAAAAATTGCCATTTATGGTGACTCACAACTCTTCATTCAATAAGTGGCAGGACAGTATAAAATTCTGAAACCAAGGATAGAAGAATACCACCGGTACATGATGACATTGCTCAAGCTGATTCCAAGTGTGATATTCTATAGAATTCCTCGAGCAGACAATGCCCAAGCGTATGCTTTAGCCAAACTCGCTAAAGAGTTGGCTTATCCACCCAAAGATTCTGTAGATATTACAGTACAGGATGTCAGGTTCTACCGCAGATCGATCTCGATAGCTTACACAGGTCTGGAAAAGAAGAGATAGCAGCCACTGTGTCAGATTATACAAAAGATTGGCATCAGCCATTGATAGACTATTTTCAAACTGAAAGATTACCAGAAGACAAGTCAGCCGCGCATCAAATTCAGAAGAGAGCTCTCTCATATGCCTTAGTTGACAGTGTTCTGTACAGAAGATCCTTTGATCGGATGTGGCTTAGATTCCTCAGCAGATCAGAAGCACAGAAAATTGTTAAAGAAGTACATGCCGGATTGTGTGAAGCTCACCAGTAGGGACTGAAGATGAAGATAAAAATCAAAAGACTCGAATACTACTGGCCGATAATGATGATAGACTGCATGGACACAGTAACGAAATGTCATCAATGCCAAGTGCACGAAGTGGTCTTGCACCAACCTCCGAATGTTCTACAACCCATGATTTCCTCTTGGCCATTCAAGTGTTGGGGAATCATAGTGGGTCCGATAGATCATCCATCTTTGAAAGGACACAGATTCATACTCGCAGATACAAACTACTTCTCCAAGTCACCACGACTATGCTTTGTAGCACTAGGCATGCATTTGGTGTCCCTTTGAGCACTTGCATATGGAATTGAGGTAACTTCTTGAACCTATGTCCTCGTTTGTGCATGGTTAGATACTTACACACTGCGTGGGGGGTAGCCAACATGTAAGGTTTTTCAAATGCATAATTCTTTTTAACGAGAATTATGCTACCTCACCTCTTATGACGCCACCTAGGAGTGTTGCAGGTATGTCACATTTTTTTACTTAGTAAGGTTCATGCTACATAGACCCTAAACCCTTCTAGTGCACAATGTGTGTTCATCCAGGTGTGTGACTCTCACCTACTGTGAGTCATACCACCTAATAGTCGAGGTACTAGGCTAATGACCAGACGATAACTTTCGGCCTCTGTAGTCATCAACCCCCGTCGACCATTATTCTCTTGACACATATGGTCGTTCTTGTCAGTGAACCCTAATTGTAATTTCATATCAGAAATATGATTGTAACATATAATAATATATTGAGGATTCATCGACAACCAACTCTATTGTTATTCTATACTGAAGATCAATAAGTTCCAGTTTCCGTTGCCATTGAATACCGTCCACCACTGTCTCTAAGCATTTTTCAACAACCGTTAGTCATCCTCTACCTACTACTGTTAATGAATATTTCTTTCTAAAGTTTTATCTCAAATACAATGGCAACATTTAGTGTTATATTGATGACCTGATGACAACTTCCAACCCCTATAACCTATGACAACAATTGTCCACCATCGATCACCTTCGGTTTCGCCTGCTCTCAATTGATAGTGACTCCTACTTGCTAACATCGTATTGTAAATACTGTAATAGTGTAAACACCATATTCAAGAACAAACGATAACTTTGTGCCTTTGTAGTTGCTGTCCCTATCGACCACTGTCGGCCATCACCACCTACTACATCCAACCACCGACCACAAACAATCACATCTTATGGCCATCATTGCCAAAATATGATGGTTTTATTTAACATGTGTATCATTCTATATGTTGTATACACATAAATGTTGTGTTCAAGATAAAATTGTAACCCTATTCTTAGAGAGCGGGTCCAACCACTGAATATGACATTTTATGGTCGACTGATGTTATTGTAGCCCCGAATTATGACCTATATGTCTTACTATTACAAAGATTTTCAACTATGCTTTTGTAGCCAACTGATTCTATTACATCCCCCATCTATGACTTATGCGGACAATTACTACTACAAATTCCAACTACAACATTTGAGTCCAACTTATAATATTACAATCACCAACTACGACCAACATGGTCAACTATAGACTCTATGGATAACGGATGTTATTTTAGTTACCAACTACGACTTATGTGGCCAACTAAACATATTATTGTCAACAACTATTGACTATAGGCCAACTACTATAGTTACAACTTTTAGTTAGGTCATCTATGGTCAACTAATGCTATTGCAATCACCAAATCATTTTAACATCTTTAATTATTATGAAAATAAAATTTTCAGCTGATTTATAAAGCTAATTTGGTATGAACATCACTTATTACATAAAAATACTATTCTCAATACTAGAATTTATGAATAGCATGCCTTCAATGATTTTTTTGTTGAATTCTCTACATCTTCTTTAGTGTTGTATAGTTTTTTTTAAGTAAAGAGCTATATGGCTCTCATTTTATTCCACAAAAAACAAAAGTACAAACCCGGGAGAGAGGTCCCACACACACACCCTACAAACCAAAAAAAGAAAAAAAGATAAAGAAAACAGGGTACTCTCTCCAAGAAAAAGGAAAAAGTTCAACTCTACACACCCAAGACCCGACAAAAACAAGACCAACCTATCTATCTAAAGAGACTAAATAAATCAAATCCTCAGGTAAGACATTGGACACAACAAGAGTTTGTAAGAGTGATCAAAATTTAGCAATCCAATCAGCCACCTTATTCCCTTCTCTTATAGTATGAGACCAAACAATATTCATCCCAATAACAAGATTCTGGATTCTTCTAACCTGCAGAGTAATACTCCAATGACAATTAGTGTTAGTCCTGCAAACATTCCAAAGAATCAAAGAATCCATTTCTATCACTATGTTACACCATCCCAGCTTCCTGGCTATAAGTAAAGCAAAAACAACAGCATCCGATTCAGCTGTAATAGGGGAAACATCCATCGTAGGAGCAGCAAACCATAACGAGCAGCACCAGACCAATTTTGGCAAATACCACCTATCCCAGCCGAATTATGCTTCCAAGAGCCATCTGTATTAATTTTAATGAAGGGAGCAGCAGGTTTACACCATCTGATCTTACCCAAACAAACATTAGAATAAGTACAGTTAATATTAAGATAAGTAGTAATAGAATGAATATACTGATTATTATTATGTTTGATACCATTATAAAAAATACTCTTATATATATAAGAGTAAATCTGACCAATTTTATATTTGACAGTGATCAACAAAGTATCAAATTTGATAGAATTTATGGTCATCCAAATAAACCAAATTACTATAGAAGTAAGAGAATTTAAGAAATAATGTCCTTTAGAACTCCAATCAGTATAGATATCATCAATAGAATTATAACCAGAGAAATTATCCTGTCTGCCACATAAGGCATAAATGTTTCTCCAAATATCAAATGTGTACCTGCATGTACCAAAAATATGAACAGCAGATACTTCCATATCCTGACAAAGATAACATTTAGACACAAGTTTGACCTTTAAGCTTACGAATATCATCAGTAGGAATACAGTTATGAAAAAGCCTCCATACAAAAAAAAAATAGAAGGCTTAAGCCATTTATTCCAATTCCAAGTAAGGTCAATACCAGGAGGTAGCATTTCCTTAGAGGCAAAAGTTTTGGTAACGGATTCCCCCATCTTTCCTTTAAGCATAGGCACATTTCTTTTATCAGCCATAATAGGTATCGAGGAACTAAAAAGAGCATCATTATAATTAACCATTTCAACTATTTAGGCATATTCCAGTTATAATTCAACCAGAAATCATTAATTTTAATGTTAATGTCCTGAGGGCCACCATAAAAATCACCATGAGATCCATTTCTCATCCAGTCATCATAAAAGAAAGCAATCTCACCTCTACCCATATCCCAGCATAATAAGTTATCAACAGAATAAGAAATCTTAAGCATTTCTTTCCACAAAAAAGAATAAGATTTAGAGGGAGAAACAGTAAGAGGATGATTATTACCACAATATTTAGCTTTAAGCAAAGCAGCCTAAATAGAATTTTGCTTACGAAAATGAAGCCAAAGCATCATATAATTAAACTTAATAGAATCAGTAAGCTTACGAAAACCCAATCCACCACAGTTACAGGCCTACAAAGCTTATCCCAGCTTTTCCAGTGGAGGCTCCTCTTATTACAACCATCCCACAAGAAACTATTGAACAAATGCACCAGCTTCTTAATAATACTCCGAGGCATATTCATCACTTGGAGAATATATAAAGGAAGAGAAGTGAGGATACTCTTAAGAAGAGTAGTCCTTCCTCCAAAAGATAAAAATTTATTCTCCTAATTATGAAGCCTCAATCTAATGTTACCCAACAGCTCATGAAAAAGAGCAATCTTTTTAGACCTCTTGTCAAGAGTAAAACCCAGATACTTAATAGGTAAGCAGCTATATTGCACTGAGTATAGTTAGTAATCCACTGCTTTTTATAATTAGAAACATACTTAGAACAATAGAAGTAGCATTTTGATGCGAATTTTTTATTATGCAAGAATTTATAACCTCAGATTTATATATTTATAATGATTTTGTAAAGTCACAATTTCAAACGCAAGTATACGTATCATATCAAGTAATATAGGGTTCTAATGGAGTCTTGTTTATCGATCCCACAGGGAAGCGAGGTAAGAGGTTCTTAGTCAAATTCTAGTCTACTACTATCAGACTTTAGTTTGGAAGGTCGATATAAGTGATTTTCTTTAACAACTACTCCTAAAGGTAAATTTAATTTTAAAATAACTAATAACTACTCCTAAAGGAAAATATTAATACTAGAGATATACATTTTTGGGGAAATTGTTTTGGTGAATTTTGAGATAATAAAAACTACTATTCTCATGTAACAAATTGAATAATGTATAGGAATGAGATGCATTAAATATTTTATGTGTCAAATAGGAGTAATCATATTCTTTACCCTCAAATGAGTACCCCCTCTTCCAAGCATATAAAGAACATTGACATATCCTAAGTTCAGTAACTAAAGCTAAGGCTAGGCTGGGAGGATACCAGCTGTCACTACGGAGCTCCCACTCACCCTTCACCTGAAGGCTAACCTTCGACTTTAGTTACCAATCTTAGGACCAAATTGGGGATCTCAGCCTGTCGCCCTAAAATCTCCAATTCGACGCCCATGAAACCATATTTCCCTATTTATTTGCACTCAATCCCCATGAACCATACAATTCATTCACGGAAATTGATTGTGGTTCCACTTTGTTGAGAATTACACTACCTTTTGGGACAATGAAAATACAACAAATTTTAACAATAAAACGGGCCCTTTTTGTAATGTAAATGAAGTGCAAGTAAAAATCATCACATTTATAATTAAAACTTCTTTTAGCAAGCAACCCAATATCGTAAACATGAGTCCTACTCATTGCAAAAGAAATGTAGAGTGAAAACAATGGAATAAATTTCTTATGCCACTATTTCCAAACAAGAAGAAAGAGTAAGAGAAAGATATCACAAAGCACGAAGAAAACACAACGGAAAACTTCATTTCAAAGCAAATCCACAAAATAAGTGTTTACAAAATCATAAGATAATGAAGAACACAATACTTAGCTTTTTCCCCTTGAAATAAAGATGAAAATCTTTCCCATAAAGTCTCCCACGGATCCATGAAATGCGAGAACATTCCCTTACAAATTCTCTCAAAATCCCCTCACCAATCTCTCCAAAATGGTAGAAATCTACATTTCTACTCCTATTCTAAGATCTCTAATCATTCTCCACGTTTTTTCTATCATCTCCTCCTCTCTTCTCTATTTTTGGCTTCAAATTTGGTTGAAAATAGAGTAGGGATGAATTTCCCAAGAGGTGCATGAAGAAACCCTCCAAAAGCGTCTAGATTTGATGTATTTGGCCAAAAACCGCCCAATATCGTATCCATGCTGTCTCGGGCGCCACCGGCGCTGAATAGGGCGCTGCCGGCGCTGAATAGGGCGCTGCCGGTGCCCTATTTTTCGTGCCCTCGGGTTTCTGGCGCTGCCGGCGCCAGTTTGGGTGCCCCCAGCGCTCATCCTGCGCAGCTCCACCATTTTACTCCGTTTGGCTCCGTTTCAGCTCCGATTTGCCCCGTTTCAGTTGCGTTGCATTCCTAACAGATAGCCCTATAAAATAAGCATAAAAACTTTTATTTAAAGTGTAATCTCATTAAAAAATATTCAAAAAGTTTAAAAGAGATTAAACATAGAAAGACATATCGAAAGGTGTCAAGCCAAAATTTGCTTTCTTGCTCGTTTTTGCTCCCAATTGCACCATTTTTGCTTCCTTTTGCTCCAATCACCATTTCTTGTGCCTAAAATAAAAAAACTTACAAAAAACCTTTCTTTTAAAGTGTAATATAACAAAAAATGAGTAAAATCATATAGCAAAAAACGTATATATTTTTGGTGCATCACATTTGGAAATATTAAAACATATAACTGAAGCTGTCTGCAGATGTAAAAGAAGATTCCATATCCTTTTAATGGAACTTTTATTAGAATTTGTAAACAAAATAAGATCATCAGCAAAGCATAAATGAGAAATGCTTATACCACATTTATGCTTATAATTAATGCTAGGATACTTTTCAAATAATTGATTAATAAATCTAGAAAAGTAATCAAAAGCAAGAATAAAAAAATAAAGGGATAAAGGATCTCCCTGCTTAATGCCTTTATTAGCTTTAAAATAACCATGGGAGTTGCCATTAATAACAAAAGAGTAATAATTATTATCCAGAATTCTGTAAATAAGCTTACAGAAAGCATCATTGAAACCATTAGCCTTCAAAACATCCATTAGAAATTCTCACCTAATAGAATCAAAGGCCTTCTTAATATCTATTTTAAAAATCACATTACCACATCTTTTACTTCTATCAAGATTCTACAATAACTCCTGCACAGTAAGGGCATTATCACCAATATATCTATTATTAAGAAAGGCAGTTTGACTAAGAGATATAGTCTCACTTAAAATAGGCCGAATTCTTTTAACCATAATTTTAGAAATGATTTTAGAAACCACAGTATTAATGCTAATAGGTCTAAAAGAGTCCCAAGAAGTAGCACCATTTTCTTTAAGAATTAAAACAATATTAGATGTCTTAAAATACTTAAATAAATCATTACCCATAAAAAAATTCTGAATATTATCAACAAGCTCAGAATTAATAATCTCCCAGCTTCCCTTACAGAATTCACCAGTAAAGCCATCCGGTTCAGCAGCTTTAGCAGCATCCATGCTATCAATATTATTCTTAATCTCAATAATTGAAGGAATATAAGTAAGAGAAAGAGACTGCAAGTTAATATTCTGGGAATACAACTCAATATTAATTTTATCAAGAACACTACCATCATTTGAAAATAAATTAAAGAAAAAATTGACACCATCATTAATGATATCATTCAAATTAACCAAAGTATTGCCAGACATATCCTTAATGCTAGAAATCATGTTGAATTTCCTTCTATTCTTAATACAGGCATGGAAAAAGGTAAAATTCCTATCTCCATCCAAAAAGTTAGTCTTAGAGCTTTTTGAGCATAGAAGGATTCCTCCATATTAATAGCATTAGTAAGATATTTTTGTCATCGTAAAAAAAGATCAAGATTAATATTATTAAGACAGTATTGAATTTCCAGATTCTTCACTCTGTCCTCAGTATCAGCCACCAATTTACTAAGATGCCCAAAAACAAACCAATTCCAATTTCTAAGAACCTTAGCAAGATGTTTCTGAATCATCCAAAGCTTACAGCTAGGATTGATTGGTAGAAAACCAAGCTTACAAACTTTTTTCAGCAAGATCTATTTATGGTTTTATGGTTGATTCCTCCTTCGTAAGGCTGTCATTCATTTATTTCCAACTGAAAATTTATTTATCCAAGTAAATATTATAACTCCCACTTCTATTTGAAGTGCAACGAAACAATCTTATCAATGTCTACATACATACCACTACTTTTTTCAGCAAGATATGTAGAATTAATACAAAAATACTTTCACAAGCTATCCATCACATTATTTCTCTAGTGTAGGGTGCTTCTATTTCTGAAACTTTTATGAGAAAAATGTCTGTTTTGTGGGAGAATTAGTGAAATACCTGTAGTTTTTTTTTATGCCAAAATTGATATTTGATAAGCAGAACCTTCAAAATCGGTTATTTCTTAAAGATGCCTTTTCAAGCTTTATTGATTGGGTGAAGTTGTCCATTGAGAACTTTTATTTCCCTTTTAAGATTAGTCTCTCTCTCAAGTGACAACTTTGTTTCTCTAGTGACCATTATTGTCCCAATACCTGTCTTCTATTATCATAGATAAACTCTGAAGTGATTAAAATAAATCAAAATGATTTGATCAAATATTCTATAAAAAACATCCCAAGCCTAACCTCTCTCTTTTTCTCTTCACCAATAATTTCAGTTTTTGCAAAGCTACTAAAACAAATTTCAACTGTCTTAGATTGGCAATGCATTTCTATCGTACTTCGGCATTTCAACAACCCTCGAAAATAATTTGATTATTAGATTTTGTTTTTTTTTTCTTTTTTTTTTCCGCAATAAATTTGTGTTTGCATATCTTATTATATTTAGCAGGGGTCCTTCTCCATCCCTCACCGAGGACTTTAATTCTTTTTATTAACTATAAGGCCACTAATTATCTACCATTTATTATTGACAAACTTAAAGCTAGTCCTTTTATAGTTGAAGGTGCTTTTTCTCACACTCTTTTTACTTTGTCCAATTTGTGATGCACGCCACTTTGATTGATATTCCAAATATTGGATCAAAGCTTTTTGCCATTCCTCCGTCCATTTTAATCAAATTCACTTTCACAAAACCGTCAATCCTTTTCAATGCTTGTGGACATCAGGATTATTTATCTGATTCTTACAAACTCTGTTCAGTAGTAGGACTTTTTGCTCACTCTTATACTAATAATTTTCGCACACATTAAATAGATTATGACAAATGCTTTATCCTATTAGACCTGCTAACGTGTTGATTGTTATCACGTGTTAGCCACATGGTGGTCGGACATCTTATGAATCCAAGGACGAAATATTTTGATGTTATTGACTTATCGCTTTGGCATTTTTGGACCTTTATTTAATGGTATCTCTCTTATAAAGATGCTTTTGGAGATAATATTATGTTATCTCTTGGGCAAATATTTATGTCCGGACTCTAGACGTACGGACTCCAATAATATATCGCCATGTGTCCTGCATCGCGGTGGTTATTTCAGGGTTATTGGTGGAACCACGACTGTTATTCTTTGGTTATTTTTAGGTTATTTCTGGGTTATTGAAGAAGATCCAATATATTCTACTTCAATAACCGAAAATAACATAGAAATAACCCAAAAATAACCTCCGAGATTCCACTTTAATGACCCCGAAATAACACCGCGGAGGGTATTTCTAGGTTATTTCTTGGTTATTTCTCGGTTATTGAAGAGAAACCATATATTCCACTTCAATAACCCCGAAATAACCCACAAATAACCTAGAAATAATCTCCGCGGTCTTTATTTCTGGGTTATTGAAGAGAAATCCACCGCGGAGATTATTTTGGGGTTATTTCTGGGTTATTGTGGAATCTGTTGTTCCACTTTAATATTTTTTATGGTGGGCCTGATACAGTACACATGGCAATATAATATTGGGAGTCCGCACGAAGAACTACGTCAGGAGTCTGGACAGAAAAATTTTGGGCTTCATGTCGACCTCTCAATCTCTGTGATTCTCTGTAATGACTTGCATAATTGTGATATAACTTGTGTTATGACCATAACATATTGATGCACTGCACAATTTTTCCTTCTCTTTCAGAATATCGTATGTATATCTCAATGCAAAGTACTTTTATAACATCCACATTTCTCATAAATGGTTGTCAGGTTTGTTTGGTAAGGCTTGATCTTGGAATTCCTTCAAACAAAAAAAGAGAAAAAAGGAAACTATCCTCATAATAGTTATAACTGACCCGTTATTTGATAACAAACTTGTAATTAATGTAGTATATATTTTTACTTTACACCATCTGAATTGTTAGACGAAAATAAAGCGATCTCTATATGGAAATTCTAGTTACCTTTCAATTGTGGTAAAAAATCTATTATTCAAAATAACAATAACTTGAAATCAATTATAAGAAAATATCGCATCGCAACCCAAAGGAAGCGTCGACAACGCAGAATTCAACATAGATTGAACAAAGATAGATTATTTCATTATATAAGTACGCAACAGTCCTGAAGCATGCGTCAGAATAATACTAAATCAATACACAACACATCCCCCAACAAACATCCGAACACCAACATTTATAACACTACTACGCGCAGCTTATGAAGAAGCCACAAATACATATAAAAAGTTAAAACAAACACAACATATTATAACACCACAATCGTACTCCAACTCCAGCAATAACACCAACATGTCTCACCTCTAACATCAGACTACTGAAACTATAATCAAGGGCTTTCAGTTGCAGTTGGTGGTGAGAAAGGAATAGATGGAATTGATGGAATTGATGGAATTGTTGGAATAGTGGGAATATTGAAAGGAAGACCTGACAATGGAGGCAGTGAAAAATCTGGAATCGTAGGTATGTTTGGTATTGATATTGGAATGTTAGGGATGCCTGAAATTGGTGGAATTTGAGGAATGTTAGGTATGGTGGGCAGCCCCGGTATTAATGGATTTGTTGATTGAAGAAGGTGGCGTGCACCGTGGCACTTGGAGTTTTCAAGTAATGCAAGTGCGATGAAAAAGTAGTACAAGTGAATAAGGCGAGCCATGGAGGAAAAGAGAAGTGGAAAGGAGAGAGTAAGAGGCAATTGTTATGTGGTTGATGAGAAAGAGGGTGCTTTATTGTTATTTTTATAGTGAATAGTTGAATAAGATGATGTTAAAAGTGTTGGACGTTTGAGCAATTCGTCATCTAGAGGTAGGTCGTTAGTTGGTTATCAAACTATTCATGCCTGCAGCTTTATTTTATAAATTTACGTGCTTGGGTTAATGTGCTTATGATATTTCAGCTATTGTTAGTTCATCTCCCTTGGCTTCTTTGCCACCTGGTGGAAAACGGCACTCATTGACTTCGATAACCTTGGCCGGTGGGTCTTTGAGAGTAGTTTTAGATGACTGCATCACATATATTTTTTGAGGGATTAGGTTTGGTATTATAATCTGTCGTTTAATATTTCTATTATGTTAATGTTAATGACAATACGTAATAATATTGAACCAATATGGATCACATATATAAAAAAAAAATTTTGTTCTTTTTTAAATAATCTCATTTGAGGCTATGGTCAATCTAACAAAGTCACAAGTGCACGGGTCCCTTCTAGTTCAGGTGCATCTTATTTAATTAATGGCATGATCACGTAAGATCTCACCTATCTTTTTTGCTTGTTGAGTTTACAATTAAGAATATTAAATAGATAGAATTAATATAAACGTGGAGCAATATTTGAGAATATTAGATATCTGATATTAGAAACTCAAACTGCTAAAAGAGACGTGCAAGCAGAACATTTTGTGGACGTAATTATGCCCTTCTTAGAGACAAGACTTGCTTTTTCTTGTAGGGGCCGTGCCCATTCTGGCTTAATTTGCTGCACTGATTAAATTAGTTGGGCAGGCTTTATTTCAAGGCATAGAATCAAGCATTTAATAAAAATCACATCCGTGGATCCCATAGACCAAGTTTATGTATAGACTAAGATAATCGCACCGTACGTATGTACTTTAGGGGCACAATATGCAATTGTACATTGACCCATTCCAAGAAATATGGGGTCCTTTTCATGAATTAGTGTTACACAATTTTTAATGTTCAATGTTGTGCCTCTCCCTCTCCCTCTCCCTCTCCCTCTCCCTCTCCCTCTCCCTCCCTCTCTCTCTCTCTCTCACTCTTTTATCCTTCAGTTCTTAATTTCTTAGACATTTCTCGCAGACAGATTTGGATTGAACGTCCTAAAAGGTGCGGTGAGCATGGAATCATGTCGTCTATCGGAAGAGGAGGACAACAGTCGCATAGAGAATGGAGTGATCAAAGAATAGTGGCCAACGCGAACCACCCGCGAGACGACATGGAGGAACAGAAGCAAATGGGAATGCAGGAGATAACAACTCAGAATATGGATAAGGTGACGGGCCAAATCACAGAGGTCATAAGGTTCATCGCAGCCCTAGTGGGAACCCATGCCCCATAGGAGCAAAACCCGACCAAAGAGGTGCTGTAGCGGACGGCGCAAAAAGGGCATATAACAATCCCGAGGGGACTGGTGACACGCAGTACCAAGATAATGTCGTATCTGCATAGGTGGAAAGGAAATGCGTCGGGTATACTAAAGCGCCACGTCAACCGGAGAACGCTTTCTCCCTCCAAATCTCTAGAGTGGAATCCTCAAAGAAAATCAAGTTACCGTCCATGAAAGCTTGCAGGGGACAGTTAGACACCAATGATCATATCACCGCATTTGAATCACTCATGTGCCTACTCATGAACTCAGGCGTGTTTAAGTCTCATCTGTTTTTCACCACTTTGAAGTCGTCGTCCTTAAAGTGGTTTCATGCCCACCCAGCTGAGAAAATCAACAACTTAGCTGATTTTAAGAGGTTGATCTTGGAATAGTTCACTAGAGCCCAGAAACCCACAAAGATTGTGCAGTATCTGTGGTAACTCAAGCAAGGTGAGCATGAGATTCTGCACAATTTCATTACACGTTCTCAGAGGGAAATCTTTAATGTGTAAGACCTCAAGGTTAACGCCTCCATGGCCGCCTTGAAACAAGCCTTGTGGTGCGAGAGGTTTTTATTACGACCCTAGCATCAACAAACCATCGGAGTTAGCTGAGCCATTGGAAAGGGCCAACAAGCAAATGCTAGCGGAGGAGAGTGCCCAAACATGAACCCAAAGGGCACCACATAAGACATGCCTAAAAATGTACTACATTTTTATATACATTTTATGTTCATGTTTAATGATATTGCACTTAACTGGAAGGTGTTTTGATTGTTTTAGTTTTAGGTACAAGAGATGGAGATTTATAAAAAAAGGAGCAAAAATGGAGCAAAACTAGGTTAAATGGGGCAAAGGAGCACAAAATGAATTCGTGCCTAGGCGCCAGCTTCTCGCGCCTAAGTGCTAGAACCTATACATGGAAACGGAGAGCCCAGCGCCATGACGCAAAGCAATTATTTCAAGCTTCTAGAAGGTTAGCGCCTGGGTTCCACGGTTGGGCACGTAGGAGCCAGAATCGGTTTTTTTCTTTTAAATAATGTATTTGGATGAATTTTGTGACTCTTAGGGATTTCAGAGGTTATCTTAACGAGGTGAGTGTAAGTCTGGTGTGGCTACTGTGTGGGGGTCTGGTGTGGCGTGAGTACAGAAAAGCAGGAAAAGTGAACAAGCTCTTTCATTTTCTACATATGGAGTGATATTTAAGAGTAATCGTAAGAAGAATTCTTTAAAGAAACTTTAGAAGATTTGCTTGGGAAGACGTTTGAGATAAGTATTTTGTATTTTTTTTTGAGTTTTTTGTTTGATTTTTATAAAAATTTATTGTGTAAACCTGATTTTATATATCAATTCATGTGTTATAGTTTTGTCCCCATGAAATCTGAGTAGTTTTTTTACCTTTGTCCTTGATATGAGAAATAATCAAGTCAAGGATTAAACTTTTTTAACATTTCTTTTACTTTATAATTGTGATGATTCATTACTTAGTACTTAATTTACTTATACTTCTAATTTGGCTAATTGTTAAGTTAAAACCTGTTGTAAACCATAAACCATGGATTTCTCAACTTGTAAAAATCACATTAATCTTATGGATGAAAAAGGTAGTCCATTGGTTCATGAAAATAGATAGGGAGATAAGCTTTGATGGGTGTAAATTGGTGATTCTAGGGTGACACGCTAGAACCTTAACCAATTTGATCTTGTGTTTGGAACCTAAAGCTAGGTTAGCCTAATTAACGGCTTTGGGCAGGCAAGAATCTAACTAGCATAACCAAGGATTTAGGAATTTAACTCTAGGTTAGCCAATGTTCTTTATTCACTCAGAAGATATTAGAGAATAAGTATGTTCCTATTTTTTACAAAACTACATTTAAATTTATAAACATTAGATTACTACACTGATTATAATCTCATTATAAGGAGATGGATTTTTCATACAATTTGATCTATTCTACATAAAAATTGTTTAGAAAAATCTAGCATTTTTTTTTGTTTAGAGATAGAATTTGTACCTAATAGTTACTTCTTTATACACATACAATTTTGACCTTAATTCCTAGATAATTGACCTATAATTTAAGTAGAATATTACTAATTTGATAAAAATAATTTTTCCTTCCCCGTGGGATTGATACTTGGGACTACAAGATTGTCCTATATTACTTGAAATAATACGTGCAATTGCATATTATCCCTAGTGTGCATAATTGATTGGTGGAGAAAAATGAACATTATTTATTAAATAACACTCAGTCGAGAATTAAGGGTGCGAGCACATTTGGGCAGTGGGAGTCCATTTTTTGGTGCCATTGTTTGCGTTTTAAATTGAAGTAATTACACACTAAGTACACACATATTGTGTCGAGATCAAGTTTTCAACATCATTTTAGGGGAAGCAACAAAACTTTTAACTTATAAATTTTAATTGAACTATAGAAATTTGTGTGTTAAAAGTATTTTTAAATAAAAATATAATAAAATAATATTATATTTAACTATTTGTACAATATTACTTTCTGAACTTTTACTTTTGTATGTGTAGTTTAGGATCTGAAGGATTAGTACCTTACGATTGTGAGTTAGAACGAAATATTAGAAAAATTTGAAAACAAAAAGAACGGAGAACAACTTGGATAAACAAAATGCTGAAAAATAACATCATCATGTATAAAGATCTTCAAGAGATTACACAAACCCTACAATAGATGAAATTCACCTTAGTATACAAACTCCTACTGTAGCGACTAACTCATCTGAACTAAAACCCGCCATAATCCAAATGGTACAAAACAACCAGTATGGGAGAACTCCATCGGAGGACCTAAACTTACGCCTAGCTTGTTTTGTAGAACTATGTGTTATATTTAAATACAACGACATATCAAATGACGCTACTAGACATAGAATTTTTCCATTTTCTTTAAAGGATAAAAATAAAATGTGGTTGAACTTCTTAGCACCTGTATCAGGATGTAGGGTGATTTATCGCAAAAATTCCTAGCTAAGTATTTTCCACCTTGAAAAACTGCTAATCTTGGAAATGATATTTCCTCATTTTCCTAGTATGATGGTGAGTCAATATACAAACATTGGGAACGATTTAAAGAACTCCGTAGGAAGTGTCCACATCATGCTTTGCCAAACTAGTTGATTATTCTACTATTCTACAATGGGTTAGTAGGATGCCTTAGATCTATTATTGATGCTTTTGCTGTTGGTTCATTGATGTCAAAACCATTTATTGATGCATATTATTTAATTGAAGAGAAGGCCATGACTAACTTTTAATGGCCCTCTCAAAAGGGTAAACCCTAAGAAAGTAGCTAGTGTTCATGATACTGATGTGATATATATTTTAGCTTCTCAAGATTTTGCTATATCTGCGAAGTTAGACTAATTCAGAATGAACCTACATCAAACACTTCATGTGATTAAAGAAAACTCATTGAGACAAATAATTGATTCTCAATCACCATGATATGAGACTTTAAGTGCAATTAATAATAACCCAATAACTCATATTCTAACTAGTATAACTTAGGTTGGAAGAACCATCCTAACTTTAATTGGTTGGAAACCGAAAATGGGGGAACAATTAAGCGAACCCATTGAGGAACTGGAACAACCAAGGTCGTAATAGCTATATAGCTTCTTATCCTTCAGACTTTAACAATAACCATCAATTTTAGGAGTAGAAGTTATTTATGAAAGAAGTGGTGTTGCAGATGGGGAATCAATTACAAAATTAGAGTGCTATAATTAGAAATATGGAGAATCAACTGGGACAAATTACTAACTCCATTAGCAATAGGCCTCAAGGAACTCTTTTTAATAACACTGAAATTAATCATAAAGATAAAAACAAAAAGTAAGTTAAAGCTGTCAAGCTAAGAAGTAGTAAAGATTTAGATACTGAAGTGCAAAAAGCGATTGAAGTTGAGAGAGAAACGAAGAAAACTGAAGAATCTGAAGAAAATATTTCTAAGGATATGGAAAAAAATATTTCTCCAACTAATCTTAATGTAGAAAAACCACCAACTTCATTCCCTCAAAGACTTAGACAAAAAAAGTTGGATCAACATTTTTCTAAGTTCTTCAGAGTATTTAAGAAGTTAATGATAAATATTCCTTTTGCTGAAGCTTTAGAGCAGATGCCAAGTTATGTAAAGTTTATGTAGGATAACTTAAATAAGAAAAAGAAGTTTGGTGATCATGAAGCTGTGGCATTGAGTGAAAAATGGAGTGCAGTAATTCAAAAAAAAGCTTCCTAAAAAACATAAAGATTCTGGTAGCTTTACTATTCTTTGTGCAATAGGAGACATATATTATGGAAAAGCTCTATGTGATTTATGGGCTACCATTATCGATATTCAGAAGTTTAGGCTTAGGAGAGATTTCTCCCACAACTATAACCCTTCAATTAGCTAATCGATCAATCACTTATTCTAAGGGGGTTATAGAAGATGTGCTTGTTAAAGCAGATAAATTTATCTTTCCTTAAAATTTTATCAAATTAGATATGTAGGAAAATAAAGAAATACCAATCATTTTAGGGACACCATTCCTTGCTACTGAATGAGTTATGATAGATGTTCAGAAAGGAGAGTTAACGATGAGAGTTAATGGCCAGGAAGTTACTTTTAATTTGCTACAGTCAATGAAGTATCCAACTAAAGAAAAGATAATGAATGTTTCCTGATGGAGATATTGAATTATATATGTAGTAGCCAATTCCAAGAAGATTTTGAAAATAAGACTGAAAGACATGAATTAAACGAAGAGATTGAAATAGACTTTCACGATGAGATGAAGATGTCTTTTAATGAGGATTCAAATTATGTTCAGGAGAGGTTTCAGATTTTAGATACTACATAAAATATTAAATCTTTAATTCTATCTATGGAAGAACCTCTTGAACTTGAGATGAAGGTACTTCCTACGCATTTAAGGTGTGCTTTTCTAGGAAACTGATCTACACTACCTATTATAATATCCTTATATTTAACTCAAATTCAAGAAGAAAAATGAATGGAAACTTTATGAAATTGTAAGAAAGCCATTGTATGGACAATAACATATATTAAAGGTATCGACCCTTCAATTTGTATGCATAGAATTTTAATGGATGATAACCATAAGCCAAGGGTAGATCCTCAAAGGAGATTGAATCCTATCATGAGAGAAATTGTAAAAAAAAGTTAAAGTGGTTGTATACTGGTATTATCTATCATATTATTGATAGTGCTTGGGTTAGTTTGATTCACTGCATTCCTAAGGAAGGAGAAGTGACCATAGCTGTAAATGAATGGAGTACATTAATTCCAACACGAAAAGTCACTAAGTGGTAAATTTGTATTGATTATACAAATTTAAATTTAATCGTTGACCCGACCTGAAATTACTAATATATTTATACTTCAAAAGATTTCCAAAGCTTGTCCCAAATTATATTTAGCTGCTAGTGTTAATAATGAAATGATTTAGAAAATAGATAATAAGCCTTCACACTAGGGGTACTACGCAAGTATACGTATCGTTTCAAGTAATATAGTATTTTCCTTAAAAGC
The DNA here is from genome assembly GCA_022702705.1 of Papilionanthe hookeriana x Papilionanthe teres. Classification (NCBI taxonomy): domain Eukaryota; kingdom Viridiplantae; phylum Streptophyta; class Magnoliopsida; order Asparagales; family Orchidaceae; genus Papilionanthe; species Papilionanthe hookeriana x Papilionanthe teres. The sequence goes on from CM040436.1 coordinate 64,399,413, forward strand.
TTGGTATAGATCCGACGAGGAAAGATGTAACTTCTAAATTAAAACTAAAGAAAACTTATATGGCAAACCTTATATGAATCAGTCTTCTTCTTGACCTTCCACATAATCATCGTAGCCATGAAGAGTTGCCAACTTTGCAGGTGTAACGGGAAAAATTAAAAAGATAGAGGAGGAAATGACGATTATTCAAACTATGGTCAACAATATCTCTAATCAATTTGAACATATGGATTGTCAGATTAAGCTTTAAGTAGATCAAGTTGCAAAGTTCCAGGAGGTACAAGCAAGAATGTATCAGAAAAATAAGTGTATCATAGATGAATAAGCAGAAGAATTTCCCGACAGTCCTTTTTATAATCTGTATGTGCACCACCAATCAATGAATGCGATTATAAAGGAGAATAGTATTAATGAAGAAAGCAAATAGTGTCTATGTTTGTGTGTTGAACGCTGATTCGTAGGTGTCTGCATGTTGGTATGTCTATGTGTTGATTTGTTTATTTTTCTGTATCTACTTATCAGTTTATGCAGGATCTATAATTTTTTGTTTATTTAGAATTGCTGAATATTATTATATGATTATGTGTAGTCTGCTGTGTTTATTAGTATGTTTATTTTATAGTGTGTTTTATCAATAATTATGTGTCGACGTGTTTAGGTTGACTGATTTTCTAGGATTATTCTTATTTAGGTGTCATGTATTTGTGAAAGTTAGTTCAAGTTTGAAAGATGATAAATTTTCTAAATAAATATTGAATCAAACAAATTAGTGTCAAAAAACTTTAGTGTGCGGTTCTTTTGTCTAAAAAAATCAAAAATTAAAAACTGAGCACAGGCGATCAGGCGCCGAGACTTAGTACCTAAGTGCAACTTACTCGAGATCAGGGCACCTAAGCACCAAAATCGGGCGCCTAGGCGCTAAACCGGTAGAATTGCCAATTTACCCTATTAAACCCCAAAAATAACCGATTCACGCCATTTTTGCTGCTCGAATCATCTTCTTCCTCCCCCAACTCTTTGTTGGTGCACATTAGGGCTTTCCCTAGATCGTTATCTTTGACATTTTTGGGCTAAAAAACTTTGGATTTCTTCTTCTTCGGGTGAGATTTACAGTTTGTCAAAGAGATTGTCTACTTTCACCATGGATTTCTTTCACATTATGAAAATGCTAAAAATTTAATAATTTTTGACAAATTAGTGAAAAAAATTCAATGTGAGAAGCTTTTTAGCTTGTAAAATGCGTATATAAGCATATAGGATATATATTTGGAATTTATTTGGATTTTTATTTAATTTTTTATTAGATTTTATATGATTCATAAAACAAAGATGGGAAAACAAAAAGAGGTCTTTGATCATAGGAGTTATATGGATTTCATGCTATACGTGGATCTGGGGCTAGAACATCATATATTCCTTCTACTTCTAGGCCAACTACCTCTCGTGCTTCTACCCATCCTCCTACTAGCATGGACACTATGCTTGATCGTGTACAAGAGTTACAGGATGATAGATCTTACGTAGAGAGTCAAGTACAAGACTTTCAAGACCATTTGGAACACTTTGATTCTTATCTCAAAATGGAAAAGTGATTACGGCAAGGGCTTCCGTATCTCTCTTGTGAGCTTTCTTAAAGGAGATAAGACTGTGGAGTTTCCTTCTTATCCACAGTATTTAACGTTTGAACATCACATTCCTATGGAAGAAGATGATGATGATAATGAGGACGATGAGGAGTAGTAGTTTGTTATAAGTTTGGGTGTACTTATTTTCTCCTTGCTGCTTATGACTTTGTTATTCTACTTTTAGTTATTTGGTTGTATTGAACTTTGTGTTATTTGTTACAATGGCTTCGTAGATTCTTTACTTTTTGTTTTTATTGTACTACTATCTTTTTTATGTCTTAGTTTATATATATGTCTGTTTTAGTGATAGAGTAGTTCATTACATAGCAAATCTTCATGTTATAACATCTTTAATTGAGAATTATTTTATGCTCCACAGCTGTCTTTACTGTTTATACTTGTATACTTTTCATGCTTAAAAATTTTGGTAGAAAATAATTGAGAACTATTTTAGTCCTACATGAACTTTTTCATTAAATGTTTTAAAATAATTAAAAATTTAAGCTTGGGGGAAGGAGAAAAAACTTTAAAATAGTAAGTTTTATTTGTCCTCAATAGACTACATTTTAAAATTATTTTAAAATAACACATGGTATGTGGTGTTATCTTTAGAAAACTATATTTTTGATTCTATGAATGTTATAGTAGACTTAAGTTAATTTTTTTCTGTAATAAGGAGTAGTTCTAGAGTTAATATATATAGTATAAAAGAATAAATATACGCTTTTACTATTTATTTAAAACACTAGGAATCATAGATTTACACTTTAAAAATAATTGAGTCTCTTTGAAAAATCATTTTTATACTAATACACATTATTATGTAAAGAAATGTGAGATTTTTTAACTTTAGAAGGAGGATAATAAAGTTCAAAAGCATTAAAGGCTATTTAGATATAGTAATCCTCACATAAAAAATGTAAGGATTAAAAAGATCTTGAAAGAAAAGGAAAAGAGAACTAAAAAGAAAATATGTGGGGAGAAACTTGAGGTGATGCCTAATTAAAAATTGGCTTCACTTGAATCATCTTAAGGGAAGAAACTTAATTACAATTTTGAAATTATTATCAATTCTAAATATATTAGTCAAATCTTTACTAATAAAGATCTCATATAATTCTATCTTTTAACTCTTCTACAGTTCCAAAATCTGACAAATTTCAATTATTTTTGATATGAATAGAAAATTAGAATTCCTAACTTGATTGTTAGATATTCTTATACCCCAGCTCTAGCATGAGTTATTGAAAATATTTCTAAAGTTACATTATCACATTTATGTGGAAAAACTATAGGAACCTTTAAATAAACTGATAGCCATAAGTCAAAGCAATTTTTTTTCTAAAATATGAGTGTTACTAGAGGGCAAGTAATAGTGAAGTTTGGGGGAATTGACATGCCTAAAAATGTGCTACTTTATATATATATTTTATGCTCATTTTTAATGATATTGCACTTTAATGGAAGCTATTGTGTGTGATTTTGGTTTCATGTACATGGGATGGAGTATTGGAGAAAACGGAGCGCAAGTGGAGCAAAACGGGTCAAATGGAGTAAATGATCACAAAGTGAACTAGCGCATTGGTGCCAGCTTTTAGTGCTTAAACGCCAGACCATGTACATGAAAACTGAGAACCCAGTATCATGGTGCCAGGATCTGGCTCCTAGGCATCAGGCAATTATTTTCAAGCTTCTAGAAGATTGGTGCCTAGGTGCTACGTTTGGGTGCCTATGCGCCAAGATCAGTATTTTTTTTAAACTTAATGTATTGGGAAAAATTTTGAAGAGGCATCTGAAGTGACTCTTGAGGATTTCAAGGGTTATCTTAAGGAAGTGATTGTATTTCTGGTGTGGTTGTTGTTTGGGGGTCTGGTGTGGCGTGAGTAGGTATCTCAAGTTGTGTGTATGGGGGTGTGTCTCTTCCTGGGTGTGTGGATGAAGTAGAGGAGGCCAGGGCCTAATATCTTCAAAGGCTTTAGAGTGTAGGAGAGGCGGAAAAGTGAGAGATTTTTCTCATTTTCTACATTACTGTGTGATTTTTGAGAGTGATCGTGAGGAAAATTCTTCAAAGGAACTTCAAGTTTTGCTTGGGAAGGAGTTTAAGATAACTATTTTTATTTTTATTTGAATTTTTGTTTGAGTTTTTTTAAACTTTATTGTGTAAACCTGATTTTACATTTCAATTCATGTGTTGTTGTTTTGCCCATAAGAAATCTAAGTTCTTTTCTTTATCTTTCTCCTTGCTATGAGAAAGAATCACATGTAGGATTAAACTTGTTTAGCATTTATTTTATTCCAATATTGTGATGATTCATTACTTTGTACTTAATTTATTTATACAATTTGACTAATTGTTTAGTTTAAAACTGTTGTGAACCATAATGACCCGAGAGAGATATGGATTACTCAACTAGTAAGAATCACATTAAACTAGTATATGAAAAAGGTAGTCTATAAGTTAGTGCAAATAGATAGAGAGATAAGTTTTGATTGGTGTAAATTGGTGATTCTAGGGTGACAGGCTAGAACCTTAAAAATTTGATCTAGTGTTTGGAACTTAAAGCTAGGTTAGCCTAATTGAGGGCTTATTGGGTACTCTTGGGTGACAGACTAGAATCTACCCAGCACAATGATGGATATAGGAACTTAACTCTAGATTAGACAATGTTCTTTATGTACTTGAAAGAAAGTAAATAATAGGTATGCACCTAATTGTCATAAAATTGCATTTAAATTTATATACATTAGATTCCTACACTGAATATAATCTCATTACAAGGAGCTCAATTTTTTATACAATTTGAACTCTTCTACATAAAACTAGTTTAAAAACATTTAGCATTTTATTTAGGTGCACAAATAGAACTTATGGGTATTAGTTAGTTTATTGTACACATATAATTCTCACCCTAATTCCTAAATAATTTACCTACAGTATAAGTAGAATTTTACTAAGTCGATAAAAAGAGTTTTTCCTTCTTTGTGGGATTGATACTTGGGGACTAAAAGAATGTCCTTACTTAAAATGCTATGCATAATTACGTCGTATGCCTAGTGTGTAAAATTAAATTGCGGAGAAAATCAAAATTATTTATTATATAGCACTCGGTCGAGAATTATGGGTGCAAGCACATACTGGCGGAGGGAGTCAAGTTTTTGGTGCCATTGTTAGCGTTTGAAATTGAAATAATTACACACTAAGCACGCACATATTATGTCAGGATCAATAGCCATAAAAGAACTCCTCAGAGTGAAAGATCAAAGCCAAGGGAGGAATGTTGATTGCCCATCCCATGCCAATTTGAAGATGTCTCATCCTCATGCAATGGTAGAAGGACTGGATAGTATAACCAACACGACAGATAAGGAAGGAATCGAGATCCACGTTCAACCAGGTACTATAAGACTCAGACACTACACTATAAATAATAATACAGAGGTTGTAATGGCTTGCAAACTACCTTTCTAAGGGTCTCTATGGAAAAAATCCAGGACACCATCTAGGACAAGGAGTATTTCAAGGATTCCACATCGATGTGAGTCAAGGGCTTTCCTCGGGAAATGAAGAATTACTACAAGTACCATAGAGATCACGACCATGAAATGGAGGATTGCAGGCACCTCTAAAGTTTTCTATAGCTGAGAAACAAAAAGAGTTGGTGGCCTAGAACTACCTTTTTAAGTGTCAATGAAAAGCCAATCAACTTTCCCACTGAAAATAAGAAGGTAAAGGAGAGTGAAAACAACGAAGAAACCAGAGAGACAAATGCAGAGAAGAAGAAGAGGAGATGGAGCAGCGTTGGGGTGGCGAGTGGGGGTTACAAAAGGTATGTGTTCAGAGTGGTGAAGCAAGTGCATCCGAGGATGAGGGTTTCAGTGAAGACTATGTCCGTGATTGATGGTAAGATGTACGATATGTTCGAGAGGATTGCAGAGGAGGCTGCGCAGCTGAGTAAGTACACTAATAAGTTGAAATTGTCTTTTAAGGAAATACAGGATGTTGTCATCTCATAATGCGGGGAGGGCTAGAAAGCATGCAAATTTTGAGGGATTGAAGGCTGTCACAACCTATATGGGTAAATAACTCGGATGAATAGGGGGAATGGCTTTAGTGTTTAAGTAGATTTTTGCTATTTTTATGAATGTTGTCCTAAGTTTTTTGTTATTTATGTATGTTGTCCTATGCTATAGTTGGTGCTAGATTTTTGCAAGAAAATGGCTTTTTGGATGTTAATTAGGGTTTTATTTTGTTAAGTAGACTAACCTGATGATGCAACAAAAATATATGTTATTTTTGCTATCTAATTTTATTTTTTTGGTGATATTGCACATTAAAGACATGTATTTTTCATGATTTGTTGCAGGTATGATGATTTTAGGTGATTGGAGCGAAAAAAAGCAAATATGAACCAATTTGGAGCAAAAAGGAGGAAAATAGTTTCTGGCGCCGCCCGCGCCATTTTCTAGAGAATTTAGCAATTAATTCGACGGTAGAGCGCTGCCGGCGCCTTATCGTGCACCGCCGGCGCCCAATGTCGGTGAACTTCAAATTTGAAGAGTTTTCACGACTTTTTGAAGGGATTCCTATGGAAACTCTTGGGATTTTGTTCCTAACTTATATGTAACTGTTTTTGGACGAAAATTAGTGTGTGTCTTGTGTATTCTAGAGAGTCTAGTGTGTTTTGAGTGTTAGGGCTTAGGAGAGAAGAGTCTAGAAGTGACAATTTGAGAGGGATTCTTCTCTAAGGAGTGAAGGAGAAGGAGTAAAGTGAGAGATTGCTTCTTCCTTTCAATTCTAAAGAGGAAATTGAGTGTTGCAAAGAAGATAGAAAAGGATTCGAAGGAACTTCAAGGGAATTGCATTGGGGAAGAGAAAGTTATAAATTGTATTTTATTTTGTGGTTTGTATGACTTTTCTTTTATATGTAAAATCTATGTTTTATTGTGTCTTCTCTATGAATTCTGAGTAGTCTCCTATGTCTTTCTTCTTGCATAGAGATGTGATGATGTGTTGATGTGGATTTGAAGTGTTTTAAATTATTAAAGAAATTGTGATGGTTTGTCATTTTGAACTTAATTTATTTCGATCTGGCCAATTGGATTGTTAAAATATGTTGTGGAACAATAACTGTGAAAGGAATTAATGTCTTACAACAATAATGAAGAACCCATTCAATTTCCATGGATGAATTACGTAGTTCATGGGAATTGAGTGCAAATAAATTGATGGACGTCAAATTGGAGGTTTCAGGGTGACAGGCTGAGATCCCCAATTTGGTCCTAAGATTAGTAACTAAGCTCGAAGGTTATCCTTTAGGTAAATGGTGAGTGGGAGCTCTGTAGTGGCAGCTGGTATCCTCCCAGCCTAGCCTTAGATTTAGTAACTAAACTTAGGATATGTTAATGATCTTTTCTTGCTTAGATGAGGGGTACTCTTTTAAGGGTAAAGAATCAATTATGCTCCTATTTGGCACAAAACCATAGATAATCATTCCATATCATCCACACATCATATTCTCATTGCAAGAGGAAAGATACTTTTCTTATATATTAAAACCTTTCAAATATATAGCTTAGTGTGTGTCTGATAGTTGATTCTGTTTTAAAGATATAAAAGTAATTGCAGTTTGTTTAACTGTTACTGTTCTCTGCATCTTGGTAGTAGAAGTAAACATTAAACTTTAATAGCAATTTAAGTATTGGAATTCAGTATTCCATTATCAATAGTGAGTTTCTACCCTTCCTTGTGTAATCGATAAACCGGACTCCATTAGAGCCCTGCATTACTTGATACGATATGTATACTTGCGTTAAATGTTTGGACTTTACAAAATCATTATAAATATATATAAATTTTAGTTCATAAGTTCTTGCAATATAAAAGACAGTCCGTGAATCAAGTTTTTGGCGCCTTTGCCGGGGAAGGAAGGAATCGAAGGAAGAAATCGAAGAAAAAAAGTATAAATAGTATTTATTGATAATATAGTAACTGAAAACCTTTACTTTGTAGTGTATAATTGTGTGTTTGTTTACTTTTTAAAGTATTTGTATGATTTTATATGCGTCGTAGTGGATCTATAGGTTTAGTACCTTAAGATTCGGAGTTAGAGCGTACTTTTAGAAAAATTAGAAAACAACAAAAACAAACTGAAAATCCTTACGAAATGGCAAATAATTTAGATAATCAGAGAAATGATATTGGAAATTTGTTAAGACCTTTAAGAGATTATGCTAACCCAACAGCAGATGAAATTCATATATCTATTTAAAATCCTGATGTTGTTGCTAAAACATTTGAACTTAAACCTACTATTATCCAAATGGTACAAAACAATCAATTTGAAGGAACACCTAATGAGGATCCAAATTTATATCTCGCTAGTTTTCTAGAACTGTGTGCTACTTTTAAGTTTGACAGAGTGTTGAGTGACGCTATCAGACTTAGAATTTTTCCTTTTTCATTAAGGGATAAAGCTAAGGCATGGTTAAATTCGTTAGCACCTGGAACAATTAGAACTTGGGGAGAATTGTCTCAAAAGTTTTTTATTAAAATATTTTTCTCCATCAAAGATTGCTAAGATAAGAAATGATATCACATCTTTTGGTCAGTTTGAAAGAGAATCAATATATGAAGCTTGGGAGAGATTTAAAGATCTTCTTAGGAAGTGCCAACATCATGCTTTACCAGATTGGTTAATAATTCAAAAATTTTATAACGGATTAGTGGGATCATTGAGATCAATTATAGACGATGCTCCTGGTGGATCGTTGATGTCAAAACCTTTTGATGAAGCATACACATTAATTGAAGAAATGACTACTAATAATTTTTAATGGCCCTCTGAACAGGTAAATCCTAAAAGAGTAGCTAGTGTTCATGATTCAGATATGATGACTATGATAGTTTCTCAAATTGCAGCCCTTTCCATGAAAATAGATCAATATGGAATGAATTATTCTCAACCACCTCAAGTGTTAGAGAAAATTTCATTTGGACAGAAAACAGAATCTCAAACACCTTATGAGACTTTGAATGCTATTAATAGATCTAACAATCCTTATTCAAATTATTATAATCCTGGTTGGAAGAATCACCCAAACTTCAATTAGAATAATAGTAATGCCAATGTTAACCCACATTGCGGGAACAGTTCTATACATCCAGTTGGAAATTTAAACAATCAAGGAAATACTAATTTTAGACCATCTTATCCTCCTGGATTTAATAGTAACCCGCAATTTAAGGATAAGAAGTTGTCTACTGAAGAAATGATTATGAATATAGGAAATCAATTACAAGCTCAAGGTTTTGCGATGAAAAATATTTAAAATCAATTGGGGCATATTTTCACTGTACTTAATAATAGATCTTCTGGAATGCTTCCAAGTAATGTTGAGATCAATCTAAAAGATCAAAATAAGGAACAACTTAAGGCTGTTCAATTAAGGAGTGGAAAGGAATTGGAAACAAGAGTGCAAAAAGAAGTTGAAATAGAAAAGGAGAAGGTAAATTTTGAAAAAGGTTCAAACAAGATTTATCCAGATTTGGATTATCCTCTTGAACCAATGAAGATTACTGTTGAAAAACCACAGCCTTCATTTCCTCAAAGATTGAAGCAACAAAACAAGAGAACTGAAATTTAGGTACAAGCCTAGAAAGAGGGGAATCAGAATTTAGGTACTAATCCCGAAAGGAGAGAGTCAGAATTTAGGTACTGATTTCGAAACGAGGACCGAAATTTCGGTACCAGCCTCGAAGGTTGATGATTGACTTGTGAAGATTTTGGTGTTTAGAAGTGTAGTAGAAGATTGGAATGGGACATGAAAGTGTTTCACATCCCGAAAGATTTGATCAAAGATTGATTGTTTGGTGAAGGATGTGAATCCAAGCCATCAGAACCAAATCGAGAATTTCATGGTTCCGTGTCAGTCGACTCAGCCGAACTTCTCAAAAGAGGGAAGTAATCGCAGAGAGTTAAAAGAATTTGAGTACAACCGGAGGATGGAGGATTTTAGATTTGGGATTCGTTTTCATTGTTTTTTTTGTATTAATGTTTTGATTTTTGTTTCGATCTTCAAATTTCGTTTCGATTGGAATTTCATTTTAACTTGGATTTTTGTTCATTTCTCTTGTTTGTAATTTGAGATTTTGAGTTGATTTGCTTTGAGCTCTGGTTTTGTTCTTATTTAGATTTTGAATTTGAATTTTTGTTTTGTTGTTATTATTTTTATTGGGTTTCGGTGAATTCCATTTTTTTTTATTATATTTCATTCAAATCGTTCTTCATTCAAATTTTCTTTAAATCGAGTCAAACTCAGATTTAGTGGCGTTTGCAGTCAATTGCACAAAACAAAAGGCAAAAATACGACATAGTCGTTTCCATTGAAATGTTGAGAGTAGATATCATATGATTCCACAAAATTATTTCTGATGATTGTTTTCTTGAAAACAGACTTTTACAAAATTCCTGTATATCTGAGCACAGTCTGTACTGACATCTTCATGTCATCTGGCAAAATTGCCTGTTTGAATCCGTCCATGTCTGAAAAGTAAACTGCATATGTAATAAAATCACCTTCTAAGCCACTTTCCGGAGGAGAATCCCACGTAAGTGTGCTTTAGAGGTGTGTTACCACTATGTAGCTTACAGCTCATAAGGCTGCAAATTCTCTAACTCTGGATCTGGCTGGAAGTAGACTGGAATCTTGCTCTCATCCATTCTCCTGAAGGTGATGAAGATCCGTTGGTAGGGAACCCATGGTATGCAGTGCTTCGCTACATCTGCACCATTTCCTTGTAGTACAAGGACAAAGCCTACCAGTAAAGGTATCTCTACTGGCCCTCGAAATTCTCTGGGGCCAACTATCCGGAGTTCCGTCCCGAACATGATGTTGCATTGATTAAGGAAGGAAACAGTGCAAAAGGGTCTCACAAAGTCGTGATGGTCTACGTGGGGTGGAATGCAATCTCCTTCTTCACAAATGTTGATAATGCAGCTATTCGGTATGCAGTCAGCTGGTAAGACTCACCAAGCTACCATCCTCTTTATCATTTTCTTAATTAAAACTGGCATTGGATCCACTTCATCGTAGATGAGTATCCCTGGTGGGTTTCCTCTTTTATCATCAGCAAAGTTATAGCAGCATATGAACTGGATTGTAATCCTCCCCTTGCCTCGTTTCCATTTCTGTGGCTCGGAGTAGGTCTTGCTCCATAGTCGTCCAGCACGGCCCTGCTTTTTCAGTTCAAAGATGTACTCCATGATCTCACTCTGCTCGTAGAAGGAGAACACATCAGTATGAAATTTTAGTCCCTCCAGAATATTGACATACTTGACCTAAATCCTCTGAAAATATTCAAAATCCTGTTTCCGAACTCTCTGGATCATTTCCAACTCGTGCTCTAAGAAAATCTGGAACTGTCGGGGTCTGGTGACGTATTGCAGGATGTACGGCTCTACACCGACACACTCTCCTGCAATCATCACTGCCTCAGGTACGGGCTCTGTAGTGACCTCCTCTGGAACAACCTCTGCTATGGTGCTCCTGAGGACTGGCCTCCTCGAAGCAACTGTCGCGATCGTCGAAATCTCTTCTTTATTTTACTCCTCTGTCAATTTCTTCAGCATTCTGTAAATACGACGGTTCTTGTTTCTTCTTTGAGTCGGGGTCAAGGTGGCTCTTCTCTCCCCCTAGATGTCATTAGGGACGGAACTGACAAGCTTCCCTCCTGCTGCGGTTATCACTGACTTCATGTTGTTGTCTTCAATTGCGTTAATCTTCCTTTTTTGATTGGCAGTGTGTTGAAATTTCTCACTGAGCCTCATTACTGTCTTTTCACGGGGTTCCCCGGGTCTACAGTAGCCCAAGAAATTTCCTCATATTCTAGCTTCATCTGTGCAAAGTCCGAGTCAACCGATCACAGCTCTAGCTTTCTGCTCCTCTTCATTAAGTGCAAGACTTACACCATCTTTAGAAGAAAGGACCAGCCTCCCGCTCGACATCTTCCTGCGAAAACAAGGAAGGGATCAGGGGCCAAACCTAAACGGAACGAGAACAATAAGAATTTTAAATTTATTGTATTTTCTTTTATTCATATATATATAATCATTTTATTTTGAAATTTCATTGGGAAAGAGAAAGATTTGATTTAGAGTTTTGAAATTGTAACAAGTTTTGATTTTTATTTTATTTGAGAAAATTTCCTTTGTATTTTGGTTTTAAAGTTTTTATTATTAATATTTTGGGTTTGGATCGAGTTGCACACAATTATTACGTCGGTTCTTCTATGAGAAAAACATTATTTCTAAAGTCCGCTCTTCGAAACATCACGTCGCGTAATATTTCTTTAGATATCATCTATTGATAGGAAGCATTGGTCGCTCTCTACGGTAATCCATGAGTTGGTAAGAGCCTCCCGAGTAGACTTTCTTGACTACAAACGGTCCCTCCAAAGTTGGTTCAAATTTACCCCCTATCTTGCAGTGTGCAAGAATAGGTCTTCTGAGAACGAGAACTGATTCACCAACTTTGAAAGTTCTTCGGCGGACCACTTTGTCGTGGGCTTGAATCATCTTAACTTTATAAAACTCCAAACTTTGCTGTGTTAAAAGTCGTTTTCTTTCCAAGCTTTCAAATTCTTTCAGTTGTAATCTGGCGTTCTCTTCTATAGTGATCTTATTTACGACTGCAATTCTGAGCGACAGAAGCTGAACCTCCAAAGGCAAGACAGCTTCAGACCCGTACACTAGAGCATAAGGTGTAGACTGAGTAGGTGTTCTGAAAGTTATTCTGTAGGCCCATAAGGCTTCTACTAACTTCTCGTGCCAATTTCTTTTGTTATCGTCCAAAATTTTCTTTAGGATTTGGACGAGAGTTTTATTAAAAGCCTTGACCAAGCAGTTTGCTCTTGGGTAGTAGATCGTCGAGCAGCGCAAATCTATCCCTTGTTTTCTGACAAAACTGTTAATCTTCGTGCTTTTGAATGCGGATCCGTTGTCTGAGATAATTCTGTGCGGTATCCTAAAATGGTAGACGACTTGATTCTTGAAGAATTGTAACACGTGATGTGCCTTCACTTCTCTGAGCGGTACTGCTTCTGCCCACTTTGAAAAATAATCTGTCGCTACAAGGATGAAACGATGTCCTCTTGAAGAAGGCGTTTCTATCGGGCCCACTATATCTGTGCCCCAACATTCAAATGGCCACGATGCGATTGTCGGATGTAGCACATTTGGAGGTTGATGTAGAACCACTCCATGCACTTGGCACTGGTGACAACTTTTGGCAACCATCATGCAGTCGGTCATCATTGAGGGCCAGTAATACCCTAGTCTTTTAATCTTCATTTTCATCTTTGGACCTAACTGATGAGCGCCACAAAGTCCTGAGTGTACCTCTTTAACAATTTCACGAGCCTCGGACCCACTCAGGCACCTTAGCCACATCTGATCGAAAGACCTTTTGTATAAGGTATTGTTTATTAAGACGTATGACAAAGTTCTTTTCTTGATTTGATGAGCTACCGACTTATCGTCTGGTAGTTTTCCTTTTACAAGTAGTCTATTAATGGCTGCCGCCAATCTTCTATAATTTTTGCCACTGCTGCAACTGTCTCTTCATTTCCCAGTCTACACAAAGTGTCTATGTCAATTTGTGATAGGACCTGTCGTCCCTGCACTGTAACTTTAACTGATTCTCTCTGTGGACATGTGAATTCTTTTGCAAGTCAGGCCAAAGCGTCTGTAAGGGCATTCTCTTTTCTGGGAATCTTGTAGATCATCGCGTTTAGAATTTGCTCTAGCAACTTCATTGTATACTGAAAATACTGCTCGAGTCTGGGCTTCAAAATTTTGTACTGTCCAGCTACCTACTGTATAATCAACTGTGAATCACCATAAATGTTGATATCTGTTATGCCCAACTGAATGGCTAATTCCAGTCCAGTTGTAAGAGCTTCATATTTTGATTCATTATTTGTACATGGTTCTATCAAATGGTAGGAGTATCTTAACATTCCCCGCTCCGGTGTTATGAAGATTAGTCTGATTCCTGCCTTAACGGGCACAATTGTTTGCAATTCTTCATCTCGTTGTGCTGATGATGCTCCGTCGAAGTACAATTCCCAATGTTGATCATTGGGGTCTTCTAAGATCGTTATCTGCTCGTCTAGTAAGTCGCCATTGAGAGGCGATTCTGCCGGTAAAGGGTGTGCTGCGAGGAAGTCTGATAGGACTTATCCCTTTACGGCACGAAGAGGAACAAAAGTTATATCAAATTGCAATAATATCATCGACCACCTAGCAAGTCTTCCAGAAAGCATCGGGTGGGTCATCAAATATTGCAATGGATTAAACTTTGAAATAAGGTTGACCTTATGAGAAAGCATGTAATGCCTGAGCTTCTGGGCGACAAAGATTAATGCCAAACAATGCTTCTCAATTGGAGGATACTTTACTTCCATTAAAATTAGAAGACGACTTAAGTAATAGAGAGCATTTTCTTTACCCTCGTTATTAACTTGAGCTAGCAGGGCTCCGAGGGAGTCGTCTAAAGTCGTGGTATAAAGTATCAATGGTCGACCCGAGACTAGGGCTGCTAATACAGGAGGTGTCATTAAATATTGTTTGATGTCCTCGAAGGCATGTTGACATTTAGAGTCCCAAGTAAACTTGGCATCCTCTTAACCAAAACAGAAAAAGGCTGATACCTTCCTGACAAATTAGAATTAAAGCGTCGAAGATATGCCAACTTCCCCTGAAAGGATCGAAGTTGTTTTAGAGTTTTGGGAGGCGACATTTCTAAGATAGCTTTAATCTTCTCCGGATCGATTTCAATTCCACGATGTCGGACAATAAATCCTAAGAATTTCCCAGAGGTGACGCCGAAGGCGCATTTTAGGGGATTCATCTTAAGGTTAAATTGTCTTAATCGTTCAAAAACAATTCTCAAATCATACAGGTGATCTTCTTTCAATTTGCTTTTGATGACCACATCATCCACGTAGCACTCAACTTAGTTGTGAATGAGGTCATCAAAAATCCTCGTCATTGCTCTTTGGTATGTCGTTCCTGCGTTCTTTAATCCGAAAGGCATCACTGTGTAGCAGTATATCCCGATTGGTTTCTGAATGTTGTGAGCTTCTCATCTTCTGGTGTCATCTTTATATGATTGTATCCCGATGATCCATCCGTGAAAAAGAAGACTTCGTGCGTCTAAGCAATGTCGATCATTAACTATAGAATTGGTAGCAGGAATTCGTCCTTTGGGCATGCTTTGTTTAGATCTTTAAAATCCATGCAGATTCTGATCTGACCGTTCTTCTTCCTAATGGGTACCACATTGGCTAACCAAGTTGGGTATTGTTCTTCACGGACAAATTTAGCGTCGATTAGCTTCTTAACTTCAGCTATCACTTGTTGTTCGATCTCTAGGCACATTCTTTTGGGAGCTTGTCTGACTGGAATGACAGTGTGATCCACTCCTAACTTGTGAACTGCAACTTTGGAGCTAAACCCGACATTTCATCATAACTCCAAGCAAAACAGTCCTTGAATTCCATCAATAGCTTAATCATATTTTTGGAGTCTTCTTTATTGAGTAAGGAGCTAACAAAGGTCAACCTAGGCTCTTCGCTAGTACCTAAGTTAACTTCCATTAACTCGTCCATTGTAGATTTAATCTCTTCTTCAAATTCTGGTGGAGCGTCTCCGATTGGCAAGTCCTCGAGATCATCTGAAGCTTCCAGGTAGTCCTCATGAGGTTTGCAAGTGACAACCAAGCAAAATTCTGTATCATCGGTCGGCGCTACCGCGTCGAATCTGAGACCATGTTTTGAATTGGGAGGTCGACTGGTATTACTCCATAACTTTTCAAAGCGATGTGATTGATCTTTTGACCGCTGCTTAGGTAAGTCACCATGTTGAATTAAATTTTGAACACAAGGAGAATACCACTTAAAAGGCAATTTCATTAATTCAGATGAAGCAACATCTTCAATTTTTACATCATTTTCAGTATTGGAAGAAGAAGAAGCACCACAGTAAAACTTGATTGGTTTAGCACCGCCACCATGTACTTCCTTGACCACCACACCCTCAACCTTGCTGGGGTAGATCGGGGGGTTAGGGTCATACTCTGTACATAGTGGTTTATCTTATCGTACATTGCTTTGTATTCTTCATTCTTTTCATCTTCTAGTGAGATCTTGAACTGAGGCTTCTTCTGACTTATCATCGCTGCTTCTTTCTTGATTTCTTTCTCTTCTTCTTTGGAACTGTCTTCCCAATCAACATTAATCACTGTATTCTTTTGTTCAACTATTCCACCGTTTCTTCCTCGACCTCGTCCCCAGGCTCGACCTCGGATGCGAGTTCTGGAGAAACCTTCACTATATCCCCGTAAAGGAGTGGTGAGTAATTGTTGAACTAGAATTTAAGAATCTTTGTCATCTTGAGTTTCTTATGCTTCATTTGGCAGGGCATTTCTAGAAAAGATTGTTTCCTTTGAAGGTGCGTAGTAGGCAGTGTCCTCATGAATTCCAATTTCGTGCACAGAGAACGGTTACAAGTCACCTTTGATGCACTGTTCTTGTTCTCCTTCGTAATACTTTATACACTGGTGCAGAGACAACGGTACCATCCGGTTTTCTTGGATCCACGGTCAACCCAGTAGAGCGTTCAATGATGTTTCAGAATCAATTATGTAGAATTTTACGGTTGTACTTGCTGAGTCACCGATCCTTATAGATAGTGTTATTGATCTAATAGCTCTTTCTCCTTTCTGATTGAAACTCGTTAGTAACATTTTGTCCGCTTGAAGCTCGCGGGCATCAATTTCCAAATACGCTAAAGTCCGAAGATTCATCACATTGATTGATGCTCCCGGATCAACTAACACCCTGGAGAGTGTGAACTTACTGATGGTGACTGAGATGTACAAGGGTCGGTTGTGATCAGCTGTCCTAAGTAGCAAGTCATTGTCCGTGAAAGTGACATCTAAGGAGTTACCGACCATTTGAGCTAAGCAAATCTTTGGATCAAGTAGGGCCTTGATCAGAGCTTCCCTCATCTCTGTTGAAATGATCAAAGCATCGTAGATGCTCAGTTTAGCGGGTAACTTCGGAAGATGGGCTAGCACGCTATATTCCACTTTATTCTTTCAACTTCTTTCTGAATGGGTAACTCTTCTGCCGTGGTTAGCTCTTCTTGAGTAACCACATGTTTTCCTTTATCTTTTGGACCCATTCTCGGGGGTAAGACTTTTCCGCTTCTTAAGTTGACTTCTGTTATCTTTTCCAAGTCTATTACTGAATTAGCTGGCGCTTCCTCTTTCTGAATTGGAGCAGCAGATTCTTCTGGAGCCACTTCAAGATCTGAGAATTCTAGCTCAATTGCGATAGGAGATCCTTGGAATTAACAGATGAGTTCATCATCTCCAAGGTCATCGTAATCGCCTTCGTCGATGTCCTCTTCTTTATCGCTATTGTTGAGGTTTTGTATGATTTGAGAATTGTTATTAGGATTGAAATCAATATCTAAATTAGGTTGGTTGTCGTCAGTTACGTAATCGTTAGAAACAATCAAAACGCAGCCAACACCATAACTCTTATCATTATAAGATCCCGCCGGGGTGAGCAAATAATCATATAGAGTCAGTGGTTTGAGGGATTTCTCCCCCAAATCAGAAACAACCATCCTAGGAAAAGTAGCCCTTACTCTACTCTTCGGAGCCTCGGTCTTCTCCTCTTCTACGATCTTCTCTCCCTTCTGGGGTGGTTCCTCGATTGAAATTGATAGTGCCGACTTGGCGGGTTTCGAACTTTGAATTGAAGCGCGCACCGAAGCGATCTGGATGTGATCCAATATTTTCTTTAACATCTTCATCAAACAGTACTCCATCCATCGTCGGTTGTGTACAGTTCTATAAGAACAATAGGATCTACTGAAATAACATTAACTGAACCTCCTCTCTAGGGTTCCTTCATGTATTCTTTTGGGATCGTTATGTTCCCTTTCTGAAGGTTGTTCTCGAGCCAGTTCTTGAAATTGAAGAAATCTTCTATCTTATGTCCGATCATCCGGTGGTAAGGGCAGTACATTGGGTGATCTTTCTTGTCCACATCCTCTGGCTTCTTGGGCTCTGGCAATTAGAATCTATCCTTCTTGATCAGACTACGGAACATCTTGCCAACTGCTTCATTTTTGAAAGGGTATTCTTTATTTAAAAGCTCTGTCAGGCTACGCTTCTACTGAACGGGCTTCTGGTTGTATTGCTGAGATGACTGCTGGCCATACTGCTGCGGCTGCTGATAATTCTGTTAAGGCGGTTGATAATTTGGTGGAGGCTGTTAATAACTTTGCTGAGGTCATTCTGTTTGTATTTTCATTGGCTGCTTGCCCTTGTCTACCGTCGCAACGGTCCCGAAATTCTTCTCGAAGGCTCTAACTGGCTTATGCTTATCGGTCTTATCGGTGAAATTGAGTTGCCTCGCTTCCTCTTGTAGACTCGCGGCCTTGCCGAGCAATTTCTTAAATGTCTTAATTGTAAATCCCTTAAGGAGAAATGCTATCGAGCCATGAATGCTCTTTAGCAGAATTCCAATGGCATGCTGTTCTAGAGTTGCGGCTCGCATTTCATGCTTAAATTCCTCCATCGCAGAATGTAGTCTACCAAAGTTTCGTTTGGTTTCTGTTGCTTGACCACAAGATCACCAATGGTGATGTGGTGCTGAGCTCCAGCGAACCGTTTCACAAATAGGTTTCTGTGAATGTTTTCACTGAGCCATTGGGTTGTTCTGCATACCAGTCAAAGGCAATTCCTGAAACGCAGCTAATAAACTAGCGGAACAACAAAGCGTCGCTACCCCCCGCATTGCAGCAACTTGCTCTGAAGTGTGCAACATGCTGTCGTGGGTTTCCCATTCCATCAAAAGTCTTGAATAGAGGTGGTACGAAGCCCTTAGGGTATTGCATGACATCAAATTCTTCGGGATATGGTATACCCTTCAGAATTAATGCCCCACTTTTGGATTGGGCTAAAGCTTCTCGGACCTGTTGTTCGACCATATTCTTAATGTCCTTTTCTGGTATTAGACTTTGAGTGGAATCCTTCTTCAGCTGCTCATCTTCATTGATGGATGTGACTTCCTTTCCTCCGTCGGCAATGTGAATGACTTTTGGGGGTGTTTCCTTTGAGGGCTGAGGCTGAATCTGAAGCGTGGCTAGGGCAGCCGCCATCTCCTCCATTTTCTTCTCCATTTGGTAAATTATGTCATCTTTTTCTTGAAGGCGTAGCCTTATTACCTCTAGGTCGTCTCCTTCTGCAGCTGCTGGAGTTCCCAGTAGAGCTGACGATGCTCGGGTCTCGACCACGTTGATCTCGGCAAAATCCTCCTCCATGTACCCTGTCAGATCTTTTCATTCTTTGATCTTTCTTTCTGGTCTTTAGCCAACTGCTGAATGTCTGATCTTAACTTCTCCAAAGTGACTTCAAGTGACCTTCCTCTGATGGTCCTACGACTGGTAGACTGTAGTCGGTGAACCTTGTCCTCTGGAGTCATCTCTAAGACGGCAGTACTCCTTTTAGCTCTAGATTCAACATCAGAACTCCTCATTTCTGCCAGCTCTGTCGGTATTGGCTATGCGACTTTAGGTCGCCACACCAACCTTTTTGAAATTGGATGCCTTTAACCAGATGGTTCATCAGCGGTAGGTTGAAAGGTGGTTTGCCTTCTAAGATACGGGCTAGATACCACGACAAGTAACTTCTTGCTTCTTAGTTTTCTCTTCTTTAGTGGAAGTTCCCTTTGAATGACAGAGGGAAGCACCCTCGGTCCGAGACATGCCTTGGCAGGTATTCTTCCCATCCTTCTTAGGATCTCGGGCACAAAACATCTATCATTTCTTGCCAATTTCTCAATTATTGTTCTCAATCGAGTAAGTGGCGTACTCCTTGCTTTCCGCCCTCTATAATCACCATAATACGCCGATCGGGGTAACGCAGCGACAATCCTCTGGGCACTTTCCTCCTTAGGGGAAGTAGAAACTGGGTAAAGTTTGTTCCCTCCCAGCAGGGGTGAAATTTCTGGCAGTTCTTCTTCCTCTTCCAGAATCTCTTCAGGAACGACAACTTCAGCGGTCTTGATTTTCCTGACCTTGGCCGTTCTTCTGTTCTTATTCCTCCTTTGGGACCTAGTCAATGGCACAAACTTCGAGCTAGACCCAATCTTGAATAAAGATGGTATCACGGCAAAAGTCATACCCTCCACGGTAGCAGGCTCATCACTTATCTGGACTTCCTTTCCTTTTCATTTGGTGGGGGTGGGCGCAGTGATGACCAGACCAGCAGGGGTAGCTACAACAGTCCTGAGGGTAGCTTTATTAGCCAATCTCTTATGGGCAACAATGTCTCCTTCGGTTGGGACCCTCTTTAGGGGAGGAAACTCCTAAGCCGACTTCAAACAACAGGCTCTATAGATTCCAGTACCTTGGACTTCAGTAAAGTAACAGTAACGTCTCCAAACTTATAGTCCATTTGATCGAACCCTTGTCCAAAATGGATGATTGTTTTGTCGGGCAGTTCGTTTCTGTTGACTGCTAAGTCCATACCAGCAGCGAAGGAAAAGATAAACTTCGGTGCAGACATCTTCTGCAGAAAATATTTGGAGTGTCAGAGTTACTCTACTCCCTTTCGCGTCGTAATGATTTTTTTAGGACAAAACAAAGAAAATTCAAGGCATCTTCCGAACAAGTTTTCATTAATTTCATTTTGATTTTGTTTGTTTGTTTTGTAAAACTTCTCAGATTGTGTTAAGTTTTATTTCATTTTTAGTTAATAGAGGAATTTGATAAAGATTTGATTAAGAGCAGGCTCAATCACAAGAAGAGAGAGAAAGCTACCAGACCCTTATCCTGAATTTAGGAAGGGTAAAACCCCGTAGGAATCTTGACTAGATAGATCGGTCTTAAATCACACCTATTGGGGGTCTTACCTCGCCTCGGGAGGTGAAAAAGAGGATTTCATAACCTCTCTACTTAAAAGTGCTTAAGTAGTGGCTCCAGAATCAAAAAGGAGTTGATTATACTTGTTCAAGATATAAATGAACAATGTATGTCAACGAAAGAATAGTAGTTTGGTCCACTAGGGGCATGGACTCACTACCGATTTATGAAAGCAAAAACCATCTGATAAAAATGGAGAGAGGAACTTCTCCCCAACGGAGTTGCCAGAAAATTGTCGGCATCAATATTTTTTTGTTTAATTTAATCTAAGTATATATAGTTTTAAATAGTTTGAAAAATATTATTTGATTTTTGAAAATACGAGACAAAACCGATCCCATATCTTTAATTGTTTAAATAATTGAACACCGCACCATAAGCTATGCATTTATCCCGAGGCATAGACGCTTTGCTTAATAATGAGGCTCGATTAAATAAACCGGTAAATTTATGACTTCCGTTTGGTCTGCGAACCATTTTATTTGCCGACAAATTTCCCTATTTAATATAAAAGAATTAAATAGGGTTTATATTAAGTTGGGTTCTGAAGTTCCCTATAAGGGCAAGCCCCTATATTTAATTACATCTTAAGTGACAGGAATCACTTAAGAAAACTCTCGAGTATGATTAGTGGTTCTACTTTCAAGAATTTCAAAGTTTAAGGTTTTCAAACAATTGAATATTGGAAATTTCAATAGGGAACGGATCAAATTTAAAACATTTTATTTTTCGGAATCTAAAGGAAGAGAAGTAGGGGATGCCACGGATTCGAAGCGAGTGTCGATGGCTTCCCAACTATCCTATTGCTTGGCTTCAATTTAAAGAGATATTATTTGATGTTGCAATCTTGCCAATTTTAATTAATTATGACTTATGCTTGTATGATGTAATCATACAAATGGCCTCGAAGATTATGATGGTTTATATCGTGATGAACGATAACCTCGGAATCCTAAAATGAGTTTAGGGCTTAAATTACATAATATTATTATGCAAAATGCCTAAAGGGGGAAGTGAGAATTTATGTTGCGCTAGGCAAACTACCTCGAAATCCTATGGCTTGTTGTTTAATTTCTAAGGAATGGAAAAGCTGATGAAGTCCACCGCACTTGCTCCAAGCTTCTTGTTGTTGCAGAGGGTTTAGTTTAAGAAGTGACAATCAAAAGAAGAGAGAAGTTTCATGGTCTAGAGGTTGACTTTCAAATTCAATGTCTTAAGTTATATTAGGGGAAATCATAAAGTTGATTAAGCGGAACCAGTTAAGATCCAACAGTTCCATCATCCCGGCACCACTATTTTCATCTGATTCACTTAGTCCAAATGAATTTGCTAAACTCAACTGAATGAGTTCCACACTTTCATTTAGACCATGGGAAATCTCGTTAGCAACATGTGGGTTACATCATCCGAGGTATTCCCGATCATTCAATGAGTCGTTTTAATTTAGTTGTAATTGTAGTGTTATTTGTTTTGTTTGTGATTAAATTTTGAGTTGTCTTATATTTTGAATGTTGTTGCGGTGAATTTTATCTTGTGTTACTTTTAACTAAGTTTTGGTTCAGTTTTGCGGCTATCCTAAAGGTTTTAGTTCTCAAGCAGGGTGACATTGTTGTTTAACATGCAAACTTGTAAGAAAAGAAAGTGAAGTACAGCGTAGGTAGGTAAATTGCAATAAGATAAAAGCGTACCTGGTGGGTCTTCTCATCATTTCTGATTGCACTAAAAACACATGTTAGGACATTTAAATATTTAAAAGAGAACACCTAGGTAAAGCTAAGAGAAGGTCCCGGTTATCTACCGAAATCCTAATCCTATCGCTAGACAATTCCTAAGGTGTGTTTGTGGATGATTTTCTTCATCAAAGAACTATGAAGTTCAATTGTTCTTCTAAAACATCCCATTAGGTTGATAAAGTGCTTAGGACGAGTCCTGAACATCTTCTGAACACCTCTGGGATTATTCTGAGTCCAAATGAATTTCATTATATTAATGAATTGATCATACAGGGGTTTAGTTAAGTTTTGATTCTTGCTCAACGAACTTGGATGTTTGATTATCCTATGAGTAAGGTAACATTTCATTTGATACTTCATTTAAGAATTATAAAGGTGAAAGCCTTTGGGGGGCAAATTAATTCATTAAAGGACTTAACCATTTTAATTAGAGTTGAATTGATGATTAAAATGATTCAATTTAGTTATAAAGTTTTTGTTGATTTTCAAATGTCTTAAATTATTTAGGTTGTAAAGGTGTTTAAATTATTTGATTCAGTTAATTTTTTTTAAGTTTGTGTTAACTTAATCATAAAATTTTAGGTTGATTTTGATTAGTTTAACTTAATTTTAATGTTTTGATTATAAATTATTTTAAATTAATCTTAATATTTCAAATTTGTTTTAACTTTAGTTTTAAATAATTTATGATTAGCTTTAATGTGTTGGGTTTGTTTTAATTTGATTTTAAATCATTTAATATTTTAAGCTTTAATTTGATTAAAAGGTTTCAAGATTATCCCTTTTTTAATTACTAGTTTCAATCATCATTTTTATGGTTTCATTAATAAATCTTAAGTGATATTTGATCAATCCATTGGCTAGGGATTCAATTCAAAGAGTTAGAATCTTCCTATGTTAAAATCCCTTAACCTTAATAATTCATTCCTTAATTAACTTACAAAGTTTAATGGTGTAATTAATTGAGATTCCTTCTTTAATGTTAAAAATGATTAATGGGTTTCTACCCCTTAACTCCCTAAGTTTCAATCATCCAAATGGAAAATTAAGATCAAATGTTTACCCTTCCCTTTTGTTAAGCTTAAATATTAATTAAGGTTAAAGCTCCTTAATTAACTTTATGCCCTCTTAAGCTAATTCATCTCATAATTTATTAAATTAAGCTCAAATAAATTTGAATTTTTTATGTCACCTCACTCACATGTCAATTAAGACATTAAAGGAGAAAATGTGATTTTTCTAATTTTAATTTAATTTATATAATTATTTTTGTGAAAAATAGGGATTTTCAATGAAAATTCAACAACATGACTAAAGTGAAACATCTGTTTTTAGGAAAATTTTGGGAGGTTCCTACTAACTAGAGGACCACTTGGACCAATTTTGGTGATTTTTTGAATTTTATTTTATTTATTATAATTATTTTAAGTTTGGAGTATTAATTAATTATAAAATAAAATTGGGGTGGAAATTTAAGTTTTATATTTTTGTTAAATCTCTTTGAGGTCAGAGAACTTAGAGAAACAAATCTTATATTTTTCTGATATTTTCTTTGAATTTTTAGAATTATTTTAGTGAAAGGGTTGAAAAAATTCATTTTTAATATTAAGAATTACCTGAAGCCTTTAAAATTCAACATCTTTACTTAGAGACTTATGAAAAAATATTTGGTTAGTTCCCAAGTGATTGAGAGACCAAATATGACATTTTTGTTAATTTTAATATTTTTATGATTTTTTAATTATTAAAATACCCAAAAATGGGTTAAAAATGAAAATTTTTGGAAAATTCTAATTTTAATTTTCTTAGACTCCTCTGATCCTAGAGAGGCCTCAAATTTGATTTGGTGTGTTTTAGAGTTAAATTTTGCATTTTATGAATTTTTTAATTTTAAATATAGCCATGTAACTTGAATAATTCATTTAATGGGTTAAATCATTTCCAATTGAATTGAAATTTTTATTTGGGGTTTTCCTGACCCTAAAGCACAATGGAGAATTGATTTCATGCCATTTTGATGTGTGGTTGTTCCAAATTGTTTTAATTTCAGTTTTGAGTATTTGGCCAAATTAGGGTCATTCTTAATGAGTTAAATCAAATCATAATTTTCCTAAGGTCCTTTGGTCCAGAGATACTTCCCCTAATTTTCCTAGAATTTTCTAAGTAATATGATAATTATTGGAATTAAATTACCAAGACAGACACATAAACATGAAAGTAGATAACTTGTCATGGAGACCTCCTCTGTTCCTGGAAAATTCAGGGAATGTTCTCAAAGACAGAGGGAACAAAAGCCCCATAATCCCAAGCTATGGTGAATTATGCATGCTTTTTCGACATATTTTTTCCATATAATACCAAGACAGACACATAAACTCAGAACAGTGTTTAATTAATTAAAAATTAAAGACTCAACAAAATAACTCAATTCTTTTTTCACATTATTCTCCTCTGTTCACTGAGCAAGAGAGTATTTTTATTTTAATTTTTAGAATTGTCTATGCAAAGTTATGCATTTTTAAAGTTTTTGGAATTTAAATAAATACAAAATCCCTAATTTCCTACTTAAGTGACTCAGCGCTGACTGGATCCTGCGGCGAACCGAAAGATCACGTGGCGCTGTTTGATTCAAATCCGTCATCTGAGTCAGCGTGCGCTTTACGTACAGGGCTCCAATGCAAATCAATCTCTGCCTTTCGTTCATTACACACGCCATCCGACGGGGGCTGGTCATCATCTTCGTCAGGTTCAACCTGACAGCCGTTCACACTAAAACCCTAAGATCTCGCTCGAAACTCAACCAAATTAAGCGAGATTGGTCTCTATCAACGCGTCTAGCCTAGACGAACACATCTATACGACCAACATGCATTGAAAATGAGTTGAACGAAATGAAAAATTGCTGGAAGCTTGGAAGGAAGAAGGGTTTAATACCTTTGCTCTGAGAGGTGAGGCCTCAATCAGAGATGCTCGACATGTTCGTTAGAGTTTCAGAAGCCTACGGATTGAGCCCCTGGTTGTGGTGAATTGCCTAGACCCGAGTTCATCCAAGTCCGATTTGGAGCTCTGGCCGATAGAACAGATGGGTGGCCTGGTGAGGGGGCTTTCACTGGGGAACTTCTTCTCTTGGTGTGGGGATGGTGTGGGTGTAGTTAATTTGAGTTTGGTAGAGTTTCTGGGGATGTCCTGTTTCTGTCTTGAATTTCAGCTGAGAAATTGGGCTCGACTGGTGGGATTCAGGGCAGGAGGACAGTGGGGATCAAGTTCTCTTGGCTGGGAATAGGTATGGGAGCAATTTGGGAGGGATTCGTGAAGAAATTTTTAGCACCTGAAACATGGCCATGAGGAGGGCATTTTATAGCCATGGCCGGAGAGGGGAGCTCAAGGCCAGGCAATGAGTGCCCTGGGCTGCTTAGGGTGAGGGCTGAGCAGGTCAGGTGGCTGGTGAGGGGATTGCTCAGAGCCAAGCTCCAATTTTGTGTTTTAAGCCCATGGGGGGCGCTCGTACGTGCCTATTCTGGCAGCTGGGGCTGCTAACAAGGACGGGCAGGTGGCTGACAAGCTGAGGAGGAGTAGAGGAGGAGTTCAGTGCATTAATTCTGGGCAGTGAGGTTGCTTAAGGGGGAGTTTAAGGATGGGACTTAGCCTTAGCCAAGTGGCTAGACCCAATGGTCCCAAGTGGTGGACCATTGGTCCATGGCTCATGGGGCTTGGGTTGGATCAGGTCAAACCCACCCTTGGAGGTCTAGGGTTGGCTGCGATGGGGTTGGTTTGGTCAAATTTGACTTGGTTTGGTTTAGTTTAGGCCATATGTTCACATGGGTTGGTTTGGTTTTGAATTGGGCTAGGTTGAGTTTGGGTTTGATTTAGACCAAATTGATTAATCAAAATGGCTTAAATGATTGTCACAAAGCTTAATGAAAATGTTTGGAGTGAATTTGAATTGATTTGGGAAGTGGATTTGATGGATTTTGGTGGTATGGTTAATTTGGGTCACCATGGGTTAAGTTGGATTTAGGTTCGGTTAGAACTTGGTTAGAGCTCAATTAATGGTTCAAAATAATGTAGGTGATTGTTATGAAAGGTTTTGGATAGAAATTGGGTGGAGATTTTGGGTTTAGGGGATTCAATTTGGAGAGTTTAGGCCATGTGGCAATTTTAGGGTAAATTTGGGGATTTTGGTTCCAAATGATTTTGCATGGGATTTCAATCACAATTTTGGCCAAATGAATGTTGTATTTGGTATAGGAATGTGTTATGAAGGTTTTAGAACAATTTTGGGGAACATTTGAGTTGAATTGGATTGAATTTGGGCACACTTGGGTTCATGGGTAATTTAGGGCAAAAATTGGGCATTTTGGTTTGAATAGGACTTGGGTGAGGTTTGAGTTTAAATTGGGGGCAAATTAATGTTGAGTTTTGTTTGTGGAGGTGTTAGGAAGAGTTTAGAATTTGGTTTGGGGAAAATTGAGTGGCTTTGGGTCATTTTAGGGTGAATTGGGTCATAAGGCCAAAATTCGGGGTTTTGGATTTAAGTTGAAATTGAATTCAAATGTGAACCAAATTGGGTTTGGATTTGATTTAGATTGGTATTAGAGATGTTGAATTGAAGTTTAGAATTGAAATTGGGCAAAATTGGGGTCAATTGGGTCAAGATTGGGTTTAATTTGGGCACTTTTGGTTTAAATGGGTCAAATTGGGGCTTTTGATAAGATTGGGCTAAATTGATAAAATTGTGGTATGGTGTAGTTGAAGAAAATGAAATAAGGAATATTTGGGAGATTTTGGAATTTTTGGGAATTTTTGGAATTTTTGAAATTTTGGGCTAAGAGGGGTATTTTGGTCATTTTGGAGTTTTGGTGGAATTTTTGGGGAATTTGGTAAATTTGGGATTAGTAGGTCAATTTTGGTTGTGGGGAACAATTTTGAATGGTGTTTTAAGGAGTTTGGGTAATTTGGGGAATTCTGGGTGATTTGGTGGTTGTAGGGGCAATTTAAGTAATTTTAGGTAAGTTTAGGGGCCTGGGGTCAAAATTTGAAATTTTGGAATAATGAAGGGGACTTCAAATAAAGAATAATGCAACCATTTTAGTGGGGTCAAGACTGAGTAGAATTGATTTGCAATGGAATTAGGGTTTAGAAGTATGAGCCATGGACTTAGCCAGGTCCAACTACTTTGGGACCAAGTCTAGCGAAATGGTAACCACTTTATGACCCTTCACATATTGACCCTAGCCATCTTAATCAAAGACTAGTGGCTTTGGTTCAATCATGTGAGTTTCATAAAAGGTAGAAGGGAAAGGTTCAATGTTTAGGTTAAATGGCATAGGGGTGTGTGTGTGCAAGAGAAGCCCAAGTCACTCAGGGTTGCCCTAAGTCCAAACATTCCTATGGCAACTCACTATTGGTTGCCCATATGGTGGTTTTAACCTTCCAAGGTGATTTAGAGATTTGTAACCATCCAAGTGGGGTCCCAGGAGAAGTTAAGAAGTGGTTGAAAATTTCTAAATGGTGGGTCTCAACTCTAGTCCTCTAGGATAGTCCAGGAGAAGTCCTATGGCTAGATCCTAAGCATTAAGAGGAAGATCAGACCTCACCAAAAATGAGGTCACAAATTCTTATGTAAAGACAAACAGATTTAGTTACTATTTTTACCAAAGTTCGTTCTAGACTCTAACAAGTTAAACTAACACAAGACTAAATTTATAACAAAGTTCAGTTGTAAGAAAGAGTCTTACTCCTTTCCAATCATAATGTGATGATTATTTTGACACATATTAGTGATGCAAATGTATTGTGTCAAGAAGGAGCATTCATATTATTTACCCATATTTTAGCTTTTAAAGAACATTGGCTAATCCTAAGTTTAGTCCCCAAATCCGTGGTTAGGTTAGGAGGATACTGACTCTCACTCTAGAGCTCCCACTTCCCTTCACTTGAAGGCTAACTCTCGCTTCAGTTTCTAAACATTAGGACCAAATTGAGGATTTCAGTCTGTCACTTTGAAATCTCCAATTCTACGCCCATTAAAGTATATTTCCCTATTTATTTGCACTCAATCCCCATGAACTACGTCTCTAATTTATGGCATTGAATGTGACCTTCACTTTTGTTATAGAACTCATAATCCTTTCCGAACATATGTTTCCCAACAAGTTCTAACAATTCAATTGGACACATCGAAAAGTAAATGAAGTTCTACGTGAAAAGGTCATCACAAATTCTCCATAATAAGTCGACACAATATTTCCATTCACAACATCAACACATCACATGAAAAAGACAAAGACAAAGAAATCTACTCAAGACTCATGAGGAAAAGATGACAAAACTTGGAATTTATATGTAAAAACAACGTCATACAAACAGAGTAAATTAAAGGCAACTCATCTTAAACTCTTCCCCAAGCGAATCTCAAGGAATTCCTTTGACTCTTCTTCTTTCTTCACAACAACACACAATTCTCTCTTTAGATGAGTAAGGAAGAATAAATCTCTCACTTTTCCTCTTCTCTCACACTCCTTAGATGAGAAAACACAAAACCTAACTTCCTACACAAAATAGAATGAAACTTTCTCTAAACTCTAAACTCTTCTCTTCCTTTCTTCCCTCCTCTTCAAAGTTGGCTCCAAATGTGTTTAAATTCAGCCAAAACTGAATTCCCAAGAGTTGTCTCAAGCAACCCTTCAAAATCCGGCCAAATACATTGAATCTAGTTTGAATTCGAGATAGGGTGCTGTCCGGCCTTGGTAGGAGTGTTGTTCGGTGCATTATTCAGCCAAAATGTCATAACTCTCTGTAAACTGGCGCTGTCCGGCGCTGGTGACAGTACAGTTCAGCGCTAGTTTAGTAAAATACACTTTTGTCTTTTTTCGCTCCAAATTTGCTCCTTTTCACTTCTTTTTGCTCCAAAGGCCTAAAATCATTGTACCTGCATGAAATCATGAAAATTACCTTTCTTTAAAGTGCAATATCATCAAAAACAGGTATGAAATGAACCGTAAAAAGCTATCAAATTTTTAGTGGATCAAGTAGAAGTTTAAAACATGAAACATAAACTATGCACACAACATTAACACCAACTGTTACTATCACAGATTAGACTAACAAACCAAACACATGAAAACTCTACTATAACATCACATACATCACAAATCAACATAAAGTCTGCTACAAGGACAACCAAATTAACCTTTCCAATTGATCCATAACATCATACAGAGTAGGCTCTCTAGATGTAGATGGTCTCTCATGACTAGAAGAAGGCTCATCAACTTTCTTAATCCACTTCCATTCAACATGGGCTTCATAGGTTTTCAAATTTAGTTTAGTAATGGGCTTCAGGGGATAGACTACCTCATCATTATTTTCAACTACTACACCTGACTGAATACACAAGGCATGAATCTGGCTGAGGTGTCCTAGTCTACCTGTAGTCTCTCCTTTTGAACTTGTCAAAATACTCTTACGAGTAATAGCCCCAATATTGATATTCTTCATGTTTTGAATACAGTTATTTAGAAGAGCTCTATCTACTGTAATTTCACTGTGATGGTTGGTAGGCAAAAGTCTTGTAGAAATGAAATAGTGACAGGCTTTTGATACAGGATTCAAAGTAGAAAGGGGGAAGTTAACTTTTAGCCTTTGTTTAACCTTCCACTCCCCTTTTCCATCAGTCAAAAAGTTTACGATCATATCCAATGCTTCATTCGTAATAGGAAAATTTTTGTATTCACAAGAAAAAGGCGCTCCTAACTGATAAAATGCATTAATGCGAGGAGGGGTGAATTCAATCATTTGGCTTCTAACCAGAATGTATTTACTCTCAGAATAATATAGATTTGCATAAAACTCTCTAACAATACCCAACATCGCTTCAGCAGTGAATAATAGAAAATCTCTCATTAATGATTTGCAATAAGTTCTTCAAGCATACCTCCAGGATTTTCAAAGGCTTTCTCTTGAATGCATTTCTTATTGCTAAGAAATGCACTAAAGCGTAAATAAGCCTTGTAATTCACATATTTGCTTTCATCACACTCAAATTTTCTCTTCCCCTTTGAAATTCTTGGAGCCATTTGTCTAAAAATATCAAATTTATCCAAATCAATTTTAAGATTGCAACGTAATGGACTTCAAGGTAAATTTAAGAAGATAATAACTCAAAACCTTTTAAAAATCTCCAAAGTTTCTCCAAAAAATTCAAAATTTCAAATCTTCCTAATGTAGGAGATTTCCACGGTCAAAATTGAAAAATTTTAGGTTAAAGTACCAAGAGAAGATGAAATCCAAACTTTTCTGGCCACGAAATCACTTCAAATCCAAATGCTAGTGAGCCCTACTTGCGAAAATCGGCCTTGGCTGGAGGTAGAAAACGATGGTTTAGCCAAAAATAGTGGGTCCCAGGATTAATCGTGAAAATTTGGAGTTTCAGGCCTTTTTCCTAATCAAGCGATGTCTAGAGCTAGAGACAACGCTGTTCGGTGCATTATTCTGCTCTAATGGCCAAACTCTCCGTCTTTTCGCACGATCCGGCGCTGGTGACAGTGCTGTTCGGCACTAGTTTAAAAACTGTGCTTCCGACTTTATTTTACAATTTTGATTTTTTCAAGCCCGCTTCGATGTCTAATTAGTTCTAATTAAGCATTGCATAACATTCTAAATCCATGGAAAATGGTATTTTTAACACAAACAACACAAAACATCACTTTCATACATAAAATCCAAGTTTCAGACACATACACATAACACTAAAAATGACACATCATCAAGCCATATAATCTAAAATTCAGTGTCAATCACAACCACAACACAATAACGCTAAAAACTAAACAAGAAAGCAAGTTCAAATATAACATTCATGCAAATCAAAGCAAAACAATCAAATACACAAACACAAAAATACAATAATCAAGTTTTCATTCTTCCTCAGAATTATCATCAACTCCAAGATCTCCAATTGACTGAGCGTGAACAAATAGAACGTAGAATGGACGAAACGGAAATTGTTGAGTAGAATCCTCTTCAATCCAACCTTTCCTTTTCATCAATCACGTCAAACTTCCTTTAAGATATCCAAAATGATTAAAGTGCTCGTTCATCCTCCAATCCAAATGATCAAAGAAATCAAATAGATTGTTGATTTCATTCATCAGGTGTTGTACTTCCTTCTCCTATTTCTTAATTTTCTTCAAGATAATCTGTGAACTTTTAGGAAAGTAAGGAGGAATAGGTGTTGACCTCTGAGATGGTTGATCTTCAATAATGGTCATGTCATTCATAACACCAACTGCCTGGTTAATATATGCATCTGCTGAGTCTATAGGCTTCCATGGTAAAAGTACTCTTTCCCTGTTCTCATATGGCAGTTGTGATTGACAATAGAGGAGGAATATGGTGGAAGGATTTCCAAGCCCATACTTAGATCCGTGAATGATCAATCCCAAAACAGATTTTACAATTATTGAACCAACATCAATAGGCATCCCCATTTGAATACAGCAGTTCAGAATAACACACTCCTTTGTTACTTTACTGATTTTCATAGTTGGGAGCAATTTCACACATGTGAAATAATGTAAGTGTTTCGACGTAGGATTTAGCAGTGTGGTAGAGAAACTTACATACCTACTATCTCTTATCTCCCATTCATCACTTTCATCCGTCAGATATCTGTATATATCATTCATATTGTCCTTCGTCGGGGCAAAAATTTGAATAGTGGCAGATTGGCACATTCTCAATCATGTATAAATCATTAATCTTTGCAGGAGTAAATGTGATAAACCTACCTCACACATAGTCTGATTCTTAGTTGATGAAGATTTGCATAGAATTCTTTCACAACCGGGACAACTACGGTGGTAGTAGTATAACACAATACTTCCAAATGTCTCTGAACAATAATTTCATTAATTCTTGTGGTAGGAGAATTCATACCTCGATTCACAAAGCCTCGCTCCTTAATCAATCTCATTTTTGAGATATTTTTGTTGAAAAGTCACTGCGCTTCAAAACTTACGAACTTTCTACTGTCGAACACTTGAAATCTATGAGTTTCCATCGAATCATAATCCATTTGGACAAGAATTTTGGTCTTCCTCTTCATTCCTTTAGAAGTTCCAGCGTCTAGGGGCGGTCTTTGGGATTCTCTGAACAATAATTTCATCAATTCTTGTGGTAGGAGAATTCATACCTTGATTCACAAAGCCTCACTCCTTAATCAATCTCATTTTCGAGATATATTTGTTGAATAAGCGTTGCGCCTTGAAACTACGAACTTTCTATGGTTGAAAACTTGAAATCTTGAAGTTTCCATCGAGTCGGAATCCATTTGGACAAGATTTGGGATCTTCCTCTTTGTTTCTTGGGTAGTTCTTGCATCTAGAGGCGGTTTTTGGGAGTTCTAATGAATGATTTACCGCCTAAAAACGCCAAAACTCAAATTTAAAGATGAGAAACAATTTTCTGAATTACGACGCTGTACGACGCTGATAACAGCGTCATTCGACGCAAGTTCAAATTTTGCCAAACTTCACTTCGTCCAAATTCTTTCCAAATTTCAATTTGATTCATTTCTTAAATGTTGTTAATGATAATTAAGGAAGAATAAGACTTAATTAAGTAACAAACAAACACAAATAACACATCAAACAAAGCAACCATTCAATAACTGTGGGTTACCTCCTACAAAGCGCTTGGTTTAATGTCGTAAGCCCGACATAACTTCCAGTTATTCAGGTTAATCCAACATTAAAACCTCTTTAAAATTAGATCCATTGACTTCAAAATATGTCTTTAATCTTTGGCCATTAACTTTGAATATTCTTCCAGATTTAGGGTCTTCAATAATCACAGCTCCAAACTGATATATTTTTAAGACAATGAAAAGTCCTGTCCATCTAGATTTCAGTTTCCCAGGTAATAATTTCAATCTTGTATTGTATAATAAAACATTTTTTCCTAGTTCAAATTTATTTTTGACAATCTTCCAATCATGCCATATTTTTCTTCTTTCCTTATATATTCTATCATTATCATATGATTCATTTCTGATTTCTCCCAATTCATTCAATTGCAACAGTCTCTTCTCACGAGCATCTTTCAAATTAAAATTCAATTTCTTTATCGCCCAATATGCTTTATATTCTAACTCAACTGGAAAGTGACAGGTTTTTCCAAAGATTAATCAGTAAGGGGACATTCCTGTAAGAGTTTATAAGCAGTTCTGTATGCCCATAAAGTAGTATCTATTATAGCTGACCAATCTAATTTCTCAGGATTAATGAATTTCTCTAAAATTCGTTTAATTTCTTGATTAGATACTTCTGTTAATCCATTAGTTTGGGGATGATAAGTTGTAGAGATTCTATGCATAATATTATATTTTTCCACCAATCTCTGAATCAGATTATTCTTAAAATGGGATCCTCCACGAGTGATGATTACTCTAGGAATTCCATATCTTGTAAAAAATATTTTTCATTAAAAACCTCGAAACACTTCTAGCATCACACCAAGGTAAAGCTATTGCCTTAATCCATTTTGATACATAATCAACAGCCATCAGTATATATATATATATTTCCAAATGAAGGTATAAATGGTCCCATAAAATCTAATCCCCAAGCATAAAAAATTTCAACTTCCAAAGTGAAATTAAGAGGCATTTCATTTCTTTTAGAGATATTGCCTATTCTCTGACATCGATCACAAGTTTTGATAAATCTATAAACATCTGTGAAAAGTGTAGGCCAATAAAATCCAGATTTCAAAATCCTATGTGCAGTTTTATCAATTCCGAAATGTCCTCCAAATTCAGAATCATGAAATTCTCGAATAATTCTTTCAATTTCTTCATAAAGCACACATCTCCTGATAATAAGATCTTACATTGCTTGTACAGATAAGGATCATCCCAGAAATAAAATTTAGCATCATCCTTAAATTTTTTCTGATGTTGCATTGTTAAGTCAGGTGGTAAAATATTACTAACAATGTAGTTCACAATATCAGCATACCATGGTAAATTTCCTTCAAAAATATTATATAATTGCTCATCAGGAAAAGTTTCAATAATTTTTTTTTGAAAGTCATCCAAATTTGGTTGTTCAAGTCTAGATAAATGATCAGCTATTTGATTATCAACCCCTTTTCTATTAACGATCTCAAAATCAAATTCTTGCATTACAATCATCCATCGAATCAGTCTTGGTTTTACATTCTTCTTTTGCATTAACTATTTAATAGCAGAATTATCAGTATGCACTATACATTTAGCTCCAATTAAGTAAGATTTAAATTTTTCAAAGGTATAAACAATAACTAATAACATGCTTTCAGTAGTGGTGTAATTAATTTGAGCATCAGTAAGATTCTTACTAGCGCAGTATATAACTTTAAACATTTTGTCATGTCTTTGCCCTAAAACAACTCCAATAGCATAATCGCTAGCATCATACATTAATTCAAATGGTTTCTCCCAGTCAGGTGAAACTATTATAGGTGCAGCGATTAATTTTTCCTTTAATAGTTCAAAAGATTTTAAGTATTCATCGTTAAAATCAAAATTCTAATTTTTTTCCAAAAGTTGGCATAGAGGCTTAGTAATTTTTGATAAGTCTTTAATATATCGCCTGTAGAATCCTACATGTCCCAAAAAGCTTCTTACCCCTCTCACAGTTCTGGGAGGAGGTAAATTTTCTATAATTTGAATCTTCACAGGATCTACTTCCATGCCACATTCAGATATTTAATGCCCAAGCACAATTCCTCCTGCAACCATAAATTGATATGTTTCCCAGTTTAGGACTAAATTTATTCTTTCGCATACTACTAAAACTTTTTCTATGTTGCATAAGCATGCATCAAATGAATCTCCGAATACTGAGAAATCATCCATAAACACTTCTATTTCATCATCAATTAATTTTCTAAATATGGACGTCATAAATTTTTGAAATGTTGCAGGTGCATTACATAAACCAAAGGGCATTCTTCTAAAAGCAAAAATTTCATAAGGTCTAGTAAATGTAGTTTTTTGTTGATCCTCAGGAGCAATAAGTATTTGGTGATAACCGATATATCCATCTAAAAGCAATAGTACTTGTGTCTAGCAAGTCTATCTAGCATTTCGTCTAAAAATGGTAAAGGAAAGTGATCTTTTCTGGTGGTGACATTTAATTTTCTATAATCAATATATATTCTCCATCTAGTGACTTGTCTTGTCGGTATGATTTCATTTCAATCATTTACGTTAACTGTCACTCCTCCTTTCTTAGAAACACAATGAATTGGGCTTACCCAAACACTATCAGAAATAGGATATATAATTCCAGCATCTAACCACTTTAAAATCTCCTTTTTAACCACTTCTTTCATTATTGGATTCAATCTCCCTTGTGGATCAACTCTAGTATTATGTTGTTCATTCAACAAAATTCTGTGCATACAGATCGATGGACTGATTCCTTTAATATCAGCTATGAATCATACAAAAGCCTTTTTGTTTCTTTTTAAGGTGTCCAATAATTTTTTTTCTTAATATTCATTTAAATCTGAAGATATAATGACTGTTAAAGTAGACGATTCTCCTAAAAACATAAACCTCAAATGATTAGAGAGAATTTTCAGCTCAAGTTCAGGGGGTTTAATGATAGATGGAATTAAAATTTTATCTCCATTTTCCTTAGTATCCAATCTTTCAAATTTTTCCTAAACAAAATCTAACTTTTCATTTGTCACATTATCCAAATCATCTTCACTTTCACTTTCATATTCATCCTCACATTCCAGATTTTCTTTAAATACTCCTTTAAAAATATTTTCTCTCAAATAATTGTAGATTTCCATTTGAAAACATTCATCATCTTTTTCAGTTGAAGGGTATTTCACATATTTCATAATATTGAAAGTTACCTCTTGGTCATTAACTCTCATTATCAATTCTCCTTCTTGAACATCAATCATAGCTCTCCTAGTAGTAAGGAATGGTCTTCTCAAAATAATTGAAATTTCTTTATCTTCCTCCATATCTAATAAAATAAAGTCCATAAGAAAGATAATTTATCCACCTTTAGTAATACATCTTCCACAACTTCTTTAGGATAAGTGATAGATCGATCACCAAGTTGAAGAGCCGCAGATGTAGGTGAAATTTCTCCGATTCCTAATCTTTTGAAAGTTGATAAAGGCATAAGATTAATACTAGCTCCAAGATCACATAAAGCTCATTCAAAAAATTTCTCATCTATAGGACACAAAATAGTGTAACTACTTGGGTCTTTAAGTTTTTCAGGAAGCTTCTTCTGAATAATTGCACTACACTCACCGCTAAGTGCAACAGTCTAGTGGTCTTTGAACTTTACTTTCGTTTTAAGAATATCCTTCATAAACTTTACAAAATCAGGCATCTACTCTGATGCTTCAACAAAGAGAATATTAATCGTTAATTTCTTAAGAATTTCTAAAAACTTTGCACATTTGTATTCCATCAAAGTTTCGTTTGTTTTTTGTTGCTCGACCACAAGATCACCGATGGTGATGTGGTGCTGAGCTCCAGCGAACCATTTCACGAATAGGTTTTCCAATTCCGTGAATTTTTCACTGAGCCGTTGGGCAGTTTTGCATACTAGTCAAAGGCAATTTCTAAAAGGCTGCTGACAAACTGGCGGAACAACAAAGCGTCACCCCCCGCGTTGCAGCAACTTGCTCGGAAGTGTGCAACATGCTATCAGGGGTTTCCCACTCCATCAAAAGTCTTGAACAGAGGTGGTACGAAGCCTTAGGGTATTGCATGGCATCAAATTGTTCGGGGTATGGTCTACCCTTCAGAATCAATGCCCCACCTTTGGATTGGGCTATGGCTTCTCGCACCTACTGTTCTACCTTATTTTAATGTCCTTTTTTGGTATTAAACTTTGAGTGCAATCCTTCTTCAGCTACTCATCTTCATTGATGGATGTGACTTCCTTTCCTCCGTCGGCAATGTGAATGAATTCCGGGGGTGTTTCCTTTGAGGGCTGAGGCTGACTCTGAAGCGTGGCTAGGGTAGCTGCCATCTCCTCCATTTTCTTCTCCATTCGGTAAATTATGTCATCCTTTTCTTGAAGGCGTAGCCTCATTACCTCTGGGTCGTCTCCTTCTGTAGCTGATGGAGCTCCCAGTAGAGGTGACGACGCTCGGGTCTCGACCACGTTGATCTCGGCAAAATCCTCGTCCATGTACCTTGACAGGTCTTGTTCATTCTGTGATCTTTCTTTCAGCTCTTTAGCCAACTGTTGAATGTCTGATCTTAGCTTCTCTAAAGTGGCTTCAAGTGACCTTCCTCTGATGGTCCTACGACTGGTAGATTGTAGTCGGTGAACCTCATCCTCTGGAGTCATCTCTGAGACGACAGTACTCCTTTTAGCTTTGGATTCAGCATCAGAACTCCTCATTTCTGGCTGCTCTGCCAGTATTGGCTCTGCGACTTTAGGTCACCACACCATCCTTTTTGAAATTGGGTGCCTAGAACCGGATGGTTCATCAGTGGTAGGTTAAAAGGTGGTGTGCCTATTAAGATACGTGCTAGGTGCCACGGCAGGTAACTTCTTGGTACTCATTTTTCTCTTCTTTAGTGGAAGTTCCCTTTGAACGGCAGAGGGAAGCACCCTCGGTCCGAGAAGTGCCTTGGCAGGTATTCTTCACATCCTTCTCAAGATATCAGTCACAGAATAATTATCCTTTCTTGGACAATTTCTCAATTATTGTTCTCAATCGAGTAAGTGGCATACTCCTTGCTTTCCGCCCTTTGTAATCACCATAATACACCGATAGGGGTAACACGGCGGCAATCCTCTGGACACTTTCCTCCTCAGGGGCAGCAGAAAGTGGGTAAAATCTGTTCGCTCCCAGCAAGGGTGAAAGTTTTGGCAGTTCTTCTTCCTATTCCAGAATCTCTTCAGGAACGACAACTTCAACGGTCTTGATTTTCCTGACCTTGGCCGTTCTTCTGTTCTTATTCTTCCTTTGGGACAAAGTCAAGGGCATAAACTTCAAGCTAAACCCAATCTCAAATACATGCGGTATCGCAGCAAAATTCGTACCCTCCATGGTAACAGGCTCATCACTTATCTGGACTTCCTTCCCTTTCCATTTGGTGGGGGTAGGTGCAGTGATAACCAGACCAGCAGGGGTAGCGACAACAGTCCTGGGGGCAGCCTTATTAGCCAATCTCTTATGGGCAATAGTGTCTCCTTCAGTTGGGACCCTCTTTAGGGGAGGAAACTCCTGAGCCGACTTCAGGTACTCAACGACAGGCTCTACAGATTTCGGTACCTTCGACTTCAGTAAAGCAACAGTAACATCTCCAAACTTAATGTCTGTTTGATCGAACCCTTGTCCAAAATGGATAACTGCGTTGTCGGGCAGTTCTGTTGACTGCTAAGTCCGTACCAGTGGCGAAGAAAAAGATCAACTTCGGTGCAGACATTTTCTGCATAAAAGATTTGGAGTATCAGAGTTACTCTACTCCCTTTCTTATTGCAATGATTATTTTTAGGACGAAACAAAGAAAATTCAAGGAGTTTTCATTAATTTCATTTTGATTTTGTTTGTTTATTTTGTAAAACTTTTCAGATTGTGTTAAGTTTTATTTCATTTGTAGTTAATAGAGGAATTTGATAAAGATTTGGTTAAGAGCAGGCTCAATCACAAGAAGAGAGAGAAAGCTACCGGACCCTTATCCTGAATTTAGGAAGGGTAAAACCCCGTAGGAATCTTGACTCGATTGATCGGTCTTAAATCACACCTATTTGGGGTCTTACCTCACCTCAGGAGGTGAAAAAGAGGATTCCAGAACCTCTCTACTTAAAAGTATTTAAGTTGTGGCCCCAGAATCAAAAAGGAGTTGACTATACTTGTTCAAGATAGAAATGAATAAGTTATGTCAACGGAAGAATAGTAGTTTGGTCCACTAGGGGCATGGACTCACTACCGATTTATGAAAGCAAAAACCATCTGATCAAAATGAAGAGAGGAACTTATCCCCAGCGGAGTTGCCAGAAAATTGTCGGCCTCATTTTTTTTAGTTTAATTTAATCTAAGTATATATAGTTTTAAATAGTTTGGAAAATATTATTTAATTTTTAAAAATACGAGACCAAACTGATCCCATGTCTTCAATAGTTTAAATAATTGAACACCACACCAAAAGTTATGCATTTATCCTGAGGAATAGACACATTGCTTAATAATGGGGCTAGATTATATAAACTGATAAATTTATGACATCTGTTTGGTCTGCGAACTATTTTATTTACCGATAAATTCTCCTATTTAATACAAAAGAATTAAATAGGGTTTATATTAAGCTGGGTTCTGAAGTTCCCTATAAGGGCAAGCTCCTATAGTTAATTACATCTTAAGTGACGGGAATCACTTAAGAAAACTCTCGATTACGATCAGTGGTTTTGCTTTCAAGAATTTCAAATTTTAAGGTTTTCAAACAATTGGATTTTAGAAATTTCAATAGGGAATGGATCAAATTTGAAACATTTTATTTTTTGGAATCCAAAGGAAGAGAAGTAGGGGATGCCACGGATTCGAAGCGAGCTTCGATGGCTTTCCAACTATCCTATTGTTTGGCTTCAATTCAGAGAGATATTATTTGATGTTGCAATCCTGCCAATTTTAATTAATTATGGCTTATACTTGTGTGATATAATCGTACAAATAGCCTCGAAGATTATGATGGTTTATATTGTGATGAACGATAACCTCAGAATCCTAAAATGAATTTAGGGCTTAAATTACATAATATGATTATGCAAAATGCCTAAATGGGGAAGTGCGAATTTATGTTGTGCTAGGTAAACTACCTTGAAATCCTATGGCTTGTTGTTTAATTTCTAAGGAATGGAAAAGCTGACGAAGTCGACCATGCTGTCCACCGCGCTTGCTCCAAGCTCCTTGTTGTTGCAGAGGGTTTAGTTTAAGAAGTGACAATCCAGAGATGAGAGAAGTGTCGTGGTCTAGAGGTTGACTTTCAAATTCAATGTCTTAAGTTTTATTAGGGGAAATCATAAAGTTGATTAAGTAGAACAAGTTAAGATCCCACGGTTCCATCATCCCAACACCACTATTTTCATCTAATTCACTTAGTGCAAATGAATTTGCTAAACTCAACTGAATGAGTTCCACACTTTCATTTAAACCATGAAAAATCTTGTTAGCAACATGTGGGTTACATCATCGGAGGTATTCCCGATCATCCAACGAGACGTTTTAATTTAGTTGTAATTGTAGTGTATCAGTTTTGTTTGTGATTAAATTTTGAGTTGTCTTATATTTTTAATGTTGTGGCGGTGAATTTTATCTTGTGTTACTTTTAACTTAGCTTTGGTTCAGTTTTAAGGCTATCCTAAAGGTTTTAGTTCTCATGCAGGGTGACATTATTGTTTAACATGCAAGCTTGTAAGAAAAGAACGTGAAGTACAGCGTAGGTAGGTAAATTGCAATCAAATAAAAGCATACCTGGCGGGTCTTCTCATCATTTTCGACTGCACTAAAAACACATGTTAGGACATTTAAATATTTAAAAGAGAACACCTAGGTAAAGCTAAGGGAAGGTCCCGGTTATCTGCCAAAATCCTAATCCTATCGCTAGTTAATTCCGAAGGTGTGTTTGTGGATGATTTTCTTCATCAAAAAACAATGAAGTTCAATTGTTCTCCTAAAACATCCCATTAGGTTGAGAAAGTGCCTAGGACGAGTCCTGAACATATTTTCAACACCTCTGGGATTATTTTGAGTCCAAATGAATTTCATTATATGGATGAATTGATCATCCAGAGTTTAGTTAAGTTTTGATTCTTGCTCAACGAACTTGGATATTTGATTATCCTATGAGTAAGGTAACATTTCATTTGATACTTCATTTAAGAACTATAAAGGTGAAAGCCTTTGGGGGGCAAATTAGTTCATTAAAGGACATAACCATTTTAATTAGAATTGAATTGTTGATTAAACCGATTCAATTTAGTTATAAAGTTTTTGTTGATTTTCAAATGTCTTAAATTATTTAGGTTGAAAA
Source organism: Papilionanthe hookeriana x Papilionanthe teres (assembly GCA_022702705.1). NCBI lineage: Eukaryota > Viridiplantae > Streptophyta > Magnoliopsida > Asparagales > Orchidaceae > Papilionanthe > Papilionanthe hookeriana x Papilionanthe teres. Next base: position 64,440,844 of record CM040436.1, read on the forward strand.
GGTGTTTAAATTATTTGATTCAGTTAATTTTTTTTAAGTGTGTTTTAACTTAATCATAATATTTTAGGTTGATTTTTATTAGTTTAACTTATTTTTAATGTTTTGATTATAAATTGTTTTAAATTAATCTTAATATTTCAAATTTGTTTTAACTTTAGTTTTAAATAATTTAAGATTAGCTTTAATGTGTTGGGTTTGTTTTAATTTGATTTTAAATCATTTAATATTTTAAGATTTAATTTGATTAAAAGGTTTCAAGATTATTCCCTTTTTTAATTACTAGTTTCAATCATCATTTTTATGGTTTCATTAATAAAACTTAAGTGATATTTGATCAATCCATTGGTTAGGGATTCAATTCAAAGAGTTAGAATCTTCTTATGTTAAAATCCCTTAACCTTAATAATTCATGCCTTAATTAACTTCCAAATTTTAATGATTTAATTGATTGAGATTCATTCTTTAATGTTAAAGGTGTTTAATGGGTTTCTACCCCTTAACTCCCTAAGTTTCAATCATCCAAATGGAAAATTAAGATCAAATGTTTACCCTTCCCTTTGGTTAAACCTAAATATTAATTAAGGTTAAAGGTCCTTAATTACCTTTATGCCCTCTTAAGCTTATTCATCTCATAATTCATTAAATTAAGCTCAAATGAATTTGAATTTTTTATGTCACCTCACTCACGTGTCAATTAAGACATCAGAGGAGAAAATGTGATTTTTCTAATTTTAATTTAATTTAAATAATTATTTTTGTGAAAAATAGGGATTTTCAATGAAAATTCAACAAGATGACCAAAGTGAAACTTTTATCCTTAGGAAAATTATGGGAGGTTCCTACTGATTAGAGGACCATTTGGACAAATTTTGGTGATTTTTTGAATTTTATTTTATTTATTATAATTATTGTACGTTTTGAAGTAATAATTAATTATAAAATAAAATTGGGATGGAAAATTAAGTTTTATATTTTTCTTAAATCTCTCTAAGGTCAGAGAACTTAGAGAAATAAATCTTATATTTTTCTGATTTTTTCTTTGAATTTTTAGAATTATTTTAGTGAAAGGGTTGACAAAATTCATTTTTAATATTAAGAATTACCCTAAGCCTTTAAAATTCAACATCTTTACTTAGAGGCTTATGAAAAAATATTTGATTGGTTCCCAAGTGATTAAGAGACCAAATATGATATTTTTGTTAATTTTAATATTTTTATGATTTTTATGATTTTTTAATTATTAAAATACCCAAAAAATGAGTTAAAAATGAAACTTTTTTGAAAATTTCAATTTTAATTTTCTTAGACTCCACTGATCTTAGAGAGGTCTCAAAATTGATTTGGTAAATTTTTGAGTTATATTTTGGATTTTATGAATTTTTTAATTTCAAATATAGTCGTGTAACTTGAATCATTTCTTTTAATGGGTTAAATCATTTCCAATTGACTTGAAATTTTTATGTGGGGTTCTCCTGACCCTAAAGGACAATGGAGAATTGATTTCATGCCATTTTGATGTGCATTTGTTCCATATTGATTTAATTTCAGTTTTGAGTCTTTTGCCAAATTAGGGTCACTCTTAATGAGTTAAATTAAATCATAATTTTCCTAAGGTCCTCTGGTCCAGAGATACTTCCCCTAATTTTCCTAGAATTTTTTAAGCAATATACTAATTATTGGAATTAAAATACCAAAACAGACACATAAATTTGAAAAATAGATAACTTGTCATGGAGACCTCCTCTGATCTTGGAAAATTTAGGGAATGTTCCCAAGGATAGAGGGAACAAAAGTCCCATAATACCAAGCCATGGTGAATTATGCATGCTAAAGGAGAATTCAATTACACAAAATAGTGTTTATGTAATTAAAAATTAAAGACTCAACAAAATAACTCAATTCCTTTTCCACATTATTCTCGTCTGTTCAGTGAGCAAGAGGGTATTTTTCTTTTGATTTTTGGATTTTTCTAAGCAAAGTAATGCATCTTTAAAGTTTCTGGAATTTAAATAAATAAAAAAATCCCTAATTTCCCACTTAAGTGACTCTGCGCTGACTGGATCTTGCGGCAGATCGAAAGCACACGCGACGCTGTTTGATTTGGCGCCGCCATCTGAGTCAGCGTTCGCTTTACGTACAGGGCTCCCATGCCACTCAATCTCCGCCGTTCATTCATTACACGCGCCATCCAACGGTGGCTGGTCATCGTCCCTGTCTGGTTCAACCCGAGATCCGTTCATACTAAAACCCTAAGATCTTGCTCGAGACTCAACCAAATCAAGCACGGTTGGGCTCTATCGATGCATCTAGCCTATACTAACACATCTATATGACTAACATGCATTGAAAATGAGCTGAAAAAATAGAGATTTGCTAGATCCTCAGGAGGAAGAAGGGTTCAATACCTTTGCTCTGAGTGGTGAGGCCTCAATCAGAGATGCTCAGCTAGTTTACTGGAGTTCTAGAAGCCTACGGATTGAGTCCCTGGTCGTGGTGAATTGCCTAGACCTGAGTTCATCTAAGTCTGATTTGGATCTCTAGCCGATAGAACAGATGGGTGGCCTGGTTAGGGGACTTTCACTGGGGAACTTCTTATTTTGGTGTGGGGATGATGTGGGTGCAGTTAATTTGAGTTTGGTGAAGTTTTTGGGGATGTCCTATTTCTGGCCCGAATTTCAGCTGAGAAATTGGGCTCGACTGGTGGGATTCAGGGCAGGAGGACAGTGGGGATCAAGTTCTCCTGGCTGGGAATAGGTCTGGGAGCAATTTCGGAGAGATTCGTGAAGAAATTTTTAGCACCCAAAATTTGGCCATGACGGTGGCATTTTATAGCCATGGTCGGAGAGGGGAGCTCAGGGCCAGGCAACGACTGCCCTGGGCCGCTTCGGGTGAGGGCTGAGCAGGACAGGTGGCTGGTGAGGGGATTGCTCACTGCCAAGCTCCAATTTTAAGTTTTAAGCCCATGGGGGCCGCTTGGGCATGCCTATTGCGGTGGCTAGCAAGGACGGGCAGGCGGCTGGCAAGGTGAGGAGGAGTGGAGAACTAGTTCAGTGCATTAATTATAGGCAGTGAGGTTGCTTAAGGGGGAGTTTAAGGATGGGACTTAGTCTTAGCGAAGAGGCTAGACCCAATGGTCCCGAGTGGTGGACCATTGGTCCATGGCTCATGGGGCTTGGGTTGGGTCAGGTTAAACCCACCCTAGGAGGTCTAGGGTTGGCTGTCACGGGGTTGGTTTGGTCCAATTTGACTTGGTTTGGTTTAGTTTAGGCCATATGTTCACATGGGTTGGTTTGGGTTTGAATTGGGCTAGGTTGAGTTTGGGTTTGATTTAGACCAAATTGATTGATCAAAATGGCTTAAATGATTGTCACAAAGCTTAATGAAAAGGTTTGGAGTGAATTTGAATTGATTTGGGAAGTGGATTTGATGGATTTTGGTGGTTTGGTTAATTTGGGTCACCATGGGTTAAGTTGGATTTAGGTTTGGTTAGAACCGGGTTAGAGCTCAATTAATGGTTCAAAATAATGTAGGTGATTGTTATGAAAGGTTTTGGATAGAAATTGAGTGGATATTTTGGGTTTAAGGGATTCAATTTGGAGAGTTTATGCAATGTGGCAATTTTAGGGTAAATTTGGGAATTTTGGTTCGAAATGATTTTGCATCGGATTTCAATCAAACTTTGGCCAAATGAATGTTGTATTTGATATAGGAATGTGTTATGAAGGTTTTAGAATAATTTTGGGGAACATTTGAGTTGAATTGGATTGAATTTTGGCACACTTGGGTTCATGGGTAATTTTGGGCAAAAATTGGGTATTTTGGTTTGAATAGAACTTGGGTGAGGTTTGAGTTTAAATTGGGGGCAAATTAATGTTTCATTTTGTTTATGGAGGTGTTTGGAAGAGTTTAGAATTTGGTTTGGGGAAAATTGAGTGGCTTTGGGACATTTTAGGTTGAATTGGGTCATAGGGCCAAAATTCAGGGTTTTGGAATTAAGTTGAAATTGAATTCAAATGTGAACCAATTTGGGTTTGGATTTGATTTAGATTGGTATTGGGGATGTTGAATTGAAGTTTAGAATTTAAATTTGGCAAAATTGGGGTCAATTGGGTCAAGATTGGGTTTAATTTGGGCACTTTTGGTTTAAATGGGTCAAATTGGGGCTTTTGATAAAATTGGGCTAAATTGATAAAATTGAAGTATGGTATAGTTGAAGAAAATGAAATTGAGAATATTTGGGAGATTTTAAAATTTTTTGGGAATTTTTGGAGTTTTTGAAATTTTGGGCTAAGAGGGTATTTTGGTCATTTTGGGGTTTTGGTGGAATTTTTGGAGAATTTGGAATTAGTTGGTCAATTTTGGTTGTGGGGAACAATTTGGAATGGTGTTTGGAGGAGTTTGGGTAATTTGGCTGATTTGGTGGTTGTAGGGGCAATTTAGGTAATTTTATGTAAGTTTGGGGGCTTGGGGTCAAAATTTGAAATTTTGGAAAAATGAAGGGGGCTTCAAATAGGGAATAATGCAACCATTTTAGTGGGGTCAAGACTGAGTAGAAGTGATTTGAAATGGAATTAGGGTTTAGAAGTATGAGCCATGGACTTAGCCAGATCCAACCACTTTGGGACTAAGTCTAGCTAAATGGTAACCACTTTATGACCCTTCACATATTGACGCTAGTCATCTTAATCAAAGACTTGTGTCTTTGGTTCAATCATGTGTTGACCTCATTTTTGATGAGGTTTTTTGCTTCTCTCTTTAGTACTTAGGATCTAGCCTTAGGCTTTTCCTTTGACTAATCTTAGAGGACTAGAAATGGAACCCACCCTTTAGAAATTCAAACTACTTTTTAACTCCCCGCAAACCCCACAAGCTTCGATTGTAGACCCCTAATCACCTAGCAGGGTCGAAATCAAATGTGGAGGTTTAAAGGATTAGTTCCCTATAGACTTTTCGCCTTAGGAATACCCCCGGCGGCCCGGTCCGGTGAGGGCCGACTTGCACATAAACTACATTCTCACACACATTCCAAATCCTAAAACCACACTCTCACCCAACTTGACCTCCCCGACTCATGTAGGTAATTCATATGGATGGTCCTTAACCCCTAAGCCCCGGCTAAGAGGTTAGGAACAACATAAATGAATGCCCCAAATGAGTCCTCTCATGGCTCATATGGGCTTGATAGGGCTTCATGGCTCAACCAAAGTGATTCCATTTCACTCACACTTGATCAATCTTCCTTTTTTGCAAAATTTCAATTTTTGACCCCCGGGGCCCCGGACCCACCAAACCTACCAAATACCCTTGAAATGTCCCAAAATTTTCAAAATTACCTAAATTACCCAAGATCCCTCAAAATCAATCCTAAACACTTCCCACCACTCAAATTGACCATCTTTGGCCAAAAATACCAAAATTTCCAAAAATACCCCTAAACCCTCCCAAAATTACCAAAATACCCTCTTACCCCAAAAATCCAAAAATTCTAAAAATTCCCAGAAAATTCCAAAAAATCCCAAATATTTCCAATTTCATTTTGTTCAACTACACCATGGGCCAATTTTTCCAATTTACCCCACTTTTACCAAAACCCCCAATTTGACCCATTTTCAACCCAAGTGAACCCAATGTCAAACCAAACCACCCCAATTGACCTCAATTCTGGTCCAATTCAATTCTAAACTTCAATTCAATATCCCCAATATCAATTTAGACAAAATCAAAGTCCAATTTGATTAACATTTGAGCCCAATTTCAATTTGAAGCCTAAGGCCCAATTTTGACCCATGACCTAAACCTAGCCCAATTCAACTCCAATTGGCCCCAAATCTTTTCTAAAGCCTTCCTAACATCCTCATAAACAAAACACTAACTTGATTTGCCCAAAATTTGAACCTAAACTCCACCCAAACCTAACCCAAAACCAAAATCCCTTAAATTGATCTAAGCCCAAACCTAACCCAAATGGGCCCAAATCCCAAAATTAGAGCCCAACCAAATTTGAAAACTCTTTGTAACACTCCCATAAACATTTCCCAACATTAATTTTACATGAAATCCAACCTTAGCCCAACCTTAGACCAAGTTAGCCCAATTTGGCCCACCTTGGCCCCTTTACCAAAAAAGCCCAAATTAAACCCAATTTAATTCAAAATCACTTTAAACTTGTTCCAAACCACTCATGACACATGTCTAAACCAATTGCAACATTTATTTGGCACAATCCTTTACAAAATTTTCATCCTAAATTTACTTTAAATCCAAAAGCCCACTTCCTTAAACCACTTTAAAAGCCCATCCAAAATGATTTCAAAAAGCCCAAAATCAATCCAAAGCCCATATGACAAATTCTTCTCATCATACCTTTAATTGAAATCATCTCTAAGTCCTAAATCAATAATCAAGCCATTCCAAATCAAGCCACATGCCAAATTACCCCTGAATGCCAAAAATTTCTAAAACCCTTTTTCATGAAACAAGCCAACCTTTTCCAAGCCAAATGTAAGCCAAATGTGAGCCATTTGCAAGCCATATGAAGCCATGAGAGTTTTGACACCTCACCATGTCATTTATGGCAAATGGAGGGGCCCCTTTCTTAAGCCTTCCTTAAACTTTTTTAACCTCATCCATGATACACACTAAACCAAGTTAGCCACCTAATCCTTGATGGAGACTATACCATTTCCTCTTGGCTGACCCAAATGAACCTTTTCAGCCTAAATCCAGGCCTTGGGTGGTGCACCAAGTCCAAAACAATGGGTTGACCCATTTGAACCCAAAATAACCTTCTCCCCATGCTATTTCAATCCAACTCCTTTACACATTTCCAAAGCCAATTGTTGGCACCAAACTCAAGCACTGACCTCCCTGACCCTGAGGGTGACCCATGCCTGTCCGGCCAGCCACCACAGCCGCCGGAAACCACAAGGCCGAGAGGCTTAATTTGAATCAAAAATTCAATTTGAACTAGCTGACTTGTCCCAACTTAAATGGCCATTGCAGCTGTTCTTCCCTTGCCCCGAGCAAGCTGATCCAAACCTCCAATCGCCTCGGGAAGCCCTCCAGCCACCTCTATTTAAAGCCACTCACCTCTCGGCCAAACAAGGTGATGAACCGTACCTTAAGGAAACTCACCAAAATTGCTCCAGGACCTTCTCCTAACCTGCAGCAGGCTGATCCCCAAGTGTTCCTTCGCCCTAAACCCCATTAACGTAGCTCAATTTCGAGTTGAAAATCCACCCAAAAAATAGGACACTTCACCACAGTCGAGCCAATCTTCAAATTGATTGAACCTACACCTTCACTCGTACCAAGAGGAGAAGCTCCCCAACAAAAGCCCCCTCACCAGTGCCAGCCATCGCTTCTAGCCTCCAAGCTTTGTGATCGGCCTTGGTCACTTTCATACTCGGACAATTCCCGCAGCCGAGACTTCATCCGGAGCTTGCTTGGACTCAATCGAAGGTGACACAACCCTCGCATCGAAGCTTCACTTCTCTTAAGCAAAGGTATGAACTCATTCTTCCTCCCAAGCTTCCAACAATTCTCCATTTTTTTGGGTTAATTTCATAGCTTATAAACCATATGGATGTGTTCGTCTCTTCAAGACGAATCGATAGAGTATAAGAACTCAAAAATCCATTGAGAATCAAGAGAGATATTAGGGTTTGAGTGTGGACGGCCACGAGTGCGCACCAGTCGGAGACGATGACCAGGAGCCGTTGGATCGCGCGTGTATCGAGCGGAAGGTCGAGATCAAGCCAGACAGTGAAATGTTACGTGAACTGCGGGCCCCTGGAGCGCTGAGTCAGATGGCGGCGCCGAATCACAGAGCGACGCGTGGGCTTTCGATCCGCCGTGGGTTCCTTTGCCCTAAATCCCATTAACAGAGCTCAATTTCTGAGTTGAAAATCCACCCAAAAAATAGGACACTTCACCACAGTGAGCCAATCTTCAACTTGATTGAACCTACACCTTCACCGTACCAAGAGGAGAAGTTCCCCAAAGAAAGCCCCCTCACCAGTGCCGCCCATTGCTTCTAGCCTCCAAGCTTTGTGATCGGCCTTGGTCACTTTCATACTCGGACAATTCCCGCGAGCCGTAGACTTCATCCTGGAGCTTGCTCGGACTCAATCGAAGGTGACACAACCCTCGCATCGAAGCTTCACTTTCCGAGCAAAGGTATGAACTCATTATTCCTCCCGAGCTTCCAACAATTCTCCATTTTGTTTGGGTTAATTTCATAGCTTATAAACCGTATGGATGTGTTCGTCTCTTCAAGATGAATCGATGGAGTATAAGAACTCGAAAATCCATCGAGAATCAAGAGAGATATTAGGGTTTGAGTGTGGACGGTCACGAGTGCACACCAGTCGTAGACGATGACCAGAAGCCGTTGGATCGCGCGTGTATCGAGCGGACGGTCGAGATCAAGCCGGACAGCGGAATGTTACGTGAACTGCGGGCCCCTAGAGCGCTGAGTAAGATGGCAGCGCCGAATTACAGAGTGACGTGTGGGCTTTTGATCCGCCGTAGGTTGACGTGGCGCCGAGTCGGACAAGTAGGAAATTAGGGTATTTTTGAATTATTTAAATACCAGAACTTCAAAAATTCATATCTTTGCATAGAAAAATCACAAAAGTAAAATAAAAATACCCTCTCGCTCAAATGAACGAGAGGAGAATAATGTGGAAAAGAAATCAAGTTAATTGGATGAGTATTTTATTTTTAATAATTTATTTACTGTTTCCAATGTATTGATTCTCCATTTGTATAGACAATTCACCATGGCATGAGACAATAGGGCTTTTGAAACCTCTAATCTTAGAAACATTCCCTGAAATTTTCAAGGTCAGAGGCCATCTTTGTGAAAACTTATTGATTTTTCAAGTTCACGTCACTGTTTTAGGTATTTTAATTCCAATAATTAGCATGTTGTAAAATAAATTCTAGGAAAATTTGGTGATGTTTCTGTAGACTGAGGGACCCTATGAAAAATATATTTTGAGTTAATTTATTCATAATAACCTTAATTGGCCTAAACCCCTAAAGTTGAATTTGAATTAATTAGGGTTAGCCACACATCAAATTGACTTGAAAACAATTCTCCATTACTTTTTAGGGTCAGAGGAACCTTACATAAAATTTTGAAATCAATTGGACTTGATTAACCCCACCAAATGGATTGATTAAGCCTCATAAGCAAAATAGAACTTTAAAAATTAATAACTCCAAAAATACTTTTAAAAAATTTGGATTATTAAAATAGGGATATTACTAAGAGGATATTTATTCTTTAATTTAAAAATCCTTAAATAAGTCATTTTAACAATATTTAGTTCTTAATTAAAAATTAAAATAATAATCCAAATTAAATAAATTAAAAATTAAAAGAATATAACCCTTAAACGAATTAAAGCTTAAAATGTTAAATGGTCTAATAATTAAAAATCAAATTTAAAATCTTGGAATTAAATTAAATTAAATTAAATTAAGTCAAGTCAAAGTTTAAATTAAATTAAATTATCACCTTAACAATTAAATTAAATTTAATTTAAGATATTGAAACTAAAACTAAAATTAAAGTAAATTAAATTAAATTAAAATTAAATTAAATTAAATTAAATTAAAATTAAAATTAAACTAAAATTAAAACTAAATTAAAATTAAATTAAATTAAATTAAATGAAATGAAATTAAATTAAATTAAATTGAATTAAAATCACTTAACAACAAACCTAAATGAAATCATTAAGAGTTAAATCAAAATATATCAATAATTTCAATACCTCTTTCTATCTAAGTAAATTTAAAACATGAACATTAATCTGAAATACTAAGATAATTGAAAGTGTAAAGATTTAAATCAAATCTAAAATAATTTGAACACTATTCCAAACTTAAAAATTATTAATTAAAACCTCATAATTAAATTTAATCACTTTAAATCACATTACACAATTATTAATCAAGGTCGAAGATATGCCACCTCCCAGAACCTTAAAACAACTACGATCTTTTCAAGGGAAGTTGGCATATCTTCGACGCTTTATCTCGAACTTGTCAGGTAGGTGTCAGCCTTTCTCGGCATTAGTTAAAAAGGACGCCAAATTTATTTGGGAAGAGAAATGCCGAGGGCCTTCGAGGACATTAAACAATACTTAATGACACCTCCCGTCTTAGCAGCCCCTGGCCTCAGTAGACCGTTGATACTTTATACCGCGGCTTTAGACGACTCTCTCGGAGCTCGTTAGCCTAGTGTCAATGATGAGGGTAAAGAAAATGCTCTTTACTACCTAAGCCGTCGTTTACTTCCGACGGAAGTAAAGTATCCCACGATTGAAAAGCACTGTTTGGCCCTGATCTTCGTCGCTCAAAAGCTCAGGCACTACATGCTTTCTCATAAGGTCAACCTGATCTCGAAATTTAATCCATTGCAATACTTGATGACCCGTCCAACACTTTCTGGCAGACTTGCCAGGTTGTCAATGATATTATTGCAATTCGATATAACTTTCGTGCCTCTTCGTGCCGTAAAGAGACAAGTCCTAGCAGACTTCCTCGCGGCACACCCTTTGCCGGCAGAATCTCCTCTCAATGACGACTTGCCAGATGAACAAATAATGAACTTAGAAGACCCTGATGATCGACGTTGGGAATTATATTTCGAGGGAGCATCTTCAGCACACAAAGACGAAGAATCGCAAGTGATAGTGCCCGTAAGGCAGAATTGGACTAATCTTTATAACACCGGAGCGGGGGATGTTAAGATACTCCTACCACTTACCGCAGCCGTGTACAAACAACGGCGGAATACGAAGCTCTCGTAACAGGACCGGAATTAACTATTCAAATGTGGATAACAAACATCAACATCTACGGGGATTCGCAGCTAATCATTCAACAGTATCGCCCGACAAGTACAGAATTTTAAAGCCAAGACTCGAGCAATACTTCCAAGCATGCCATACAAGTTGTTGGAACAGATTCCGAATGTGACGATCTACAAAATTCTCAGAAAAGAAAACGATTTAGCAGATGCGTTAGCCTGCCTCGCAAAAGAATTTGCCTGCTTGCACGATGAATCAGTGGAAGTGTCAGCTCACGTACGTCGAGTCCTATCACAACTCGACATGTACACAATACACAAACCGAAAAAGAAGAAGAATCAGCTATGCAAGCAAGGATGTAAAAATACGTAAGATTGGCGACAACCATTACTAGACTACCCGCAAACAGGAAAACTACCGTAAGATAGGTCGCTAGCCCATCGGATCAAGAAAAGAACTCGTCCTACGCATTAATAAACAACACGTTATACGTAAGGTCTTTCGACCAAATGTGGCTAAGGTGCCTAAGCGGGTCCGAGGCCCGTGAAATTGTTAAAGAGGTGCATTCGGGACTCGTGGCGCTCACCAGTCGGGTCCGAAGATGAAAATGAAAATTAAAAGACTAGGGTACTATCGGCCCTCGATGATGACCGACCGCATGAAAATCGCCAAGAGCCGTCACCAATGCCATGTGCACGGAGTGGTTCTACACCAACCTCCAAATGTGCTACATCCGACAATTGTGTCGTGGCCATTCGAATGTTGGGGTACGTATATAGTGGGTCCAATAGAACTACCGTCTTCAAAAGGACATCGCTTCATTCTTGCGGCTACAGATTACTTTTCCAAGTGGGCAGAGGTAGTTCCACTCAGAGAAGTGAAAGTACACCACGTGCTATAGTTTTTTAAAAACCAAGTTGTCTACCGTTTCGGAGTGCCGCGCAGGATCATCTCAGATAATGGATCAGCATTCAGAAGCACGCAAATCAATAATTTTGTCAGGAGACACGGAATCAACTGGCGGTATTCAACAATTTACTATCCAAGAACAAACGGCCTGGCTGAGGCTTTTAATAAAACTCTCGTTCAAATTTTAAAGAAAACTTTGGACGATAATAAGAGAAATTGGCACGAGAAGTTATTAGAAGCCTTATGGGCCTACTAGACAACCTTCAGAACTCCTACTCAAGCTACACCTTACGCTCTAGTGTATGGGTCCAAGGCAGTGTTACCCTTAGAGGTCCAGCTTCCTTCACTCAGAATTGCAGTTGCAAACAAGATCACGACAGAAGAGATTGCCAAATTACGACTAGAGGAATTGTAAAGCCTGGAAGGGAAAAGACTTGCAGCGCAGCATAATTTAGAACTACACCAAGCTAAGATAGTTCAAGCCCATGACAGACGGGTCCGCCCAAGAACCTTCAAAGTTGGTGACTTAGTTCTCGTTCTCAAGAGACCTATCCTCGCACACCGCAAGATAGGAGGAAAATTTGAACCCACTTTGGAAGGGCCGTTTGTGGTTGAGGCAAGCCTACTCGGGAGGCTCCTACCGACTAGTGAATCGCCAAGGAGAATGACATATGCTTCCGATCAACGGACGATACTTGAAGAAGTATTACGCTACCTGATGTTTCGAAGGAATGAATTCTTCATCCCTAGAAGCACGGGCGAAGTAATTACTTATGACTGGGTCCGAACCCAAAAATAATAAAACAAAACAAAATAAAAGAAAAAAAATAATAAAAAATGTGCTAAAATAAATAAAATCATGATAATAAAGTTTTCCTTGTTCTCTCTTCCAAATCAAAATCTTTTTCCCGATCTTTTCCCATTTCATTCCTGTTGAATTTAAAAATACAAAAGGAATAATAAAAAAAAGAGAGGAGAAAAAAAGAAAACTCTGTCTCCAATAAACATTTTCTTAATGTTCTTGTTCTTAGACATGTCCCCTCGATCCTTTTCCTCGTCTTTTCGCAGGAAATGTCGAACGGGCGGTCGGTCCCGAACTTTAGAAATGGCGTAAGCCTCGCACTCGACGAAAAGAGGGTGAAAGATGGAGCGATAATAGAGATCGACTCGTACTTCGCACCAGCAGGCTCGCAATACGAGGAAGGTGACCGGGTCCCGTGTGATCGAGAGGAACCGCCCAACCGGACAAGAATGAATGTGGGTGGCCCAAGTCACCAACCCAAAGAAGAAGAAAGGAAAACAAACACCGAGGAGGACAAGAGAATCAAGTCCGTAGTCGCTACACAGAGGGCAGGCTTGTCGCCGCCGCGCCCACGTAGATTCGGGAAGTACGAAGGGCTACTCTCACAAAGAACTCAACGAAAGAAATAAAAATCGCCGTATCCGCAAGATGTTAACTAAACTAGCAGCGGACCGACCGCGACGAGGCAATCGCTACTACCAAAGGCATATACTTCAAGGATACCGGTTCGCCAGAACTCCGAAGAAAGGAGGCCACTTCCAAGGATAACAGAAGAGACCAGGAAATCTCAAGAAGATCGAAGAAGGAAGGCTACCACGTCACCAGATAAAGCAACCAAGCAATGCATGACCTTGTCGGTAGAGCAACCCGGAGGATGTCCCGACCGAGACCATCCCCGAGGAGCCGAGGTATGCAGGAGAACGCGAAGGGATTGAGCCATATATCCCACAAGACGTCACTGTGCCTCGCCATTTGCAGATTATTCCGAATACGAGCTAGAAAGAATGCAGAATGTCGAGAAGCAAACTTTCGAATACTTCGAGAGAATTGGAGGCAGGAGGATCAATATACTAGAAGGCCTCGAGCTACATACGTACGTGTTCTCGTAATACGAACAACAACAAATCGTGGACCGCATCCGGGATTTGAAAAGAATGGGTCGAGCAGTGCCGCCTAAGAGAAAACACTTACTCGAACCCCGGAGATGGATGCCGTGGAAAGGGAGAATTACAATACAATGTGGATGCCGCTACAACTTCGCAGAAGACAGAAGGGAAACCCACCTGGGATACTCCGTCATGGCAAGGTAGATCCAATGCCATTAGTCATCAAAAGGATGGTAAAGAGAATGATAAGGTGGAGGGTACGCCAGCGATTGCATACCCAACAGCTGCATCATTAACATTTACAAGAAGGGTGGCCGCATACCCCCGCACATAGATCACCACGACTTCGTCGACCTTTCGCACAGCTTCTTCTCGAACGAGTGTAATATCATGTTCGGATCCGACCTCCGGATAGCAGGCCCGTGTGAGTTCCGAGGGCCGAGAAAGATACCATTACCGGTAGGTTCCGTCATGATACTAAAGGGCAACGGAGCAGTATGTCGCTAAACATTGCATACCGGGAGTACCAATGAAGCGGATCTCGCTTACTTTCGTAAGGATGGATGACAGAAAGCACCTTACCACTTCCAACACGTACCCAGTAGCTAGAGAGCCTCCGCCTTACAAGCCGTGAGTTACATGGAAAATATCACACCTCCAACGTACATCCATACGACATCCTCGCCAAGGATGGCTCGAAGGTGATGTTATCGACCATGTACCTCACTATTCGTACATGGATTTTTGACAGATGCCTTTTTGGATGGATCGACAAAGATCATACATAGTCCGTTTCGAGTCTACATGGATTGTATGAGATGTATTCCGCATCGAGTTGTATGATGTATCTTCAACATGATTGGAATGAAAGTGACCATGTCACATTTTGGCCTTCACCTCTTTTGTGCAAATTGATCGGGAAACGCCATTAAAGTTAAATGAACTTCGAACAAAGAAATGCAAAAGAAACAAAAAAATAAAAGAAAACTTTCCTTAAAAATCTAAATAAAAAAAATGATGAACGCCAAATTCACATGAACATTAAATGAACGATAAAATAAATTTGAATTGTTAAAGGACAAACAAAATGAACACAAATTTTAAATCAAATCTCAATCAAATTCAAACTCAACCTTCCAAATCTGAAATCCAATCCGTTCTACTCTCTCCCTTGTCTGGGATGGAAGCGGTCGATTCCATTGACATGGAGCCACGAGGTTTTCGATTCGGATCTGATGGCGAGGAATTGTATCCAATCCAAACCAAGCAACTTTCGATCAACTCTTCTGAATGGGATATGTAGCATCTACATATTCCCTCCTAATCTGTTTCTTTCCACAAAAAATCTTTTACAACTTTCATGAAATTCTCGAAACACCAAAATTCCACACTTTTCAAATCAACACTACAAATTTTTGCAAAATCAATTACCATTCAAAATAAAATTCTTGGGGTTGAGGATTTCACATCCGATACTGCATTGCTTTAGGTTCTTTCCCTATCGCAATGAAATACATCAAAATCAAACTTTTGGTGTCGAGGATTTTACATCCGATACTCGCATTGCTTTAGGTTCTTTCCCTATCGCAATGAAATATATCAAAATCAAATTCTTGGGTCGAGGATTTTACATCCGATATCGCATTGCTTTAGGTTATTTCCCTATCGCAATGGAATACATCAAAATCGACTTTCGGGTCGAGGATTTTACATCCGATACCGCATTTCTTTAGGTTCTTTCTCTATCGCAATGAAATACATCAAAATCAAACTTTTGGAGCTCGAGGATTTACATCCGATACTCGCTTTCGCTTTAGGTTCTTTCTCTATCGCAATGAAATACATCAAAATCAAATTCTTGGGCCGAGGATTTTACATCCGATACCGCATTGCTTTAGGTTCTTTCCTATCGCAATGAAATACATCAAAATCAAATTCTTGGGGTTGAGGATTTTACATCCGATACTGCATTGCTTTAGGTTATTTCTCTATCACAATGAAATACATCAAAATCAAACTTTTGGAGTTGAGGATTTTACATCTGATACTGCATTGCTTTAGGTTCTTTCCCTATCGTAATGAAATACATAAAAATCAAACTTTTGTGGTTGAGGATTTTACATCCGATACTGCATTGCTTTAGGTTCTTTCCCTATCGCAATGAAATACATCAAAATCAAACTTTAGAGGTTAAGGATTTTACATCTAATACCGCATTGCTTTAGGTTCTCTCCCTATTGCAATGAAGCACACCAAATCAAGCTGTTGAGGTTAAGGATTTTACATCCAATACCGCATCGCTCCGAGTTCTTTCCTCATTGTAATGGTTCAATCCAATCAATTCAAATTTTTTTCGAGGTCGAAGATGTTACATCTAAAACCACAAAATTCCAATTTTCATTTCAAGTTCAAATCCCTTCAAATTAATTTTAACAAAACTTCAATCTAAATTGAAACTCAAACTAAAATCTGAGCTCACACATCAAAACTTAAACTGGAACAAAATGAAATCTAGATCGAAATTCCCCGCATCATGTGATTTGGGATTCACCTCCTTTTCCTTTCCCCGACGAGAGTTCGTGGATCTCCGATCTCGCAGATATACTCGACACTCCCCAGCGGAAACTTTTCTACTCTATCCCAAGTTTGTCACTGGACTTTTGTGTTGGTTTTGTTGATCGCTTCGGTCAACACCAATACGCGCGGTGTGCTCCGTCACTCACCACACCTATCGGGGTCCATTTGTCGACCTCATTTTTAATGAGGTCTTCTCCTCCTTTTTAGTACTTAGGATCTAGCCTTAGGCTTTTCCTTCGACTATCTAAGAGGATTAGAATCGGGACCCACCACTTAGAAATTCAAACCACTTCTTAACTCCCCGCAAACTCCACAAACTCGATTGTAGACCCCTAATCACCTGCAGGGTCGAAATCAAATGCGGAAGTTTAAAGGATGAGTTCCTATAGACTCTTCGGCCTTAGGACCGCCCGGGTGGCCCTGGTCTCGGTGAGGGCCGACTTACACACCCACTACACTTATACACTACACTTTCACACACCTACTAAAACCACACCCATACCCAACTTAACCTCCCGACTCATGAAGGTGATTCACATGGATGGTCCTTAACCCCTAAGCCCTCGCAAGAGGGTCGGAACAACATACATGAATGCCTCAAACGAGTCCCTTCATGGCTCATGTGGCTTGATATGGCTTCATGGCTCAATCAAAATAATTTCATTCCACTTACATTTACCCAATCTTCAATTTTCTAAATTTTCAATTTTTAACCTCTGGTCCCCGTGACCCGCCAACTCTACCCAAAACCCTCGAAATTACCCAAATTTTCCAAAATTCTCCAAAATCACCCAAATTCCTCAAAATCAATCCTAAACATTCTCCCACCACTCAAATTGACCATTCTTTACCCAACATTCCAGAAAATACCCCAATACCCTCCAAATTACCAAAATGCCCCTCTTGACCCAAAAATCCAAAAAATTCCAAAAATTCCCAGAAAGTTCCAGAAAATCCCAAATACTCCCAATTTCATTTTGTTCAACTACACCATGGGCCAATTTTGTCAATTTACCCCACTTTTGTCAAAATCCCCAATTTGACCCATTTTAACCCAAAGTGAACCCAATGTCAAACCAAACCTACCCAATTGACCCAAATCCTGGTCCAATTCAATTCTAAACTTCAATTGAACATCCCCAACACCAATCTAGACTAAATCCAAGCCCAATTTGATTGGCATTTGAATCCAATTTCACTTTTGACCTTAAAGCCCAATTTGAACCCAAACCCAACTCAAATTCAACCCAAAGCCAAAACTCCTTACATGGGCCTACACCTAAACCTAACCCAAATACGCCCAAACCCGAAAATCCAAACCCAACCAAAGTTGAAACCTCTTTGAAACAGCTCTTACAAACATTTCTCAACATTAATTTTACACCAATTTCAACATTAGCCCAACATTAGCCCAAGTTAACCCAATTTGACCTACCATCGGCCACTTTACCAAAAAGCCCAAATTCAACCCAATTCAAACCCAAACCACCTCAAATTTGTTTCAAATCACTCATGACACATCACTAAACCAAACCCAACAATTATTTGGCCCAAACTTTTACAAATTTCTCATCTACCAATTTATTTCCAAGCTTCAAAAGCCCACTTTCTTAAACCTTCCTAAAAACCCATCCAAAACAAATTTAAAAGCCCAAAACTTATTCCAAAAGCCCACATGAAATTTCTCTCATCATACCTATAATTTAAAACACTTCCTAAGTTCCAAAATCAATAACCAAATAGTTCCAAATCAAGCTTCATGAAATTTGTCCACTAAGATACCAAAATTCCTTAAACCCACTTTCATGAAACCAAGCCAACTTTTCCCAAGCCATATATAAGCCATGAAGCCACTCTTACGCCACATGCAAGCCATGTGAGCTGTTCACATGTGACCTTACCACATGGGGCAAAAGGAGGAGATCCTTTCCACATTCCCTTAAGGTGATTAACCATTTCTATGTCTCCCCTAAACCATGTTTAATCCTAATTGTACTTGGATCGCGACTTGACCCCACTAATCAAGCCGATCCAAATCACTTTCTCTTCAGCCTAAACCAAGCCTTGGGTGGTGCACCTAGCCCAAAAGGATGGGTTGACCCATTTAGAGCCAAAATAGCCATGCCCCCATGCCACTTTGATCCAACTCCTTTACACATGTCCAAACCCAATTGACTTCACCATTGCCAAGCCCTGACCTCCCTGGTCAAGATGGTGACACATGCCAGCCGGCCAGCCGCCTGGGTCACCGGAAAACACCGTGGCCGAGACCGTGGAAGGAGCCAAACAGTGAAATTCTTCCTTGCTGAGTTGCCCCATGCCCAGTGGCCATTGCAGCTGTTCTTCCCTTGCACAAGAGCACCGATCCCAGCCCCTAACTCCCCGGGAGGCCCTCCAAACCTCTCCTATTTAAACCTCACCCCTCTCGGCCATGAAGAGGTGCTCGAACCAACCTTAAGGAAACTCTGCCAAAATCACTCCGCACTCTTCCCCACACCTAGAGCATTTGATCCCCACCGCTCTCTCGCCCTAATCCCCACTAATCGAGCTCAATTTTGGAGCTCAATTCTCGAGCCGAACAGACACTCCCAAATCCTCCACCAAAGTCAAATTAAACTCACCCACACCCGCACAAGACCAAGAGAAGGAGTTCCCAGCTGAAAGCCCCCTCTCCAGTGCCACCCATCTCGTCCCGTACTCCAAAGGTTGAAATCGGGCTTAGTCAAAATCATACCTGGATAATTCACCGTGCCAAGGGACTTCATCCGGAGCTTACTTGGACCCAATCGAAGGTGACACAACCCTCGCATCGAAGCCACGCTTCTTCGAGCTAAGGTATGAGCTAACTCTTTATCCCGAGCCTCCGGAGATTGTCTATTTCAAATGCTTTAATTTCAATGCATGATCACCATATAGATGTGTTTGTCTCTTCAAGACGAATCCATGAGAGCACAAGAACACGAAAATCCGTCGAGAAATGAGTGAGTTCTTAGTGGTTTTAGTGTGGACGGCTCTCGGGCGAGAACGGCCGGGGACGATGAGCGGATGCCGTCCATTTAATACACGCGTGGACGGACGGCTCGGATCGAGTCGGATCGGCGGATGATACGCGAAGGCGGGACCCGGCGCGCCGACTCGAGTGGCGGCGTCGAATGGCAGCGCGACACGCGGCGTTTCGGAGATGCCTAAGATGAGTCAGCACCGCCGTTTTAAATAGAAAATTAGTGGTATTTTTTTATTTACTTAATTCCCTAAACTTCAAAAATTCATATCTTTGTGTAGAAAAATCATAAAAATAAAATAAAAATACTCTCTTGCTCGAGTGAACGTAGGAGAATAATGTGGAAAAGAAATCATTTAATTTCATTGAATATTTGATTTTTAATGATTTATTTACTCTCGCACATTTTCAATTCTCCATGCATGTAGACAATTCACCATGGCATGAGACCATAGAGCTTTTGAAGCCTCCGAATTTGGGGACATTTCCCGAATTTTCCAAAGTCGAGGCCATCCCTATGAAGAGTTATTGATTTTTCAATTCTAGTGCCACTATTCCGAGTATTTTAATTCCAATAATTAGCATGTTGTGAAATAAATCCTAGGAAAATTTGGTGATGTTTCTTATGACCAAAGGACCTCAGTGGAAAATAAGTTTTGAGTTAACTCACTTGAATAATCCTAATCGGCTTAAACACCCAAAATGGAGCTTTAATTAATTAGAGCTAATCATACATTAAATTGACTTGAAATCAATTCTCCACTGACCTTTAGGATTAGAGGAACCCACCATAAAAGTTCGAAGTCAATTGGACTTGGTTAGCCCTATCAAATGGGTTGATTAAGCCATTTAGCCAAACTTAAACTTTAAAAATTCATAACTTTCAAAATACTTTTCAAAAATTCACCAAATTGGTTTTGGAGCCTCTCTGATATCAGAGGAATTTAAGAAAATTAAAATTGCAAATTTCTAAAAAAGTTGATTTTTTGCATTGTTTTAATATTTTTAATAATTAAAAAATAATAAAAATCACAAAAATAATAAAATTCACCAAAATGTCACATTTTGAATTTTAATCACTTAGGAATAAACCCCATATTTTTCTTAAGTCTCTATGATGAGATATTAAATTTTAAAGCCCTAAGGTAATTTTAAAATTAAAAAAAAGTATTTTCTAGCATTTCCACTAAAATAATTCTAATAAATCAAATAAAATTTAGAAAATTATAAAAATTGGTTCTCTGGTTTCCTTGATATCAGAGAGATTTTTGAAAAATATAAAATTCATTTTTCAACCTTTATTTTATTTTTTAAATTAATTAATACTCCAACACTCAAAATAATTATAATAAAGAAAATGTAATTCAAAAAATCACCAAAATTGGTCCAAGTGGTCCTCTGGTCATTAGGAATGTCTCATAATTTTCTTAAGGACAGAAACTTTCCCTTGGTCATGTTATTGAATTTACCTTGAAAATCCCTATTTTCCACCAAAAATAATTACATAAATAAATTAAATATAGAAAAATCACATTTTCTCCTCTAATGTCTTGATTGATATGTGAGTGAAGTCACATAAAAATTTCAAATTCATTTGAGCTCAATTTAGTGAGTTATGGAATTAGTAAGTTTAAAGGGCAATATGGTAATTATGATTTTAACCTATAATTAAAAATTTTAGGTTTAATTAAAAGGGTGGGTAAAATATTCGATACTAAGTTGATTTTGGATGTTTGAAACTTAGGTAATTAAAGGGTGGAAACCTACCAAACAATTTGAAAAATAATTAAAATAAACCTTAATTAAATAATTAATTAAATTTGGAAGAATAATGAAAAATTGGAATTATTAAAACAGAGATATTATTAGGAAGATATTTGTTCTTTAATTTAAGAATCCCTAAATTAATCACCTTAATAATATTTAATTCCTAATTAAAATGATAATCCAAACTCAAGATTTAAAATGCTAAAAGGCTTAATCATTAAATTAAATTAAGGTTAAAACATTTAAATTAAATCCTTCCAAAATTTCAATCAAATTAATACTTTAACAATTAAATTAAATCATCTTTAAAACATAAAATATTAAATATAAAATTAAAATAAAAATTAAATTAAAATATTAAATTAAAATTAAAATAAAATTAAATTATATTAAATTAAATTAAATTAAATTAAATTAAAACATATTAAATTAAATTAAATTAAATAAAAAATAAAATCAAGTTAAAATAAAATTAAAATTAAATTAAAATTAAAACTAAACCAAATTAAATTAAATTAAAATTACATTAAATTAAAATAAATTAAATATAACATCACCTAAGACGTAAAGAATTCAAAATAAATCTAAAACAACTTGAACACTATTCCAAACTTAAACCCATTAATTAAAATTAAATTAAATCACAAATCACTTAAACATCAATTTGCCCTCAAAAGCTCTTGTTGTCATAACTCCTAAACGGAGTATTAAGTGAAGTGTTACTTCACTTATAGGATATTCAAATGTCCTAATTCACCGAGCAAGATAACAAAACTTAAACTCCTAGATGATTAATTCACTTCGTATAATTAAATTCTCTCGAACTTAAAACAATCCTAGAGGTATCGAAAAGATGTTTAAGACTCGTCTTAAGCACTTCCTCAATATGATAGGATATTTATAAGAACAATTGAACTTAATTGTTCTTCGATGAAGAAAATCGTCCTTAAACCAAAACACAAGAACCTAGACATCATAGGAGATGACTAACTATAGGATTAGGACTTTGGTAGACAACCAAAACTTTTCCCTTACCTTTACCTAGGTACTTGTTGGAATACTTAAATGCTTCGATATGTGTTTTAAGTGCAACTTGGGATGACGGGAAGACCCTCCAGGTACGCTTTTATTTTATTGCAATTTACTTTATCGCAAATGCACTTTACTTTTCGCATGATAAACAACTCGTTGCATGAAAACCAAAACCTTTAGGATATTCCCTAAACTAAAACCAAAATTAAATTAAAAATCATTACAAGATAAAATTCACCGCCACAACATTTCAAAATATAAAACAACTCAAAATTTAATCACAAACGAACAACAAAACTACAACTTCAACTAAATTAAAACGTCTTGTTGGATGATCGGGAATACCTCTGATGATGTAACCTACGTGTTGCTAACGGGATTTCCTACTGTCTAAATGAAAGTGTGGAACTCATTTAGTTGAGTTTAGCAAATTCATCTGGACTAAGTGAATCCGATAAAAATAACGATGCCGGAAGGATGGAACCGTGGGATCTTAACCGGTGTTGTTATAATCAACTTTAAGATTTGTCTTTAATTAAAACATAAAAAACACTTAGAAATTAAGACCTTCGCTAAACCAGAACACGTCTCTCATCTCTTGATTTATGATTTCTAAAACTAAACCCTCCGCAACAACAAGGAGCTCGGAGCATGATGGGCAAAGACGGCCATCGTCATCAAGCAAAACTCGAGTCTACTTCACAGAAACTTTCTTAGAATTAAATAACCAAACCATAGGACTTCGAGGTAGTTTGCCTAGTGCAACATAAATCCTCAACCTTTTGTTAGGCATTTGCATTGCAAATTAAGCCCTAACCGGTCTTAGGATTCCGAGGTAGTCGTCCGATACGACATAAACCCTCACATCTTCGAGTCTGTTTCGTATGATCATGTCATACGAATATAAGTCCTAATTAATTAAAATCGGCAAGATCGAAATATAAGATAATATTAGGATTTTCCCAAATCTATGCCAAACAATAGGATAGTTTGGGAAGTTGCCAAGATTCTTCTTGAATCCTCGACTTCTCCTACTTCTCTTCCTTTGAACTCCCGAAATAAATTGTTCCAAATTTGATCCATTCCCTATTGAAATTTCCAAAATTCAAATCCTCGAAAACCCTAAACTTCGAAATTCTCGATAGCAGAAACTACCGATTATTATCGAGAGTTTTCTTAAATGATTCCCATCATTTAAGATGTAATTAACTATAGGGGCTTGCCCTTATAGGGAACTTTAAGAACCTGGTAATATAAACCTCGCTTAATTTCTTTCGTATTGCAGGGAACTCTGTCGGCTTATAAAATTGGTTCGCGTACCAAACGTATGTCACAAATCTTCTAGTTTATTTAATCGAGCCCCATCATCAAGTAGTGTGTCTATTCTTCGGGATAGATACACAGCTTAGTGATGTGGCGCTCATTTATATAAACTATTTGGGATGCGAGATCGGCTCGATTTCATATCTTAAAATTTTCAAATTTAAAATTATTTTCAAAATCAAATGCTACTTTCTAAATTATATATATATATTTAAATTTAATTTAAAATCTAAAATTCGCCGACAATTTCTATAGGAGACCCCTTTTCAAAATAAAACACATAACCTAAAAATATGCCGACAACTTCTGGCGACTCCGCTGGGATGAATTCCTCTCTCCATTTTTAATCGTATAGTTTCCGCTTTCAAAAATCGGTAGTGTATCCATGTCCCTAGTGGATCAAACTACCCTTCTTTCCGTTGGAATACTATGTTCATTTCTACCTCGAACGAGTATAGCCAACATTCTCTCGGATTTAGGAGCCACCGTTTAGACACCCCTAAACAGAGAGGTTCCGAGATCCTTTTACCTCATTTCCGAGGTGGGGTGACCTCCAATAGTATTAGTTTAGGAGCGGTCTTACGGGTCGAGAAGTTTCTACAAGACTTTCTCTTCCTTTTCCAGTTCCTAATCAATTCCTTTACCCTTCCTACAACTCTCCTTCTTTTAATAATTCTCCGTCCTAACGAACAAATCTTTTCGAAAAACAATTATCTAAATAAATTTTCTTTTAATACCACAAATACATTAAGATAAACGAAAATGTGTTCGGACTCTTTCTTTTTCGTCATAAGTTTTACGACAAGAAGAAGCACGATTCGAGGACTAACACTTGGAATCCGCCTCGCAAATGGAAACCCCAAAACCGATCTTCTCCTTCGTCAACGGACTAGACCCGGCCGTTTTCAAGGACGAACCGCCTAATAATGGAATCATTCGATTCGGACAAGGATTCGGGACACCGACATCAAAATCCCCGACGTCACTCTCTTTTCACTCATAAGCAAAGTACCGGAATCGAGAAGCCGTTGATCGAGTTTAACCTCAAGTCAACTCATGAATTCCCTCCTCTCGTAAAAGATTCCAACCGAGAGGAGTACCGTTGTTCGCGTATGACCGTTGTTGCTACTCCCACCTGGTCTAGTTGTCTCCGCACCTACCCCGGCTTCTCGCCGTACTAAAGGGGAAGGAAATTCGTAACCGTGATGAACCCGTTACCGCGGAGGGTACGCATCTTCCCGTGAGACCTTCCGTTTTCGAGATCGGGTCCAGCTCGAGAATTCCACCACCGACACGCGACTCGCAGGAGGAACAAGTGGAAGGATTGCTAGAGAAGCCGTAGCCGCCGAAGTCGCTTTCCCGAGGAAATCCCGTAACCGCCCGAGTATACACCGCTGCCTGAATACATACCACTTTTGGGAGGAAGTAGGTTCCATCCCCTCTCCGCCGCAGAGGACGAGGAAAATGTCCGCAAGATTGCTTCTGCATTGCCTCATCCCGCATACTACAACGACGGCCGTAAGAAAAGGGCTAGAATTACGCCATTTGCTCGACCGCGCACCGTGATGAGAAGTTAGCAAAGAAGGAAAAATGCCCCGTATCGTAGATTTTAAGAAGGATAAGGCGGGTGCCGGCCAAATCTCGTCTCGGGCCGCGAGTAGAACCTCGCTATCGCTGCGAAAAGCCGAATAAGAGAATGAAAGCTAGTCCACCCGTCATTGTTTCAGACTACAAATTAGGGAGGATACCACCTTCCAAAGATTTGGTCGATGCGACCATCCGGTCCTAGACCTTCCGTCGCTGTAAGGATGGTATGGCGTCCCACTACCTGGACAATTAAAATTAAAACAACAACCCGAGAAGGAAAATCTCATCGAGAGACTCGAGTCCGAAGAAAGCGCTACCGCAATGAAGGGGACTCATGAGAAGGAAACCCGACAGCCTGTCGCATGACAACCGCAAGGATATACGTAAAAGACCACTAGAAGATGCTATGGAAAAGCTAAGAACCGATATTCAACGATTAGCAAGAGAAAGAGAAGAAAAGTTCGGAGATGAAGTCGACTCGTCGTAGTTCATGGACGATGAATATGCAGAAATTAACATGGTTGAAACACGAGCTTCGTCGCCTTCACAAGGTGTTCCCGCAGCTCGTAGAAGAGAGGAGCCGAAGTGATGAGGATACAACTTCAAGAGAAAGATGATACGATCTCCCAAATGGCAAAGAGGATGGAAGAGATGGCCGCAGCCCCTAGCCACTCTCCGTAGTCGTGTTCAACCCCAAAGAGAAACACCCCCGTAAGTTATTCACATCGTAGACGGAGGAAAGGAGATTACATCCGTCAACGGGGATGATCAATTAAAAAGGATGCAATACAAAGCATGATTCCGAAAAGGATATCAAAAGCATGGTGGAACAAAGACAGTGCGAGAAGCCTTGGCACAATCAAAGAGCGGGACATCCATTCGAACGGGTAGACCTTACCCCGAAGAATTCGACGCCGTCCAATATCCGAAAGGCTTCGTACCACCTCTCGTTCAAGACCTTCGATGGAACCGGAAACCCTCGGCAAGATGTTGCACATTTTCGTGCCGCTTGTTGCAATGCCGGCGGAAGTGATGCTTTACTCTTCCGACAATTTGTCAGCGAACTCGTCGTGGATCGCCTTTGATTGGTATGCGGAATTACCGAACGGTTCGGTGAAGACAATTTCGAATTAGAGAACCTCTTCATCAAGCGATTTGTCGGAGCTCAGCACCACATCACTATAGGTGATTTAGTGGTAGAAAAGCAGAAGCCGAACGAAACTTTGGTGGACTACATACTTCGATGGAGGAATCTAAGTATGAAGTGTGAGCCACAGCTACAAGAACAGCATGCAGTCGGCATTTTACTTAAGAGCATTCATGGCCCGATAGCACTTCTCCTCAAGGGATTTACTATTAAGACTTTCGAGAAGTTGTTAAGCAAGGCCGGAAGCTTGAAAGAGGAGGCAAAGCAATTAAGATTCATCGACAAAACAGACAAATAAAAGCCCGTGAAAACTTTTGAAAAGAAGTCCGGGATCGTCGCAGCAGTCGATAAAGGTAAGCGTACCAATACAAATACCGCTGAACGGCCGCAAAGAATTTATCGCGAACCTCAATAATTGCCAAGAACCCCGACCCAGCCTATCACTCATCTCAACAAGCATGAACAACCGCCTCGTCCACAACGTACGTTAAGGGAGCTTCTGAGCAGGGAGTATCCGTTCAAGAATGAGGCAGCACCGAAAATGTTCCGCAGTCTGATGAAGACTCCAGATTTCCAACTGCCAGAGCCTAAGAAACCAGAAGAAGTCGACAAGAAAGGTGATCCCAACTTTTGCCCTTACCACCGGATGCTTGGACACAAGATAGAAGATTGTATTACCTTCAAAAGTTAGCTCAACGACAATCTTCGAAAAGGGAACATAACGATCCCGAAGGAATACATGAAGGAACCCCAGAAAGGAGGTTCCGTCAATGTTATCTCGACAGATCTCATTGTTCCGATAGATCCCTATGCGACTGATGATGGATGGACTACCGCTTGGACAAAGTCTTCGAAGAAGATTTTGGATCGCATCCAAACCGCTTCGGTGCGAGCCTCAATTCGTAGTTCGAAACCCGTCAAGTCGGCACTATCACTTGCGATGGAAGAACCACCTCAACAAGAGACGATCGAAGAAAAGAAGAAAATCGATGAAGAAGAGAAGACCGAGGCTCCTAAGGCTAGTACTAGGGGCCGCTTATCCTAGGATGGTCGTTTCCGATTCGGGGAGAAATCCCTCGAACCTCCGACTCCGTATGATTATTTGCTCACTCCGGTGGGATCTTATAATGATAAGGGTTATGGCGTTGGCTACGTTTCGATCGTTTCTAACGATTACGTAACTAGCGACAACCAACCTAATCCGACGTCGATTCCGATACAAATAACAATTCTCAAATCATACACAATCTCGACGATCACAATGACAAAGAAGACATCCACCAAGGAGGCTACGAGAGTTCAACAAGCAACGAATCTATTTGCGAGTTTCGAGGAGCTCCGATCACAATAGAGTTAGAGCCTTCGCACTCCGAAGCTAATCCGTAAGAACCCGTCATTCCGATTCGAAGGAGACACCAAGAAACCCAATACTAGATTTAGAAGAAATCACGAAGTCAACTTAAGAAGTGGAAGAGTTCTACCTCCGAGAATGGGTCCAAAGGACAAAGGAAAGCGTGTGGTTGTTCGAGAAGAACCAACCCCTACAGAAGAAATACCCATTCGGGAAGAAATCGAGACACATGAAAATAAAGTGGACTACAACGTGCTAGCCCATCTTAGGAAACTACCAACCAAACCGAGCATCTACGACGCTCTCATCTTATCAAAGGAGATGAGAGAAGCTCGATCAAGGCCTTACTAGATCCGAAATTTGCGTAGTCTCAAATGACCGGAGATTCCTTAGACGAGGTTTGCTCATTAAAGGAACAAGCGAGGTGTTACCTTCACGTGACAATGACCTACTACTGGGATGCCAGACCACAACCGACCGTTGTACATTTCGGCCTACAATCGGGAAGTTTACACTCTCCGCAGTATCGGTGGATCCAGGAGCATCAATCAATATAATGAATCTTCGAACGCTAGCATACTTGGAAATTGATGCTCGCGAGCTCGAAGCGGACAAAATGTTATTAAGAGGATTCAACCGTAAAGGAGAAAGAGCCCTCGGATCAATAACACCGCTAATGAAGACCGGTGACTTAGCAAAGACAACCGCGAAATTTCACATAATTGATTCGAAACGTCATTCAACGCTCTACTCGGGCCGACCATGGATACATGAAAACCGGATGGTACCATCATCTCTACCTCAGTGCATCAAATACTACGATGGAGGGGAACAGTGCATCAAAGGTGACTTACAACCATTCTCCATACATGAAATTGGAATCCATGAAGATGCAACTTATTACGCACCTCCGAAGAAAACAATCTTCTCCAGAGATACCATAACGAATGAAGCAAAGGAAGTTCGGACGACGAAGAACTCGAAGTTCTAGTCCAACAGCTCACTCACCGCTCCCTTACGGCGAGATGGTGAAGGTTTCTCCACAACTCGCATCCGAGGTCGAGGCCGGGACGAGGTCGTGGCGAGACGTTAGGACAGCTGGACGGAGGAAACCAGCCATCAATGTTGATCGGGAAGACAGGCTCGAAGAAGAAAAAGAAATCAAGCAAGAAGCAGCGACAATAAGTCGCAAGAAGCCGCAATTCAGATCTCTCTCGAAGATGAAAAGAACGAGGAATATAAATCGATGTACGAGAAGATTAACCACTATGTACATACTATGACCCCGACCCCGATCCATTCTAATAAGATCGAGGGTATGGTGGTCAAAGAGGTACGTAGCGGCGTGCAAAGCCCATCAAATTCTACCGTGGTGCTCCTTCCTCCAAAACCGAAAATAATGTACAATTCAAGATGCTACTTCATCGAATTAATGGAATTACCTCGTTGAGTGGTACTCTCCCTGTGTTCAAAATTTAATTCAGCGTGGTTTCTTACTTCGACAATGGACAAAAGGTCAATCACAACATTTTGAAAAATTATGGAATAACTCCGGTCGTCCACCCAATTCAAAGCATGGTCTCGGATTCGGCACGTAGGATCGGCCGACGATACCGAATTTTGCTTGGTTGTCACTTGCGAGTCTAATGAAAACCGCATGGAAGCTACGAAGAACTCAAGATTTACAAATTGGAAACGCTCCACCGTAGTTCGAAGAAGAGATCAAATCTACAATAGATGAGTTAACGTAAGTTAACTTAGGTACTAGCGAAGAGCCTAGACCTACCTTTGTTAGCTCCTTACTCAATAAAGAAGACTCCGAAGAAATAATCAAGTTATTAATGGAACTTAAAGACCGTTTTGCTTGGAGCTACGATGAGATGCCATGATTAGCTCCGCAGGTCGCAACCATAAGCTAGGAGTGGATCCTACTGCGTTCCATCGACAAGGTTCCGAAGAATGCGTCTAGAAATCGAACAACAAGTCATACTGAAGTTAAAAAGCTAATAGACGCTAAATTTGTCCGTGAAGAACAATACCCGACTTGGTTAGCCAATGTGGTACCAACATGAAGAAGAATGGTCGATCGAATTTGTGTGGATTTCAGAGATTTAAACAAGGCATGTCCAAAAGATGAATTCCCTCTACCGATCCCGTAATTAATGATCGACATCGCTTCAACACATGAAATATTCTCATTCATGGATGGATCTTCAGGATACAACAAGATAAAAATGGCTCCGTAAGATTAAAAACTTACAAGCATTCGTAACGCCGATCGGAGTATATTGCTACACAATGGATGCCATTCGGACCGAAGAACGCAGGAGCAACCTACCGTAGAGCGATGACAAGAATTTTGATGATCTCATCCACAATCAAGTCGAATGCTACGTGGATGATGTGGTCATCAAAAACAAAGTAAAGGAAAACCACCCGTATGATTCGAGAATTGTTTTCGAACGATTAAGACAATTTAACCTTAAGATGAATCCCTTAAAATGCGCCTTCGGCGTCACCTCCGAGAAATTCTTAGGATTCGTTGTCCGACATCGTGGAATTGAAATCGACCCGGAAAAGATTAAAGCTATCTTAGAAATGCCACCTCCCGTAACCTTAAAACAACTACGATCTTTTCAAGGGAAGTTGGCATATCTTCGACGCTTTATCTCGAACTTGTCGGTAGGTGTCAGCCTTTCTCGCATTAGTTAAAAAGGATGCCAAATTTATTTGGGAAGAGAAATGCCGTAGG
The DNA here is from genome assembly GCA_022702705.1 of Papilionanthe hookeriana x Papilionanthe teres. Taxonomy (NCBI): domain Eukaryota; kingdom Viridiplantae; phylum Streptophyta; class Magnoliopsida; order Asparagales; family Orchidaceae; genus Papilionanthe; species Papilionanthe hookeriana x Papilionanthe teres. The sequence continues at coordinate 64,471,024 of CM040436.1, forward strand.
GCCTTCGAGGACATTAAACAATACTTAATGACACCTCCCGTCTTAGCAACCCCAATCTCGTGTAGACCATCGATACTTTATACCGCGGCTTTAGACGACTTTCTCGAGCCCCGTTAGCCTGTGTCAATGATGAGGGTAAAGAAAATGCTCTTTACTACCTAAGCCGTCGTTTACTTCCGACGAAAGTAAAGTATCCCACGATCGAAAAGCAATCGTTTCGTCCTCGATCTTCGCCGCTCAAAAGCTCGTGCACTACATGCTTTCTCATAAAGTCAACCGGATCTCGAAATTTAATCCATTGCAATACTTCGATGACCCGTCCAACACTTTCCGGCGTACTTGCCAGTGGTCAATGATATTATTGCAATTCGATATAACTTTCGTGCCTCTTCGTGCCGTAAAGGGACAAGTCCTAGCAGACTTCCTCGCAAAGACACCCTTTGCCGGCGAATCTCCTCTCAATGACGACTTTTCGATGAACAAATAATGAACTTAGAAGACCCCGATGATCGACGTTGGGAATTATATTTCGACGGAGCATCTTCAAGACACAAAGATGAAGAATCACAAGTGATAGTGCCCTGTAAGGCAGAATTGGACTAATCTTTATAACACCGGAGCTGGGGATGTTAAGATACTCCTACCACTTAACAGAGCCGTGTACAAACAACGGCGGAATACGAAGCTCTCGTAACAGGACCGGAATTAACTATTCAAATGGGGATAACAAACATCAACATCTACGGGATTCGCAGCTAATCATTCAACGTATCGCCTGACAAGACAGTAATTTTAAAGCCAAGACTCGAGAAATACTTCCAAGATGCCATACAGTTGTTGGAACAGATTCCGAATGTGACGATCTACAAAATTCCCGTAAAAGAAAATGCTTTAAGCAGATGCGTTAGCCCGCCTCGCAAAAGAATTTGCCTCGCTCGCAAGATGAATCGATGGAAGTGTCGGCTCACGTGACGTCGGTCCTATCACGCGCTCGACATAGACACAATACACAAATCGAAAAAAGAAGAAGAATCAGCTGCAAGAAGTGATGTAAAACACAGATGATCGGCGACGCCCATTAATGACTACCCGCAAACAGAAAACTACCGGACGATAGGTCGCTAGCCCATCGTATCAAGAAAAGAACTCGTCCTACGCATTAATAAACAACACGTTATACGTAAGGTCTTTCGATCAAATGTGGCTAAGGTGCCTAAGCGGGTCCGAGGCCCGTGAAATTGTTAAAGAGGTGCATTCGAGACTCCGTGGCGCTCACTAGTCGGGTCCGAAGATGAAAATGAAAATTAAAAGACTAGTGGTACTACCGGCCCTCGATGATGACCGACCGCATGAAAATCTCCAAGAGCCGTCACCAATGCCAAGTGCACGGAGTGGTTCTACACCAACCTCCAAATGTGCTACATCCGACAATTGCGTCGTGGCCATTCGAATGTTGGGGCACGTGATATAGTGGGTCCAATAGAACCACCATCTTCAAAAGGACATCGCTTCATTCTTACGGCTACGCATTACTTTTCCAAGTGGGCGAGGCAGCTCCACTCGTAGAAGTGAAAGCACACCACGTGCTACGCTTTTCAAGAACCAAGTTGTCTACCATTTCGGAGTGCCGCGCAGATCATCTCGTATAATGGATCAAGCATTCGAAGCACGCAAATCAACAATTTTGTCGTGAGACATGGAATCGATCGGCGGTATTCAACAATTTACTATCCAAGAGCAAACGGCTCCGTCGAGTCTTTTAATAAAACTCTCGTTCAAATTTTAAAGAAAACTTTGGACGATAATAAGAGAAATTGGCACGAGAAGTTATTAGAAGCCTTATGGGCCTACCGGACAACCTTCGTAACTCCTACTCAAGCTACACCTTATGCTCTCAGTGTATGGGTCCGAGGCAAGTGTTACCCTTAGAGGTCCAGCCTTCCTTCACTCGAATCGCAGTCTGCAAACAAAATCACGACGAAGAGAATGCCAAATTACGACTAGAGGAATTGGAAAGCCCGGAAGGGAAAAGACTTGCAGTCACAGCGAGAATTTAGAACTATACCAAGCTAAGATGGTTCAAGCCCATGACAGACCGGGTCCGCCCAAGAACCTTCAAAGTTGGTGACTTAGTTCTCGTTCTCAAGAGACCTATCCTCGCACACCGCAAGATAGGAGGAAAATTTGAACCCACTGGGAAGGGCCGTTTGTGGTCGAGGCAACCTACTCGGGATGCTCCTACCACCTAGTGAATTGCCAAGGAGAACGACATATGCTTCCGATCAACGGACGATACTTGAAGAAGTATTACGCTACCTGATGTTTCGAAGGAATGAATTCTTCATCCCTAGAAGCACGGGCGAAGTAATTACTTATGACTGGGTCCGAACCCAAAAATAATAAAACAAAACAAAATAAAAGAAAAAAAAATAATAAAAAATGTGCTAAAATAAATAAAATCATGATAATAAAGTTTTCCTTGTTCTCTCTTCCAAATCAAAATCTTTTTCCCGATCTTTTCCCATTTCATTCCTGTTGAATTTAAAAATACAAAAGGAATAATAAAAAAAAGAGAGAAAAAAAAGAAAACTCTGTCTCTAATAAACATTTTCTTAATGTTCTTGTTCTTAGTACAACCCCCGATCCTTTTCCTTGTCTTTTCGCGAGGAAATGTCGAACGGGCGGTTGGTCCCGAACTTTAGAAATGGCGTAAGCCTCGCACTCGACGAAAAGAGGGTGAAAGATGGAGCGATAATAGTAGATCGACTCGGACTTCGGACCCGCAGCAGCTCGCAATACGAGGAAGGTGATCGGGTCCCGGCTGAATCGAGAGGAACCGCCCAGTCGACAAGAATGAAAGTGGGTGGCCCAAGTCACCAACCCAGACAAGAAGAAAAGGAAAACAAACACCGAGGAGGACAAGAGAATCAAGTCCGTAGTCGCCATGACGAGAGGGCAGGCTTGTCGCCGCCGCACCCACGGAGATTCAGAAGTACGAAGAGCTACTCTCACAAAGAACTCGCCGAAGAAATAAAAATCGCCGTATCCGCAAGATGTTAACTAAACTAGCAGCGGACCAGCCGCGACGAGGCGACCGCTACTACCGATGCATATACTTCAAGGATACCGGTTCGCCAGAACTCGAAGAAAGGAGGCCAGCTCCGAGGATAACCGAAGAGACCAGGGAAATCTCAAGAAGATCGAAGAAGGAAGGCTACCACGCCACCAGATAAAGCCACCGAGAATGCATGACCTTGTCGGCAGAAGCGACCCCGGAGGATGTCCCGACGGAGACCATCCCCGAGGAGCCGAGGTATGCGGGAGAACGCGAAGGGATTGAGCCATATATCCCACAAGACGTCACTGTGCCTCGCCATTTGCAGATTATTCCGTAATACGAGCTAGAAAGAATGCAGTAATGTCGAGAAGCAAACTTTCGAATACTTCGAGAGAATCGAGGCAGGAGGATCAATATACTGAAGGCCTCGAGCTACATACGAACGTGTTCTCGAAATACGAACAACAACAAATCGTGGACTGCATCCGGGATTTGAAAAGAATGGGTCGAGCAAGCCGCCTAAGAGAAAACACTTACTCGGAACCCCGGAGATGGATGCCAGGGAAAGGGAAAATTACAATACAATGTGGATGCTGCTACAACTTCGCAGAAGACAGGAAGGGAAACCCACCGGGATACTCCGTCATGGCAAGGTAGATCCAATGCCATTAGTCATCAAAAGGATGGTAAAGACGAATGATAACGTGGAGGGTATCGCCGACAGATCGCATACCCAACAGCTGCATCATTAACATTTACAAGAAGGGTGATCGCATACCCCCGCACATAGATCACCACGACTTTGTCGCACCTTTCGCACAGCTTCTTTCTCGAACGAGTGTAATATCATGTTCGGATCCGACCTCCGGATAACGAGCCCAGGTGAGTTCCGATGGCCGAGAAAGATACCATTACCGGTAGGTTCCGTCATGATACTAAAGGGCAACGGAGCAGTATGTCGCTAAACATTGCATACCGGGAGTACCAATGAAGTGGATCTCGCTACTTTCGAAGGATGGATGACAGGAAAGCACCTTACCACTTCCAGCAGTACCCGTAGCTAGAGAGCCTCCGCCTTACGTAGTCGTGAGTTACATGGAAAATATCACACCTCCAACGTACATCCATACGACATCCTTGCCAAGGATGGCTTGGAAGGTGATGTTATTGACCATGTACCTCACTATTCGTACATGGATTTTTGACGTATGCCTTTTTGGATGGATCGACAAAGATCATACATAGTCCGTTTTGAGTCTACATGGATTGTATGAGATGTATTCCGCATCGAGTCGTATGATGTATCTTCAACATGATTGGAATGAAAGTGACCATGTCACATTTTGCTTCACCTCTTTTGCAAATCGACTGAAACGCCATTAAAGTTAAATGAACTTCGAACAAAGAACAAAAGAAACAAAAAGAATAAAAGAAAACTTTCCTTAAAAATCTAAAAAAATGATGAACGCCAAATTCACATGAACATTAAATGAACGATAAAATAAATTGAATCGTTAAAGACAAACAAAATGAACACAAATTTTAAATCAAATCTCAATCAAATTCAAATCTCAACCTCAATCTCAAATCAAATCTGAAATCCAATCCGTTCTACTCTCTCCCTCGTCCGGGATGGAAGCGATCGATTCCATCGACACTGAGCCACGAGGTTTTCGATTCGGATCTGATGGCGAGGAATTGTATCCAATCCAAACCAGCAACTTTCGAACAACTCTTCTGAATGGGATATGTAGCATCTACATATTCCCTCCTAATCTGTTTCTTTCCACAAAAAATCTTTTACAACTTTCATGAAATTCACAAAACACCAAAATTCCACACTTTTCAAATCAACACTACAAATTTTTGCAAAATCAATTACCATTCAAAATAAAATTCTTGGGGTTGAGGATTTTACATCCGATACTGCATTTCTTTAGGTTCTTTCCCTATCGCAATGAAATACATCAAAATCAAACTTTTGGGGTCGAGGATTTTACATCCGATACCGCATCGCTTTAGGTTCTTTCCCTATCGCAATGAAATACATCAAAATCAAATTCTTGGGGTTTTACATCCGATACTGCATTGCTTTAGGTTATTTCCCTATCGCAATGAAATACATCAAAATCAAACTTTTGGGGTTGAGGATTTTACATCCGATACTGCATTGCTTTAGGTTCTTTCCCTATCGCAATGAAATACATCAAAATCAAACTTTTGGAGTCGAGGATTTTACATCCGATACCGCATTGCTTTAGGTTCTTTCCCTATCGCAATGAAATACATCAAAATCAAATTCTCGGGGTCGAGGATTTTACATCCGATACCGCATCGCTTTAGGTTCTTTCCCTATCGCAATGAAATACATCAAAATCAAATTCTTGGGGTCGAGAATTTTACATTCGATACTCGCATTGCTTTAGGTTATTTCCCTATCGCAATGAAATACATCAAAATCAAACTCTGTCGGGCCGAGGATTTTACATCCGATACCGCATCGCTTTAGGTTCTTTCCCTATCGCAATGAAATACATCAAAATCAAACTTTTGGGGTTGAGGATTTTACATCCGATACTGCATTGCTTTAGGTTCTTTCCCTATCGCAATGAAATACATCAAAATTAAACTTTGGAGGTTAAGGATTTTACATCCAATATCACATTGCTTTAGGTTCTCTCCCTGTTGCAATGAAGCACACCAAATCAAGCTGTTGAGGTTAAGGATTTTACATCCAATACCGCATCGCTTCCGAGTTCTTTCCTCATCGTAATGGTTCAATCCAATCAATTCAAATTTTTTTTCGAGGTTGAAGATGTTACATCTAAAACCACAAAATTCCAATTTTCATTTCAAGTTCAAATCCCTTCAAATTAATTTTAACAAAACTTCAATCTAAATCGAAACTCAAACTAAAATCCGAGCTCACACATCAAAACTTAAACCGAAACAAAATGAAATCTAAATCGAAATTCCCCGCATCATGTGATTCGAGATTCACCTCCTTTTCCTTTCCCCGGCCGAGAGTTCGAGGATCTCCGGTCCTCAGAGATATACTCGACACTCCCCACTGGAAACTCTTCTACTCTATCCCAAGTTTGTCACTTGGACTTTTGTGTTGGTTTTGTTTATCGCTTCGGTCAACACCAATACGCGCGGTGTGCTTTGTCAGCTCACCACACCTATTGGGGGTCCATTTGTTGACCTCATTTTTTATGAGGTCTTCTCTTCCTTTTTTTAGTACTTCAGGATCTAGCCTTAGGCTTTTCCTTTCGACTATCCTAGAGGATTAGAATCGGGACCCACCACTTAGAAATTCAAACCACTTCTTAACTCCCCGCAAACTCCACAAACTTGATCGTAGACCCCTAATCACCTGTAGGGTCGAAATCAAATGTGGAAGTTTAAAGGATGAGTTCCTATAGGACTCTTCGCCTTAGGATCGCCCCAGGTGGCCCTGGTCCGGTGAGGGCCGACTTACACACACACTACACTTATACACTACACTTTCACACACCTCCTAAAACCACACCCATACCCAACTCGACCTCCCCGACTCATGAGGGTGATTCACATGGATGGTCCTTAACCCCTAAGCCCTCGGCTAAGAGGGTCGGAACAACATAATGAATGCCTCAAATGAGTCCCTTCATGGCTCATGTGGGCTTGATATGGCTTCATGGCTCAACCAAAATGATTTTATTCCACTTACATTTACCCAATCTTCAATTTTCTAAATTTTCAATTTTCGACCCCCGGACTCCCGGACCCGCCTAACTCTACCCAAAACCCTCGAAATTACCCAAATTTTCCAAAATTCTCCAAAATCACCCAAATTCCTCAAAATCAATCCTAAACATTCTCCCACCACTCAAATTGACCATTCTTTACCCAAAATACCAGAATTCAAAAATACCCCCAATACCCTCCAAATTACCAAAATGCCCCTCTTGACCCAAAAATCCAAAAAGTTCCAAAAATTCCCAGAAAGTTCGAGAAAATCCCAAATATTCCCAATTTCATTTTGTTCAACTACACCATGGGCCAATTTTGTCAATTTACGCCACTTTTGTCAAAATCCCCAATTTGACCCATTTTAACCCAAAGTGAACCCAATGTCAAACCAAACCTACCCAATTGACCCAAATTCTGGTCCAATTCAATTCTAAACTTCAATTCAACATCCCCAACACCAATCTAGACTAAATCCAAGCCCAATTTGATTGGCATTTGAATCCAATTTCACTTTTGACCTTAAAGCCCAATTTGACCCAGACCCAAACTTAGCCCAAACTAACCCAATTCAACTCCAATTAACCCCAAATCTTTCTAAACCTTCCCTAACATCCCGAAAGAAACACTAACATATTTGCCCAAAATTGACCCAAACCCACTCAAATTCAACCCAAAGCCAAAACCTAATCGACACCAAACTAACCCAAATAGACCCCAAAATCCAAACCCAACCAAAGTTGAAACCTCTTTGAAACAGCCCTACAAACATTTCTCAACATTAATTTTACACCAATTTTAACATTAGCCCAACATTAGCCCAAGTTAACCCAATTTGGCCTACCATTGGCCACTTTACCAAAAAGCCCAAATTCAACCCAATTCAAACCCAAACCACCTCAAATTTGTTTCAAATCACTCATGACACATCCCTAAACCAAACCCAACAATTATTTGGCCCAAACTTTTACAAATTTCTCATCTACCAATTTATTTCCAAGCTTAAAAAGCCCACTTTCTTAAACCTTCCTAAAAACCCATCCAAAACAAATTTAAAAGCCCAAAACTTATTCCAAAAGCCCACATGAAATTTCTCTCATCATACCTATAATTTAAAACACTTCCTAAGTTCCAAAATCAATAACCAAATAGTTCCAAATCAAGCTTCATGAAATTTGTCCACTAAGATACCAAAATTCCTTAAACCCACTTTCATGAAACCAAGCCAACTTTTCCCAAGCCATATATAAGCCATGAAGCCACTCTTAAGCCACATGCAAGCCATGTGAGTTGTTCACATGTGACCTTACCACATTGGGCAAAAGGAAGAGATCCTTTCCACATTCCCTTAAGGTGATTAACCATTTCCATGTCTCCCCTAAACCATGTTTAATCCTAATCGTACTTGGATCGTGACTTGACCCCACTAATCAAGCTCGATCCAAATCACTTTCTCTTCAACCTCAAACCAATCCTTGGGTGGTGCACCTAGCCCAAAAGGATGGGTTGACCCATTTAGAGCCAAAATAGCCATGCCCCCATGCCATTTCGATCCAACTCCTTTACACATGTCCAAACCCAATTGACTTCACCATTGCCAAGCCCTGACCTCCCTGGTCAAGATGGTGACTCATGCCTGCCGGCCAGCCGCCTGGGTCGCCGGAAAACACCGTGGCCGAGACCTTGGAAGGAGCCAAACAGTGAAATTCTTCCTCGCCGAGTCGCCCCATGCCCGCGTGGCCATTGCGAGCTGTTCTTCCCTTGCCAAGAGCAACTCGATCCCGTCCCTAACTCCCCCGGAGGCCCTCCAGCCTCTCCTATTTAAACCTCACCCCTCTCGGCCATGAAGAGGTGCCGAACCAACCTTAAGGAAACTCTGCCAAAATCACTTCCGACTCTTCCCCACACTTAGAGCATTTGATCCCCACCGCTCTCTCGCCCTAATCCCCACTAATCGAGCTCAATTTGGAGCTCAATTCTCGAGCCGAACAGACACTCCCAAATCCTCCACCAAAGTCAAATTAAACTCACCCACACCCGCACAAGACCAAGAGAAGGAGTTCCCCAAGGAAAGCCCCCTCTCCGTGCCACCCATCCGTTCCGTACTCCAAAGGTTGAAATCGGGCTTGGTCAAAATCATACTTGGACAATTCACTGAGCCAAGGGACTTCATCTGGAGCTTGCTTGGACCCAATCGAAGGTGACACAACCCTCAGATCGAAGCCACACTTCTCTGAGCTAAGGTATGAGCTAACTCTTTATCCCGAGCCTCTGGAGATTGTCTATTTCAAATGCTTTAATTTCAATGCATGATCACCGTATAGATGTGTTCATCTCTTCAAGACGAATCCATAGAGCACAAGAACACGAAAATCCATTGAGAAATGAGTGAGTTCTTAGGGTTTTAGTGTGGACGGCTCTCGGGTGAGAACGGCTGGGGACGATGAGCGGATGCCGTCCATTCAATACACGCGCGGACGGACGGCTCAGATCGGGTCGGATCGGCGGATGATACGCGAAGGCGGGACCCGAGCCGCCGACTCGAGTGGCGGCGTCGAATGGCAGCGCGACACGCGGCGTTTCGGAGATGCCCAGGATGAGTCGCCGCCGCGTTTTAAATAGAAAATTAGGGTATTTTTTTTATTTACTTAATTCCCTAAACTTCAAAAATTCATATCTTTGTATAGAAAAATCATAAAAATAAAATAAAAATAGCCTCTTGCTCAGTGAACAGAGGAGAATAATGTGGAAAAGAAATCATTTAATTTCATTAAATATTTGATTTTTAATGATTTATTTACTCTCTGCACATTTTCAATTCTCCATGCATGTAGACAATTCACCATGGCATGAGACCATAGAGCTTTTAAGCCTCCGAATTTGGGGACATTCCCCGAATTTTCCAAAGTCGAGGCCATCCCTACGAAGAGTTATTGATTTTTCAATTCTAGGTCACTATTCCGAGTATTTTAATTCCAATAATTAGCATGTTGTGAAATAAATTCATAGGAAAATTTGGTGATATTTCTTATGACCGCAGGACCCTAGTGGAAAATAGGTTTCGAGTTAACTCACTTGAATAATCCTAATCGGCTTAAACACCAAAAATGGAGCTTTAATTAATTAGAGCTAATCATACATCAAATCGACTTGAAATCAATTTTCCACTAACCTTTAGGATCGAGGAACCCACCATAAAAGTTTAAACTCAATCGGACTTGGTTAGCCCTATCAAATGGGTTGATTAAGCCATTTAGCCAAACTTAAACTTTAAAAATTCATAACTTTCAAAATACTTTTCAAAAATTCACTAAATTGGTTTTGGAGCCTCTCTGATATCAGAGGAATTTAAGAAAATTAAAATTGCAATTTTCTAAAAAAGTTGATTTTTTGCATTATTTTAATATTTTTAATAATTAAAAAATAATAAAAATCACAAAAATAATAAAATTCACCAAAATGTCACATTTTGAATTTTAATCACTTAGGAACAAACCCCATATTTTTCTTAAGTCTCTAAGATGAGATATTAAATTTTAAAGCCCTAAGGTAATTTTAAAATTAAAAAAAATGTATTTTCTAGCATTTCCACTAAAATAATTCTAATAAATCAAAGAAAAATTAGAAAATTATAAAAATTGGTTCTCTGGTTTTCTTGATATCAGAGAGATTTTTAAAAAATATAAAATTCATTTTTCAACTTTTATTTTATTTTTTAAATTAATTAATACTCCAAAACTCAAAATAATTATAATAAAGAAAATGTAATTCAAAAAATCACCAAAATTGCTCCAAGTGGTCCTCTGGTCATTAGGAATGTCCCATAATTTTCTTAAGGACAGAAACTTTCCCTTGGTCATGTTATTGAATTTACCTTGAAAATCCCTATTTTCCACCAAAAATAATTACATAAATAAATTAAATACAGAAAAATCACATTTTCTCCTCTAATGTCTTGATTGATATGTGAGTGAAGTCACATAAAAATTTCAAATTCATTTGAGCTCAATTTAGTGAGTTATGGAATTAGTAAGTTTAAAGGGCAATATGGTAATTAAGATTTTAACCTATAATTAAAAATTTAGGTTTAATTAAAAGGGTGGGTAAAATATTTGATACTAAGTTGATTTTGGATGTTTGAAACTTAGGTAATTAAAAGGTGGAAACCTACCAAACAATTTGAAAAATAATTAAAATAAACCTTAATTAAATAATTAATTAAATTTGGAAGAATAATGAAAAATTGGAATTATTAAAATAGGGATATTATTAGGAAGAGATTTGTTCTTTAAATTAAGAATCCCTAAATTAATCACCTTAATAATATTTAAATCCTAATTAAAATGATAATCCAAACTCAAGATTTAAAATGCTAAAAGACTTAATCATTAAATTAAATTAAGGTTAAAACATTTAAATTAAATCCTTCCAAAATTTCAATCAAATTAATACTTTAACAATTAAATTAAATCATCTTTAAAACAAAAAAAAAATATATATATTAAATTAAAATTAAAATAAATTAAATTAAAATATTAAATTAAAATTAAAATAAAATTAAATTATATTAAATTAAAATAAATTAAATTAAATTAAAACATATTAAATTAAATTAAATTAAATAAAAAAATAAAATCAAGTTAAAATAAAATTAAAATTAAATAAAAAAAATAAAATTAAATTAAAATTAAAACTAAACCAAATTAAATTAAATTAAAATTAAATTAAATTAAAATAAATTAAATATAACATCACCTAAGACGTAAAGAATTCAAAATAAATCTAAAACAACTTGAACACTATTCCAAACTTAAACCCATTAATTAAAATTAAATTAAATCACAAATCACTTAAACATCAATTTGCCCTCAAAAGCTCTTGTTGTCATAACTCCTAAAATGAGTATTAAGTGAAGTGTTACTTCACTTATAGGATATTCAAATGTCCTAATTCACTGAGCAAGATAACAAAACTTAAACTCCTAGATGATTAATTCACTTGTATAATTAAATTCTCTTGAACTTAAAACAATCCTAGAGGTAATGAAAAGATGTTTAAGACTCGTCTTAAGCACTTCCTCAATATGATAGGATATTTATAAGAACAATTGAACTTAATTGTTCTTTGATGAAGAATATCGTACTTAAACCAAAACACAAGAATCTAGACATCATAGGAGATGACTAGCTATAGGATTAGGACTTTGGTAGACAACCAAAACTTTTCCCTTAGCTTTACCTAGGTACTTGTTGGAATACTTAAATGCTTTGATATGTGTTTTAAGTGCAGCTTGGGATGACGGGAAGACCCTCCAGGTACGCTTTTATTTTATTGCAATTTACTTTATTGCAAATGCACTTTACTTTTCTTGCATGATAAACAACTGTTGCATGAAAACCAAAACCTTTAGGATATTCCCTAAACTAAAACCAAAATTAAATTAAAAATCATTACAAGATAAAATTCACCGCCACAACATTTCAAAATATAAAACAACTCAAAATTTAATCACAAACAGAACAACAAAACTACAACTACAACTAAATTAAAACGGCTTGTTGGATGATCGTGAATACCTCGGATGATGTAACCTACGTGTTGCTAACGGAATTTCCCACGGTCTAAATGAAAGTGTGGAACTCATTTAGTTGAGTTTAGCAAATTCATCTGGACTAAGTGAATCCGATAAAAATAACGATGCCGGAAGGATGGAACCGTGGGATCTTAACCTGGTGTTGTTATAATCAACTTTAAGATTTGTCTTTAATTAAAACATAAAAAACACTTGGAAATTAAGACCTTCTCTAAACCAGAACACGTCTCTCATCTCTTGATTTATGATTTCTAAAACTAAACCCTCTGCAACAACAAGGAGCTCGGAGCATGGTGGGCGAAGCACGGCCATCGTCATCAAGCAAAACCCGAGTCTACTTCAAGAAAACTTTCTTAGAATTAAATAACCAAACCATAGGACTTCGAGGTGGTTTGCCTAGTGCAACATAAATCCTCAACCTTTTGTTAGGCATTTGCATTGCAAATTAAGCCCTAATCGGTCTTAGGATTCTGAGGTAGTCGTCCGATACGACATAAACCCTCACATCTTCGAGGCCGTTTGTATGATCATGTCATACGAATATAAGTCCTAATTAACTAAAATTGGCAAGATTGAAATATAAGATAATATTAGGATTTTCTCAAATCTAAGCCAAACAATAGGATAGTTTGGGAAGTTGCCAATATTCTTCTTGGATCCTCAGCTTCTCCTACTTCTCTTCCTTTGAACTCCTAAAATAAATTGTTTGAAATTTGATCCATTCCCTTTTGAAATTTCCAAAATTCAAATCCTTTGAAAACCCTAAACTTCGAAATTCTTGAGAGCAAAACTACTGATTATTATCGAGAGTTTTCTTAAATGATTCCCATCATTTAAGATGCAATTAACTATAGGGGCTTGCCCTTATAGGGAACTTTAAGAACCCAGGTAATATAAACCCTGCTTAATTTCTTTGTATTAAGTAGGGGAACTTGTCGGCTTATAAAATTGGTTCGCAGACCAAACGGATGTCACAAATCTTCTAGTTTATTTAATCGAGCCCCATCATCAAGTAGTGTGTCTATTCTTCGGGATAGATACACAGACTTGTGATGTGGCGCTCATTTATATAAACTATTTGGGATGTGAGATCAGTTTGATTTCATATCTTAAAATTTTCAAATTTAAAATTATTTTCAAAATCAAATGCTACTTTCTAAATTATATATATATATATTTAAATTAAATTTAAAATCTAAAATTCGCCGACAATTTCTATAGGCGACCCCTTTTCAAAATAGAACACATAACCTAAAAATATGCCGACAAAGCTTAAATTTCTTTTATTGAGGAATAATTTTCAAATACTATTATTATGATTTTTAAGTGAAAGATATATATCTGACCTTTATTTTAAATAGAAAGGTGGAATTCAAAATCATTAAAGGCCTATCCAAATACAGTAATCCTTGCCTTAGAAAAAGAAAAAAAAGGAAAAAAGAAAAAAAGAAAAAGAAAAAGAAAAAGAAAAGAAAAAAGAAAAAGAAAAAGTGAAAAATAGTATGTAAAAAGGGAGGAGATGCTTGAGGATTTAAAGGTCTAATCAAAAATTGATTCCATACCTAAAGTTTAAGATATAAGATCAGAGAAAATCTAAAGCTTAAGGTTATAATATAGTAAGTAAAATTATTTTTAAATAAAGATTTATAAGTGAGAAAAATAAGATGTTTGAATCCTATATTTTGAAGAATCTACAAATATGTCTGAATTAGATAGACACTTATATTTGTCATTTTTCTTTCCTTAAGAACTTTCAAAACTTTAAGTTGGTCTTAATTACTAAAATTTTTTCTAAATTGGAATATTCCATTTCTAGAACAAAATTTTGTTATCTTCCTACGAAAGTCATTGCATAATTTGCATGTTAAAATTTTTCTGTGAGATTAACTGTCACTTGAGGACATGTAACATTTTAAGTTTGGGGGATTTTGATACACCTAAAATATATAGTATTTTTTATGCACATTTTTATACCTATTTTTGATGATACTGCACTTTAATGGAAGGTATTTTGTGTTTTTCTTGCAGGTATGATGAAAATGAGAGATTATGATGAAAGGAGCGAAATTGCATCAAATTTGGAGCAAAAAAATGAAAAATGAAAATTTGGGCACTGGCGGCTAAGCGCCGCCGGCGCTTAGCCGGCGCTTTGCTGCCACAGTTAGAAATCAAGATTAACTTGAATTTGGCTCCATTTTCAATGGGGATGGGATGCAACTCTTGGTGGTAACTTCCATAACTTTCTTTGGGCAGCAAGTTTGAATGAAGGGGTGAATTCTTTGGTGGATACATCGAATCTGGACACATTTTGAAGAGACACCAAGGCACCTTTTGGTTTAATTTTTATAAAGAGTCATAGGAAAGATTAGGGGCTCTTCCATTGCATTTTAAAGAGAGATTTTACAGAGTTTTTATTGTATTTTATAAGATTTTTCACTAGGAGTAAGAGTAGAGAGTAGAAAAGAGAAAAGGGTAGGATTGAAGCCTTCTTCTTCCCACTTCTTTTCTTTCCTTTAGTTTAGTTTTTATTGAAGTCTGAAGTATGTTTCTGAGTCATCGGAGTTGGGAGACCCGCTCTGAGGAGTAGTTTAGTAAAGAGTCAAAGTTTCAGAGAAACTTCCTGAGTCTTGTGGAGAGGATTTTCAGATAAGTGTTTACTTCTGTTTTTACATTTAGTTTTTTAATTAATACTTGTTGTGTTTGTTGTTTTTATTATGGTTTTTAATTTCAAATCAATGTGTTTTTGTATTTTCTCAATGCATTCTGATTAGTTTACTTTATCATTTTCTTTCTTAAATGAAGAAGTAAGTAATTCATGAAGAATTTTTGTGGAATGTATATGTGTTTAAAGTTGGAAGAAGTTGTGAAGATTGATTCTATAAACTTTATTTACTTCTTAATTTGGCATTTTAAGAAGTAAAATTTGTGGTGAGTTTATGTAAGATCCAATGCGGTATTTTCTCATAAAAGTTAGTAAGAATCACATGCAATTATATGGGTGAAAATTGTAGTTCATATAATTGAATGCAGCTTATTAGAAGATGTTTTAAAGGGGAGTAAAATTAGAGGGATTTTAGTGTGAAAGGCTAAAAGCTCCTAATTTGGTTTGAAGTTTTTAATTTTGTTATGAGAAGTTAGCCCCCGGGTGGAGGGAAATGAGGGAACTCTAGAGTGAGAGCTGGTATCTTCCCTGCCTAACCATGTTCAAAATGATAAAATTTCAAATTAACCAATGTTCTTTATAGAACCAAGTAAGGGTAAAGAATACATTTGCTTCTATTTATCACAAAAAATTTAAAGACTTCCACAACAATACTTTCATAATTATTACTACTTTATAAAGGAAAGAAAAAGATATTCTTGTTAATAGTATTTTTCATACCGTGTTTACAGTTATTATCATTTTAATTTCTTGTTTGACTTTTATAAGAAAATTTAAAGAGTGAAATCAACTATCAAACTTTTCAAAATCAAAACATACTTTCAAAAGCCAATTTAAAAAGTAAAAAGATAATTTTCTTATTTCTTTAAAGATTTTTCACTTTCCCCGTGGGTTCGATATCTTGGGGCTTAATCAGAAAGTCCTATATTACTTGATAAACGATTGGTATACTTGTGTAGTATCCACATTATAAATCATAATTTTCATATCAAAATCATAAGCATTTATATCCGGCGGAGAAAAGCTTTTGTCGTCGTTGCCAATTTTCATATCATAATTGTAAGTATAAATATTGGGTGGATCAGTGAATTCAATCATTTGGCCTCTAACCATAATGTATTCACTCTCAGAATAATATAGATTTACATAAAACTCTCTAACAATACCCAGCATCGCTTCAGTAGTGAAATAACAAAAAATCTCCCATTGATGATTTGCAATAAGTTCTTCAAGCATATCTCCAGGATTTTCAAAGGCTTTCTCTTGAATGCATTTCTTATTGCTAAGAAATGTACTAAAGCGTAAATAAGCCTTGAAATTCATAAATTTGTTTTCATCATACTTAAATTTTCTCTTCCCCTTTGAAATTCTTGGAGCCATTTGTCTAAAAATATCAAATTTATCCAAATCAATTTTAAGATTGCAATGTAATGGACTTCAAGGTAAATTTAAGAAGATAATAACTCAAAATCTATTCAAAATCTCCAAAGTTTCTCCAAAAACTTCAAAATTTCAAATCTTCTTAATGTAGGAGATTTCCACGGCCAAAATTGAAAAATTTTAGGTTAAAGTGTAGCTCTTACCAAGAGAAGATGAAATCTGAACTTTTCTGGCCACGAAATCGCTTCAAATCCAAATGCTAGTAAGCCCTACTTGCTAAAATCGGCCTTGGTTGGAGGTAGAAGATGATTATTTGAGCAAAAATAGTGGGTCTTAAAGTTAACCCTTCAAAATTTGGAGTTTCAGGCCTTTTTCCTAGTCAAGCACTGTCCGGAGCTAGCGACAGCGCCGTTTGGCGCATTATTCTGCTCTAATGGCCAAACTCTCTGTCTTTTGGCGCGGTCCGACGCTGGTGACAGCGCCGTTCGGCACTTAGTTCAAAAGCTATGCTTCAGACTTTCTTTTACAATTTTGATCTTTTCAAGCACGCTCCGATGTCTAATTAGTTCTAATTAAGCATTGCATAACATTCTAAATCCATGAGAAATGGGATTTTTAACACAAACAACACAAAACATCACTTTCATACATAAAATCCAAGTTTCAGACACATACACATAACACTAAACATGACACATCATCAAGCAATATAATCTAAAATTCAGCATCAATCACAACCATAACACAATAACACTGAAAACTAAACAATAAAGCAAGTTGAAATATAACATTCAAGCAAAGAAAAGCAAAGCAATCAAATACACAAACACAGAAATATAATAATCAAGTTTTCATTCTTCCTCAGAACTATCATGAACTCTAACATCTCCAATTAATTGAGCATGAACAAATAGAATGTAGAATGGACGAAATAAAAATTCTTGAGTAGAATCCTCTTCAATCCAACCTTTCTTTTTCATCAATCGCGTCAAACTTCCTTTAAGATATCTAGAATGATCAAAGTGCTCGTTCATCCTTCAATCCAGATGATCGAAGATATCAAATAGATTGTTGATTGCATTCATCAAATGTTGTATTTCCTTCTCCAATTTCTTAATTTTCTTCAAGATAATCTGTGAACTTTCAGGAAAGTAAGGAGGAATAGGTGTTGACCTCTGAGATGGTTGATCTTCAATAATGCCCATGTCATTTATATCAGTAACTGCCTGGTTACTATATGCATCTGCTGAGTCTATAGGCTTCCATGGTAGAAGTACTCTTTCCCATTTCTCATATGGCACTTGTGATT
This sequence comes from Papilionanthe hookeriana x Papilionanthe teres, assembly GCA_022702705.1. Lineage (NCBI taxonomy): Eukaryota > Viridiplantae > Streptophyta > Magnoliopsida > Asparagales > Orchidaceae > Papilionanthe > Papilionanthe hookeriana x Papilionanthe teres. The sequence continues at coordinate 64,488,758 of CM040436.1, forward strand.
GACTACAGAGGAGGAATATGGTGGAAGGATTCCAATCCCATAATTAGATCCGTGAATGATCAATCCCAAAACATATTTGACAATTATTGAACCAACATCAATAGGCATACCCAATTGAATATAGTATTTCAGAATAACACACTTCTTTGTTACTTTATTGATTTTCATAGTTGGGAGCAATTTTGCACATATGAACTAATGTAAGTGTTTCGATATAGGATATAGTAGTGTGGTCGAGAAAATTACATACATGCTATCTCTTATCTACCATTCATCACTTTCATTCGTCAGATATCTATATATATCATTCATATTGTCCTTCGTCGGGGTAAAATTCGAATAGTGGCAGATTAGTACATTCTCAATCATGTATAAATCATTAACCTTTGGAGGAGTAAATGTGACAAAACTACCTCGCACTTAGACTGATCCTTAGTTGATTCCATGAATATTTGCATATAATTCTTTCACAACCGGGACAACTACGGTGGTAGTAGTATAACACAAAACTTCCCAATGTCTCTGAACAATAATTTCATCAATTCTTGTGGTAGGAGAATTCATACCTCGATTCACAAAGCCTTGCTCCTTAATCAATCTCATTTTCGAGATATATTTGTTGAATAGACGCTGTGCCTTGAAACTGACGAACCTCCTACCATTGAAAATTTGAAATCTTAAAGTTTCCATTGAGTCAGAATCCATTTGGATAAGATTTGGGATCTTCCTCTTCGTTCCTTGGGTAGTTCCTGCATCTAGAGGCAGTTTTTGGGAGTTCTAATGAATGATTTACCACCTAGAAACGCCAAAACTCAAATTTAAAGATGAGAAACAATTTTCTGAACTGCTGTGCTGTCTGGCACTGATAAGAGCGTCGTTCGGCGCTAGTTCACATTTAACCAAACTTCACTTCATCCAAATTCTTTCCAAATTTTAATTCAATTCATTTCTTCAATGTTGTTAATCATAATTAGGGAAGAATAAGACTTAAATAAGTAACAAACAAACACAAAAAACACATCAAACAAAGCAATCATTCAATAACTATGGGTTGCCTCCTACAAAGCGCTTGGTTTAACGTCGTAAGCCCTACATAACTTCCAGTTATTCATGTTGATCTAATGTTAAAACCTCTTTAAAATTAGATCTATTGCCTTCAAAATATGGCTTTAATCTTTGGCCATTAACTTTGAATATTCTTCCAGATTTAGGGTCTTTAATAATCACAGCTCCAAACTGATATATTTTTACGACAATGAAAAGTCCTGTCCATCTAGATTTTAGTTTCCCAGGAAATAATTTCAATCTTGTATTGCATAATAAAACATTTTTTCCTGTTTCAAATTTATTTTTAACAATCTTCCAATCATGCCATATTTTTCTTCTTTTTTATATATTCTATCATTATCATATGATTCATTTCTGATTTCTCTCAATTCGTTCAATTGCAGCAGTCTCTTCTCACCAGCATCTTTCAAATAAAATTCAATTTCTTTATCTCCCAATATGATTTCTATTATAACTTAACTGGCAAGTGTCTGATTTTTCCAAAGATTAATCAGTAAGGGGACATTCCTATAGGAGTTTTATAAGCAGTTATGTATGCCCATAAAGTAGTATCTAGTATAGCAGACCAATCCCAATTCTCAGAATTATTAACTTTCTACAAAATTCGTTTAATTTCTTGATTAGATACTTCTGTTAATCCATTAGTTTGGGGATGATAAGCTGTAGAGATTCTATGCATAATATTATATTTTTCCACCAATCTCTAAATCAAATTATTCTTAAAATGAGATCCTCCATGAGTGATGATTACTCTAGGAATTCCATATCTTGTAAAAATATTTTTCATTAAAAACCTCGAAACACTTCTAGCATCACACCTAGGTAAATCTATTGCCTCAATCCATTTTGATACATAATCAACAACCATCAATATATTTAAATTTCCAAATGAAGGTATAAATGGTCCCATAAAATCTAATACCCAAGCATAAAAAATTTCAACTTCTAAAGTGAAATTAAGAGGCGTTTCATTTCTTATAGATATATTGCCTATTCTTTGACATCGATCACAAGTTTTGATAAATCTATAAACATCTTTGAAAAGTGTAGGCCAATAAAATCAGATTACAAAATCCTATGTGCAGTTTTATCAATTCCGAAATGTCCTCCAAATTCAGAATCATGACATTCTCGAATAATTCTTTCAGTTTCTTCATAAGGCACACATCTCCTAATAATAAGATCTTACATTACTTGTACAGATAAGGTTGATCCCAAAAATAAAATTTAACATCATGCTTAAATTTTTTCTGCTGTTGCTTTGTTAAGTCAGGTGGTAAAATATTACTAATGATGTAGTTCACAATATCAGCATACCATGGTAAATTTCCTTCAATAATATTATATAATTGCTCATCAGAAAAAGTTTCAATAATTTCCTTTTGAAAGTCATCCAAATTAGGTTGTTAAAGTCTAGATAAATGATCAACTATTTGATTATCAACCCCTTTTCTATTAACGATCTCAAAATCAAATTCTTGCATTAAAATCATCCATCGAATCAATCTTGGTTATACATTCTTCTTTTGCATTAACTTTTTAATAGCAGAATTATCAGTATGCATTATACATTTAGCTCCAATTAAGTAAGATCTAAATTTTTTAAAGGCATAAACAATTGCTAATAACACTCTTTCAGTAGTGGTGTAATTAATTTGAGCATCGGTAAGATTCTTACTAGCGTAGTATATAACTTTAAAGATTTTGTCATGTCTTTGCCCTAAAATAACTCTAATAGCATAATCACTAGCATCACACAATAATTCAAATGGTTTCTCCCAGTCAGGTGAAACTATTATAGGTGCAGTTATTAATTTTTCCTTTAATAGTTTGAAATCTTTTAAGCATTCATCGTTAAAATCAAACTTCCTATTTTTTTTCCAGAAGTTGGCATAGAGGCTTAGAAATTTTTTATAAGTCTTTATTATATCGCCTGTAGAATCCTACATGTCCCAAAAAGCTTTTTACCCCTCTCACAGTTGTTGGAGGTGGTAATTTTTTTATAATTTGAATCTTTGTAGGATTTACTTCCATGCCACATTCAGATATTTTATGCCCAAGCACAATTCCTCCTGCAACCATAAATTGACACTTTTCCCAGTTTAGGACAAAATTTATTCTTTCACATACCACTAAAACTTTTTTTAAGTTACATAGGCATGCATCAAATGAATCTCCAAATACTGAGAAATCATCCATAAACACTTCTATTCCATCATAAATTAATTTTCTAAATATGGACGTCATACATCTTTGAAATGCTGTTGGTGCATTACATAAACCAAAGGGCATTCTTCTAAAAGCAAAAATTCCATAAGGTCTAGTATATGTAGTCTTCTGTTGATCCTCAGAAGCAATAGGTATTTGGTGATAACCTGTATATCCATCTAAAAAGCAATAGTACTTGTGTCCAGCAAGTCTATCTAGCATTTCGTCTAAAAATGGTAAAGGAAAGTGATCTTTTCTGGTGGTGACCTTTAATTTTCTATAATCAATACATATTCACCATCCAATGACTTGTCTTATCGGTATGATTTCATTTCAATCATTTACATCAACAGTCACTCCTCCTTTCTTAGAAACACAATGAATTGGGCTTACCCAAACACTATCAGAAATAGGAGATATAATTCCAACATCTAAACACTTTAAAATCTCTCTTTTAACCACTTCTTTCATTATTGGGTTCAATCTCCTTTGTGGATCAACTCTAGTATTATATTGTTCATTCAACAAAATCTGTGCATACAGATCGATGGACTGATTCCTTTAATATTAGCTATGGATAAACCAAAAACATTTTTGTATCTTTTTAAGGTTTCCAATAATTTTTTTTCTTAATATTCATTTAAATCCGAAGATACAATGACTGTTAAAGTAGATGATTCTCCTTAAAACATATACTTCAAAAGATTAGGGAGAATTTTCAGCTCAAGTTCAGGGGGTTTAATGATAGATTGAATTAAACTTTTATCTTCATTTTCTGTAGTATCCAATCATTCAAATTTTTCTTGAACAAAATCTAACTTTTCATTTGTCACATTATCCAAATCATCTTCACTTTCACTTTCATATTCATCCTCACATTCCAGATTTTCTTCAAATACTTCTTTAAAAAGATCTTCTCTCAAATAATCACAGATTTCCATTGAAAAACATTCATCATCTTTTTCAGTTGAATGGTATTTCATAGATTTCAGAATATTGAAAGTTACCTCTTGGCCATTAACTCTCATAGTTAATTCTCCTTTTTGAACATCGATCATAGCTCTGCTAGTATCAAGGAATGGTCTTCCCAAAATAATTGGAATTTCTTTATCTTCCTCCATACTTAAGACAATAAAGTCCACATGAAAGATAAATTTATTCACCTTTAGTAATACATCTTCCACAACTCCTTTAGGATAAGTGATAGAACGATCACCAAGTTGAAGAGTCACAGATGTAGGTGAAATTTCTCCTATTCCCAATCTTTTGAAAGTTGATAAAGGCATAATATTAATACTAGCTCCAAGATCACATAGAGCACTTTCAAAAAATTTCTCACCTATAGGACACAGGATAGTGAAACTACCTAGGTCATTAAGTTTTTCAGGAAGCATCTTCTGAATAATTGCACTACACTCACCGCTAAGTGCAACAGTCCGGTGGTCTTTGAATTTTCTTTTCCTTTTAATAATATCCTTCATAAACTTTGCAAAATCAGGAATCTGCTCTAATGCTTCAACAAAGGGAATGTTAATAGTTAATTTCTTAAGAATATCTAAAAACATTACAAATTTGTTATCCTATTTTGTTTCTTTAATCTTTGAGGAAAAGGAGGAGGTGGTTTCTCAACAGTTATCTTCATTGTTTTTAGCGGATATTCATGTGGATATATCTTATTAGAACCTTTCTCAATGTTCACTTCCTCTCTTTCAACTTTGACTTCTTTTTGAACTCTTGGTTCTAGTTATTTTCCACTCCTTAATTGAATAGCCTTAATTTTCTCCTTTTTTTGATCTTTTGGGTTGATCTCAATATTGCTAGGAAGATTCCCAGAAGGTCTATTATTAAGCTCAGCAAAGATATGTCCCAATTGATCTAAAGTTCTTCATTGCAACGTTTTGAGCTTAAATTTGATTACCCATAATAAGAATCATTTCTTCAATAGACAACTTCTTTTCCTTAAATTCTTGATTACTATTAAAACCAGGAGGATAAAAAGGTCTATAGTTGGTATTTCCTTGGTTGTTTAGATTTCCAACTGGATCATAGGATTGATTCTCCATTGCAGGTTAACAACAACATTGGTGTTATTCCAGTTGAAGTTCGGGTGATTCCTCCAACTAGGATTATAATAATTTAAATAAGGTTTATTAACTTTGTTATTTATGGCATTCAATGTTTCATAAGACAATTAAGAGTCTATCATCTGTCCTGATAAATTTCCTTCTAACACTGGGGGTGTTCAAGAATAATTCATTCCATATTGATCTATTTTGTTGGAAAGTACAGCAATTTGAGAGACTATCATAGTTATCGCATCAGAATCATGAATACAAGCTACTTTATTAGTATTTACACGCTCAGAGGGCCATTGAAATTTATTAGTAGCCATCTCTTCAATTAACGAATACGCTTCATTAAAAGGTTTAAACATTAATGATCCACCACTAGAAGCATCGATAATCGATCTCAAAGATCCCACTAATCCATTATAAAAGGTTTGAATTATTAACCAATCTAGTAAAGCATGGTGTGAACACTTTCTCATAAGATCTTTAAATCTCTCCCAAGCTTCATATATGGATTCTCCATCAAACTGACTAAAAGATGTGATATCATTCATCAACTTAGCAGTTTTGGAAGGAGGGACATATTTTGACAGAAAAATTTGTGAAAGCTCTTCCCAAGTTCTGATAGATCCAGGTGCTAATGAATTTAGCCACGCCTTAGCCTTATCCCTTAGTAAAAAAGGAAAAAAGTCTAAGCCTAACAACATCGTTTGACAATTCATCATATTTAAAAGTAGCACACAGTTCTAGAAAACTAGCGAGATGTAAGTTAGGATCTTCACTAGGTGTTCCTCCAAATTAATTATTCTGAACCATTTGAATAATAAGAGGTTTAAGCTTAAATGAATTAGCAGCAACATCAGGGTTTTGGATAGTTCAGTGAATTTCATTTGTTATTGGATTAGCATAATCTCTTAAAGGTCTTGGTATATTTTCGTTTTGCACACCTATCAGATTCCTTACCCATCGACTATCTGAAATAGATAAATAATAACAAGATCTAACCACTTAATAATTTCTTTTTTAACAACCTCTTTCATGATAGGATTTAATCTTCTTGCAATTTTATAGTAGGTTTAAAATTTTCTTCCATTAAAATTCTATGCATGCAAATGGTGCTAGTTTATTCCTCTTATATTTCCAAAGAATCGTCCAACTAAAAGCTTTCTTATAATTCTTTAACACACCGTAGTTTTTCTTCTTGATCTTTACTCGCCCGAAGAAATAATAACAAGTAAAGTTAACGAATTTCTAAGAAACGCATATTTTAAATGCGAAGGTAACATTTTTAATTCCAAATAGTGGCTTTTTTAATTCGGACAAGAAAGTATATCATTTTGAGTTATGTCTAAAGTTTCCCAATTATCTTTAATAAAATGAGTCTCTTCTTCTTCTACTTCTTTCTTTTCGGGTTAAAATATCAAATTTTTCTTCGTAAATGACTTTACATTTTTCGATAATGTTTTTCAATTAAATACCAATTATATCCATTCGATAACATTTTTATGAGGGTACTTCATTGATTTAAGAACATTGAATTTAATTTCGATCATTAACTCTCATTGCTATTTCTCCGCACATCAACTTCAGCTCATTCATAGCCTAGAATATGTCTCCTAAAATACGTATCTCTTTATCTTCTTCCATATCAAGTACTATGAAATCTACAAAGAAAGATAAATTTATCAACTTTAACAAGGACATCCTCTTATAACTCTTTAGATAAGTGATGTATCTATCGCCCAATCGAAGGTTACAAGCAGTGGAGTAATATCTCCTAAATCCAATCTTCGAAAGATAGAAAATGGCATGAGATTAATACTTGCTCCTAAATCACATAAAGCTTTTCCACAAAATTTTTCTCCAATAGCACAGGGCATAGTGAAACTTCCAGGATCCTGCTTTTCAGCAATTTCTTTCGACTATCAGACCGCTTTCTTCACTTAATGCAACAGTTTCAAAAGCTTCAAATTTTCTTTTTTGCTTAAAATATCCTTCTATAAATATTGCGTAAGTTTTCATTTGTTCCAAAGCTCTTGCTGAAAGGTATGTTAATAGTAAAAGTTTCTTAAAATTTCAAAAAACTTAGAAAATCGATGATCAGTTTCGTCTAAGCTTCGAAATTTTCGAGGAAAAGGTGGTGGTGGTCTTTCAACTTCTACATTACCGTATACCGTAGAGAGTTTCTTTAGGTTTTTCAATCTCTTCAACCTCAATCTCTTTTTTCGATTTCATTCCGCATTCTTTTCTTTTAATTCCTCTCCACTTCTAAGTTGCACTGTCGACATATTTTTAAAGTTATGTGTTGTATTTTTAAAAAGTGTGGGTCGCCTACAAAATTGCTCATGAATTTTAGATTTTTAAATTTTAAATTTAAATATATATACACTAGGAAAATAAGATTTGATTTTGAAAATAATTTTAAGTTTGAAGGTTTATATATAGCTCAAACCGATCTTGTTATTCCAAATACTTATAAACGAGCACCGCACCACAAACCGTGTATTTATCCCGATAATACATACTATTCGATTTACGGGGAGCTCGATTAAATAAACTAAAAGATTTGTGATATCCCGGCTTGGTCTCTGCGAGCCAATTTTATAAGCCGACAAGTTTTCCTGCTTAATACAAAAAAGAATTAAGCAGGGTTTATATTACCTCGGCTTCTTAAAGTTCCCTATAAGGCAAGCCCAGGGCATCATAGATTTTAAATGACAGAATCATTTAAGAAACTCTCGATAACACCGTGGTTTTTATTTCCTCAAGAATTCCAAGTTTAAGGTTTTTAAAGGATTGAATTTGGAATTTTAATAGGAATGGATCAAATTTGGAAAAGTTAATTTTGTGGAGTCCAAAGGAAGAGAAGGAGAAGTCAGGTCCAAGAAGAATTGACAACTTCCAAACTATCCTATTTTTCGGCTTCAATTGTGAGCTATTTTAATGTTTTAATCCTGCAAATCTTAGTTTGATTAGGATCTTCTATATTCATGACATAATCATGGCCAAAAAGTCTCAAGATGTGAGTGCTTATGTCGTACCGAACGACTACCTGCAGTTCCACACGAAGAATACCTGTGATAACATGATTATGCAAATGCCTAACGAAGAGTTTGTGATTTATGTTGCACTAGGAAAATCCACTTGAAGTCCTATGGTTTGGTTATTTAATTCTAAGAAAGGTTTGTCGTGGATCCTAGGGGTTGTTATTTTGATGACGATGGCCATGCCTACTCATATGCTCCAAACTCCTCAGTTGTCATGAGTTTAGTTTTAGAAGTCATAAATCAGAGATGATAGAAGTGTTTTGGTTTAGAGAAATTTTAAAATCCAAGTGTTTTTAATATTTAATTAAAAGAAATCTAAAGCTATTTTAAACAAACCATCCCACGTTCCGCTGCATATCCTACATCGTTATTTTCATCGATCTCACTAGTCCGTATGAATTTCGTTGAACCCAACCGAATGAGTTCTACACTTTCATTTAGACCATGGGAAATCCCGTTAGCAACACGTGGGTTACATCATCCAAGATTTGATAAAATGTATATATCTCATTATTCAACGAGACGTTTTAATTTACTTACAATTTCAGTTTATTGTTTCATTAGATTAAATCTCTTTGTTATTTTATATTTTGGAATGTTGCGGCGGTGAATTTTATCTGTAATGAATTTTATTTTAATTTTGGTTTCAGTTCAGGTCTATCCTAAAGGCTTGGTTTTCATGCAATGTACTTGTTTAACATGCAAGAAAAAGTAAAGGCCGGTGCATGGGGTAAATTCGCAATAAAGTAAATCGCAATTAAATAAAAGCATACCTCGTGTCTTCCGTCATCCTAAGCCGCACTTAAAACACATGTTAATGCATTTAAATATTTCACTGTATACTAAGGTAAAGTTTTAAGTAGTTATTTTGGTTGTCTACCAAATTCCTAATCATTGTTAGTCATCTCCATGACGTCTAGGTTCTTAGTTTTGGTTTAAGGATGATTTTCATCAAAGAACAATTAAATTTAACATTGCTCTAAAACATCCCGTCATATTGAGGTGCTTTGTACTGTCCAAACATCTTCAATATCTCCTCGATCGCTTTCAGTCCAAGTAAATTTAGTCGCACAGGTGAATTAATCATCTGTGGGTTTAAGTTTTATTCCTCGTCTTTCAGCCGAACTGTATTAATTAATATCCTATAAGTGAAGTAACACTTCACTGATACTTCATTTAAGAGTTATAATAATAATAAGAGCTTTAAAAAGGGCAAATTTATTAGGTATTATGATGATTTGAATCCAATGATTTAATTTCTAATTTTCACTAGAATATAAATGAAGCTTAAGTTCGAATAAGCAGTTCAAGTTATTTTAGGATTTAATTCTTAATGATTTCATTTAGGTTTGTAATTAAATGATTTTGATTTAATTTAATTCAACTTAACTTTAATTTAATTTATTTAATTTAACTCTAATTCGATTTAATTTTGATTTTAAATTAATTTGGTTCAATTTAATTTAATTTTAATTTTAATTTAATTTAATTTTAATTTAATTTAATTTTTAATTTTAATTTTAATTTAAATTAATTTAATTTAATCTAATTTAAATTTAGTTTAATTTTAACTTTAATTTAATTTTTAATTTAATTTTATTTTATTTAATTTAATTTAGTTTACTTTTAATTTAATTTTAATTTAATTTGTACTTTTAATTGAATTTAATTTTTAATTTATTTTAATTTTAATTTAATTTGATTTTAATTTTGTTTTAATTTAAATTTAATTTTAATTTACTTTAATTTAGTTTAGTTTAAATTTTTAATTTAATTTTAATTTGATTTAATTTTTTTTTAATTTATTTAAATTTAATTTTAATTTAATTTTAGTTTAATTTTAGTTTAATTATTAATTCGATTATTATTTTAATTTTTTAATTAAGAATTAAGTATTATTGAAGTGATTTATAGAGGGATTTTTTAAATTAAAGAATAAATATCTTCTTAATGACATCCCCACTTTAATAATTCCACTTTATTATTCTTCCAAAATTTCAATTAATTAATTAATTAAAGTTTTATTTTAATTATATTTGAAATGGTTGGGTGGTTTCTACCCTCAATCATTTAACTCTCAATCATCCAAAATCAGTTTAAAATCAAATATTTTACCCTTCCCTTTTTTATTAACCCTAAAATTTTAATTAAAGGTTGAAATTTTTAATTACCCTTTGCACTTCAAGCTTAATAATTTCATACCTCACTAAACTAAGTTCAAATGAAATCGAAATTTTTATGTGACCTCACCACATGTCAATTAAGACATTGTAGGAGAAAATGTGATTTTTCTGTATTTAATTTATTTTATGTATTTATTTTTAATGGAAATAAGGGTTTTCAAGGAAAATTTAATAACATGACCAAGGAAATGTTTCGTCCTTAAGAAAATTATGAGATTTCCTAATGATTAGGAGGGACCATTTGGACCAATTTTGGGGAGTTTTTGAATTATATTTATTTATTATAATTATTTTTTGTTTTGAGCATTAATTAATTTAAAATAAACTGTTGAAAAATAACAAGTTTTATATTTTTCAAAAATCTCTCTCGATATCGGTGGAAATCAGAGAACAAATTTTATAGTTTCTTTCTGATTTTTTTTATTTTATTTATTATAATTAATTTAGTGGAAATGTTAAAGAAAATCATTTTTATTCAAAAATTGTTTTAAGCCTTTAAAATTCAATATTCCATCCCTAGAGACTTAGGAAAAATGTTTGGTTTATTCCTAAGTGATTAGGAGTTAAAAATGTGACATTTTAATGAATTTTAATATTTTTATGATTTTATTATTTTTTTTATTATTAAAATATTAAAATAAGCTTAAAATGAAAAATTTTGTACCCTAGTTTTTATTTTTAATTCTCCGATATCGTAGAAGTCCCAAAAACCACCTTAAGCACTTAAAAATTATTTTTTGGAGTTATGAATTTTTAAAGTTTAATTTTATCCATGCGACTTAATTAATCCATTTAGTGGGGGTTAAACATTTCCACCGATTTCAAATTTTTATTTTGGCCACAAGTCTTTCGATCCTAAACATCATTCGAGAATTGTTTTCAAGTCATTTTACGCGTGGTCAACCCTAGTTAATTAAAGTTCAATTTTGGGTGTTTTGGCCAATTAGGGTTGTTTCATGTGAATTAACTCCAAAACCTATTTTTCTTAGGTTCCTTCCGGGTCATAAGAAACATAACCAAATTTTCCTGTAATTTATTTTACAACATGTTAATTATTGGAATTAAAATACTCAAAACAGTAACATGCAATTAAAAAATCAATAACTTCTCATATGGATGGCCTTTTGACTTTGGAAAATTCAAGGAATGTTCCCAAGTTCGTAGGCTTCTAAAAGCCCCATGGTCTCATGCCATGGTTAATTGTCTATGCAAATGCAGAATTAAAATAATGCAGAGAGTAAATAAATCATTAAAAATAAAATACACAATGAAATTATTCGATTTCTTTCCACATTATTCTCCTCACTCACTGAGCAAGAGGGTATTTTTTTTTATTTTTATGGATTTTTCTACACAAAGTTATGCGTTTTTGAAGTTCGGGTATTTTAATAAATAAGAAAATTCCCTAATTTTCTACTTATCCGCCGCGACGCCCCGTCATCCTCGTACAGTCCGAAAGGCCACGCGAGCGCTGATTCAGAGCTACCATCCGAGCCGCCTGCCACGGGCCTGCGGTTCACTTTACCATCTCCTTGTTCGACGCCATTCGAGCCGTCCGCCTCTGATACACGCGCGCATCCAATCCGCTCCCGTCATCGTCCGCGATCGGTGTGCACCTCGACCGTCCACACTAAAACCCTAAGATCTCAATTTCGATTCTCAATGGATTTCTGTTCTTATACTATATGGATTCGTCTTGAAGAGACGAACATATCCATACGGTTTATGTGGCATGAAATTAACCCAATCAAAAATAAAGAACGTCGAAGCTCCTGAAGAAGAGAGAGCTCATACCTTTGCTCGTAGAAGTGAACCTTTGATCCGAGAGCTCGTGTCACCTTCGACGAGTCCAAGCAAGCTCCGCATGAAGTCTCCGGCCTTGAGGACCATCAGACCTGATTTCCACTGCACCCGATTTAACTTTTGGAGGCTGGGAACAAATGGGTGGCCCCGAGAGGGCCACGGTGGAACTCCTTCTATTTCCGTGCGGTGTAGGAGAGTTTAATTTGATTTTGGTGGAGGATCTGAAAGCAAGTCCTGCTCCCCGGGGCTCGAGAATCAAGCCCCAAAATTGAGCCTAATCGCGGGGAATTGTGTAAGAGGACAAAGGGGATCAAATGCCTCCCAGTTAGGGAAGCTTTGCGAGGAGTTTGGAGGGATTTTTGCGAAGGTCGATTTCAGCCTAACCTTTGAGCCGAGAGGGGCTCGGCCGGGCTTAAATAGCCGCCGGCCATGGCCTCTCGTGGGAGTTAGGGGCCGGGATCACCAAGCCTGTGTGAGGAGAAGAATACCCACAATGGCCATTTGGAGTAGCAGCTCGCCCATGGGGTATTGCAATTTTTTGTTGATTCGGGACCTCTCGGCCCGGTGTTTTTCCCTCATGACCGTGGTGGCCGGCCGGCTGTGGTCGTATAATCGTTATGATCGGGGAGGATCGCTAAGCTTGAGGTAAGTGAGTTTAATTATCAAATGCCATGTGTAAAGAGGGATGAATTCGAAATGGAAAGGGAAGAGGTGATTTTGGCTCGTCTGGGTCAACCCATGTATTCGCTTGTCTGGCCTCCCCATGGCTCGATTTGGGCCGAGGAGGTCGTGGTCAAAGCTCACGTGTGGTGAAGTCCGTATCCAAACATATTTCGATTAATTCTCGCTTTAAGGGGTAATCATGGTTAAGGCTAATGACTTTAAGGGAACCTAGAAAGAGCTTCCCTCCCCATTTTACCAATGTGGAAAAGGGTCAAGCATGTCAAACCTTTTCTTACGGCTTCACATGGGGCTTAAGGATGGCTCCATGGCTCTTATATGCCTGCAGAAAAGTCAGTTTGGTTTCATGGAAATAGGTTTTAGGAATTTTGGTATTTTAGCGTGAAATTTGGATAGTTTGTCATATGGCTTAATTTAGAAAAGTTTGATTGTTGATTTAGAATTTAGGGATGATTTTAATTAGCGAAATGATGAATGGAGTGTCATATGGGCTTTAGCATGAATTTCGCTTTTAAAATTTGGTAAAGGTGGGCTTTTAAAATGGTTTTAGTGGAATGGGTTTTTTTCATGTTTCAAAATGGGATTTTAAATAAAAAAACTTTATAAAGGGCCATGCCAAATAAATGTTGGTTTTATTTTAAGGATATGTCATGAGTGATTTAAACAAATTTGGAATGATTTCCGGATTGAATTGACGGATTCTGGGTTTATTTCCATAGTGGCCAAGGTGGGTTAAATTGGGCTAACATAAGCTAGGGTTGGGCTAATGTTGAAATTGATGTAAAATTGATGTTGAGAAATGTTTATAGGTGTGTTACAAAGAGTTTTCAACTTTGGTTTGGGTTCAATTTCGGGATTTGTGCTGCTGTGTTGCTTGGGTTGTGCTAAATTCTGGGATTTCGGTCTGGGTTGAATTCTGGTGGGGTTTGGGTTCAAGTCTTGGGCAAATTATGTTAGTTTTTTGTTTACTAGAGATGTTAGTGGAAGTTTTAGAAAAAGACTGGGGGTTAATTGGAGTCAATCTGGCCGGGCTCAGCTAAGCTAGTTATGGGTCAAAATTGGGCTTTTAAGCTTAAAATGAAATTGAATTCAAATGCTAATCAAATTGAGATTGGATTTGGTCTATATTGATATCGTATATTGAATTGAAGCTAGAATCGAATCGGGACCAAAATTCGAGGTCAATTAAAGGATTTGCCTGATATCGGGTTCATTTAGGTTTCAAATTGGGCTAAATCGGGGATTTTGGTAAAAGGGTAAATTGGCAAAATTGGCCTATGGTGTGGTTGTACAAAATGAAATTGGGAATATTTGGGATTTTCTAGAATTTTATGGGAATTTTCTGAATTTTGGATTTTTGGGTCAAGAGGGGCATTTTGGTAATTTGAGGGTATCGTGTATTTTTGGAAATTTTGGTATTTTTGGCTGTAAATGATCACTTGATTGGTGGGGAAATGTTCAAGGTTAATTTTGGAAAAGTTTTGGGTGATTTGGAAATTTTGGTGGTTTTTATTTCAAGGTGGCTTTTAAGAGTTTGGTGGGTCCGGGCCCGAGGGTCAAAAATCAAATTTTAGGAAAAATGAAAATTGAGTCAAAGGTGAGTGAAATGGAATCATTTTGGTTGAGCCATGAAGCCATATTAAGCCCATAGAGCCATGAGAGGACACCATTTCAGGCATTCACTATGTTTGCTCCTAACCCTCTTACCCAAGGGTTGTGGTTAAATAAGGGTCCATCCATATGAATTATCTACATGAGTCAGAAGTCAAGCTAAGCATGAATAGTTGAGATCTGAACAAAAAGTGTAGCTGCGTGCAGCGGTCCTCACTGTGACCACGCCACCTGGGGTGATCCTGGGCGCTGTGTCCTATAGAATCCATCCTTTAAACCTCCAGCATTCGATTTCCCCCCAACTTTCAGTGATTGGGGGGTTTACAATCAAGCTTGTGGGGTCACTGCAGGAGTTAAGAAGTGGTTGAGTTTCTAAAGGGGTAGGTTCCATCCTCTAGTCCTCTAAGATAAATAAAGGAAAAGCCCAAGTGCGTATCCTAAGCATGAAGAGGGGGAAGAGAAGTATTCCCATCAAAAATGAGGTCAACATACACAAACTTTGGGCCCGTTCATGTTCTTTTCCAGTTTCCTTTGGATTAATTTCAACATTACTAGGAAGTGTTGCAATTTTCCCCATTTCCGATTTCTAAGTATTTGCCAATTAGCAGTATTTTGATTTTGTAATTCGATTATTCATTTCAGAAATTAATTCTTCATCGATAACTTTTCTCGTCGATTATTAAATCCAGGAGGTTTATAATTTAATTAACTTAATTATTCCATCAGTGGACATCGATTATTACCCTCATTGTCGTTGCGAATCGTCTATTAAAATTAGATGATTTTTCCACCCGGATTATAACACTCAATAAGGATTATTTTTACTTATAATTGCTTGTAAAGTTTCGTTAGCTTGAGAATCTTCAATATTAGTAGAGTTAATATGTGAAATATTACCTGCAAGTTATTCATTTCGTAGATTGTTGCAATTCTATTGCTTAAAATAGAAAAGCTTCATTATCATGAATACTGCTTATCTTTTTTAGATTAATCCTTTCTGGACATTAATAAAATTGTTATTAGTCATTTCTTCAATTAAAGTAAGCTTCTTCAAATGATTTCGACATTAAAAACCTCCACACAGCGCATAAGATCAAAACGATTAAAGATCCAATTAATCCCATTATAAAATGTTCGACAATCAACCAATCGTGTAAAGCATGATGAGGACATTTTCTTAATAGTTCTCAAATTTTCCCCAAGTTTCATATATTGTCTCCCCGTCAAATCGACTAAACGAAGTAATATCATTTCACTTAGCAGCTTTTAAGGAGGAAAATAATTGTGAAGGAATTTTGTGTCATTTCACCATGTTTTAGTAGAATCAATGCCTGTTAATGAGTTTAGCCACATCTTTGCTTTATCTCTTAAAGAAAAAGGAAAGAGTCTAAGTCTAATAAAGATTCTCCACGTAAATATCATATATTTAAAGGTAAAAGACAAAGTCTTTAAAATCTAACAAGATGTAATTGTATCCTCACTGGGTGATCCACCAAATTGATTGTTTTGCACCATTTGAATAATAGATCCCGTTTAAGTTCAAAAGAATTAGCATCTACAAGTACATTTCAATACTACTATGAAGTTCGTCAACTATAGATTAAGATAATCCCTTAGCCATTTATAAACATTTCTGATCATTAAGTTCAATCGATTTTTGTAAAGTGGTCATTTCTTGAAATTTCTGAATTTGTTTTCCTTTAATTTTTTCTAATTGTTCTTTCTAATTCAAAATCTAAAGGTATTAATCTTTCTAACCAAATCATCGCATAAAACAAGAAATAAAAATATATATCTTTATTTTTCTATTATTATTATTTAATTTTTTTTATAGTTTTATATTTTTTAGAAATATAATATTTTACAAAAAATTATAACTATTTTTTTCTTTCCCTATAAATGCTACTAAAAATCTTACCCACCCGCAATAATGCATTATTCGCTTCAAAAAGATGGCCAAAAGCTTCGACCTAATTTATAAATAAGTACTAAAGGTATAAAATCAAAATGAGTAAATTTTTAGAAAATATTTTTTTACACACTACGGGTACTACGCAAGTATACGTATCGTTTCAAGTAATATAAGGTTTTCTTTTATAACCCCGCATCGATCCCATCACTTCCGGGAAAATTATAGTAATAAATTTTCTAAATATTATATTTCGAAAATATCTTTTTATCCTCTAATTTAACTATAAATTACTATTAATTTACTAGATGCAAATAAAGAAAACAATAATAAGAAAATGATTTATGAAACTATATAAACAAACAACTTTCATTCCTTCAATTAATCTAAGATTTTTAAGATAATTCTAATATTCGTCGGAGAATTTCGATTTATAGACAAGGCCAAATGTTACTCCTATTCTTTACTCTTTGATCCATGGGTAAAGAACATTGGCTAATTTACAGATCGTGCTCCGGATGTATTGTTAGTAGAATGTGTTAATCTGTACTCACACTATTAGATGTCCAAGGGGTGGCGTTGGCCGGCCTTACTAGTGACCAAGTTAATCTATAAATCAAATTATAAGAATTTAGTCTCATTACCTAAAAACTTATCAATTCTTCATTTTCCTTTAAATCTTTATCTTCCTATTTATTTTCACTTCACCTTGACAGCCAAAGACATGGCCTTCGACTACCCAAAGATTCATGTGATATTTACAAGTTAAGAGTTCTTCTCCTTCAATGTCTCAAAACTCTTCAACAGTTTTAACAATTTAAATGTATTAATTTAAAAAAAAAAAAGTAAGATCAGGTATACGGTCATCCCAATGTTTTTAAAATATTTTGAATTTCAATTTCCATCGAATATTTATATTATCTTATCTATCTCTTCATAATCGGGTTGAAGAAAGGTAAACTAATCACTCATAACACAGTTTTAATATAAATAGCAAAACATAATAAATAAATTAAATCAAACAAAAATATTTGTCTCAAATATTCCTTCGTCGATCTTCGATTCCTACTAACTCCACAAAGTAACACCTGCATGCAACAACTTGAAAATAATCAATTAAACTAAAACAAAAGTCGTCCTAAATTTCTCTCCATTTGTCTCTAAGGATGAGGAGGTCCTAAAGTGGATAAGAGAAAGGGTTACAACAGAGGGGGCACGTTTCGAAGAAATGAACTCTTACGAGGAAGCTTCAAGGGTTGCCTTGAGGCACCTCTTCAAAACATGTCCACATTCAATGAACTTTCTGTAGGCCTGCCCGCGCCTAGCGCCACACCGCGTCCGCCTCTTCTCGCATCTCTTCACTAGGCTTACACCTCTTCGCAATTAAACCATTTTGAGCATCCAAATGCAATGTATCACATGTCCTATTATCCAGAACAATCGCGCCTTTAGAATGTCCAATAACTTAATCTCTCCGTCAAAATAATCGATCAAACGTTGTCAAAAACTCGATGTTTTTGTATCGGGAGTTCTGCGCCCAGGCGCTCGTTACATTTTTTACACTTTTGCATTTTCTCCATTTTGCTCCTTTTTGCTTCTTTTTCCTTTTTGGACCTTTTTACATCACCTACATCCAAAAAAACAGAAAAACTACCTTTCATTAAAGCATAATATCCTTAATCGACATAAGAATTAAGACATAAAGAAATAGTATTTTTATGTGATCACTGTCGAGCGCTATCCGACTTAGTGACAGTTGTCGTTCCGCATATTATTCGCCTTAATGGCTAAATTGTTTTATGCTGTCCATGGCCAGATACACAGATCTGTGCTGCCAGATCAAAACCTGCTTCGACTTTCTTTTAGCAATTTCAAACTTTTCAAGCTCGCTTCCGACATCTAATTGTTCTAATTGGGTTAATGAATAACAATCTAAAGCCATGACAAATGATATTTTTAACACAAACAACTCAAAACATCACTTTCATATATAAAATTTATGTGTCGACACGTGCACATAACACTTAACATTACACATCATCAAGCTATATAATTTTAAAATTCAACATCAATCACAACCACAACACAATAAGGTTGAAAAACTAAACAAGAAAAACAAGTCCAAATATAACATTCAAGCAAAGAAATCAATCACTAAAATACACAAACACATAAATACATTAATCAAGTTTTCATTCTTCCTTAACTATCATCAATTCTAAGATCTCCAATCGATCGAGCGTGAACAAATGTCAGACAGTGTAATGGACAAAAACAGAAATTCTTCAGTATAACCCCTTTCAATCCAACCTCTTTCCTTTTCATCAACCGCATCAAATTTATTTCAAGATAACTTAATGATCAAAATGTTCCTTCATTCTCCTCTATCCGCATGATCAAAGAAATCGATAGCTTGTTTATCAGATTCATCAAATATTTTACTCTTCTCCAATTTCTTAATTTTCTTCAAGATGATATGTGAACTTTAGAAAGTAAGGAGGTATAAGTGTTGACCTCCAAGATGGTTGATTTTCAATAATGCTCATGTCATTCATATCACCAACCGCTCGGTTACTATATGCATCACTGTCTATGCTTCCAAGGTAGAAGACTTCTTCCTAGTTTCATATGGCACTTGTGACGACTTCCAGAGAGAAATACGGAAGGATTTCCAAGCCCATACTTAGATCCGTGAACATCAAATCCCAAAATAGATTTAATAATTAGTGAATCAACATCAATAGCCATCCCCATTCAACAGCGTAGTTCGAATAAAGACACTTGGGCTACTTTTTGCTGACTTTCATTGTTGGGGGTAAATTTTGTACATATGAAAAATGTAAGTGTTTCGACATGATTTAGCAAAGGTGGTCGAGAGACTTACCCATTTGCTATCTCTTAGCCTCCCTTTCATCACTTTCATCCGTCATTTATTTGTATAACCATTCATATTGTCCTTCATCGTAGGCAAAATTTAAATATGGAAGTATTGACACATTCTCAACTTTGTATAAATCATTAATCTTTGTTGATTGTAAATTTGACAAACCTACCCTACACATAGACTGATCCTTAGTTGATTCCGTGAAGATTCCGTATAGAACGCTCACAACTCCGGACAACTACAAGAGTAGTAAGATAACATAATACTTCTCAATGTCTCTCAACAATAATTTCAACAATTTAGTGGTAGGAGAATTCGTGCCTCGATTCCCACAAAGCCTGCTCCTTAATCAATCTCATTTTCCGTATATTTTTGTTTAATAAGTGCTCAGTTCGAAAACCGACAAATCTTCTACGGTTTAAAACTTGAAATTTTGAAGTTTCCATCGAGTCGGAATCCATTTGGATTGGAGATTCGGACTTTCCTCTTTGTTCCTAAGGTAGCTTATGTTCATGGCCTATTTTTGGGGAGTCCCGATCGGAAGTTTTACACCTAGAATTGTTGAAACTCAAATCTAAAGATTTAGAAACTATTTGAACAACAATCGCCGTCCTAGTGCTTCATAAAAGCATCGCTTCACGTATACCAAATTTCCCCAAACTTCACTTCGTTTCAAATTCTTTCCAACATCGATTCGACTCATTTCTTTAAATGTTGTTAATGATAATTAAGGAACAATAAGACTTAATTAAGCAAAACAAACTCAAATAACACATCAAATAAAGCAAACACTAATAACGATGGGTCAGCTTCCCCACAAATCGCTGTTTAAGATCGTTTTCACCGACATAACTCGCTATTCAGTTCGATCCAACATTAAAATCTCTTTAAAATAAGGTATGTTGCCTTCAAAATGTGGTTTTAATCTTTGGACATTAACTTTGAATATTTTTCCAGCTTTAGGTCTTCGATAATCACAGCCCCCTCCAAATCGATATTTCTACGACAATGAAAGTTCAAATCCATCTTCGATTCTTGCTTTCCAGAAATAATTTCAATTTTGTATTATATAAAAAAACTTTTTGTCTTGGTTCAAATTCATTTTTTAATAATCTTCCGATCATGCCATGTTTTTCTTCTCTCATTGTGTGTTCTATCGTTATCATATGATTCATTTCTGTTTCTTCCGATTCATTTAATTGCAACAAGCCTCTTCTCACCCGCATCTTTCAAATTAAAATTCAATTTCTTTATCACCCAATATGCTTTATATTCTAATTCAATCGGGCAAGTGACAGTTTATCCAAAGATTAAACTCGTAAGGAGACATTTCTATAGAGTTTTATACATTTCCGTATGCCTAAAAGCAAGATCTAATCTAGCAGCACTAATCCAATTTCTTAATTATCGACCTTCTAAAATTCATTTAATTTCACGATTAGATACCTCTTCTAAACTATTAGTGTGGAGATGATAAGCTGTAGAGATTCTATGCATAATATTATTTTTTACCATTAACTTTAATCGGATTATTCTGTACCAAATTCTTCATAAGTAATGATTACTCTAGCATTTCCTATATTGTGAAAATAATTTTCATTAAAAACCTTGAAACACTTAAGATCACACCTGTGTAAAGTTATTACCAATCCATTTTGAAACAAAATAAATGTTAATTAGTATATATACATTTCCAAATTTAATGTATAAATGATTCCATAAAATATAATCCCCAAGCATCAAAAATTTCAACTTCGAAGTAAAATTAAGAGGCATTTCATTTCTTCTAGATATATTGCCTATTCTCGACATCGATCACAAGTTTACAAATTTGTAAACATCTCTCAAAAGTGTAGCCAATAAAATCCATATCGCAAAATCTTATGCATAAACTTCTACCAATTCCGAAATGTTCTTAAAATTCGAATTAAGACATTTCAATAATTCTTTTAATTTCTTCATAAGGCACACATCTTCTAATAATAAGATCTTTACACGTTTCGTATAGATAAAGAATCATCCCGTAAATAAAATTAGCATCATGCATAATTTTTTTCGATGCTGCATCGTTAAGTCAGTGGTCATATTACTAACGATGTAGTTCACAAATATCAAGATACTACGTAAATTTCCACCAATAAAATTATATAATTTCTCATCGTAGGTAAGTTTCATGATTTTCAAAATCATCCAACTTAAAGTCGCTCAAGCTTCAGATAAATGATCACCATTTTCCGATTATCAACCTTTTCCTAATAATGATCTCAAAATCAAATTCTTGCATTAAAAGCATGTCGGCATATTTTAGGTTATGTGTTTTATTTTGAAAGGCTGTGGGCTCGCCAGTTTAAAATTGCCTGGCGAAATTTTTATATTTTAAATTTAATTTAAATATATATATATATAGCTTAAAAGATAACATTTGATTTTTAAAGTAATTTTAAGTTTAAAAGTTTTAAGATATGAATCAAACCGATCTCACATCCCAAATAGTTTATATAAACGCAGCACCGCACAAACCGTGTATCTATCCCGAAGAATAGACACACCGCTTACGATGGGGCCTGAATTCCAACAAACTAGAGACGAGACATCCGCTTGGTCTCGCGAACCAATTTTATAAGCTTATTGTGTTCCTCGCTAATATAAATGAATTCGCTGTGGTTTATAGCCACACTGGTTCTTGTGTTCCCAGGCGAGGCAAGCCCCTATACACTTACATCCTAAGCGACGGAATCACTTAAGAAAACTCTCATAATGATCGTTGGTTTTTGCCTTCAAGAATTTCAAAGTTTAAGGTTTCCAAAGGACCGGATTTTTGGAAATTCAAAAGGGAATGACTCAAAATTTGGAACAATTTATTTTTCAGAATCCAAAGGAAGAAAGGCAGAGAAGTCAGAGATCCAAGAAGAACTTTGGGCAACTTCCCGACTATCCTAATATTGCTTCGTCGATTTCTCCTTTGGGAAAATCCCAATATTATCTTATATTTCAATCTTGCCAATTTTTAAGCACTGTGACTTATATCCGTATGACATAATATACAATCACTCTAGAAAATGAGGGTTTATGTCGTATTCGAACGATTACCTCGGAGTCCTAAGAGCTACAGGCTTAATTTACATGACATGATCATGCAAATGCCTAACGAAGAATTGTGAATTTATGTTGCACTGTGCAAACTACCTCGAAGTCCCATGGCTCGTTATTTAATTCTAAGAAAGTTTTGTTGAAGTAGATCCGAGTTTTGTTGATGACGATGGCCGTGTCGCCCACCATGCTCCGAGCTCCTGTTGTCGCAGGTTTAGTTTTAGAAGTCATAAATCGTGAGATGAGAGAAGTGTTTGCTAGAGAAAATCTTAAAATCTGTGTGTAGCTAATGCTATTTTAATTAAACAAATTCTAAGGTTATTTAAATGTAACCGATTAAGATCCCACTTGCTCGTCATCCCGCACCGTTATTTTCATATCGAATTCACTTACCCGTATGAATTTACTAAACTCAACTCAATGAGTTCCACACTTTCATTTAGACCTGGAAATCCCGTTAGCAACACGCGCGGGTTGGCATCATCCGAGGTATTCACGATCGTCCAACGAGACGTTTTAATTTAGTCGCAATTATAGTTTTGTGTTCCGTTTGTGATTAAATTTTGAGTCGTTTTATATTTTGAAATGTCAGGCTAAAAGAATTTTATCTTTCAATGATTTTTTAATTTAATTTTTTTGTTTCAGTTTTAGGACCAATTTTAAAGGTTTTTATTTTCATGCAACAAATATTGCTTATCATGCAAGAAAGTAAAGCATTTCCATTGGAAGTAACCGTAATAAAATAAAAGTCACATTCCTGAGGGTCTTCCCTTCATCCCAAGTCAACACTTAAAACACGTATTAAGGCATTTAAATATTCCATCATACCCAGTAAAGCTAAGGAGATTTTTGCTTATCTACCAAAGTCCTAACTTATGTTTCCAATATCTCCTATGACGTCTCTGGGCTCGTGTTTCTGCTTAAGGACGATTTTTCATCAAAGAACAATTAAGCTAATTATTTCATAAATATCCTATCATATCGAGGAAGTGCTTAAGACTTCCAGTCTTAACATATTTCTAATGTATTCTGTGGATTGTTTTAAGTCCAAGAGAATTTACCATACACCGAATTAATCATCCAGGAGTTTAGTTAAGTTTTGTTCTTTTCGTCAAAGGAACTTATGACATTCAATATCCTATAAGTGAAGTAACACTTCACTTAATACTCCGTTTAGTAGTTATGACAACAAGAGCTTTTGGAGGGCAAATTGATGTTTAAGTAATTTGTGATTTAATTTAATTTTAATTAATGGGTTTAAGTTCGAATAGTGTACATATGTTGTTTTAGATTTATTTTCAAGTCTTTATGTCTTAGGTGATGTTATATTTAATTCAATATAATTTAATTTAATTTAATTTAATTTGGTTTAGTTTTAATTTTAATTTAATTTTAATTTAATTTAGATTTTATTTTAAGTTGATTTTATTTTTTTATTTATTTTAATTTAATTTAATATGTTTTAATTTAATTTAATTTAGTTTAATTTAATTCAATTTAATTTAATTTAATTTAATTTAATTTTAATTTTAATTTAATTTTATTTTAATTTTAATTTAACATTTTATTTTTTATGTTTTATGATGATTTAATTTAATTGTTAAAGTATTAATTTAATTGAAATTTTGGAAGATTTAATTTAAATGTTTTAATTTTAATTTAATTTAATGATTAAGTCTTTTAGTATTTTAAATCTCTTGGAATTTGAATTATCATTTTAATTAGAATTAAATATTATTGAGGTGATTAATTTAGGGATTCTTAAATTAAAGAACAAATGCCTTCCTAATAATATCCTATTTTATTAATTTCACTTTTATTAATCTTCCAAAATTTAATTAATTAATCGTTAAGGCTTACTCTAATTAATCTTAAAAAAGATCATCTACTTCTATCCTTTAATTATTTAAATTTCAATCATCCAAATCAGATTATGATCAAATATTTTACTCTCTCATTTTATTAAGCCTTAAAAGCCTTAATTAAAGTGTTAAAATTTTAATTACCATTTCTACCAAGTTCTTTGCCAATTCCATAACTCACTAAATTGAGCCTAAATGAATTTGAAATTTATGTGGCTTCACCACATGTCAATTGGGTTATTCAGAGGAGAAAATGTGATTTTTCTGTATTTAATTTATTTCATATAATTATTTTTAATGGAAAATAGGGGTTTTCAAGGAAAAATTCAATAACAGGACCAAGGAAAGAACTTCTATCCTTAAGAAAAATATGGGATGTTCCCACGACCATAGGACCACTTGGACTAAATTTTGGTGATTTTTTGAATTATATTTTATTTATTAGAATTATTTTGAGTTTTGGAGTATTAATTAATTTTAAAATAAAATTAAAGTTGAAAAATGGATTTTATATTTTTCAAAACCTCTGATATCAGGGAAACTAGAGAACCAATTTTCATAATTTTCTGATTTTTTGTTTTATTAGAATTATTTTAGTGAAAAGGCTGGAAAACAGTATTTTTTAATATTAAAAATTACTTTAAACCCTTTAAAATTCAATATCTTATCCTAGGAACCAAGAAAATATTTGGTTTGTTCCTAAATGATTAGAATTCAAAATGCATATTTTGGTGATTTGTAATATTTTTGTTATTTTTTATTATTTTTTAATTATTAAAAATATTAAAATAAAGATAAAAAAATCAACTTTTTTAGAAAATTACACTTTAATTTTCCTAAGTTCCTCGGGATATCGTAGAAGCTCAAAAAACCATTTTTGTGAATTTTTGAAAAGTATTTTCAGGAGTTAGGAATTTTTAAAGTTCGATTCCATCTACGGGCTTAATTAACCCATTTTCATGTGGCTAACAAGTCCAATTGATCTCAAATTTTTTATGTGGTGTTCTCCTATCCCGAGGATAAAGTGAGCAATTGTTTTAAGTTAATTGATGGGAGTGGTTAACCCTAATTAATTAAAATTCAATTTTGGGTGTCTAAAGCCAATTACGGTTATTCAAAGTGAATTAGCTCAAAAATATTTTTCCCAGCCTCCCCGTCATAAAAAAACATCACCAAATTTTCCTAGAATTTATTTCTCCACATGCTAATTATTGGAATTAAAATACTCAAAATAGTAACATGAACTTGAAAATCAATAACTTCTCATAGGATGGCCTCTGAATTGAAATTCAAAGACAAATTCTAAGTTCGCAGGCTTCAAAAGCCCCATATTTCATGCCATGCGAATTTGTTATATTTACGGAGAATTAAAACAATGCAGAGAGTAAATAAAATCATTAAAAATAAAATACTTAATGAAATTACTGGGATTTCTTTTCCACATTATTCTCCTCTCCGTTCATCGAGCAAGAGGGTATTTTTATTTTATTTTTGGGGATTTTTTTACACAAAGTTGGCGAATTTTTAAAGTTCGGGTATTTAATAACAAGAAAAATCCCTATTTTCCTACTTATCCGGCGCCACGCCATCCCCTGGGCAGCTCGGAAGGGCCACGCGATGTGCTCGATTCGGCGCCGCGCTCGATCACCGAAATATTTATTAAGAAATTCGTTACATCATTTTTGATGAAATCTGCACTTTAAAGAAAGGTATTTTCTTTATTTTGTCAAGTAGAATGGAGAATTTAGGTGATAAAAGAAAAATCATAAAAGGAGCGGATTTGGAGCAAAAAGGAAGAAAATAATGCAATTTAGGCCGTAGTCGCCGACGGCGAGACTGAGCTCCCGCCGACTCGCCAGGTACGAGAAATAGTACCCCGAAGGATGAGACCGGCTCGCCGCCGCCGAGCCCGAGCCCGCCGACACAGCCGAGATAGCGTGGTTCAAAGACCTTCTAGAAACCTCACCGATGCCGAGGTAGTTCGTCGCCGACGGCGAGGTAGTTCAAATGGCGCGTATACATCGAACCCGCACACTTTTCAAGGGATGCATACACACCTCTTGGACCTTTCGGGCTTACCTTCTATATATGTAGGCCGAAATCTGCAACCTCTTAGTGTGTTCTAAGTGTGCGCTTTTGTGTCTTTCAGTTGTCAATTTCAGTCTTTGCAGTCTTTAAGTGCAAGCTTTGTGGGTCAAATTGTGTCTTTAGTGAGTTTAGTGAGTAATTAAATGTAGTCGTATTGCATCGAAAGGAAGAGTCAAAGGAACTAATGCAGGAGTCCGCTTGTGGATAAATCAAGATAAGTATTTGTATTTATTGTTTTTAACTTTAAATGAAATCCATGCTTAGTTTAGTTCCCATGCATCTCGAGTAGTTTATTTAGTCTTTCTCCCCGTTTATGAAATTAAGCGACTTTGATGAAATTAAAAATAGTGATACTTATATATATTAATAAATTGTGATAATTTTTACTTAAAACTTAATTTACTTTTCAAACTAGTCATTTGATTCGTTAAATGTGTCGATTAACAACTATAGTAAAAATTACATCCGATAATCAGGGAATTCAAAAGCCTTTGGAAGGAAGGTGCAACAAAATGTGGAAATAATATCATCGGGCGTAGAATCGAGCATTTTAGTGTGACAAACACTAAAATATTCAATTTGGTCCCATTGCTTGAGAGTCAAGTGTAGATGTTAGCCCTCAAAGTAGGAATGCGGAGTTCGAAGTGCGCCGGCATCCTCCTGTACCAGCCGCGTATCTGCGTAATCAAACATAGATTAGTCAATATTTCGGCACTTACTCAAAGGGTAAAGAATAGAATGCCCTATTTGTCACAATACCTTAAAATTATCTATTTAAATTCATCAATCACTTAAATTTCTAAACAAGGGGAAAGATACTTTTTCCGAATAGTTAAGACTTATTTAGCAATTAGTTTAATTTCGCACTTTCAATACGTATTAATTTTCTACTTAGTTAAGTTACCTAATTAAAATACTTAAATACTTTATCAGTATTTAAAATTAGAATTCCAAATTTTCGTATACTTTTCTTAGTACTGATGAATATTATTATTTTAAAATTAGTTGTTATTTAATTTTCTATTTCCCTCGTGGGATCGATAAACTGTGACTCACTAGAGCCCCGTATTACTTCGACACGATACGTATACTGCGTAGCATCCACAACATAAACAATTACAATTCTATACATATAATATACGGGTCAAGTTTTCAAGGCCAAGGTAATTAAATTAAAAATATCATAATATAAAATTGTGGGCCCAGTTTTTGCTACTGCTAAGCTGAAAGTGCTAGAAAAATTTACTGCATTAACGACTATTTTAAAATAATCATAATAAATAAATTAATATCTATCTTTAAAAATTTTATGTGCAAATTTGGAAACGAAAATTTAATACCTTACGATTCCGAATTAGAGCGCATAATTAAAAGAATTAGAAAAAAAGAAACAAATTATAAATTTAACACAAATGGCGAATATTCCGAAATTCAAAATATAAACCAACAAAGACCATTAAGAGATTATGCCAACCCTACATCAGATGAAATTCATTTAACTATTCAAAACCCCGATGTAGCCGCTAATCCATTCAACTTAAACCCGCAATTATCCAAATTTCCAGCATAAACAATCAATTTAGTTGGTTCTACCTACCGAAGATCCTAACTTACATCTTGCTAGTTTTCTAGAACTTTGTGCTACTTTTAAATATCAAGGAGTATCTCGACGATGCTATAAGACTTAGACTTTTTCCTTTTTCATTAAGGGATAAGGCTAAAATGTATCAATCTGGTACACTCGCATCTATTAAAACTTTGGGAGAATTATCACAAAATTTCTATCCAAATATTTTCCACCATCTAAAATCGCTAAGTTTAGAAACGATATAACTTCTTTTTGTCGCTTAGATTGAGAATCAATATACGGTTTCGGGAGAGATTTAAGGAAATTTTCAGAAATGCCCACATCATGCGCTACCGTATTAGTCAGACATTCAAACCTTTTATAATGGATTAGTAGGATCTTAAGATCAATCATCGATGTCAGCCGGAGGTTTCATTAATGTCTAAACCATTTGATGAAGCTTATGCACTAATCAAAGAAATGGCAACAAATAATTTCCAATGGCCTCGCTATCAGAAAACCAAAAAAGATAGCCGCATTCACAAACGATGCAATATCTATGTTAGCTTCTCAAATTGCTGCTATATCTAAGAAATTGGGATATTTTGAACGAACTACTCTCCTACTTTAAGAAAACTCATTCCACAAATCATAGAATCTCAATCTAATTATGAAACTTTAAATGATAATATGTCAGAATCCACAACCTCCTTATTCAAACTATTATAATCCCGGTTGGAAAAACTCATCCAAATTTTAATTGGAATAACACATCTAATCAACAATGGATGAATCAACCTAATCAAGCAAATCCAAACTATAAAAACCTAATTACCCAATTGATTTAATAACAATAACCCCAATTCAAAGATAAGAAATTATCTATGGATGAATTACTTTGAATATGGGTCATCAACTACAAAATCAAGGAAATCAACTACAAATTCAAGGAAATCAATTACAAATTCAAGGAACATCTATTAAAAATATCGAAAACTCAACTTCGACATAGTCACATTACGCTAAATAATAGAATACCTGGAACTTTTTCTAGTAATGTGGAAATAAATCCTAAAGATCATGAAAAGAACAAATTAAAGCAATACAACTAAGGAGTGGAAAAGAATTAGAACCTCAAATTCAAAAAGAACTTGAAAGCCAAAAAGAGGAAGTGGAAATCGAAAAGGAAACACTTCAACAAGATTCAAACTTAGAACATCCTTTAATACCTATGAGAATTTCGTTGAAAAACCTCCACCACCATTTCCTCAACGACTAGCTCAACATAAAAAGATAAACAATTTGCTAAATTCTCTTGAACATTAAAGAAATTAACAATCAATATAACTTTTGTCGAAGCTTTAGATCAGATGCCAAATTATGTAAAATTTATGAAAGATATTCTAAGAAAAGAAAATTCACTCGATAATAAAGTCACGCACTTAGTGAAGAGTGTAGTGCTATTATTCAAGAAGCTTCCCGAAAAATTGAAAGATCCCGGTAGTTTCACTATACCCGTGCTATAGGAGAAAATTTTATGGAAAAGCTATGCGACTCTAGGAAAGCAAGCATCAATCTAATGCCTCTATCGATTTTTAAGAGATTAGGATTAGGAAAAATTACACCTAGTTCAGTAACCCTTCAATTAGCCGATCGTTCGTGCTACCTATCCTAAGGGAGTTTATCAAGATGTGTTAGTAAAAGTGGATAAATTTATCTTCCCAAAGAGATTTTATCGTTTTGTGATACGAGGAAGATAAAGAAATTCCTATCATTTTAGGAATAATCTTCATTTTTAGCTACTGAAAAAGCTATGATTGATGTTCGTAAAGGAGAATTAACTATGAAAGTAAATGACCAAAAAGTTACATTTAATATTGCAAAATCAATGAAATATCCCTATGCTTAGAAAAAGATGATGAATGTTTTCAGATAGAAATACTTCAACATTTACAACAAGAACATTTTAAGGAATATTGACAAGATAAATTAGAAAAAGAAAACACTCGAATTAATTGAAGATAATAATGAAGAACTAGATTATTTTCGTGAAAGATTTGAATTTTTGGATAATACTGAAAACATCGACAAGAATATACCCATCAATTATTAAACCTCCTGAACTCGAGCTAAAAATATTACCTGATCATTTGAAATATGCTTATATTTAGGTAATTCTTCAACTTTAGCCGCTATTATTTCATCTACATTAAACGAATCTCAAGAACAAAAACTTTTAGAAACTTTAAAAAATATAAGAAAACTTTTCGTTCGACTTTAAGCTATATATTAAAAGGAATTAGTCCCTTCAATCTGTATGCATAGAATTATTTTGATGATGAACATAAACCTAAAGCAGATCCCCAAAGGAGATTAAACCGATAATGAAAGAAGTAGTTAAGAAAGAAATTTTAAATGTTTTAGATAATGGTATTATATATTCTATTTCGACAAGGTTTGTGTGCTCCAATTCACCGTGCTCCTAAGAAGGGAGGAGGACCGTCACACGCTAAATGAAAATAACGATCTTATTCCTATAAGACAAGTTACCGGGTTGGCGTATATGTATTAATTATAGGAAATTAAATACCGCCACCAGGAAAGATCACTTCCCCTTTACCATTTCTGGCACCATATGTTGGGATAGACAAATTTCTGACATAAGTATTTTTGTTTTCAGATGGATACACCTAGTTATCATCAAATACAAATTGCTCCCGAGGATCAAGAGAAAACAACATTTACTAGTCCTTATGGAACTTTCGTTTTCTAAGAATGCCTTTTGGGATTATGTAATGCACCAACAACATTCCGTAGACGTACGATGTCTATATTTAGTAAGTTTAATTAACAATAGAATAGAAGTATTTATGGATGATTTTCTTCCGTATTTGGAACATCATTCGACACATGCTTAACTCATCTTGAAAAAGTATTAGAAGTGTATGTAAGAAAAAAAATTTAGTTCTAAATCGTGGAGAAATGTCAATTTACATTGCTAGGGCGGCATTGTATTAAAGGGCATAAAATTTCGGAAAATGCATGGAAGGACCCCGCAAAAATTCAAGATATAGCTAAATTACCACCTCCAACTACGGTAAAAGGGTAAGAAGTTTTCTCGACATGCTGGATTCTATGGACGCTATATAAAAGATTTTTCAAAATTACTAAACCTCTCTATGCCAACTTCTCGAAAAGGACAAGAATGTAAATTTGCAATCGAATGCCCGAATGCTTTTGAACTTCTAAAAGAAAATTAATTACAAGACCTATAATAAGCTTTCACCTAACCTGGGAGAAACATTTTGAGTTTATGTGTGATGCTGAAGATTATGCCGTAGGAGCAAATACTGGGCAAAGATATGAAAAGATTTTTAAAGTTATATACTATGCTGGAGAAATCCTAAATGATGCCGAAATAAATTATACAAATACGTAAAAAGAGAAATTATTAGCGTATAAGTGGTTTTAATAAATTTAGACCTTATCCGATCGGGAACAAAAATGTATCAGCATACCGATCATTCTCGCTATCAAATATTTAATGCAAAAGAAAGATTCCAAAACCAAGATTAATTAGATGGATGCTATTAATGCAAGAATTCGATTTTGAGATCGTTAATAAGAAAGGAACTCGATAATCAAATTGCGGATCATTTATCAAGATTAGAAAATCATGAATTATCTGATATTGAAAATGAAAATTATAGACAGCTTTCCTCGATGAACAACTATATAATATCACTCAGTGGAAAATACTACGTGTACGATGATATAGTAAAACTATATAAATAGTAATACTACCTCACCTATGCTAACTTTTGCAACAACAGAAAAAAATTCATCCATGATACGAAAACCTATTTTTGGGATGAACCATACTTATATAAGCAATGTAAGGATTTAATTATTAAGATGTGTACCTTACGAAGAAATCAACCAATTATTCAAAATGTCATGATTCCCGATTTTGGAGGACATTTTTGGGATCGATAAAACTGCTTATAATATTCTACAATCTGGATTTTACTGGCTCACTCTATTTAGAGATGTACACAGATATATTAAAACTTGCGATAAATGTCAAAGAGTAGGAAATATATCTAGAAAACAAAATGCCCTCCGAATTTTATATTAGAAGCCGAAATTTCGATGTCTTTCGGGGATTAGATTTTATAAGACATTTTATTCCCTTCATTCGAAACTCATATATATTAGTAGCTGTTGATTATGTTTCCAAATGGATCGAGGCACAAGCTTTACCTAGGTGTGATAAGAGTTGTTTCAAATTTTCATGAAAAATATTTTTACTAGATCTGGAAATGCCGAGAGTGATTATCACCGACGGAGGAACTCATTTTAGAAATAAATATATTCACAAACTAGTAGAAAAATACAATATTACTCATAAGATATCCACTGCTTATCATCCAGTTTTCAGTATCAGTTGATTATGTGGCCGAAGTATCTAATCGTGAGATTAAACGTATTTTAGAAAACCAAACCTAACAGTTAGATCGGTCTATTAGCCGTACATCGCATTATGGGCTTATGTGATCTTATAAAACTCCGATTGGAATGACTCCCTACAGGCTTATATATATGGAAAAACATGCCACTTACCGCCTGAATTGTAATGAGCAAAGCATATCGGGGCGATTAAAGAATTTAATTATAATATGAAGGAAGTCATGGAGAAAGATTGCCGCAATTAAATGAATCGGAAGAATTAAGAAATGAATCATATGATAATGATCGATTTATAGAGAAAACATGAAATTATGGCATGATCGGAAGATTAATCGCAGGGAAATTTTGAACCAAAAGATGTGAAGTTTTGCTATATAATACTAGATTGAAATTATTTCCTTGAAAATTTAAGTCTCGATGGTTAGGACCTTTCACGATAACTCAAATATTTTCATACGGAACTATAGAAATCGAAGATCCAAAACTGACATAAATTTAAAGTTAATATTGCTGTATTTAAACCATATTTCAAGGTATAAGACTAACTATAAAGAGGTTTTAATGCTTAGTCGACCCGATTAATAATTGAAATTAGGTCGGGCCGACGACG
The DNA here is from genome assembly GCA_022702705.1 of Papilionanthe hookeriana x Papilionanthe teres. NCBI lineage: Eukaryota > Viridiplantae > Streptophyta > Magnoliopsida > Asparagales > Orchidaceae > Papilionanthe > Papilionanthe hookeriana x Papilionanthe teres. Next base: position 64,521,908 of record CM040436.1, read on the forward strand.
TTAAACCAAGCGCTTGCGGGAGGCAACCCATATTAGTTATCTTATTTTTATTGTATCTTAATAGTTAGTCTATATTATTGAAACTTTACTACTCAATTATTATTAAGAATCATCACATATTCGAACCATTATGATGAAAAGTAAAATTATTCGATTTAGTGCGAAATTGGACATTATTTGAATCTCGCCGACGGCGAGGTCGATGCTCGCCGACGCCGAGGTTCGTGCCTAATTTAAATTCATTTCGTTTGTCGAGCTCGACGCCGAGGTGCGCCCCGCCGACGGGGCCGAGAACATGGGAGTGCGCTTTTGAGAATCGAGTCGCCGACGGCGGAAACTTCGCCTACAGCGAGAAGTTATAAAGATGAGTTATTTTTATAATTGAATGCCGTGCTGGCCTGACGGTTTCCCAACACCAATTCCTTTGTGAAAACCCATTCTTAAATCATTCGTATCCGCCTTCTTCACTGTAATTCATTCCATTCACCATAATGGCCTCCAATTTCTTAGATTCCTCTAATTCATCAAGTGTTTAATCGGGAGGAAATTTGTGAGTGCGGAAGCTGCTAGCCGGATCTTCAACAAGGTTTTGGTAAATAAAAGAGTTATCAAGGAACGGGGATTTAATAATCGAGGATTCGAGAATTCCACTACGTAAGATAGAAGAAACGATCGCTGCAATGTACCGGGAGGTATTTTGTTACACTACGTCTGTTGTTGTTATTCCACGTTGTGAAAGAGTTCTACTCTCTAACTTACATGCGATCAACAATGGGAATGTCTACGTCCGAGGAAGATGTGACGTTTACTCCATCAAGAGTAAATGAATTATTCTCTATAGAAAACACCCCGATATGTCACTATTCAAATTTTGTGCCTTCTCGATATAATATGAAACGAGATATTTCGATATCCGACCGATGAACCTGGTGATCGGGAAATGCGAAGACGGCATGTTTAGTTTCTCTCGCATCACTTTTTAACTTTGTCTCACACCGGCACTTTTTCATCTCATCTAAATTGTTACCTACTACGAGGGTAAACAAGGTTTCGAAGAAATGCGCTATATTGAATTATCAGACTTGGTGTGCTCGGATCGCCTATTGATGTTGGATCAATAATTGTTAAGTTCCAGATTGGTTTAATCAGGCATGGGTCAGTCACTCGACTAGACACCCATCTACTATTTTTGCATTATGCACGTACTGTGCTCTTTATGAAGCTTGGGAAAAGGTTCTCAGTTTACCTGAAGTCGCTGATCCTACATATATGTTCCCTACTTTGACAATAATGATGAAATTACATTTATCTCTCGATAGAAGCCATTGAATAATCCTATAAAGAAGGCCTATTTCAAATAAAACGGAGTTACTTATGAAGAAAATTAAAGGAATGGAGAAAGAACCGCGTAAAGTGAGAGATTCAATCGACAATATATCTAATTTATTTGATCACATTGACCGGAGGATGAAGGAACACTTCGATCATTCTCGATGACTCGAAGCTAGCTTCATTTACCGAGATGTATGGTTGATCATCAAGAATCGTTCGGAATTTCCCTTCGGTGCCTTTCTATAACTTATTTGTGCATCATCGCTATATCGGAAATATCGCAGAAGATGAAGATTCGACATTGAAGAGTAGTAGTAAAGATTTGCATAGTATGTTTATGTTATTCGATTTGATTTAGATTTTATTATGTGTGGAGTGATGATTCGAAATATCTCAAATTTAATTCGAGATATGCTATTTATAGTTTTGTATCAGCATTTAGCATGTGTCGTGGATTGGTTTGCGATGCTGATTAGTAGTAAGGATTGGAGATTTGAAGTTTGATTATAGAGTTTAAAATTATGTTAATTACATATCCTTACGGATTTCAATATTAAAGTTAATTTTGTCAGGTTGTGTGAATTTGTTTGTAGTATAAGTACTAATCTTCATATTAAATTAATAAATGATGTGATCGAAAATATAATATAAGGCAAATCAAGAACGAAAATGAGTTTACCTAATTTCGTAAATTTAAATTTTTGGAATCTCGCCGACGCGCGAGCAAAATCCCGCCGAGCGTCGAGATCGATCTCAGCTTGCCAGCCGGGCTGCTGAAAGCAAAATTTCGCCGATGCTGGATTTTTCCCGAGAATTTTTGTTCCAAAAATATTAGCTCGCCGACCGCGGAAAAATCTTCGCCGACAACAGGTCACGAAAAACACTTTAATCGACCGGTCAAAAACACTATTCATCATCCCCAAATTTCCTCATTTTCGCAAAAACTACCCCTAGTGGCCTACGAAATTTCGCATTTAGAGGCGATTTCATCACTCAAAAACACCGGATTTCATCTTCTCTTGCAAGTGCTTCAATTCTATGCAAAAATTTTTGATTTTCACCATTGATTTCTTCTATATCGATATTTTGAAAAATTTTGAAATGTGAAGAAAATACTTGGAAGAATGCTATGTAGAATTGATTTAAATGGATTTTAGTCAAGGTGCGGAAGCCTTTTTAGTAATATTTTGGAGTTTAGTTAAAAAATTTTTGTAAATTTCATGCATCGAGAAATGGCTCCACGACAAAAGCGACGATTAGATTTTGGTAGTCCCTACCTCATTAATGCGAGAGCACAAACACGATATTTTCAAAATATTCAAGCAAGAAAGTGCATACAAGATCGAGTTTTCAAGAATCCAAGAGGAGAGAGAGAGAAGTAGAGCTGTTATAAAGGAGCGAGATGGGAAAACTTCGTTTCATTACCAACAAAGTACCAGGAAGTAGTAAAAGAATTTTATGCAAATTTAACACAGGTGCGGAAGATGCACCAAGAAGTTGTTGTGAGGATTTTTTTGCTGATTTCAACGCCGTTATGATTAACACATATTATGAAGTTCAAGACACCCGAAGCGAATATGAAACTTTTGAACTATGGAAGGACCATTAGAAGAAGTGATTAACTATCTCACCGATGGGAAAGAAGTCTCAGTATAAAGGCCGAGAACGGGTAAACTTCCCTCTTTCTATGCTAAATGCATTATCTAAAGCCCGGCATTATTTTATTTGTTCTACTGTTACCTACCTACCACCATAGCGAGGTAACAAGAGATAGAAAGTAGCTCTGAATTTTATTCGGTAACTGCATGAGTATTAATGTGAAATGTTATATATAAAAACATATTAGCCACCGTTTTAAATGAAAGCCGAGGAGACTAGATGCTGTCCCCCGGTCTTATCTCAGGCATCTTGCCAATTATCTGTGGCAGAGGCAAGAGATGATTATGAATGGATAGAGCCTATGAAACCCCTAACTCAGTTAATGAAGAAATATGAATCCCACGAAGGATGGAGATCAGAGTGAGAAGAGCTGACTTACTGGCAGAGATATACCTCTACTAGCCATGAACCCTCCCGAGCCTACCACCCCTACCCTACAAGATCTGACAGAATGAGCCGACAATCGCATAGGAGGAGTTTTGTTACTGAGAGACAATGGGGAGTACATTCGATCATTTTGATCAAAGGATCGATAACTGGAGAGAAGACACGATTATGATGGGCCGAATATCTCCAATGACATTCTAATACGAGATTGCATACTATGAAGTCAACGTCGTTATAGGAGTGGTGATTTAGATGTTGTCTTTCCCTAGTGCCCCGATATTCACAAGATTTTCACTGGCTTCGCCTTCTCAAATTTGCGTATCAAGAAGGGGATGATAATATAGTTTGGGACTTTATGCCGAAGATTAGATCTTTATTTGCTTTTGTTTGTTTGATGTTAAGTTATTTTGGAAACTTTTATATGTTTGTAATATTCAGTACTTTTATGTTGTGAGACATTGGATATTTGTTAGATTATTTCTGTCAATTGTTATAGTAGTTTATTTTTGTTTTTTGTGTTAATTAATCGTTTTTGTTTTTTATGTTAAATAAAATGATGTTAGTTTTCTTTAGTATGTTTTTATTTTATTCTCAGATTGCTTTTAAGTTGTAAAATTGTTAATGTGTTAGTTCAAGGTTTTTAATATGCTAGTAATTCATATGTGTGTTGTAGAGTTAATTTTAATTGTTGTATTTAATACTTATCTCATATTTTATCCCTCGCATTTTCTTTAAATTCGTTATATATATGGAGAATAATTAACAAGATATGTTCAATGAAAAATGAAAAAGCCTGCAAAAATTTCAAAGAAAAAGAAATACCTAAACTTCAAAGGTATGATTGATTTGTTTTCCCTTTTTCATTATTTAGAGTAATATATATAAAATTTAAGCTCGGGGGGAGTAAAATACAAATTTTGTATTATTAACTTGTTCTCAATTTCTATTTTCCAATTATTATATAATGATTTTTTATACAAATTTTTCAATTTAATTAATATGAATTATTTTTATTTAATTATTATAAAAGGTTAAATGAAATATTTCTAGTGCTTTAATTAATTAAATAATAAAATATTTCAATAAAAGCGAATAAGAATATAGTAAACTATTTTTAAGAAGCGTAAAACTATATTCTAAAATTAAATGCAGATTCAAGTGAAAAAGAAAAAGAATGGAAAATCAATGAAGTAAAAAAACTATGAAGTATATATAAGTTAAGAAATATTTCTAAGTTTCAAATTTAGGAAGATGAAAATGAAGTTCAAAATTATTAACACGCTCTCCGTATACAAGAATCCTCATTAGAAAAAAGGAAAAGAAAAAGAAAAAGAAAAAGAAAATGAGGAGAAGCTTCGAGGAGATGCCTTATCAAAAATTGGCTTCATTTGAATTAACCTAAAGGGAAAACTTAGATATTTCCAAGCTTATGTTTATGGATTAGAATTTTACCTAATAGTGTTTTCTTGAATTTCTTATCATAATTTAATATCTTAAGTAAATATTCTTTAAATATAAATGTATTCCAAATGAATAGTAAGCTAGAAATCTTAGACTCCTGACAACTAAATAATAATTTATTTCTATAAGATTAATTAAATTACATGAATTATTTTTATTTAATTTTATTATGATATTAATTAATCTAATTCATAATTTATTTAAATTGAAAAATTATAACAACTCATTATTTTTATGTAGTACTAAAATTACTTCGAGAGGACAAGTAATAAGAAAGCTTTGGGGATTTTGATCATCGAAAAATTTATTAAGAAATTCATACTCTATTTTTGATGAAATTGCAGGACTTTAAAGAAAGGTATTTTCTTTATTTTGTTGCAGAATGGAGAATTTGTGTGATAAAAGCAAAAATCATAAAAAGGGAGCGGATTTGGAGCAAAAAGGAAGAAAATAATGCACTTAAGCCGAGTCGCCGACGGCGAGATTGAGCCCGCCGGGATCGCGAGGGTACGAGGAAAGAAAATTCTCAAGGATTTATAACTGCCCGCCGACGTCGAGCTCGAGCCCACCGACAACAGCCGAGATGTGGGCGCGGTTCGAAGACCTTAGAAACCTCGCCGACAGCGAGGTAGTTCGTCGTCGACGGCGAGGTAGTTCAAATGGCGCGTATACATTGAACCCGGACACCTTGAAGGGATGCATACACACCTCCCGGACCTTTGCCTACCCTATATGTGAGGCCGAAATTCACCTCTAAGTGTGTTCTACAAGCATATAGCTTTTGTGTCTTTCAAGGTCAATTTCAGTCTTTAGATAGAGTCTTTAAGTGCGTCAGTGTGTCAAATTGTGTCTTTAGTGAGTTTAGTGAGTAATTAGTGAGTCGTGTCAGACCGGAAGGCAAGAGGCCAAAGAAACTACGAGGAGTCCATTAGGGGATAAATCAAGATAAGTATTTGTATTTATTGTTTTTAACTTTAAATGAAATCCATGCTTAGTTTAGTTCCCATGCATTCGAGTAGTTTATTTAGTCTTTCTCCCCGTTTATGAAATTAAGTGACTTGATGAAATTAAAATAAAGATACTTATATATATTAATAAATTGTGATAATTTTTACTTAAACTTAATTTACCTTTCAAACTCGGCCATTTCGATTTGTTAATAACATTAACAACAATAAGAAAATTACATCTGATAATTGGGGGAATTCAAAAAGCCTTGAAGGAAGGTAACAATGTGGAAATAATATCACCGGGCGTAGAATCGAGCATTTTAGTGCTAGCGTACCAAAAATACCTCAATTGGGTCCTATTGCTTCCGAGAGCCGAAGTGTAGATGTTACCAAAGCGAGGGGAATGCGGGGAGCTCAAGTGGCAGTTGGTATCCTCCCACTTAGCCGCAGATTCAGTAATCAAACATAGGATTAACACACTTTTGCTGCCCTGACCAAAGGCAGTTGTGGAATGTTCCTATTTGTCACAATACCTTAAAATTACTCCCCCCCCTATTTAAATTCATCAATCACTTAAATTTCTAAATACAAGAAAGATACTTTTTCTTAATAGTTAAGACTTATTTAGCAATTAGTTTAATTTCCCGCACTTTCAATACGTATTAGTTTTCTACTTAGTTAAGTTACTTAATTAAAAATATTTAGTTTACTTTATTGCGCTTAAAAATTAGAATTCCAAATTTTCATATACTATTTTAAAATTATTATTATTATTATTTTAAATTAGTTGTTATTTAATTTTCTATTTCCTCAGGATCGATAACTGTGATCTCACTAGTTCTCAGATACTGACACATATGTATACTTATGAAGATCCACAACATAAACAATTACAATTCTACATATTATAATATAGCAGGTCAAGTTTTTGCTATTGCTGTACTAATAAAAGTCATAATATAAAATTGTGGGTCAGCCGCCATCCGACTGGCCATCTGTGTTCAAGCATCATGTCCAAGCTGTTCATCCTACCCGATCTCGGTCGCCCGCCTGAGCACACGCAATCCGACGCGCTCCTGGTCATCGTCTACAATCGGTGCGAACCCGTGACCGTCAACCTTTCAGTCCCGTCTCACTGATTTTAACTGATTTTCTGTTTTAAGCTCATGGATTCGTCTGAAGAGACGAACACATCTATACGGTAAACATGCATTAAAATTGATTCAAATTAAATGGAGAATCTCTGTAAGCTCGAAAGAATAAGGAGTCCATACCTTTGTCGCAGAAGAAGCTTCTCGCCCGAGAGTTGTGACACCTAGACAGGTCCGCTGTAGCCCAGATGAAGTCCTCGGGCTCGGTGAATTGTCTATGATTTCGATCAAGCCCGATCGCAAAGCTTGAGGCCGGAAGCAATGGCCGGGCTCATTGCACTTTTGCTGTGGAACTTCTCGTCCGGGTGAAGGTGTATGACCAATCAATTTGGAGATTGCCTCACTGCGGTGAAGCGCCCTGTTAGTGCCGAATTTCAACTCAAATTGAGTCACAGAGAGGAAATGGTGGTGGAGATTTCGCTAGATCAAGTTCTCTATGTGTAGAGAGGATTCGGGATGATTTTACAGAGCCAGTAAGCTTGTCGCACCTCTTGGCCGAGAGGAGGTGGTGTTTAACAGGAGAGGGTGGAGGGCCCTCCCTGGGGCTGCTCGATCACTGCCCATGCAAGAGAAGAATGTATCATGGTGTTCAATTTGGCCGGACACGCAAGAAGGCAGACCGAAAGCCTGCTCCTCCTGCTGTCTCGGCCATGGTGTTTCTACATCCAGGCGCATGGCCGGGCAGAATGGGTCACCCTGCAACTATGGGTCAAGCCCAGGTTCAGCAAGCAATCGAGCTTTGCCATGTGTAAAGAGGATGGTTTCGAAATGGAAAGGGTAAGGGCTCATTTTGGGCCTTACCTGGTCAACCCATGATTTCTGGGCTTGGTTCACCTCCCCATGACCTAGTTTTCGGCTGGGTGAACTGCTTGGGTCACTGGTCTTATGAGAAGTCTCCACTAAAGAATATTTAGATTACAATTTGGGTTAAGGGGAAATCATAAGTAAGGTTAATGGCTTTTAGAAGTGCTGAAGTGACTCCCTCTTTGCCCAATGTGTATACCATGTCAACAACTCACATGGCTTGCATGTGGCTCAAGAAATGGCTTCATGACTCACCTTTGTCAAAAAGTTCTGTATTAATTTCATGAAAAGGTTTTAGAAAATCTCATAATTTTGGTGTAAAATTTGGATGGTTTTGCCATATGGGCTTTGTTTAGAAGATTTGATTGTTGATTTAGGACTTAGGAATGATTTAATTAAGTTAGTATGAGGATGAGAGATTGTGGGTTGTGGGCTTTAGGATGGGCTCTGCTTTTGTGCTCGTTAGGAAATCAGTTTCTTTGAATGTCTTTTAGAAGGGTTTTTTATTTAGGTAATTTGCAAAATGCTGCGTCAAATAATTGTTGGGTTTGTTTGTGGATGTGTCATGAGTGATTTCAGACGTTTGAGGTAGTTTGGGTTTGAATTGGGTTGAATTTGGGTTTTTCTGGTCAGTTTTAATGTGTAGGTCAAATTGGGCTAATTTGGGCCAATGTTGGGCTAGGGTTGAAATTGATGTAAAATTAATGTTGGGAAATGTTTATGGGAGTGTTTCAAAGAGTGTTTCAATTTAGGTTGGGTTTTGGTTTTGGGACTTGGGCTTATTTGGGTTAGGTTCGTTTAGGTCAAAATTGGGCTTTTTGTTTGGGGTTGAATTTGAAAGTGGGGTTTCGGTCCAAATTTAAAATTATGTTAGTGTTTCTTTGTTTATGGGGGATGTTAAGTTGAAGGTTTAGAAAAGGTTTGTATTTGACTGAAGTTGAATTGGTTTGGGTTTCACAAGCTCAGTCATGGGTCCAAATTGGGCTTTAAGGTCAAAAGTGAAAATTGAACTCCAATGTCAATCAAATTGACTTGGACTTGGTCTAGATTATTTTGGATATTGAATGGAGTTTAGAATTGAATTGACCAAAATTGGGGTCAATTGGGTAGGTTTGGTTTGACATTGGGTTCACTAAGGCTAAGAAATTACAAATTGAGGGTTTTGGTAAAAGTGGTAAATTGATAAAATTGGCTTCATGTTGTAGTTGGAAAAAATGAAATTGGGAATATTTAGATTTTCTGAATTTTCTGGGAATTTTCTCTAGAATTTTGATTTTTTTTTTGCCAAGATGTGCATTTTTATTTTGAGTGGCATTGGGGTATTTTGGAATTTTTGGTATTTCTGGCTATGGATGATCAATTTCATTATGAGGAAATGTTCAAGGTTAATTTCTGGAAGTTTGGGTGATTTGGAAATTTTGGAGGATTCGGCACGGGCGCTGAAGAGGCCGATGTGTGGTGCCCCTGTCAAAAAAAAAAAAAAAAATCAAATTAAAAACAAGATTGACTAAATACGAGTGAAATGGAAGCACTTTGTTGAGCAATGGAAGCCATATTAAGCCTATATGAGCCATGAGAAGACTCATTTGAGGCATTCACTATGCTGTTCTTAACCCTTCAAACAAATAAGGAAAGCAAAGTCCATCCATATGAATTACCTACATGAGTCAAGGAGCCAAGTTATGGGTATGTGTGTAGTTTTAGGATTTGGCTCTGTGTGTGTGAGAGTGTGGGGCATGAGTGTAGTGAGTGTGTAAGTCAACCCTCACTGTGAACAAGCCAATTGCAGGTGGTCTTGGCACAAAGAGTCCTATAAGGGGAACTCATCCTTAAACCTTCACATTCGATTTCAACCCCTCTAGGTGATTGGGGGTCTGCTGCAATTGCTTGTGGGGTTTGCAGGGAGGCAGTAGGCCTTACCTAAATTTCTAAGGGATGGGTCCCAATTCTAGTCCTCTAAGATAGTCAAAGGAAAAGCCTAAGGCTAGATCCTAAACACTAAAGAGAAGAGAAGACCTCATCGTACAGGCAAGTCAACAAATGACCAATAAAAGGGTGTGCCAACTAAGCACACCGCGCGTATCAAGTTGACCAAAGAGGTATCTAACAAACCACTATGTATGTCCAGTTTGGCGAAACTTGGGACGAAGTGTAAGAATTTTCATTGGAGTATCAAAATCTCCAAGCATTCAAGATCTTAACCTTTACTAGGAAAAAGGAGGTGAATTTCATATCACAAGATTTCAAGAGACGGATTCAGATTCGTTTGTATTTTTTATTTTTTAGTTTTAATTATGAGTTTCCGAATTTTGGATTCGAGTTTCAATTTTGGTTTTATGCGGAGAAAGAGTGTGGCGGAGGCCCACCCGATCGCATTCGTATACCGAGAAGGAAGTGCGATGAACATATTCCAATTGTGTATGCCGAGAAGGATTAAAGACCGAGCCTATCCCAACAAGCCGAGGAAGAATAAAAGCAAAGCGTATCCGAAATGCGTAGTGCTTTAATTTCAATTTCCTCGTCGAGAGGGTCAAATTCTCGTATCACGAGAAAGGAGCAGACTCCCGCGCTCTTATCCCGAGTGCCGAACGGAGCACGGCGGAAGCCTATCCCGATTGCCGAGATGGAGCAGGCGGAGGCCTATCCCGACGTCGAGATGCGGAGTAGGGCGGAGACTCATCCCGAATGCCGAGATTGCCGAGATGGAGCAGGGCGGAGCGCCCTATCCCGATTGGCCGAGACGGGAGTAGGCTGAGGCCTATCCCGGAGGGCTTCAGATGGGAGTAGGCGGAGGCCTATCCCGATTGGCCGAGATGGCAGGGCGGAGGCCTATCCCGATTGCCGAGGCGAATGCCGAGATTTAGTTTATGCAGCCAAGTTGTGAAAAATTTTGTCGATATTTGATTTATACTGCGACTATGCAGAATTTTGCTCGCATTCGGATTATGTCGAGATCGAAATGAGATATGAAAGTGATCCATATCCCCACGGAATCAATCAAAGTCCGATTGCTTCGTTGATGGGTACGAACCTATGCCATTCGAATCAAATTGAAGATTCTTCATGATTCCGAAATCATCCCGATGAGGGTTTCAGAGAGGTCTTATCAGACTTTCGATTCAAGAAGGATCGAGGATTCAAAAAGATGACGAAATCGGAATTCAATTCGAGCTTTAGGTTCGTTTTGTTCGTTCTTTAACTATCCCATTTTTTATTGTTTATTTTACGGACCATGGATTCAAATTCTTTTTTATGCTCTGATTTTTATAAGAGAGTTCTTATTTATTTTCTTTTTTCTTTCGTTCACCAAAGTTCATTTAACTTTACCGGCGTTTCCTTACCAATTCCGCACAAAAAGAGGTGAAGGAAATGTGACATGGTCACTTATTCCAATCTGCTGAAGATACATCATACAACTTGATCTCAAATATTTCTCATACAATCCATGACTCAAAACGGACTATGTATGATTCTCGTTGATCCATCCAAAAGTGTCCGTCAAATCCATGTTCCATTAATAGATACACCTGGCACACAACATCACCTTCAAGCCATCTCGGGCAGAATGCCACATGGTTGTGCACGGAGGTGTTGGCTTCCTGTAACTTGCTCCTCGTAGAGCCGGAGATTCTCCACCTCCGGATCCGGCCGGATGGTACGCGTGCATTTCGTCGTCCATCCTTCTAAAAGTGACGGAGATCCGCTCCACCGGTACTCCCGCATGCAATGCTTTGCAATGTCTGCTCCATTTCCCCGTAATATCATGACTAACCTCCCCAAAGTGGTATTCCACCGTGGTCTCTGAATCCTGAGCCCGGCTCGTTATCCTGAGTGTCGCATCCGAACATGATATCGCATCGTCGACAAACGAAACTCTCCAGAAGTGAAGGTTCGACAAAGTCATGGTACTATGCCAAGAGGCATGGCCGTCTTTCCTTGCTAAATGTTGATGATGCAACTCCATAGTATGCAGTCCATTCTTACCCTCCACGTTATCATTCTTTTCTACCATTCCTTAATTATTCTCGGTATCGATCCACCCTCACCATGACTCGAGTATCCCCGGTGGATTTCCTTCTTGTCCTCTCCGCGTTATGCCAACATGCGCATTGTATCGTGACTCTTCCTTTCCCCCGGCATCCACTTCCGGGGTTCCGAATAAGTCTTTCCTCTCGTACGGCCTCGTCGACCCATCTTCTCGAAGTTCTAGAATGCAATCCACACCGTTGTTGTCAGGATTCTGAGAATACACCCGTGTGTAATCATGGGCCTTCTAAAATGCTGATTCTTCTACTCTAATCCTTTCAAAATATTTCAAAGTCTTTCTCAACATTTTTGCATTCTTTCTAGTTCATATCTCCGACGTATCCGCAAGCGACGAGGCCTAGTAACGTATCATGGGATGGTTCAATCCCATCACATTCTCCCCGCATACCTCGTTCCTCGGGATCGTCTCCGCTGACATCCGCCGAGGTTGCTTCCGCAACAAGGTTCTTCGCATATGGTATCTCTATCCGGTGTCGGTGCCATCTCTCTCGCCTCTGATCTTCTCGCAGTTTCCGTATCCTTTTCCGTTGTTCTTGGAGCTTGTTCTCTCTTTTCGGTGTTCCTGATGAACCGCATTCGAAATGTGTGTCTCATGGCGCGCTGTTTCCTCGCGTTGATCCGCTGCAAGTTTAGTCAACATCTTGCGGATACGCCGATTCTATTCTTTCTTATAAAGAGTGAGCATATAGCTCTCCTCACTTCGGGGGGCTCCCGCGGGCGCGGCGCCGACGAGCCCGCCGCCGCGGCAACTACCGACTCGATTTTCGCTTCTGTTTGCCTTTCTTTCTGCGGCCGGATTGGTGGTCAGGGGCCACCCATCTTCATTATCGTCCGGCTACGAAGCCCCTCTCGTCCACCTGGGACCCGCTCATTTTCTTCATACCGTAGGCCGGCTGCGAAGTCGAATCACCTCGGTCATCGCTCCATCCTTCACCCTTTTCATCGAAAGTGCGAGACTCACGCAAATTTTAAAGTTTAGGACCAACCGCCCGTTCGACATTTCCCCGCGAAGAAAACAAGGAAAGGATCGTAGGGCCGACTAAGAACAAGAACATTAAGAAAGTATTTATCACTCAGATTCTTATTCACTTATTCCAATTTTAATTTTAAGGAGAATAGAAAAGATAAAGAAAGATCGTGAAAAAGACTACTCAAAGGAAGTGTGTAAAACTTTATTATGATAATTTACATATTTTATTTTTAAGATATATGGCTTTATCCATTTTTATGTTTTAGGATTCGGACCCTACCAAAGTGACGTTTACCCGTGTTTTCGCAGATAAGACTCTATTTCTTAGAGGCCACCCTCAAACACGGCCGGCGAATACTTCTTCGTGCCATCGGGCCCATTGATTGGAAGCATTTGTCGCCTCCTCTCGCAATTCGTTGGCAGGAGCCTCCCGAGTAGACTCGCCTCGACCACAAAATCCGCCCTTCCCAAGTTGGAGTCTGGGCCTGCCTCCCATTCATGCAAGAATGTGTCTCTCGAGAACAAGAACTAAGTCACCTCTTGGAAAGTTCTAGCCTCGTACTGGGCGGGTCACGTCTTGATCATCTTAGCTTGGAAGGGGGCTCAATTTTGTTGCGTCAGAAGTCTTTTTTCTTCCAAGTTTCCAGCTCTTCCGCCGTAATCCGGCATTTTCTTCAGAGAATTTTATTTGCAACTCGCAATTCCGAGTGATGGAAGCTCTGACCTGCAAAAAACGTCTCTGGCTCCGTACACTAAAGTGTAAGGCGTAGATCGAGTAGGAGTCCCGAAAGTCGTCCCGTAGGCCCATAAGGCTTTTAACAACTTCTCGCCAATTTCTTCATTGTCAACCCAAAGTTTTCCTTAAATTAACGAGAGTTTTATTAAAAAGCTCGCCGCCGTTGAGCCTGGTAGTAGATTGTTGAGTATCGCCAATCGATCCCATGTCTTCTAAATAAAGTTGTTGATCTTCGTGCTTCGAATGCGGACGCATTATCTGAAATGATTTCCGCGCGGTACTCCGAAACTAGTAGATGACTTGATTTTTGAAAAATTGTAGCACGTGGTGTGCCTTTACTTCTCTGAGTGGAACTCGCTTCTACCCATTTAGAAAAGTAATCAGAAGCCGCAAGTATGAAGCGATGTCCTTCAAGAAGGTGGTTCCTTCGGACCCACTATATCTGGGTGTCTCCAACCACTCAAATGGCCACGATGCAATTGTCGGATGTAGCACATTTGGAGGTTGGTGTAGAACCACTCCGTGCACTCGGCACCGGTGACAACTGGGCAATCTTCATGAAATCGGTCATCATCGAGGGCCAAGAGAGCCCTAGTCTTTTAATTTTCATTTTCATTTTTCGGACCCGATCGACGAGCGCCACAAAGTCCCGAATGCACTTCTTCGACAATTTTCACGAGCCCCACCCTGGCTCGTGCATCTTAACCACATTTGATAGTTACGGGCTGTCATTTACCAACCCTGTGTGATTGTGGGTCTATACCAAGTTCATGCGTTTGAGGTCAGGAGTTAAGAAGTGGTTTGAATTTCTAAGTGGTGGGTCCCAATTCTAATCCTCTAAGACGAGTCAAAGGAAAAGCCTACGTTGCTAGATCCTAAGTACTAAAGAGAGAAAAGAAGACCTCATTAAAAATGAGGTCAATGCATCTATCGTCCTCGAACTAACATTTCAACCGACTCATCTTGTAAGCAGCAAATTCTTTTGCAAGGCGAGCTAGCGCATCCGCGAGAGCATTTTCTCTTCGGGGATCTTGTAGATTGTTACATTCGGAATTTGTTCCAACGGCTTCACGGTATACCGAAAGTATTGCTCGAGTCTTGGTTTTAAAATTTTGTATTGTTCTCGCGACTGTCGAATGATCAACTCGAGAATCTCCGTGATGTTGATGTCCGTTATTCCCATTTGAATGGTTAGTTCTAATCCTGTTATGAGGGCTTCGTATTCTACCTCGTTGTTTGCGCACGGGTCTGTTAAGTGGTAGGAGTATCTTAACATCCCCCGCTCCGGTGTTATAAAGATTAGTCCGATTCCTGCCTTACTGGGCACTACAGTTTGCAATTCTTTGTCTTTCTGTGCTGAGGATTCTCCGTCGAAGTATAGTTCCCAACGTCGATCATCAGTGTCTTCAAGATTCATTATCTGCTCATCTGGAAAGTCTTCATTGAGAGGCGATTCTGTCTGCAAAGGGTGTGCTGCAAGGAAATCTTCTAGGATTTGTCCCTTCACGGCACGAAGAGGAACAAAAGTTATGTCGAATTGCAATAATATCATTGACCACCTGGCAAGTCTTCCAGAAAGTGTTGGACGGGTCATCAAATATTGCAACAGATTAACTTTCGAGATAAGGTTGACCTTATGAGAGAGCATGTAATGCCTGAGCTTTTGAGCGGCGAAGATCAGGGCCAAACAATGCTTCTCAATTGGAGGATACTTTACTTCCATTGGAATTAAACGACGGCTTAAGTAGTAAAGAGCATTTTCTTTTCCCTCATCATCGACCCAGCAAGCAGTGGCTCAAGGGAGTCGTCTAGAGCCGTGGTATAAAGTATCAACGGTCTACTCCGAGATCGGGGCTGCTAAGACGAGAGGTGTCATTAAATATTGCTTAATGTCCTTGAAGGCCCGTTGGCATTTCTCCTCCCAAACGAATTTGACGTCCTTTTTAACTAATGCCGAGAAGGGCTGACACATACCTGACAAGTTCAAAATAAAGCGTCGAAGATATGCCAGCTTCCCTTGAAAGAATTATAGCTGTTTTAAGGTTTTAGGAGGCGGCATTTCTAATACGCGCGGTGTGCTCCGTCAGCTCACCACACCTATTGGGGGTCCATTTGTTGACCTCATTTTTGATGAGGTCATCTCTTCTTCTTTTTAGTACTTAGGATCTAGCCTTAGGCTTTTCCTTTGACTATCTTAGAGGATTAGAATTGGGACCCACCACTTAGAAATTCAAACCACTTCTTAACTCCCCGCAAACTCCACAAACTTGACTATAGACCCCTAATCACCTAGAGGGTCGAAATCAAATGTGGAAGTTTAAAGGATGAGTTCCTATAGGACTCTTCGGCCTTAGTGACTACCCTGGTGGCCCTGTCTCGGTGAAGGGCTGACTTACACACACACTACACCTATACACTACACATTTCACACACATCCTAGAAACACACCCATACCTAACTCGACCTCCCGACTCATAAAGGTGATCCACATGGATGGTCCTTAACCCCTAAGCCCTCGCAAGAGGGTTAGGAACAACATAGTGGATGCCTCAAATGAGTCCCTTCATGGCTTATGTGGGCTCGATATGGCTTCATGGCTCAACCAAAATGATTTTATTCCACTTACATTCACCTAATCTTCAATTTTCCAAATTTTCAACTTTTGACCCCCGGGATCCTACACCCGCCTAACCTACCCAAAGCCCTTGAAATTACCCAAAATTTTCAAATCACCCAAAATTCCTCAAAACCAATCCCAAACATTTCCACATTACTCAAATTGATCATTCATAGCCAAAAATATCAAAAATTCCAAAAATACCTCCCAATACCCTCCAAATACCCAAAATACCCCTCTCGACCCAAAAATCCAAAAATTCAGAAAATTCCCAGAAAATTCAAGAAAATCCCAAATATTCCCAATTTCATTTTGTTCAACTACACCATGGGCCAATTTTGTCAATTTACCCCACTTTTGTCAAAACCCCCAATTTGACCCATTTTAACCCCAAAGTGAACCCAATGTCAAGCCAAACCTACCCAATTGACCCAAATTCTGGTCCAATTCAATTCTAAACTTCAATTCAACATTCCCAACACCAATCTAGACCAAATCCAAGTCCAATTTGATTGACATTTGAATCCAATTTCACTTTTGGCCTTAAAGCCCAATTTGGACCCATGACCCAAACCTAATCCAAACTAACCCAATTCAACTCCAATTAACCCCAAACCTTTTCTAAACCTTCCTTAGCATCCCCACAAACAAAACACTAACATGATTTGCCCAAAATTTGGACCCAAACCCCACTCAAATTCAACCCAAAACTAAAAGGCCCAATTTTGACCTAAACCCAAACCTAACCCAAATAAGCCCAAACCCCAAAATCAAGACCCAACCAAAGCCAAAACCTCTTTGAAACACTCCCATAAACATTTTCCAACATTAATTTTACATCAATTTCAACCCTAGCACAACATTGGCCCAAATTAGCCCAACTTGACCTACATTGAGCCATTTACCAAAGAGGCCCAAATTCAAACCAATTCAATTCCAAGTCACACCAAATTGACTCCAAACCATTCATGAATCATCCCTAAACCAATTGCAACATTTATTTGACTTGGTACTTCACAAAATTTTCATCCAAAAGCCCATCCTAAAAAAAACCCCCTTCCCTAAATCACTTTAAAAGCCCATCTAAAACCATTTCAAAGAGCCCAAAATCTACCCTAAAGCCCATATGACATTTTCATTTGCAATCCATTTAATCAAAGTCATTCCCTAAGTTCCAATCCCATCATCAAATGATTCCAAATCAAGCCATATGCCAAATCGCATCAAATCACCCCTAAATTGCCAAAATTCACAAAATCCATTCTCCATGAAAGTTGACTTAAGCTTTTCCCAAGCCAAATGGAGCCATGAAGCCACTGCATGAGCCCCATGCAGAGCCATGAGAGCCATGGAATCTACTTTCCACCTCACCAAACCATTAATGGCAAGAGAGGAGATCTCTTTCTTAAACCCTCTTAAACCCTTTTTTACCTTAAGCATGTCACACACTAAACCATGCTTAGCCACCTCACCATGGATGGAGACCACACCATTTTCTCTGCCGACCCAAGTGACTCTTCTTCAGCCCAAAACCAAGCCTTGGGTGGTGAACCTAGCCCAAAACCATGGGTTGACTCATTTGAACCCAAAATAGCCTTCCCCCATTCCATTTCAATTCAACTCCTTTACACATGTCCATGGCCAATCGACCGCACTAAGCCCCAGCCTCGACCTCCCCGACCTCGAGGGTGACCCGACCCCGGCCGGCCAGCCACCACGCCCGCCGGAAACCACCGAGGCCGAGAGAACCCATGTGAGCCAAAGTTTGGAATTCCCACTCGCCGAGCCGCCCCATGCCCAATGGCCATCATGGTTGTTCTTCCTCGACCTAAGCAACTCGATCCCAAGCCTTAAACCCCCCGGGAGGCCCTCCACCCTCTCCTATTTAAACCTCACCTCCTCTCGGCCACGAGAGGTGCCGAACCGTACCTTACCGAAACCCCGCCAAAATTGCTCCGAACCACTCTCCATACTTAGAGCAGCTTGATCCCCAAGGACAATTTGCCCTAATCCCCACCAACAGAGCCCAATTTCTCACCCAAAATTCCACCCAAAACCAGGACACTTCTCCACAGAGGATCAATCCCCAAATCGATTGATCCTACACCTTCACCGTACCAAGGGAAGAGGTCCACCAAGCAAAAGCCCCTCT
This sequence comes from Papilionanthe hookeriana x Papilionanthe teres, assembly GCA_022702705.1. Taxonomy (NCBI): domain Eukaryota; kingdom Viridiplantae; phylum Streptophyta; class Magnoliopsida; order Asparagales; family Orchidaceae; genus Papilionanthe; species Papilionanthe hookeriana x Papilionanthe teres. Next base: position 64,540,174 of record CM040436.1, read on the forward strand.
CCAGTGCCACCCATCCGTTCCGTACTCCAAGCTTTAGTGATCGGGCTTGGTCGAAATCATACCTGGACAATTCACCAGTGCCAAGGGACTTCATCCGGAGCTTGCTTCGACCCAATCGAAGGTGACACAACCCTCAGATCGAAGCCACACTTCTCTGAGCAAAGGTATGAGCTAACTCTTTATCCCGAGCTTCTGGAGATTCTCCATTTCAAATGCCTTAATTTCAATGCATGATCACCGTATAGATGTATTCGTCTCTTCAAGACGAATCCATAGAGCACAAGAACACGAAAATCCGTTAAGTATCGAGTGAGATATTAGTGGATTTAGTGTGGACGGTTCTCGTGCTAGAGGCTTGGGGACGATGAACGGATGCCGTTCATTTAATACACGCGCGGACAGACGGCCAGGATCGCGCCGGATGAGGAGACGGAACGATACAGCGGGCCCCCGGAGCGCTGAGTTGGATGGCGGCGCCGAATGAGAAGACGACGCGTGTTCTTTCGAAGCTGCCGAAGATGGCGTGGCGCCGCGTGGATAAGCAGAAAAATAGGTTATTTTTCTATTTATTTAATTCCCTAAATTCAAAAATGCATAACTTTGTGTAGGAAAATCAGAAAAATAAAATAAAAATATCCTCTTGCTCAGTGAACAGAGGAGAATAATGTAGAAAAGAAATCATTTAATTTCATCAAGTATTTTATTTTTAATGATTTATTTACCCTCTGCATTGTTTTAATTCTCTATGCATATAGGAAATTCACCATGGCATGAGACCATAGGACTTTGAAGCCTCCGAACTCGGGAATATTCCCTGAATTTTCCAAGGTCGAGGCCATCCCTATGAGAAGTTATTGATTTTTCAAATTCATGTTGCTGTTTTCGAGTATTTTAAATCTAATAATTAGCATGTTGTGAAATAAATTCTAGGAAAATTTGGTGATGTTTCTTACGACTGAGAGGACCCTAGGAAAAATAGTTTTGAATTAATCCACTTGGAATAATCCTAATTGGCTTAAACACCCAAAATAGGTTCTTAATTAATTAGAGCTAATCATACATCAAATTGACTTGAAATCAATTCTCCACTGACCTTTAGGGTCAGAGGAACCCACCATAAAAATTTGAAGTCAATTGGACTTGATTAGACTTACTAAATGGGTTGATTAAGCCATTTAGCCAATTTAAACTTTAAAAATTCATAACTTTCAAAATACTTTTCAAAAATTCACCAAATTGGTTTTGGAGCCTCTCTCGATATCAGGGGAATTTAAGAAAATTAAAATTTTAATTTTCTAAAAAAGTTGATTTTTTGTATTATTTTAATATTTTAATAATTAAAAAATAATAAAAATCACAAAAATAATAAAATTCACCAAAATGTCACATTTTGAATTTTAATCACTTAGGAACAAACCCCATATTTTTCTTAGGTCTATTTGATGAGATATTAAATTTTAAAGCCCTAAGGTAATTTTAAAATTAAAAAAATGTATTTTTTAGCATTTCCACTAAAATAATTCTAATAAATCAAAGAAAAATCAGAAAATTGTAAAAATTGATTCTCTGATTTCCTTGATATCAGAGAGATTTTTGAAAAATATAAAATTTATTTTTCAACCTTTATTTTATTTTTAAATTAATTAATACTCCAAAATTCAAAATAATTATAATAAAAAGAATATAATTCAAAAAATCACCAAAATTGGTCCAAGTGGTCCTCTGGTCATTAGAAATGTCCCATAATTTTCTTAAGGACAGAAACTTTCCCTTGGTCATATTATTAAATTTTCCTTGGAAATCTCTATTTTCCACCAAAAATAATTACATAAATAAATTAAATATAGAAAAATCACATTTTCTCCTCTCATGTCTTTATTGACATATGAGTGAAGTCACATAAAAATTTCAAGTTCATTTAAGCTCAATTTAGTGAGTTATGAAATTATTAAGCTTCGAAGGGGCAAAATGGTAATTAAAATTTTAACCTTTAATTAAAACTTTAGGCTTAATAAAATTAAAGAGTAAAATATTTGATCTTAATCTGATTTGGATGATTGAAATTTAAATAATTAAAGGGTAGAAACCTATTAAACAATTTAAAAATAATTGAAATGAACTTTAATTAAATAATTGATTAAATTTGGAAGAATAATAAAATTGGAATTATTAAAATAGTGGATATTATTAGGAAGAGATTTGTTCTTTAATTTAAGAATCCCTAAATTAATCATCTCAATAATATTTAATTCCTAATTAAAATGATAATCCAAATTTAAGATTTAAAATGCTAAAAGACTTAATCATTAAATTAAATTAAAGTTAAATTATTTAAATTAAACTCTTTTAAAATTTCAATTAAATTAATACTTTAACAATTAAAATTAAATCATCTTTAAAATTAAAAATAAAATATTAAATTAAAATTAAAAATAAAATATTAAATTAAAATTAAAAATTAAATTAAATTAAATTAAATTAAATCAAATTAAATTAAATCAAATTAAATTAAATCATATTAAATTAAATTAAATTAAATTAAATTAAATTAAATTAATAAATTAAAATTAAATTAAATCAAATTAAATCAAATTAAATTAAATTAAATTAAAGCATATCAAATCAAACTAAATTAAATTAAATTAAAATAAAAAAATAAAATCAAGTTAAAATTAAAATTAGATTAAATTAAATAAATTAAATTAAAATTGAAACTAAACCAAATTAAATTAAATTAAAGTTAAATTAAATTGAATTAAAAATAACATCACCTAAGACATAAAGAATTCAAAAATAAATCTAAAACAACTCGAACACTATTCCAAATTTAAACCCGATAATTGAAATTAAATTAAATCATAAACCATTTGAACATCAATTTGCCCTCGAAAGCTTTTGTTGTCATAACTCCTAAACATAACGTTAAATGAAATGTTACTTCCCTCATAGGATATTCAAATGTCCTAGTTCACTGAGCAAGATAATAAAATTTGAATTCTCGGACGATTAATTCATTTGTATAATTAAATTCATTTGGACTTAAAACAATTCTAACAATATTGAAAAGATGTTTAAGATTCTTCTTAAGCACTTCCTTAATATGATAGAATATTTATAAGAACAATTGAACTTAATTATTCTTTGATGAAGAAAATCATCCTCAAACCAAAACACAAGAACCTAGACGTCATAGGAGATGACTAGCTATAGGATTAGGAACTTGGTAGAAAACCATAACCCTTCCCTTAGTTTTACCTAGGAACTTGTTCTAAATGCTTAAATATTCTAAATTGTGTTTAAGTGCAACTTGGGATGACAGGAAGACCCTCCAGATACGCTTTTATTTTATTGCAATTTATTTTCTTGCAATTTACTTTAATCGCAATCGCACTTACTTTTCTTGCATGATAAACAACCGTTGCATGAAAACCCACACTTTTAGGATAGTCCCTAAAACCGAAACCAAAACTAAATTAAAAGTCATTGCAAGATAAAATTCACCGCCACAACATTTCAAAATATAAAACAACTCAAAATTTAATCACAAACGTAACACAAAACTACAATTACAACTAAATTAAAACGTCTTGTTGGATGATCGGGAATACCTCGGATGATGTAACCTACGTGTTGCTAACGGGATTTCCCACGGCCTAAATGAAAGTGTAGAACTCATTCAGTTGAGTTTAGCAAATTCATCTCGACTAAGTGAATCCGATAAAAATAACGATGCCTAAGGATGGAACCGTGGGATCTTAACCGGTGTTGTTATAATCAACTTTAAGATTTGGTTAATTGAAACATGAAAAACACTTGGAAATTAAGAATTTCTCTAAACCAAAACACTTTTCTCATCTCCTGATTTATGACTTCTAAAACTAAACCTTTGCAACAATAAGGAGCTCGGAGCATGGTGGGCAGCACGGCCATCGTCATCAAGAAAACATCGAATCTACATCAAGCAAAACCATTCTTAGAATTAAATAACTAAGCCATAGGATTTCGAGGTAGTTCGCCTAGTGCAACATAAATCCTCAACTCTTCGTTAGTGCATTTGCATGATCATGTCATGTAAATTAAGCCCTAACCGGTCTTAGGACTCCGAGGTAGTCGTTTGGTACGACATAAACCCTCACATCTTCCAAGCTATTTGTATGATTTTATCATACAAATATAAGTCCAAATTAATTAAAATTGGCAAGATCAAAACATTAAACAAACATTAAGACTTTCCTAAATCCAAGCCAAACAATAGGATAGTTGGGAAATTACCGAAGTTCGCTTCGAATCTGTGATTTCTCCTACCTTTCTTCCTTTGAATTCCCAAAACAAAATGTTCCAAACTTGATCCATTCCCTATTGAAATTCCAAAATTCAATCCTTTGAAAACTTAAACTTTGAAATTCTTGAGTGCAGAACTACTGATTATTATCGAGAGTTTTCTTAGGTGATTCCCGTCACTTAAGATGTAATTAACTATAGGGGCTTGCCCTTATAGGGAATTTTAAGAACCTGAGTAATATAAACCCCGTTTAATGCTTTCATATTAAGCGGGAATTTGTCTGCTTATAAAATTGGTTCGCGTACCAAACGGATGTCACAAATCTTCTAGTTTATTTAATCGAGCCCCATCACCAAACAATGTGTCTATTCTTCGAGATAGATACATAGCTTGTGATGCGGTGCTCGTTTATATAAACTATTCGGGATGTGAGATCAGCTTGATTTCATATCTTAAAATTTTCAAATTTAACATTATTTTCAAAATCAAATACTACTTTTCAAATTATTTATTTAAATTAAATTAAAAATTCGCCGACAATTTCGTTAGGCGACCCCCTTTTTACAAAACACATAACCTAAAAATATGCCGACAACTTCCGGCGACTCACGTGGGGACAATTCCTCTCTCCATTTTAATCGACAATTTCGCTCTCAAAAATCGATAAGTGTATCCATGTTCCTAGTGGATCAAACTACCCTTCTTTCCGTTGGAATACTATGTTCATTTCTACCTCGAACAAGTATAGCCAACATTCTCTCGGATTTAGGAGCCACTATTTAGACACCCCTAAACAGAGAGGTTCCGAGATCCTTTTACCTCATTTCGAGGTGGGTGGACCCCCAATAGTATTAGTTTAGGAGCGGTCTTGCATGTCGTAAAGTTTCTACAAGACTTTCTCTTCCTTTTCCAGTTCCTAATCAATTACTTTTACCGTTCCTACAACTCTCCTTTTAATAATTCTCCTTCCTAACGAACAAATCTTTTCGAAAAAAAATAATTTTCCTTTAATACCACAAATACACTAAGATAAACAGAAATGTGTTCGGACTCTTTCTTTTTCGTCATAAGTTTTACGACAAGAAGAAGCACGATTCAGGGACTAACACTTGGAATCTGCCCTGCAGAAATGGAAGCCCCAAAACTGATCTTCTCCTTCGTCAACGGACTCGACCTGGCCGTGTTCAAGGACGAACTGCTTGATAATGGAATCATTCGATTCGGACAAGGATTCGGGGACACCGACATCAAAATCCCCGACGTCACTCTCTTTTCACTTACAAGCAAAGTATCGAAATCGAGAAGCCGTTGATCGAGTTTAACCTCAAGTCAACTCATGAATTCCCTCCTCTCGCAAAAGATTCCAACCGAGAGGAGTACCGCTGTCCACGTAAGGACCGTTGTTGCTACCCCCACCGGTCTAGTTGTCTCCGCACCTACCCCAGCTTCCGCCGTACTAAAGGGAAAGGAAATTCGTAACTATGATGAACCCGTTACCGTGGAGGGTACAGACCTTCTCGTGAAACCTTCGTTTTTGAAATCGGGTCCAACTCGAGAATTCCATCGCCGACACGGACTCGCAGAAGGAACGAAGTAGAAGGATTGCTAGAGAGGCCGCAGCCGCCGAAGTCGCTTTCCTAGAGGAAATCCCGTAACCGCCCGAGTATACACCGCCGCCCGAATACATACCACTTTGGGAGGAAGCAGGTTCCATCCCCTCTCCGCCAGCAGAGGATGAAGAAAATGTTCGCAAGATTGTCGCCGCATCGCCTCACCCCGTATATTACAACGATAGCTCGTAAGAAAAGGGCTAGAATTACGCCATTTGCTTCGACCGCAAACCTTGATAGAAAAGTTAGCAAAGAAAGAAAAATGCCCCGTGTCGGAAATTTTAAGAAGGATAGGCGGTGCCGCCTAAGTCCCGTCTCGGGCCGCGAGTAGTAACCTCGCTATCGCCGCGTAAAAGCCGAATAAGAGAATGAAAGCTAGTCCGCTCGTCGTTGTTTCAGACTACAAATTAGTGGAGGATACCACCTTCCAAAGATTTGGTCGACGCACCATCCGGTCCTCGCACCTTCCGTCGCTATAAGGATGGTATGGCGTCCCACTACCGGACAATTAAGATTAAAACAACAACCCGAGAAAGAAAGTCTCGTCCGGAGACTCGAGTCCGAAGAAAGTGCTACCGCAGCAGAAGGGGACTCATGAGAAAGAAACCCGACAGCTATCACATGACAACCGCAAGGATGTACGTAAAAGACCACTAGAAGATGCTATGGAAAAGCTAAGAACCGATATTCGGCGATTAAGAAGGGAAAGAGAAGAGAAATTCGGAGATGAAGTTGACTCGTCGCAGTTCATGGATGATGAATATGCGTAAATTAACATGGTTGAAACACGAGCTTCGCCACCTTCACAAGGTGCCCCTGCAGCCAGCAGAAAGAGAGGAGCCAGAAGTAATGAGGAGGCAGCTTCAAGAGAAAGATGATACGATCGCCCAAATGGCAAAAAGGATGGAAGAGATGGCTGTAGCCCTAGCCACTCTCCAGAGTCAGGTTCAACCCCAAAGAGAAACACCCCCAGAAGTCATTCACATTGTAGACGGAGGAAAGGAGATTACGTCCGTCAACGGGGATGATCAATTAAAAAAGGATGCAACACAAAGCATGATTCCGGAAAAGGATATCAAGAACTTGGTGGAACAACGAAAGCGAGAAGCCTTGGCACAATCAAAGAACGGGACATCCATTCGGACGGGTAGACCTTACCCCGAAGAATTCGACGTTGTCCAATATCCGAAAGGCTTTGTACCACCTCTCGTTCAAGACCTTCGATGGAACCGGAAACCCTCGGCAAAGATGTTGCACATTTTCGTGCCGCTTGTTGCAATGCCGGCGGAAGTGATGCTTTACTCTTCGAACAATTTGTCGCCAGCTCGTCGTGGATCGCCTTGATTGGTATGCGGAATTACCGAACGGTTCGGTGAAGACATTTTCGAAACTAGAGAACCTCTTCATCAAGCGATTTGCCGGAAGCTCCAGCACCACATCACTATAGGTGATTTAGTGGTAGAGAAGCAGAAACCCAACGAAACCTTGGTGGACTACATACTTCGATGGAGAAATCTAAGTATGAAGTGTGAGCCACAACTACAAGAACAACATGCAGTCGGCATTTTACTTAAGAGCATTCATGGCCCGATAAAGACTTCTCCTCAAGGGATTTACTATTAAGACTTTCGAGAAGTTGTTAAGCAAGGCCGGAAGCTTGCAAGAGGAGGCGAAGCAATTAAGTTTCACCGACAAAACAGACAAACGAAGCCCGTGAAAACTTTTGAAAAGAAGTCCGGATCGTCAGCAAGCTAGCCGACAAAGGCAAGCAACCGATACAAATATCGTCGAACGGCCGCAACAGAACCTCAACAGAATTACCAAGCAACCCCGACCCAGCCTATCGCTCATCTCCACAAGTATGAACAACCGCCTCGTCCGCAACGTACGTTAAGGGAGCTTCGAGCAGTGGAGCATCCGTTCAAGAATGAGGCAAGTTGCCGAAAATGTTCCGCAGTCCGATGAAGACTCCGCATTTCCAACCGCTCGAACCTAAGAGACCGAAGAAGTCAACAAGAAAGGTGATCCCAACTTTTGCCCTTACCACCGGATGCTTGGACACAAGATGAAGATTGTATTACCTTCAAAAGTTGGCTCAACGACAATCTTCGAAAAGGGAACATAACGATCCCGAAGGAGTACATGAAGGAACCCCAGAAAGGAGGTTCCGTCAATGTTATCTCGACGGATCTCATTGTGCCGATAGATCCCTATGCGACTAATGATGGATGGACTACCGCTTGGACAAAGTCTTCGAAGAAGATTTTGGATCACATCCAAACCGCTTCGTGCGAGCCTCAATTCAGTAGTTCGAAACCCGTTAAGTCGACACTATCACTTGCGATAGAAGAACCACCTCAACAAGAGACAATCGAAGAGAAGAAGAAAATCGACGAAGAAGAGAAGACCGAGGCTCTTAAGGCTGACTAGGGGCCGCTTATCCTAGGATAGTTGTTTCCGATTCGGGGAGAAATCACTCGAACCTCCGACTCGTATGATTATCTCGCTCACTCCGTGGGATCTTATAATGATAAGGGTTACGACATTGGCTACGTTTTCGACTCGTTTCTAACGATTACGTAACTAGCGACAATCCGGACATCGATTTCGATACAAATGACAATTCTCAAATCATACACAATCTCGACGATCACAATGACGAAGAAGACATCCATCAAGGAGGCTACGAGAGTTCAACAAGCAACGAATCTATTTACGAGTTTCGAGGAGCTCCAGTCACAATAGAGTTAGAGCCTTCAGACTCTGAAGCTAATCCAGAAGAACTCCGTCATTCCGATTCAGGGGAGACACCAACAAACTCAATACTAGATTCGAAGAAATTACGAAGTTAACTTAAGAAGTGGAAGAGTTCTACCTCCGAGAATGGGTCCAAAGGATAAAGGAAAGCAGTGTGGTTCTTCGAGAAGAACCAACCCCGGCGAAGAAATACCCATTCGAGAAGAAGCCGAGACACATGAAAATAAAGTGGACTACAACGTGCTAGCCCATCTTAGGAAACTACCAGCCAAACTGAGCATCTACGACGCTCTCATCTTATCAAAGGAGATGAGAGAAGCTCTGATCAAGGCCTTACTTGATCCGTAAATTTGCTTAGCTCAAATGGCCGGAGATTCCTTAGATGAGGTTTGCTCGTTAAAAGAACAGCGAGGTGTCACCTTCACGGACAACGATCTACTACTTGGGATAGCAGACCACAACCGACCATTGTACATTTCAGCTACAATGGGAAGTTTACACTCTCCGCAGTATTGGTGGATCCAGGAGCATCAATCAATATAATGAATCTTCGAACGCTAAGCATACTTGGAAATTGATGCTCGCGAGCTTGAAGCGTACAAAATGTTATTAAGAGGATTCAACCGTAAAGGAGAAAGAGCCCTCGGATCAATAACACTACTAATGAAGACCGGTGACTTAGCAAAGACAACCGTAAAATTTCACATAATCGATTCGAAACATCGTTCAACGCTCTACTCGGGCCGACCATGGATACATGAAAACCGGATGGTACCATCATCTCTACATCGGTGCATCAAATACTAAGATGGAGGGGAACAACGTGCATCAAAGGTGACTTACAACCATTCTCCGTACTTGAAATTGGAATCCATGAAGATGCAGCTTATTATGCACCTCCGAAGAAAATAATCTTCTCTAGAGATACCATAATGAATGAAGCAAAGGAAATTCGGGATGACGAAGAACCTGAAGTTCTAGTCCAACAGTCACTCACCACTCCCTTACGGCGAGATGATGAAGGTTTCTCCACAACTCGCATCCGAGGTCGAGGCCGGGGACGAGGTCGTGGTAGAGACGTTAGGACAGTTGGACAGAGGAAACCAGCCATCAATGTCGATTGGGAAGATAGTTCTGAAGAAGAAAGAGAAATCAAGTAAGAAGCAATGACAATAAGTCGGAAGAAACTGCAATTCAGGATCCCGCTCGAAGATGAAAAGAATGAAGAATATAAATCGATGTACGAGAAGATTAACCACTTTGTGCATACTATGACCCTGACCCCGATCCATTATAATAGATCGAGGGTATGGTCGTTAAAGAGGTACGTAGCGGCGGTGCAAAGCCAATCAAATTCTACCGTGGTGCTCCTTCCTCCAAAACTGAAAATAATGTACAATTTGAAGATGTCAATTCATCAGAATTAATGGAATTACCTTTCGAGTGGTACTCTCCCTGTATTCAAAATTTAATTCAGCGTGGTTTCTTACCTCGACAATGGACAAAAGGTCAATCACAACGTTTTGAAAATTTATGGAATAACTCAGGTCGTCCACCTAATTCAAAGCATGGTCTCGGATTCGGCACGAGAGGATCGGCTGACGATACCGAATTTTGCTTGGTTGTCACTCGCAAGTCCAATGAAGACCTGCATGGAAGCTACGGAAGAATTTGAAGATTTACAAATTGGAGACGCTCCACCGAATTCGAAGAAGAGATTAAATCTACAATAGATGAGTTAACGGAAGTTAACTTAGGTACTAGCGAAGAGCCTAGACCTACCTTTGTTAGCTCCTTACTCAATAAAGAAGACTCCGAAGAAATAATCAAGTTATTAAGGGAATTTAAAGACTGTTTTGCTTGGAGTTACGATGAGATGGCAGGATTAGCTCTAGAGATCGCAGTCCATAAGCTAGGAGTGGATCCTACTTCGTCCCGAGTCGGACAAGGTCCCAGAAGAATGCGTCTAGAAATCGAACAACAAGTCATAGCTGAAGTTAAAAAGCTAATAGACGCCAAATTTGTTCGTGAAGAACAATACCCGACTTGGCTAGCCAATGTGGTACCAGTCAGGAAGAAGAATGGTCAGATCAGAATTTGTGTGGATTTCAGAGATTTAAACAAGGCATGTTCAAAAGATGAATTCCCTCTACCGATCCTAGAACTAATGATCGACATTGCTTCGACACATGAAATATTCTCATTCATGGATGGATCTTCGAGATACAACCAGCATAAAAATGGCTCCAGAAGATGAAAAACTTACAGACATTCGTAACACCGATCGGAGTATATTGCTACACAAAGGATGCCATTCAGACTGAAGAATGCAGGAGCAACATACCAGAGAGCGATGACAAGAATTTTTGATGATCTCATCCACAATCAAGTTGAATGCTACATGGACGATGTGGTCATCAAAAGCAAAGTACAGGAAAACCACCTATATGATTTGAGAATTGTTTTCGAACGATTAAGACAATTTAACCTTAAGATGAATCCCTTAAAATGCGCCTTCGGCGTCACCTCAGGGAAATTCTTAGGATTCGTTGTCCGACATCGTGGAATTGAAATCGACCCGGAAAAGATTAAAGCTATCATAGTAATGTCGCCTCCCAAAACCTTAAAACAACTACGATCTTTTCAAGGGAAGTTGGCATATCTTCGACGCTTTATCTCAAACTTGTCAGGTAGGTGTCAGCCTTTCTCGGCATTAGTTAAAAAGGACGCCAAATTTATTTGGGAAGAAATGCCGGAAGGCCTTCGAGGACATTAAACAATATTTAATGACACCTCCCGTCTTAGCAGCCCTGATCTCGAGTCGACCGTTGATACTTTATACCGCAGCTTTAGACGACTCTCTCGGAGCCTCGTTAGCCTGTGTCTATGATGAGGGTAAAGAAAATGCTCTTTACTACCTAAGTCATCGTTTACTTCCGACGGAAATAAGGTATCCTGCAATTGAAAAGCACTGTTTGGCCCTGATCTTTGCCGCTCAAAAGCTCAGGCACTACATGCTTTCTCATAAGGTCAACCTGATCTCGAAATTTAATCCATTGCAATACTTGATGACCCGTCCAACGCTTTTCGGCGGACTTGCCGGATGGTCAATGATATTATTGCAATTCGATATAACTTTCGTGCCTCTTCGTGCCGTAAAGGGACAAGTCTTAGCAGACTTCCTCGCAAAGCACACCCTTTGCCGACGGAATCTCCTCTCAATGACGATTTGCCGGATGAACAAATAATGAGCCTAGAAGACCCCGATGATCGACGTTGGGAATTATATTTCGACGGAGCATCTTCACGCACAAAAAGATGAAGAATCGCAAGTGATAAGTACCGGTAAGGCAGGGATCGGATTAATCTTTATAACACCGGAGCGAGGGATGTTAAGATACTCCTACCACTTGACGAGCCGTGTACAAACAACGAAGCGAATACGAAGCCCTCATAACAGGACTGGAATTAACTATTCAAATGGGGATAACAGACATCAACATCTACGGGGATTCGCAGTTAATCATTCAACAGATCGCCGGACAGTACAAAATTTTAAAACCAAGACTCGAGCAATACTTCCAGTATGCCATACAGTTGTTGGAACAGATTCCGAATGTGACGATCTACAAAATTTCTAGGAGAGAAAACACTTTAGCAGATGCGTTAGCCCGTCTCGCAAAAGAATTTGCCTGTCTGCAAGATGAATCAGTAGAAGTGTTAGTTCACAGACGTCAGGTCCTATCACAGCTCGACATAGACACAATACACAAAAAAGAAAAAGAAAAAGAATCAGCTTGCAACGATGACGTAAAAACACGGAAGATCGGCGACGGACATTAATAGTACTACTTACAAACAGGAAAAGTAACGGACGATAGGTCGTTAGCCCATCGGATCAAGAAAAGAACTCGTCCTACGCATTAATAAACAACACATTATACGAAGGTCTTTCGATCAAATGCGGCTAAGATGCCTAAGCGGGTCCGAGGTCCGTAAAATTGTTAAAGAGGTGCATTCAGGACTCGTGGCGCTCACCGATCGGGTCCGAAGATGAAAATGAAAATTAAAAGACTAGGGTACTGCTGTCCCTCGATGATGACCGACTGCATGAAAATCGCCAAGAGCTGTCACCAATGCCAAGTGCACGGAGTGGTTCTACACCAACCTCCGAATGTGTTACATCCGACAATTGCGTCGTGGCCATTTGAATGTTGGGGCACAGATATAGTGGGTCCAATAGAACCACCATCTTCAAAAGGACATCGCTTCATTCTTGCGGCTACAGATTACTTTTCCAAGTTGGTAGAGGGAGTTCCACTTAGAGAAGTGAAAGCACACCACGTGCTACAGTTTTTCAAAAACCAAGTTGTCTACCATTTCGGAGTGCCACGCAGATCATCTCGGATAATGGGTCGGGATTCGAAGCACACAAATCAACAATTTTGTCGGAGACACGGAATCGACTGGCGATATTCAACAATTTACTACCCAAGAGCAAACGGCCTGACTGAGGCTTTTAATAAAACTCTCATTCAAATCTTAAAGAAAACTTTGGATGATAATAAGAGAAATTGGCACGAAAAGTTATTAGAAGCCTTATGGGCCTACCGGACAACCTTCAGAACTCCTACTCAAGCTGCACCTTACGCTCTGGTGTATGGGTCCGAGGCAGTGTTACCTTTCGAGGTTCAGCTTCCTTCACTCAGAATTGCAGTTGCAAACAAAATCATGATAGAAGAGAATGTCAAATTACGACTAGAAGAATTGAAAAGCCTGGAAGGGAAAAGACTTGCAGCACAACAGAATTTAGAACTATACCAAGCTAAGATGGTTCAAGCCCATGACAAACTGGTCCGCCCAAGAAAATTTAAAGTTGGTGACTTAGTTCTCATTCTAAAAAGACCTATTCTTGCACACCGCAAGATAGGAGGAAAATTTGAACCCACTTGGGAAGGACCGTTTGTGGTTGAGGCAGTATACTCAGGAGGCTCCTACCAGCTAGTGAATTGCCAAGGAGAACGACATATGCTTCCAATCAACGGACGATACTTGAAGAAGTATTACGCTACCTGATGTTTCGAAGGAATGAATTCTTCATCCCTAGAAGCACGGGCAAAGTAGTTACTTATGACTGGGTCCGAACCCAAAAATAATAAAAAATGTGCTAAAATAAATAAAATCATGATAATAAAGTTTTCCTGTTTTCTCTTCCATATCGAAATCTCTTTCCTGATCTTATCCCACTTCATTCTTGTTAAATTTAAAAATACAAAAAGTAATTTAAAAAAAGAAAAACTCTGTCTTTAATAAACATTTTCTTAATGTTCTTGATCTTAGTACAGCCCCTGATCCTTTTTCTTGTCTTTTCGCAGGGAAATGTCGAACGGGCGGTTGGTCCTGAACTTTAGAAATGGCGTAATCCTTGCACTCGACGAAAAGAGGGTGAATGATGGAGCGATAATAGAGATTGACTCAGACTTCGCACCAGCAGGCCTGCAATACGAGGAAAGTTACTGGGTCCCAGTTGACCGAGAGGAACTGCCAAGTCAGACAGTAATGAAAGTGGGTGGCCCAAGCCACCACTCCAGCAACAAGAAAAGGAAAACAAACACTGAAGAAGACAAGAGAATCAAGTCCGTAGTCGCTACGGCGGAGGGCGGGCTTGTCGGCGCCGCACCCACGAAACTCGGGAAGTACGAAGAGCTACTCTCACGAGAACTCAGCGAAGAAATAAAAATCGTCGTATCCGCAAGATGTTAACTAAACTAGCAGCGGACCAGCGCGACGAGGCAGTTGCTACTGCCAATACGTATACTTCAAGGATGCCAGTTCACCAGGTACCTGAAGAAAGGAGGCCAGCTCTGAGGATAACAGAAGAAACCAGGGAAATTTTAAGGAGAACAGAAGAAGGAAGGCTACCACGCCACCGGATAAAGTCACTAGTAATGCATAATTTTGTTGCAGAAGCAACCCCGGAGGATTTCCCGACGGACACCATCCCCGAGGAGCCGAGGTATGCAGGAGAATGTGAAGGGATTGAGACATAAATCCCACAGTACGTCACCAGGCCTCGCCATTTGCAGATTATTCCAGAATACGAGCTAGAAAGAATGCAGAATGTCGAGAAGAAAACTTTTGAATATATTAGAAGGCCTCGAGCTACATACAGACGTGTTCTCAGAATACAAACAACAAAAAATCATAGACTGCATCCGGGATTTGAAAAGAATGGGCCGAGCAGGCCGCCTAAGAGAAAACACTTACTCGGAACCCCGGAGATGGATGCCAGGGAAAGGAAGAATTACAATACAATGTGGATGCTGCTACAACTTCGCAGAAGACAGGAAGGGAAACCCACCGGGGATACTCCGTCATGGCCAGGTGGATCCAATGCCATTAGTCATCAAAAGGATGGTAAAGAGAATGATAACATGGAAGGTACTGCCGGCAGATTGCATACCCAACAGTTTCATCATTAACATTTACAAGAAGGGTGACTGCATACCCCCACACATAGATCACCACGACTTTGTCAGACCTTTTTGCACAGTTTCTTTTCTAAACGAATGTGATATCATGTTCGGATCTGACCTCCGGATAGCAGGCCCAGGTGAGTTCCGAGGGCCAGTAAAGATACCATTACCGGTAGGTTCCGTCATGATACTGAAGGGCAACGGAGCAGATGTCGCTAAACATTGCATACCGGGAGTACCAATGAAGCGGATCTCAGTTACTTTCAGAAGGATGGATGACAGGAAAGCACCTTACCACTTCCAGCCAAACCCGGAGCTAGAGAGCCTCCGGCCTTACGAGCTGTGAGTTACATGGAAAATATCACACCTCCAACGTACATCCATATGGCATCCTTGCCAAGGATGGCTTGGAAGGTGATGTTATTGACCATGTAACTCACTATTCAAACATGGATTTCTGACAGATACCTTTTTTGGATGGATCGACAAAGATCATACATAGTCCGTTTTGAGTCTACATGGATTGTATGAGATGTATTCCACATCGAGTTGTATGATGTATCTTCAACATGATTGGAATGAAAGTGACCATGTCACATTTTTGGCCAACACCTCTTTTGTGCAAGTTGACTGAGAAACGCCATTAAAGTTAAATGAACTTCGAACAAAGAACATAAAAGAAACAAAAAAGAATAAAAGAAAACTTTCCTTAAAAATCTAAATAAAAAATGATGAACTCCAAGTTCACGATAAAATAAAATTTGAATCGTTAAAGGACAAACAAAATGAGCACAAGTTTTAAATCAAATTTTAAATTCAACCTTCCAGATCTCAAATCAAATCTTAATCAAATTTCAAATTCAATCTTTTCAAATTTCAAATCAAATCTCAATCAAATTTCAAATTCAATCCTTCCAGATTCCAAATCAAATCTCAATCAAATTTCAAATTCAACCTTCCAGATCTCAAATCAAATCTCAATCAAATTTCAAATTCAATCTTTCCAAATTTCAAATCAAATCTCAATCAAATTTCAAATTCAATCTTTCCAAATTTCAAATCAAACCTCAATCAAATTTCAAATTCAATCTTTCCAAATTTCAAATCAAATCTCAATCAAATTTCAAATTCAATCTTTCCAAATTTCAAATCAAATCTCAATCAAATTTCAAATTCAATCTTTCCATATCTCAAATCAAATCTACATCAAAATCAAACTTTTGGGGTTGAGGATTTTACATCCGAGACTGCATTGCTTTAGGATTCTTTCCCTATCGCAATGAAATACATCAAATTCAAACTTTTGGGGTTGAGGATTTTACATCCGAGACTTGCATTGTTTTAGGATCCTTTCCCTATCGCAATGAAATACATCAAAATCAAACTTTTCGGGGTTGAGGATTTTACATCCGAGATCTGCATTGTTTTAGGATTCTTTCCCTATCGCAATGAAATACATCAAATTCAAACTTTTGGGGTTGAGGATTTTACATCCGAGACCGCATTGCTTTAGGATCCTTTCCCTATCGCAATGAAATACATCAAAATCAAACTTTTGGGGTTGAGGATTTTACATCCGAGACCGCATCGCTTTAGGATTCTTTCCCTATCGCATTGAAATACATCAAATTCAAACTTTTGGGGTTGAGGATTTTACATCCGAGACCGCATTGCTTTAGGATTCTTTCCCTATCGCAATGAAATACATCAAATTAAAAATTCTTGGGGTTGAGGATTTTACATCCGAGATCGCATCAGCATAGGATTCTTTCCCTATCGTAATGAAATACATCAAAATCAGACTTTTGGGGTTGAGGATTTTACATCCGAGACTACATTGCTTTAGGATTCTTTCCCTATCGCAATGAAATACATCAAATTCAAACTTTTGGTGTTGAGGATTTTACATCCGAGACTGCATTGCTTTAGGATTCTTTCCCTATCGCAATGAAATACATCAAATTAAAAATTCTTGGGGTTGAGGATTTTACATCCGAGACTGCATTGCCATAGGATTCTTTCCCTATCGTAATGAAATACATCAAAATCAGACTTTTGGGGTCGAGGATTTTACATCCGAGATCGCATCGCTTTAGGATTCTTTCCCTATCGCAATGAAATACATCAAATTCAAACTTTTGGGGTTCGAGGATTTTACATCCGAGACCGCATTGCTTTAGGATTCTTTCCCTATCGCAATGAAATACATCAAAATCAAATTTTTGGGGTCGAGGATTTTACATCCGAGACTGCATTGCTTTAGGATTCTTTCCCTATCGCAATGAAATACATCAAATTCAAACTTTTGGGGTTGAGGATTTTACATCCGAGACTGCATTGTTTTAGGATCCTTTCCCTATTGCAATGAAATACATCAAAATCAAACTTTTGGGGTTGAGGATTTTACATCCGAGACTGCATTGTTTTAGGATTCTTTCCCTATCGCAATGAAATACATCAAATTCAAACTTTTGGGGTCGAGGATTTTACATCCGAGACTGCATTGCTTTAGGATCCTTTCCCTATCGCAATGAAATACATCAAAATCAAACTTTTGGGGTTGAGGATTTTACATCCGAGACTGCATTGCTTTAGGATTCTTTCCCTATCGCATTGAAATACATCAAATTCAAACTTTTGGGGTTGAGGATTTTACATCCGAGACTGCATTGCTTTAGGATTCTTTCCCTATCGCAATGAAATACATCAAATTAAAAATTCTTGGGGTTGAGGATTTTACATCCGAGACTGCATTGCCATAGGATTCTTTCCCTATCGTAATGAAATACATCAAAATCAGACTTTTGGGGTTGAGGATTTTACATCCGAGACTGCATTGCTTTAGGATTCTTTCCCTATCGCAATGAAATACATCAAATTCAAACTTTTGGGGTTGAGGATTTTACATCCGAGACTCGCATTGCTTTAGGATTCTTTCCCTATCGCAATGAAATACATCAAAATCAAATTTTTGGGGTTGAGGATTTTACATCCGAGACTCGCATCGCTTTAGGATTCTTTCCCTATCGCAATGAAATACATCAAATTCAAACTTTTGGGGTCGAGGATTTTACATCCGAGACTCGCATTGCTTTAGGATTCTTTCCCTATCGCAATGAAATACATCAAATTCAAATTCTTGGGGTTGAGGATTTTACATCCGAGATCGCATCGCTTTAGGATTCTTTCCCTATCGCAATGAAATACATTAAAATCAAATTCTTGGGGTTGAGGATTTTACATCCGAGACTGCATTGCTTTAGAATTATTTCCTTATCGCAATGAAATACATCAAAATCAAACTCTTGAGGTTAAGGATTTTACATCCAATACCACATTGCTCTGAGATCTCTCCTCATTGTAATGATTCAATCTAATCAATTCAATTTTCTTTCGAGGTTAAAGATGTTACATCTAAAACCACAAAATTCAAATTCTCATTTCAAATCAAATACCTTCAAATTAATCTTTACAAAACTTCAATCTAAATTGAAACTTAAGCTAAAATCTAAGCTCACACATCAAAACTTAAACTAAAACAAAATAAATATAAATTGAAATTCCACAGATCACGCGATTTGGGATTCACCTCCTTTTCCTTTCTCCAGCGAGAGTTCAGGAATCTCCAGTCTCAGAGATATACTTGACACTCTCCAGCGAAAACTCTTCTACTTTGTCCTATGTTTGTCACTTGGACGTTTGTGTTGGTTTGGTTGATCGCTTCGGTCAACCCCAATACGCGCGGTGTGCTCCGTCAGCTCACCACACCTATTGGGGGTCCATTTGTTGACCTCATTTTTGATGAGGTCATCTCTTCTTCTTTTTAGTACTTAGGATCTAGCCTTAGGCTTTTCCTTTGACTATCTTAGAGGATTAGAATTGGGACCCACCACTTAGAAATTCAAACCACTTCTTAACTCCCCGCAAACTCCACAAACTCGACTATAGACCCCTAATCACCTAGAGGGTTGAAATCAAATGTGGAAGTTTAAAGGATGAGTTTCCTATAGGACTCTTTGGCCTTAGGACTGCCCTGGGTGGCCTGGTCTGGTGAAGGGCTGACTTACACACACACTACACCTATACACTACACTTTCACACACATCCTAGAAACACACCCATACCTAACTTGACCTCCTGACTCATAAAGGTGATCCACATGGCTCATGTGGGTTTGATATGGCTTCATGGCTCAACCAAAATGATTTTATTCCACTTACATTCACCGAATCTTTAATTTTCCAAATTTTCAAATTTTGACCCCCGGGACCCTACACCCGCCTAGCCTACCTAAAGCCCTTGAACTTACCCAAATTTTTCAAATCATACAAAATTCCTCAAAACCAATCCCAAACATTTCCACATTACTCAAATTGATCATTCATAGCCAAAAATATCAAAAATTCCAAAAATACCTCCAAATACCCTCCAAATACCCAAAATACCCCTCTTGACCCAAAAATCTAAAAATTCAGAAAATTCCCAGAAAATTCCAAAACATCCCAAATATTCCCAATTTCATTTTGTTCAACTACACCATGGGCCAATTTGTCAATTTACCCCACTTTTATCAAAACCCACAATTTGACCCATTTTAACCCAAAGTGAACCCAATGTCAAGCCAAACCTACCCAATTGACCCAAATTCTGGTCCAATTCAATTCTAAACTTCAATTCAACATTCCCAACACCAATATAGACCAAATCCAAGTCCAATTTGATTGAAATTTGAATCCAATTTCACTTTTGGCCTTAAAGCCCAATTTGGACCCATAACCCAAACCTAATCCAAACTAACCCAATTCAACTCCAATTAACCCCAAACCTTTTCTAAACCTTCCTTAGAATCCCCACAAACAAAACACTAACATGATTTGCCCAAAATTTGGACCCAAACCCCACTCAAATTCAACCCAAAACTAAAAGGTCCAATTTTGACCTAAACCCAAACCTAACCCAAATAAGCCCAAACCCCAAAATCAAGACCCAACCAAAGCCAAAACCTCTTTGAAACACTCCCATAAACATTTCCCAACATTAATTTTACATCAATTTCAACCGTAGCACAACATTGGCCCAAATTAGCCAAACTTGACCTACATTGAGCCATTTACCAAAGAGACCCAAATGCAAACCAATTCAATTCCAAGTCACACCAAATTGACTCCAAACCATTCATGAATCATCCCTAAACCAATTGCAACATTTATTTGACATGGTCCTTCACAAAATTTTCACCCAAAAGCCCATCCTAAAAAAAACCCACTTCCCTAAATCACTTTAAAAGCCCATCTAAAACCATTTCACAGAGCCCAAAATTTACCCTAAAGCCCATATGACATTTTCATTTGCAATCCATTTAATTAAAGTCATTCCCTAAGTTCCAATCCCATCATCAAACGATTCCAAATCAAGCCTCATGCCAAATCACCCCTAAATGACAAAATTCACAAAATCCTTCTCCATGAAAGTTGACTTAACTTTTCCCAAGCCAAATGGAGCCATGAAGCCATGCATGAGCCCCATGGGAGCCATGAGAGCCATGGAATCTACTTTCCACCTCACCAAACCATTAATGGCAAGAGAGGGGATCTCTTTCTTAAACCCTCTTAAACCCTTTTTACCTTAAGCATGTCACACACTAAACCATGCTTAGCCACCTCACCATGGATGGAGACCACACCATTTTCTCTTGGCTGACCCAAGTGACTCTTTTCAGCCCAAAACCAGGCCTTGGGTGGTGAACCTAGCCCAAAACCATGGGTTGACTCATTTGAACCCAAAATAGCCTTCCCCCATTCCATTTCAATTCAAATCCTTTACACATGTCCATGGCCAATTGACTGCACTAAGCCCCGACCACGACCTCCCCGACCTTGAGGGCCACTCGACCCGGCCGGCCGGCCACCACGGCCGCCGGAAACCACCGGGCCAAGAGAACCCATGTGAGCCAAAGTTTGGAATTCCTACTTCGCCGAGCCGCCCCATGCCCGATGGCCATCATGGCTGTTCTTCCCTTGACCTAAGCAGCTGATCCCAAGCCTTAAACCCCCCGGGATGCCCTCCACCCTCTCCTATTTAAACCTCACCTCCTCTCGGCCATGAGAGGTGCTGAACCGGACCTTATTGAAACCACCGCCAAAATTGCTCCAGCACCACTCTCCATACTTAGAAGCAGCTTGATCCCCAGTGACAATTTGCCCTAATCCCCACCAACAGAGCCCAATTTCTCAGCCAAAATTCCACCCAAAACCAGGACACTTCTCCACAGTGGATCAATCCCCAAATTGATTGATCCTACACCTTCACCAGACCAAGGGAAGAGGTCCACCAGCAAAAGCCCCCTCTCCAGGCCACCCATCTGTTCCAGACTGCAAGCTTTGTGATCGGGCTTGGTCGAAATCATACCTAGACAATTCACCAGGCCAAGGGACTTCATTTGGAGCTTGCTTGGACCCAATCAAAGGTGACACAACCCTCAGATTGAAGCCACACTTCTCTGAGCAAAGGTATAAGCTAACTCTTTATCCCGAGCTTATGGAGATTCTCCATTTCAAATGCCTTAATTTCAATGCATGATCACCGTATAGATGTATTCGTCTCTTCAAGACGAATCCATAGAGCACAAGAACATGAAAATCCGTTAAGTATTGAGTGAGATATTAGGGATTTAGTGTGGACGGTTCTCGGGCTAGGAGGCTTGGGGACGATGAACGGATGACGTTCATTTAATACACGCGCGGACGGACGGCCAGGATCGCGCTAGATGAGGAGACGGAACGATACAGCGGGCCCTAGGAGCGCTGAGTTGGATGGCGGCGCCAAATCAGAAGACGACGTGTGTGCGTTCGGAGCTGCCGAGGATGGTGTGGCGCCACATGGATAAGTAGAAAAATAGGTTATTTTTCTATTTATTTAATTCCCTAAACTTCAAAAATGCATAACTTTGTGTAGTAAAATTAGGAAAATAAAATAAAAATACCCTCTTGCTCAGTGAACAGAGGAGAATAATGTGGTAAATAAATCAATTAATTTCATCAAGTATTTTATTTTTAATGATTTATTTACCATCTGCATTGTTTTAATTCATCATGCATATAGGAAATTCACCATGGCATGAGACCATAGGGCTTTTGAAGCCTCTGAACTTGGGAATATTCCCTGAATTTTCCATGGTCAGAGGCCATCCCTATGAGAAGTTATTGATTTTTCAAATTCATGTTGCTGTTTTGAGTATTTTAAATCCAATAATTAGCATGTTGTGAAATAAATTCTAGGAAAATTTGGTGATGTTTCTTATGACCAGAAAACCCTAGGAAAAATAGGATTTGAATTAATCCACTTGGAATAATCCTAATTGGCTTAAACACCCAAAATAGGTTCTTAATTAAATATAGCTAATCATACATCAAATTGACTTGAAATCAATTCTCCACTGACCATTAGGGTCAGAGGAACCCACCATAAAAATTTAAAGTCAATTGGACTTGGTTAGCCCTACTAAATGGGTTGATTAAGCCATTTAGCCAATTTAAACTTTAAAAATTCATAACTTTCAAAATACTTTTCAAAAATTCACCAAATTGGTTTTGGAGCCTCTACGATATCAGGGGAATTTAAGAAAATTAAGATTTCAATTTTCTAAAAAGTTGATTTTTTGTATTATTTTAATATTTTAATAATTAAAAAATAATAAAAATCACAAAAATAATAAAATTCACTAAAATGTCACATTTTGAATTTTAATCACTTAGGAACAAACCCCATATTTTTCTTAGGTCTATTTGATAAGATATTAAATTTTAAAGCCCTAAGGTAATTTTAAAATTAAAAAAATGTATTTTTTAGCATTTCCACTAAAATAATTCTAATAAATCAAAGAAAAATCAGAAAATTGTAAAAATTGATTCTCTAATTTCCTTGATATCAGAGAGATTTTTGAAAAATATAAAATTCATTTTTCAACCTTTATTTTATTTTTAAATTAATTAATACTCCAAAACTCAAAATAATTATAATAAAAAGAGTATAATTCAAAAATCACCAAAATTGGTCCAAGTGGTCCTCTGGTCATTAGGAATGTCCCATAATTTTCTTAAGGACAGAAACTTTCCCTTGGTCATATTATTAAATTTTCCTTGGAAATCTCTATTTTCCACCAAAAATAATTACATAAATAAATTAAATACAGAAAAATCACATTTTCTCCTCTCATGTCTTTATTGACATATGAGTGAAGTCACATAAAAATTTCAAGTTCATTTAAGCTCAATTTAGTGAGTTATGAAATTATTAAGCTTGAAGGGGCAAAAATGGTAATTAAAATTTTAACCTTTAATTAAAACTTTAGGCTTAATAAAATTAAAGAGTAAAATATTTTATCTTAATCTGATTTGGATGATTGAAATTTAAATAATTAAAGGGTAGAAACCTATTAAATAATTTAAAAATAATTGAAATGAACTTTAATTAAATAATTGATTAAATTTGGAAGAATAATAAAAATTGGAATTATTAAAATAGGGATATTATTAGGAAGAGATTTGTTCTTTAATTTAAGAATCCCTAAATTAATCATCTCAAAAATATTTAATTCCTAATTAAAATGATAATCTAAATTTATGATTTAAAATGCTAAAAAGACTTAATCATTAAATTAAATTAAAGTTAAATTATTTAAATTAAACTCTTTTAAAATTTCAATTAAATTAATACTTTAACAATTAAAATTAAATCATCTTTAAAATTAAAAATAAAATATTAAATTAAAATTAAAAAAAATAAAATATTAAATTAAAATTAAAAATAAAATTAAATTAAATAAAATTAAATTAAATCAAATTATATTAAATCATATTAAATTAAATTAAATTAAATTAAATAAAATTAAATCAAATTAAATTAAATTAAATTAAAGCATATCAAATCAAACTAAATTAAATTAAATTAAAATAAAATAAAAATAAAATCAAGTTAAAATTAAAATTAGATTAAATTAAATAAATTAAATTAAAATTTAAACTAAACCAAATTAAATTAAATTAAAGTTAAATTAAATTGAATTAAAAATAACATCATCTAAGAAATAAAGAATTCAAAAATAAATCTAAAACAACTTGAACACTATTCCAAATTTAAACCCCATAATTGAAATTAAATTAAATCATAAACCATTTGAACATCAATTTGCCCTCGAAAGCTTTTGTTGTCATAACTCCTAAACAGAACGTTAAATGAAATGTTACTTCCCTCATAGGATATTCAAATGTCATAGTTCACTGAGCAAGATAACAAAACTTGAATTCTCGGACGATTAATTCATTTGTATAATTAAATTCATTTGGACTTAAAACAATTCTAGCAATATTGAAAAGATGTTTAAGATTCTTCTTAAGCACTTCCTCAATATTATAGGATATTTATAAGAACAATTGAACTTAGTTGTTCTTTGATGAAGAAAATCCTCCTCAAACCAAAACACAAGAACCTATACGTCATAGGAGATGACTAGATATAGGATTAGGAACTTGGAAGAAAACCATAACCCTTCCCTTAGTTTTACCTAGGAACTTGTTCTAAATGCTTAAATATTCTAAATTGTGTTTGAGTGCAGCTTGGGATGACGGGAAGACCCTCCAGGTACGCTTTTATTTTATTGCAATTTATTTTCTTGCAATTTACTTTATTGCAAATGCACTTTACTTTTCTTGCATGATAAACAACTGTTGCATGAAAAACCACACTTTTAGGATAGTCCCTAAATCTGAAACCAAAACTAAATTAAAAGTCATTGCAAGATAAAATTCACCGCCACAACATTTCAAAATATAAAACAACTCAAAATTTAATCACAAACAGAACATAAAACTGCAATTACAACTAAATTAAAATGTCTTGTTGGATGATCGGGAATACCTCGGATGATGTAACCTACGTGTTGCTAATGGGATTTTCCACGGTCTAAATGAAAGTGTAGAACTCATTCAGTTGAGTTTAGCAAATTCATCTGGACTAAGTGAATCCAATAAAAATAATGATGCCGGAAGGATGGGAACCGTGGGATCTTAACAGTGTTGTTATAATCAACTTTAAGATTTGTTTAATTGAAACATGAAAAACACTTGGAAATTAAGAATTTCTCTAAACCAAAACACTTTTCTCATCTCCCGATTTATGACTTCTAAAACTAAACCACTGCAACAACAAGGAGCTCGGAGCATGGTGGGCAGCACGGCCATCGTCGTCAGCAAAACTTGAATCTACATCAGTAAAACCATTCTTAGAATTAAACAACTAAGCCTAAGGATTTCGAGATAGTTTGCCTAGTGCAACATAAATGCTCAACTCTTCGTTAGGCATTTGCATGATCATGTCATGTAAATTAAGCCCTAACCGGTCTTAGGACTCCGAGGTAGTCGTTTGGTACGACATAAACCCTCACATCTTCCAGGCTATTTGTATGATTTTATCATACAAATATAAGTCCAAATTAATTAAAATTGGCAAGATCAAAACATTAAACAAACATTAGGACTTTCCTAAATCCAAGCCAAACAATAGATAGCTGGGAAATTACCGAAGTTCGCTTCGAATCCGTGATTTCTCCTACCTTTCTTCCTTTCAATTCCCAAAACAAAATGTTCCAAACTTGATCCATTCCCTATTGAAATTCCAAAATTTAATCCTTTGAAAACTTAAACTTTGAACTTCTGAGAGTCGTAATTACCGATTATTATCGAGAGTTTTCTTAGGTGATTCCCATCATTTAAGATGTAATTAACTATAGTGGCTTGCCACTTATAAGGAATTTTAAGAACCTGTGTAATATAAACCCCGTTTAATGCTTTCATATTAAGAAGGGGAATTTGTCGGCTTATAAAATTGGTTCGCGGACCAAACGGATGTCACAAATCTTCTAGTTTATTTAATCGACTCCCATCACCAAACAATGTGTCTATTCTTCGAGATAGATACTACGCTTGTGGTGCGGTGCTCGTTTATATAAACTATTTGGGATGTGAGATCGGTTTGATTTCATATCTTAAAATTTTCAAATTTAACATTATTTTCAAAATCAAATACTACTTTTAAAATTATTTATTTAAATTAAATTAAAAATTAGCCGACAATTTCTGTTAGGAGACCCCCCTTTTTTCAAAACACATAACCTAAAAATATGCCGACAGTACGGAGAATGGTTGCAAATCACCCTTAATGCACTGTTCTCCTCCTTCATAGTATTTTATGCACTGATGCAGAGACGGCGGTACCATCCGATTCTCATGTATCCATGGTCGGCCCAGTAGAGCATTGAACGATGTCTCAGAGTCAATTATGTGGAATATTGCGGTTGTCTTTGCTAAGACACCGGTCTTCATCAATAGTGTTATTGATCCAAGGGCTCTTTCTCCTTTCTGGTTGAATCCTCTTAGTAACATCTTGTCCGCTTCAAGCTCGTGAGCATCAATTTCCAAGTATGCTAGCGTCCGAAGATTCATTATGTTAATGGATGCTTCTGGGTCTACCAATACCTT
Source organism: Papilionanthe hookeriana x Papilionanthe teres (assembly GCA_022702705.1). Lineage (NCBI taxonomy): Eukaryota > Viridiplantae > Streptophyta > Magnoliopsida > Asparagales > Orchidaceae > Papilionanthe > Papilionanthe hookeriana x Papilionanthe teres. The sequence continues at coordinate 64,566,833 of CM040436.1, forward strand.
GGAGAGCGTAAATTTTCCGAATGTAACTGAAATATACAATGGTTAGTTGTGATCTGCTGTCCCAAGTAGTAGATCACTATCCGTGAAGGTAACACCTCGCTATTCTCTTAACGAGCAAACCTCGTATAAGGAATCTCCGGAATCTGAGCTAAACAAATCTCTGGATCAAGTAAGGCCTTGATCAGGGCTTCCCTCATCTCTTTTGATAAGATGAGAGCGTCGTAGATGCTCAGTTTGGCTGGTAGTTTCCTAAGATGGGCTAGCACGTTATAGTCCACTTTGTTATCATGTGTCTCAGTTTCTTCCCGAATGAGCAATTCTTCTGCTGGGGTTGATTCTTCCTGAATAACCACCTGCTTTCCTTTGTCTTTTGGACCCATTCTTGGAGGTAGAACTCTTCCGCTCCATAAATTGACTTATGTGATTTCTTCTGAATCTGGTGCTGAATTTACAGGTGTCTCCTTTTGAATCGGCATGACAGGTTCTTCTGGAGTTGCTTCAGAATCTGAAGGCTCTAACTTTATTGTGATTGGAGCTCCTTGGAATTCATAAATAGACTCATTGCTTGTTGAACTTTCATAGCCTTCTTGATGAATGTCTTCTTTGTCATCGTGATTGTCGAGGTTGAGTATGATTTGAGAATTGTTATTGGTATCGAAATCGGGATCCGGATTAGATTGGTTGTCGTTAGTTACGTAATCGTTAGAAACAGTCAAAACGTAGCCAACGCCATAACTCTTATCATTATAAGATCCCGCCGGAGCGAGAAAATAATCATACAGAGTCAATGTTTCGAGGAATTTCTCCCCCGAATCGGAAACAACCATCCTAGGATAAGCAGCCCCTAGTCTAGCTTTAAGAGCCTCGGTCTTCTCTTCTTCTACGATCTCTTTCTTTTCTACAGTCTTTTCCTCCTGGGTCAGTTCTTCAATTGCAAGTGATAGCGCCGGCTTGACAGGTTTTAAACTTTGAATTGAAGTGCGTGCCGAAGCGGTTTGGATATGATCCAAAATTTTCTTCGATGACTTTGTCCAAGCGGTACTCCATCCATCATCAGTTGCATAAGGGTCTATTGGAACAACGGGATCCATTGAAATAACATTGACAGAACCTCCTTTCTGGGGTTCTTTCATGTATTCCTTTGGGATCGTTATGTTCCCTTTTCGGAGATTGTTGTCAAGCCAACTCTTGAAGGTGATGCAATCCTCTATTTTATGTCCAAGCATCTGGTGGTAAGGGCAGTAGTTGGGATGGTCCTTCTTATTAACTTCTTCTGGTTTCTTGAGTTCTGGCAGTCGAAAATCTGAAGTCTTCATCAAGCTGCAGAACATCTTTGGCACTGCCTCATTCTTGAATGGATATTCTCTATTTATAAGCTCCTTTAACATGCGTTGTGGGCGAGGCAGTTGCTCATATTGATGAGTTGGCTGATAACCGGGTTGAGGTTGTTGGTAGTTCTGTTGAGGTTGTTGATAACTGGACTGCGGCTGCTCCGGCTGTATTTGCATTGGCTATTTGCCCTTATCAACTGCCGCGACAATCCCAGATTTCTTTTCAAATGCCTTCATAGGCTTCTGTTTGTCTGTTTTGTCGAAGAAACTTAGTTGCTTTGCTTCCTCTGGCAAGCTCTCGACCTTGCTTAACAACTTCTCAAAAGTCTTAATTGTGATTCCCTTAAGGAGAAGTGCTATCGGGCTGTGAATGCTTTTAAGAAAGATACCGACTGCATGCTGCTCTTGTAGTTGTGGCTCACACTTCATGCTTAGATTTCTCCATCGAAGTATGTAGTCTACTAAAGTCTCGTTCGATTTCTATTTCTCCACCACTAAGTCAACGATGGTGATATGGTGCTGAGCTCCGGCAAACCGTTTCACGAAGAGGTTTTCTAATTCTGAAAATGTCTTTACCGAATCGTTCGGTAACTCTGCACACCAATCGAAGGCGATCCCTGACAGGCTGCTGACGAATTGTCGGAAGAGTAAGGCGTCACTTCCACCGGCGTTGCAATAACTAGCACGAAAATGTGCAACATGTTGTCGAGGATTTCCGGTACCAACCAAAGTCTTGAACATAGGTGGTACAGAGCCTTTTGGGTATTTTACTGCATCAAACTCTTCGGGGTAAGGTCTACCCGTCTGAATAGATGCTCCGCTCTTAGAGTGTGCTAAGGCTTCTCGCACTTGTTGTTCTACCATGTTCTTGATGTCCTTCTCTGGAATCATATTCTGAGTAGAATCTTTCTTTGGCTGATCGTCTCCGTTAACGGATGTAATCTCTTTTCCTCCGTCTGTAATATGAATAACTTCTGGAGGCGTTTCTCTTTGAGGTTGAGCTTGACTCTGAAGAGTGGGTAGGGCTGCAGCCATCTCTTCCATCCTTTTTGCCATTTGAGAGATTGTATCATCTTTTTCTAGAATTTGTGCTCTTAATGCTTCCGGTTCATCTCTCTCCGCAGCTGCCGGGGCACCTTGCGAAGCTGATGATGCTCGTGTCTCAACCATGTTGATTTCCATATATTCGTCACCCATGAATTCCGACGAGTCGACTTCATCTCCAAACTTTTCTTCTCTTTCTCTTGCTAATTGTTGAATGTCGGTTCTTAGCTTTTCCATAGCATCCTCCAATGGTCTTTTTCGTGCGGTTTCGCAGTTATCATGCGATGGCTGTTGGATTTCCTTCTTGGGAGTCCCCTTCATTGCTGTGGCGCTTTCTTCGGACTCGAGTCTCCCGACTCGTACTTTCCTTTTTAGGTCATTGTTTTGGTCTTAATTGGCCAGTAGTAGGACGCCATACCATCCTTCTAGCAGCAAAAGACCTAGGACCGGATGTTCTGTCGGCTGAATGCTGGAAGGTGGTATCCTCCCTGATCTGTAAACCTGAAACAACAACAAGTGGACTAGCCTTCATCTTCTTATTTTGCTTTTCTGTGGCGCTAACAAGATCTACTCAAGGCCCAAGACGGGACTTGGCTGGCACCCACCTTATTCTTCTTAAAATCTCGGATACAGGACATTTCTCTTTCTTTGCTAGCTTCTCTATCACAGTCTGTAGTCGGGCGAATGGTGTAGTTCTTGCCCTTTTTTTTTTGGCTGTCGATATAGTATGCGGGTCGAGGTAATGTGGAAGCAATTTTGCGGACATTTTCCTCGTCAACTGCGGCGGAGAGGGGATGGAATCTACTTCCTTCCAAAAGTGGCGTATACTCAGACAATGATATGTACTCAGGTAGTGGTGTGTACTCAGGGATTTCTTCTAAGAAAGAGACTTCAGCAGCTCTGGCCTTTCTGGCAATCTTCCTACTCCTGTTTCTCCTTTGAGTCCGTGTTAGGAGTTAAACCCTAGAGCTGGACCCAATTTCAAAGACAGAAGGTCTTGCACGGAAATCTATACCCTCCACGGTAACATGCTCGTTACAAATTTGAATTTCCTTTCCCTTTAGTTTGGTGAAAGTCGGGGTAGGTGCAGAGACGACTAGACCGGTAGGGGTAGAGATAACAGTCCTCCTATGGACAGCAGTATTCTTCTCAGCTGGAACCCTTTGTTGGGGAGGGAACTCTTGAGTTGACTTAAGGTTGAACTCGATTAAAGGTTTTTCAGTTTCAGATACTTTGTCTGTAAGTGTGAAAAGGGTAACTTCTGTGATCTTGACATTTGTGTTCTTGAATCCTTGCCCAAAACAGATGATCCCATTGTCGGGCAGCTCATCCTTGTACACAACGAAGTCCAGTCCATTGGTGAAGGAGAAAATCAGCTTCAGGGCAGACATTTTCTGTAAGGTAGATTCTGATTGTCAGTCCCAAGTTATGCTTCCTCTCATCAGGATGAAAAGAAAGGAATCGAAAAGAGTACGAACACATTTTTGTTCTTATATTTATAAAAAGGAGTTATTTGTTAAGAGAGTCGTTTATTAGAGGGTTTGTTTATTAGGAATGGAATGTTCAAAGGTGTAGAGAAGGTAAGGAATCCGATTCAGAATTGGAAAGGAAGAGAAAGTCTTATGCAAGACTTCTCGACTTGAAGGATCGCTCCTAAACTAACACCTATTGGGGGTCCACCCCACCTCAGAAAAGAGGTAAAAGGATCTCAGAACCTCTCCGTTTAGGAGTGTCTAAACAGTGGCTCCTAAATCCGAGTGGAGTTGGTTATACTTGTTCAAGACAGAAATGAACAGGGTATTCCAAAGGAAGAATGGTAGTTTCGTCCACTAGGGGCATGGGCTCACTACCGATTTATGAAAGCAAAGCCATCTGATCAAAATGGAGAGAGGAACTATTCCCCAGCGGAGTCGAATTTTTAATTTAATTTAAATAAATAATTTGAAAAGTAGTATTTGATTTTTGAAAATAATTTTAAATTTGGAAATTTTAAGATATGAAATCAAACCGATCTCACATCCCGAATAGTTTATATAAACGAGCACCGCAACACAAACTATATATCTATCCCGGAGAGTAGACACACTGCTTGATGATGGGGCATAGTTAAATAAACTAGAAGATTTGTGACATCCGTTTGGTCTACGAACCAATTTTATAAGCTGACAAGTTCCCCTACTTAATATAAATGAATTAAGCGTGGTTTATATTACCTGGGTTCTTAAAGTTCCCTATAAGGGCAAGCCCCTATAGTTAATTACATCTTAAATGACGGAAATCACTTAAGAAAACTCTCGATAATGATCAGTGGTTTTGCTCTCAAGAATTTAAAAGTCTAAGGTTTTAAAACAATAAGATTTTCGGAAATTCAAAAGGGAATGACTCAAAATTTGGAGCAATTTATTTTTGAGAATCCAATGGAAGAGAAGTAGGAGAAGCTGAGGATCCAAGAAGAATCTCGACAACTTCCCAAATTATCCTATTGTTTGGCTTCAATTTAGGGAGAATCCTAATATTATCTGATATTTCAATCTTGCCAATTTTAGTTAATTAGGACTTATATTCGTATGACATAATCATACAATCAGCCTAGAAGATGTGAGGGTTTATGTCATACCAAACGACTACCTCGGAATCCTAAGACCAGTTAGGGCTTAATTTACATGACATGACCATGCAAATGCCTAACAAAAAGTTGAGGATTTATGTTGCACTAGGCAAACTACCTCGAAATCCTATGGCTTGGTTATTTTATTCTAAGAAAGTTTTGCTGGAGTAGACTCAGGTTTTGCTGATGACGATGGCCGTGCTGCCCACCATGTTCCGAGCTCTCCTTGTTGTTGCAGAGGTTTAGTTTTAGAAGTCATAAATCAGGAGATGAGAGAAGTATTTTGGTTTATAAAAAATCTTAAAATCCAGGTGTTTTTAATATTTTAATTAAAATAAATCTTAAAGTTTGATTAAACAGAACCGATTAAGATCCCACGGTTCCGTCATCCCGGCACCGTTATTTGAATTCACTTAGTCCAGATGAATTTGCTAAACTCAACTGAATGAGTTCCACACTTTCATTTAGACCGTGGGAAATCCCGTTAGCAACACATGGGTTACATCATTCGAGGTAGTCCTGATCATTCAACGAGACGTTTTAATTTAGTTACAATTGTAGTTTTGTGTTTTGTTTGTGATTAAATTTTGAGTTGTTTTATATTTTGAAATGTTGTGGCGGTGAATTTTATCTTGCAGTGATTTTTAATTTAGTTTTGGTTTCAGTTTAGGGACTATCCTAAAGGTTTTGGTTTTCATGCAACAGTTGTTTATCATGCAAGAAGAGTAAAGTGCATTTGCAATAATGTAAATTGCAATAAAATAAAAGCATACCTGGAGGGTCTTCCAGTCATCCCAAGCTGCACTTAAAACACATGTTAAGGTGTTTAAATATTTCAACAAGTATCTAAGTAAAGTTAAGGGAGAGGTTTTGGTTGTCTACCAAAGTCCTAATCCTATAGCTAGTCATCTCCTGTGACGTCTAAGTTCTTGTATTTTGGTTTAAGGATGATTTTCTTCATCAAAGAATAATTAAGTTCAATTGTTCTTATAAACATCCTATCATATTGAGGAAGTGCTTGAGACGAGTCTTAAACATCTTTTCAATACTTCTAGGATTGTTTTATGTCCAAAAGAATTTAATTATACAAGTGAATTAATCATCGAGGAGTTTAGTTAAGTTTCGTTCTTTTGCTCAGTGAACTAGGACATTTGAATATCCTATAAGTGAAGTAACACTTCACTTAATACTCTGTTTAGGAGTTATGACAACAAGAGCTTTTGAGGGCAAATTGATGTTTAAGTGATTTATGATTTAATTTAATTTTAATTAATGGGTTTAACTTTGGAATAGTGTTCAAGTTGTTTTAGATTTCATTTTGAATTCTTTATGTCTTAAGTGATGTTATATTTAATTCAACTTAATTTAATTTAATTTAATTTTACTTAATTTGGTTTAGTTTTTTTTTAATTTAATTTTAATTTAATTTGGTTTAATTTAATTTTAATTTAATTTTATTTTTAATTTAGCTTTTGATTTTTATTTTAATTTAATTTTTTATTTAATTTAATTTAATTTATATGTTTTAATTTAATATAATATAATTTAATTTATTTTAATTTAAATTTTAATTTAATATCTCATTTTATGTTTTAAAGATGATTTAATTTAATTATTAAAGTATTAGTTTAATTGAAATTTTGATTTAATTTAGTTTAAATATTTTAATTTTAATTTAATTTAATGATTAAGTCTTTTAGTATTTTAAATCTTGAGTTTGGATTAACATTTTAATTGGGAATTAAATATTATTGATGTGATTAATTTAGGGATTCTTAAATTAAAGAACAGATGTCTTCTAAATAATATCCCTATTTTAATAATTTCAATTTTTACTAATTTTCCAAATTTAATTAATTAATTGATTAAGGTTTATTCTTAAAAAATGATTGATGGGTTTCTACCCTTTAATTACTTAAATTTCAATCATCCAAATCATATTAGAATCAAATATTTTACTCTTTCATTTTATTAAGCCTAAAGTTTTAATTAAAGGTTAAAATTTTAATTACCATTTTGCCCTTCAAGCTTAATAATTTCATAACTCACTAAATTAAGATGAAATGAATTTGAAATTTTTTTGTGGCTTCACTCACATGTCAATTAAGACATTAGAGGAGACAATGTGATTTTTCTGTATTTAATTTATTTATATAATTATTTTTTGTAGAAAATAGGGATTTCCAAGGAAAATTCAATGAGATGACCAAGGGAATTTTTCTGTTCTTAAGAAAATTATGGGGCACTCCTAATGACTGGAGGACCATTTGGAGAAATTTTGGTGATTTTTTTAATTTTATTTTATTTATTATAATTATTTTTAGTTTTAGAGTATTAATTAATTTAAAAAAAAATAAAGTTTGAAAAATGAATTTTGTATTTTTTAAAAATCTTCCTGATATCAGAGAAACCAGAAACCAATTTTTATAATTTTCTGATTTTTCTTTGATTTATTAGAATTATTTTAGTAAAAAGGTTGAAAAATACATTTTCTTAATATTAAAAATTACATTAAACCTTCAAAATTTAATATCTTATCCTAGGGACTTAAGAAAAATATTTGGTTTGTTCCTAAGTGTTAAGAATTCAAAATATGACATTTTGGTGATTTTTAATATTTTTGTGATTTTTATTATTTTTTAATTATTGAAATTATTAAAATATTGATAAAAATCAACTTTTTTAGAAAATCCTGATATCAGAGAAGCTCCAAAACCACTTTTGTGAATTTTTGAAAAGTATTTTGTGAGTTATAAATTTTTAAAGTTTGATTTCATTCATGGGGCTTAGTTAACCCATTTGGTGGGGCTAACCAAGTCCAATTGATCTCAAATTTTTTATGTGGTATTCTCCTATCCCTAGAGGATAGTGGAGAATTGTTTTTAAGTTAATTTGATGGGTGGTTAACCCTAATTAATTAAAGTTCAATTTTGGGTGTTTAGGCCAATTAGGGTTGTTCAAAGTGAATTAGCTCAAAAATTATTTTTCCTAGATCCCTCTGGTCATAAGAAACATCGCTAAATTTTTCTAGAATTTATTTCTCAACATGCTAATTATTGGAATTAAAATACTCAAAATAGTAACATGAACTTGAAAAATCAATAACTTCTCATAGGATGGCCTCGACCCCGGAAAATTCGAGAGAATGTTCCCAAGTTCGGAGGCTTCAAAAGCCCTATGGTCTCATGCCAAGGTGAATTTCCTATATGCATGGAGAATTGAAATAATGTAGAGAGTAAATAAATTATTAAAAATAAAATACTTAATGAAATTACTTGATTTCTTTTCCATATTATTCTCCTCTGTTCACTGAGTAAGAGGGTATTTTTATTTTATTTTTGTGATTTTTATACACAAAGTTATGGATTTTCAAAGTTCTCGTAATTAAATAAATAAGAAAAATCCTAATTTCCTACTTATCCACTCGGCGCTGACTCAACCTCGGCGTCTCTGAAAGGCCACGCGGCGTGTTTTGATTCGGCACCGCCATCCGACTCAGCGTTCCAAGGGCCCGCGGTTCATGTCCCATTGCTCTATCCAGCGCGATCCTAGCTGTCCACTCGATACACGCGTGATCCAACGGTTGTCAGTCATCGTCTACGACTGGTGTGAACCCGTGACCGTCAACCTTCTAACCCTAATTTCTCACCCAATTTTCAACAGATTTTTGAGTTCTCATGCTCTATGGATTCGTCTTGAAGAGACGAACACATCCATACGGTAAACATGTATTGAAATTGACCCAAACTAAATTGAGAATCTCTAGAAGCTCGGGAGGAAGAGTGAGTCCATACCTTTGCTCGCAGAAGTGAAGCTTTGATCCGAGAGTTGTGTCACGTTCGATTGGGTCCAAGCAAGCTCCGGATGAAGTCCTCGGCTCAGTGAATTGTCTAGGTATGATTTCGACCAAGCCCGATCACAAAGCTTGGAGGCTGGAAGCAATGGCTGGCCTGGTGAGGGGGCATTTAGGGGGAAACCTCTTCTCTTGGTCTGGTGAAGGTGTAGGACCAATCAATTTGGGGATTGGCTCACTGTGAAGAAGTGTCCTAGTTTTTATGTTGAAATTTGAACTCAAAATTGAGCTCAGCTAGAAGGAATTGGGGCTAGAATCCAGTGGGAATCAAATGCTCTATGTGTGGAGAGTGGTCTGGAATGATTTTGGTAGAGTTTCCTTAAGGTTTTCAGCACCTCTCATGGCCAAGAGGAGGTGGTGTTTAAATAGGAGTGGGTGGAGGGCCTCCCAGGGGGCGTTAGGGCTTTGGATCAGCTGCTCTATGCAAGAGAAGAATAGCCATGGTTGCCACTGGACTTGAGGCAACTCAGTAAGGGGGAATTTCAATGTTGGCTCACATGTGAGCTCTCAGGTGTGGTGTTTTCCGGCGATCTGGTGGTGGCCGAGCGAGTATGGGTCACCCTCAAGTTCAGGTGGGTCAGGGCTGGGGTTTAGTGTAGGCAATTGGGCTTTGCCATGTATAAAGAGATTGGATTAAAATGGCATGGGGGAGAGGCAATTTTAGCTTGATTTGGTCCAAGCCATGGTTTTGGGTTTGGTGCACCCACAAAGGCCTGGTTTTGGGCTTCGGAAATCATTTGGGTCAGCTGACTTTAGGTGGAGAAGTCTCTATCCCAGGAATTTTGATTAAGCATGGGTTAGAGTGTGACATAAAAGGGGTTAAAAAGGCTTAAGAAGGAGTTTGGAAAAAGGTTCCCTCTCTAACCATAAATGGTTTGATGATGTGGAAAGTGGCCTCCATGGCTTACATGTGGCTTATGCATGGCTTCATGGCTTCATTTGGCTTGGGAAATATCTTAGTCAATTACATGAAAAAGGGTTTTGAATTTTTGGACATCTTGATGGAAAATTTTCATAAGGCCATATTTGGTTTGTTTAAATGATGAAATAGAACTTAGGGGGTGATTTTATCAAATGGATGATCAATGAAGATGTCATATGGGTTTTGACATAGGTTTTGGGCCTTTGAAATTGTTTTGGATGGGCTTTTAGGAAGACTTAAGGGGATGAGCCTTTAGGTTTAAGAATGAATTCATGGATGGGAATTTTGTAGAAGTTTGGGCCAAATAATTGTTGGGTTTGGTTTATGGATGCGTCATGAGTGATTTGAAATGAATTTGAGGTGGTTTGGGTTTGAATTGAGTTGAATTTGGGTTGATTTGGTAAATGGGCCAATGTAGGTTAAATTGGGCTAATTTGGGCCAATGTTGGGCTAGGGTTGAAATTGATGTAAAATTAATGTTGAGAAATGTTTATGGGAGTGTTTTAAAGAGTTTTTAACTTTGTTTGGGTTTTGGTTTTGGGACTTGGGCTCATTTGGGTTAGGTTTGGTTTTAGGTCAAAATTGGGCTTTTTTGATTTTGGGTTGAATTTGAGTGGGGTTTGGGTCCTAATTTTGGGCAAATTATGTTAGTGTTTTGTTTATGGGGATGTTAGGGAAGGTTTCGAAAAGTTTTGGGGTTAATTGGAGATGAATTGGTTTGGTTTGGGCTAAGTTTGGGTCATGGGTCCAAATTGGGCCTTAAACTCAAAAGTGAAATTAGACTCAAATGTCAATCAAATTGGACTTAGATTTGGTCTAAATTGATATTGTGGATATTTAATTGAAGTTTAGAATTGAATTGGACCAAAATTGAGGTCAATTGGGTAGGTTTGGTTTGACATTGGGTTCACTTGGGTTAAGAATGGGCTAAATTGGGGGTTTTGGTAAAAGTGGGGTAAATTGACAAAATTTGACCATGGTGTAGTTGGAAAAAATGAAATTGGGAATATTTGGGATTTTCTGGAATTTTCTAGGAATTTTCTGAATTTTTTGGACTTTTGGGTCAAGAGGGGTATTTTGGGTATTTGGAGGGTATTGGGGGGTACTTTTGGAATTTTTGGTATTTTTGGCTATGGATGATCAATTTGAGTGGAGGGAAATGTTTAGGAATGGTTTTGGAGAATTTTGGGTAATTTAGGTGATTTTGCAAGTTTTGGGTAGTTCCAAGGGCATCTGGTAGGTTTGGTGGGGTCGGAGCCCCAGGGCCAAAAATTGAAATTTTGGAAGAATGAAGATTGATCAAATTTGAGCAAAATGGAATCACTTTGGTTGAGCCATGAAGTCATATTAAGCTTATATGAGCCATGAGAGGACTCATTTGAGGCATTCACTATGTTGTTCCTAACCCTTTTAGCCAGGGGCTTGAGGGTTAAGGTCCATCCATATGAATTACCTACATCAGTCAAGGGGTCAAGTTGGGTATTGGTGTGGTTTTAGGATTTGGATTGTGTGTGTGAGAGTGTTGAGTGTGAGTGTAGTGAGTGTGTAAGTCAACCCTCACCAGACCAAGCCACCCAGGGTGGTTCTAAGGCCAAAGAGTCCTACAGGGAACTCTTCCCTTAAACCTTTACTTTTGATCTCAACCCTCTAGGTGATTATGGGTCTACAATCAAGCTTGTGGGGTTTGTAGGGAGACAAGAAGTGGTTTAAATCTCTAAATGATGGGTCCCAATTCTAGTCCTCTAAGATAGTCAAAGGAAAAGCCTAAGGCTAGATCCTAAGCACTAAAGAGGGAAGAGAAGACCTCATCAAAAATGAGGTCAACACCAGGGTTGACCAAAGTTGACTCTGGTTGACCAATGTAAATTTCCTAACCTTGTCATGGTTAGGCTAGCCATAGGGTCTCTTGGGTTTTATGGTATGGCCTGGTTTGGTCATGTTGACCAAAATTGACCATGGTTGACCATGTTTAACCATAGTTGTGAAATTATTGATGAGGTGATGTCTTTGGAAAATTGGGTTAACCATAAGGTCTATGGTTAGATTTATGGTGATCATATGGACTTGAGTTGACCAGTTGATCAAGTTTGACTAATTTTGGGGTTTGAGTTGACCAAGCGGTCAATATATGGGTTATTAGGTCATAGATTGGTCATACTGACCAAGCTTGACTAATTAGATTATTGGGATAACCTTTGGGTTGACCAAATGGCTCAATGTGATGGACATTAGGTCATTGATTGACCATTTTGACCAAGCTTAACTAATTAGATTATTGGGTTGTCGTTTGGGTCAATGTGATGATCATTGGGTCATGGATTGACTATTTTGACCAAATTTAACCACTTAGGTCATTTAGTAGACCTTTGGGTTAATGTGATGGTCATTAAGTCATTGTTTGACCATGTTAACCAAATTTGACCGTTTAGGTTATGGGGTTGACCAACATGAAGAATGTGGTGGTCTTTAGGTCATGAATTACTTGGTTTTAACCAAGTTTGACCACTTAGGTCAATGGGTTGACCTTTGGGTCAATGTGACATTAAATTAGGGTTTAATGTCATTTGTATGATAATTTTAGGATGTCATAAGGATTTGAGTTAAAAAGTCTTTACTTGGGATTTTCCCCAAAATCTTAGGGTTGAATATCCCTTGACGAGATTTTGGGGGTCAATATTGGTAGTCTTCCTTTCTAAAAATGGACCATAAATAGTCTCTCACAAAAGTGAGGTCAATAAAACCTTGACCTATATAATTCATATGTAAAATTTCAAACGATGATTACCCCCACTTAATGGGATAATTAAATCATCAAGTTTCAGTGAGCATAAGGGTACAATGTGGATGAATTATTTAGCAATATAATAAGTTCAAATGAAATCGAGATGGTTCAAAAGGGTTATGAAATGTCTAGGGTGTTTCCCCGTATCTTTTCACGAATCTTTTGGATATCTTTAAGGGAAACTAGAATTATTATGCTTTTCCAAATAAAGATATCCTCTACATAAACAAATAGGGACACCAAGTTACGACATAGGCCTCAGTAGGCACACCTGAAACCCGTACTTCTTGCTTTTCTTTCATGCAATTATAATTCTCCACAAAATTATATATACATGCTGATACAAAACTTTTTACTGGAGTGCATTTAATTTTTATGTAATTCAATTTCCTTTGTTCACTTGGTTGCATTTTACTTTTATTATTTTCGCAAAACAAAACTTGCATGTCAAAACCAAAACTAAAGCTCAAAACTAGAAATCCATTATCAAAAAGCAAACATATAATACTACTCAAAATTTAATTACAAACAAAACAAAATACAACAATTGCAACTAAATTAAAATTTCTCTTTGGATGATCCGTAATCCCTTATATGAGGCAACCTACGGCTGCTTATGAGATTTCCCATGGTTTGGATGAAAGCATTGAAATAATTTGTTGAGTTTGGTAAATTAATCTGGACTAAGTGAGTCCGAAGAAAATAGTGGTGCCGGAATGAGGGAACCGTGGGATCCTAACCAGTGTCGCTATGATCAACTTAAATCCCTCCTCCTTAATAAGATATTTAACATTAAACTTGACACGTTGGCCAACTTGAACTCTAATCCATGATACTTCTTTCAATATCCTACATTTGATACTTATAAAACTTAAACATGCTGCGACAAGGAGCTTGGAGCAAACATTGTGGGTAGCATGACGATCTTCAACAACAAAATAAGTCTACACCAACTACACCCTTTCTTAGTTTAAATAACAAGCCATAGGACATTGAGGCAGTCTACTTAGTGCGACATAAATCCTCACCTTATCTTGTAGACTTTTGCACACCGTGCAATATAAGCCCTAACTCGTCTTAAAATTCTGAGGTTGTTATTCGATATGACATTAATCCTCCTATCTTCTAGGTTATATGTATGACCAGTATCATACAAATGTAAGCCCTAAATACTAACATTGGCAAGATGAAACACTCAATAATTTTCTCAAATTGAAGCCAAACCATAAGATTTATTCGGAAGTCACTCGGGTTCTCCTTAGGATCTGTGACATCCCCTAGCTCTAACTCCTTTGGATTCTTATAATAAATGTTCCAAACTGGAGCCATTCACCTACTGATTTCCTATTATCCCACACACTACCTTGAAAATCCTTCCCTTTGAATTTATGAAGACAATTTTTCAAATCTAAATCGAGGGTTTTCTTAGGTGTCTTTGGTTATTTAAGATGTAATTAATTATAGGGGCTTGCCATTATAGGAAACATTAAGAACCCATGTAATATAAAATCTATCTAGTTGCTTCATATTATATAGGGGAATTTGTTTATCAACATAAATGATTTTGCAGACTAAACAGATGCCTTGGAACCTATAGTTTATTTGATCAAGCCTCACCACCAAGCAATGTATCTGTTCATCGGGATAGATACATGGCTTGTGGTGCAGTGTACAATTATTTAAACTATCGGTTGTATGAGATGAGTTTGATTTCATATTTTCAAATAGAAACGATATTATCAAAATTCTCAAAATATAGATATAAATCAAAATTAAATTGAACATTTGGCGTTCGACATAAACTTGGTTATAAATATGATTGATGGATTCTATTTTGTTGCGGACAATATAAAATAATTAACTAATTGTTGACCTCACTTTTGGTTGAGGTCTAGTCTTTCTTTAGAATAGCCTAGGGTCCATCCATAGGACTTTCCTGGTGACTTTCATAGAGGACTAGTAATGGAACCCTCACCCCATAGAAATTCAAAACACTTATTTACTTCACTTGAAGTCTTCAAATGCTTAAATTCTAACATCTAAATGCTTAGGAGGTTGAGACCAAGCATTAGAAAGCTCAAAAGAAGTCTCCTATCGGATGGTCAAGACTTAGGACATACCATGGGTGGTCTGGGGGTGGCTCACAAACACACTTACATATTACGCTCTCGCACTACACTTGATCCCCTACTCCTTTAGAAACTCATGTAAGTGGGTTCCCCAAGATCTTAGCCCCAGGCTAGGGCTTGATTAGTACCAGCATATGGAGGGTTCAAATGGGGAATTCCCTTAGTCCATGGCTCAAATGATTTATCAATCCCTCTCAACCCAATTTTACGAGAAATCCCAACTTATGGCCCTTTTGCCCCTAAACTCTACCAAAAGACAAACTTACCTGTAAAGTTCTAATTTTGGCCAAAGTTCCTAAAATCAACCAAAATTACCAAAATCTCCCAAAAATCATCCCAAAACAATCCTCATTATTCAAAATACTCAAGACACCTCAAATTTACCAAAATTCCCAAAATACCCCAAAATACACACAATCACCAAAATGCCCCTCCTAGCCCAAAAATTCTAAAAATTCCAAAAAATACCCAAAAATTCCCAAAACCCTCCAAATATTCCCAATTTCAATTTAAACCACTTTATCTGACCCAATTTGACCAAATATGCCCAATTTTACCAAAAGCCCCAAATTACCCTGTGAGGCACAAAATGCCCAAATCACCCTAATTATCCACCAAATTGACTTCAATTCTCTCGAATTCTAATTTAAAATGTTAATTACACATCCCCAATCACAACTAAAACCAATTTTAAACCTAATTTGACTTACATTTGAACTTAATTTCAACCAAAAACCAAAAAGCCTCAATTTTGACCACATGACCAAATTTCCCCAAATTGAACCTAATGTCAATCAATTTCCCCCAATTTTGAATTCTAAACTCTTTAGGACAGTCCCATAAACCAAGTTGAACCATCAGTTATCCCAAACTTGAGCCCAAACCTCACCCAAGTCCAACCAAATAAGAAAATCCCCAAATTTGCCCCAAATGTCACATGCCCAAAATCCATCAATTTGAATGTCCCAATCCCAAAATTTCCATCCAATTAATATCAAGAACTCTTCCTAACATCCTCATAGACCAGTTTGAATCATCAATTAGTCTTTGATCTAACCTTATCCTACCCAAAGTTGACCATATACTAAATCAAGCCAAATTGATCCCCAAAACCTATTCAAAACCAGTCCAATTCTCTTCTATACACTTTATGACAATCATACACACCATATTCAACAATAAATTGGACCTAGCCCAATCTTAAACCAAACCTAGCCCAGTTTGAACCCAAGTGACCCAAATTGAACCCCTGAGCCAAATTAGCCAAATCAAGCAAAATGTAAACAAACCAAGCTCACTATAATCAACTATTTTACCCCTAGGACTGAGCTAGATCCACCTCGACCACTCTAGTGGATCCATGGACCAAAGGTCCAATGATTTAAGGGATCCCCTCCCTTGAATGGGTAAAACTTAAAGAGATTGCAATGAGCACTTACCCATTAAAGCTCACCTCACTTATGACCTGACCTCTGGCTCACCTGACCACTGGCCACCTCCCCTGGCCTGGTCGGCCATCCTAGTCACCGAAGGAGCCAAAACCAAGAGCCAACCTACTTGATTCTTCACCCAATTGATCCATCCAGTGTTTTAAGCCTTGAATTGCCACTAGAGCTCTTCTAACATCCACCTAAGTAATTGATTCCACCCACCAGTAAGCCCCAAGCTCAGCCCAAAGACCATGGCCATAAATAGAACTTTCCATGGCTAAGTAAGTGCGCTAAAATTTTCTCATGGAAACTCTACAAAATTGCTCCCAAAGCTTCCCTGAGACCTCCTGAATGCAAGTCCACCATCTTCAACCATTGAGTCCCACTGTCTAGAGTTAAATCCCCACTGAAGTTTTAGCTGAAACTAGGACACTATTCACTACAGCTCCACATTGCACCAAAGTTCAATTAACTTTGCTGACACCTTCATAGCACTGAGAGAAGAAGCTCTCCCAATAAAGCCCCATCACAGAAAGCCTCTGCACCAGACTTTGATCAACACCTGGAATCGTATTTGGTCGAATTTAGGTCTAGACATTTCACCAGGGTAAAAGAATTCATCTGGAGGTTTGCTGGGACTAACCAAAGCTGCTACAACCATCCGATTGAGGCCTCCCCTCTCAGACAAAGGTATTGAACTCTCTCCCTCTCTCGATAAATTCTTCGTCCTCCATGAATGTATACTGTATTTCATACCGTATAATCCATATATATAGGTTGGTTTTGCTTAGATGAAGCTCTACGAACAAATATCATGTGATTTGGTTGAGTTTAGCTTGAGATAATGGGGTTAGAACTAGTTGGGGACGAAGGAGGAGCATCGATACATCGCGCGTGTATCAGATGGATGGCCAGGACGCTGGATGAAGATATGTTACGAAAAGCGTGGCTGTGTAACAGCTGACTTGCAAGTTGGCGACCAACCAGAAGAAGACGTGTAGCACTTCAGAGTTGTTGAGGTTGACGCGGTGCCCGTCACTTAAGAAGAAAAATATGGAATTTTTGGATTTATTCAATTCCTTGACCTTAGAAAATCCATAACTTGATGTAGAAAAATCATAAAAATAAAAGAAAAATATCACTTGATCAGTGAATAGAGGAGAATAATGTAAAATTAGCTTGAAGTTTATCTGATTTATATTTTATTTTAATTTAATTTAATATTATTCTAAGTATTTTGATTCTTCATTTGCATAGATACTTCCCCATGGCTTGATCTTTGGGGGTCTTATTCTCTCTGTCATGGGGGATCTTCCCTGATTTTAGCAAGGTTAGGGAATATCTCTATGAAGAGATCTCTATTTTTCAAGTTGTATGTGTTTGATTTGGTATAAAAATTATAATAATTAAAATTATTATCAAAAAATCCAAAGTAAATTTTTGTAGATTCATTGTGACCAGAGAAACATAGGAAAAATATAAACTTAGTTTAACTCATTAAGTATAACCCTAATTGTAATTAAATCATACAACATAAATAAAAATAAATTAGATAAAATATAAATGAAACTAACCTAAAAATCACTCTCAATTATAATATAATGTCAGAAGAACTCCCTATAAAAATTTTAGTTTAATTGGAGTTAATTTAAATACTTAAATGAATTTTCCAAGTTAAATCATATTTTGGGACACTTATATAATTATAATAAAAAAAACACACTTAAAAAAATTACCAAATTAATTTTTGGAGTTCTCTGCGATCACTGGAGTCTAAAAAATAAAATTTTAATTAAAATAAAATTTTCATTTTTAAACATTATTATATTTTTTAAATAATTAAAAATTAATAAAATTCACAAAATTAATAAAATTGTTGAAAATGTTCTAAATAATCTTCTAATCATTTAGGAACAATTATAATAATTTTCCTATTTATATAAATAAAGATATTATATTTTAAAGGGTTAAAACTATTTTTAAAGGCTGAAAAACAGAATTCCCTTCATTTCTCACTAAAATAATTCTAATAATTAAAATATAAATAAACAAATATAAAATTTGATCCTCAAGGTTCCCTAACCTCAGAAAGATTTAAGAAAAATAAAAAACTTAATTTTCCAATTAAATAGTATTTTATATTTAATTAATACTCCAAAAATTGAAATAGTTATAATAATTAAATTAAAATTCAAAAAATATTGAAGTTTTGTCCAAGTGATTCTCTGGTCTATGTGAACCTCCAATAATTTTCTTAAGGACATAAACTTTGTTTTAACTAAGCTATTAAATTTCCTTTGAAAATTCTTATTTTGCATGAAAAATAATCATATTAATTAAATTTAATCAAGAAAAATCACATTTTATCCTCTCATGCTTCAATTGACCCATGGGTGGGGTAAATTAAAACTTTTGAGGTCATTTAAATTAAATTTAATGAATTATGACGTGGTAAGGCCTTTAGGGCAAAAGTGTAATTTTAGAAGAATTTAGCCTTAATTAATTTTTAGGTTTTATTAGAGTTGGAAGTGGGCAATGTATAATCTTAATAAATATCTTAGAATGTGTCGGCATATTTTTAGGTTATGTGTTTTATTTTGAAAAGGGGTCGCCTAACAGAAATTGTCGGCGAATTTTAGATTTTAAATTTAATTTAAATATGTATATATGGTTTAGAAAGTAGTATTTGATTTTGAAAATAATTTTAAGATATGAAATCAAACCGATCTCACATCCCAAATAGTTTATATAAACGAGCACCGCATCACTAAACCGTGTATCTATCCCGAAGAATAGACACATCGCTTGATGATGGGGCTCGGTTAAATAAACTAGGAGATTTGTGACATCCGTTTGGTCCGCGAACCAATTTTATAAGCCGACAAATTCCCCGCTTAATATAAATGAATTAAGCAGGGTTTATATTACCTGGGTTCTTAAAGTTCCCTATAAGGGCAAGCCCCTATAGTTAATTACATCTTAAACGACGGGAATCATTTAAGAAAACTCTCGATAATGATCAGTGGTTTTTTCTCAAGAATTTCAAAGTTTGAGGTTTTCAAAGGATTAGATTTTGGAAATTCAAAAGGGAATGACTCAAAATTTGGAACAATTTATTTTTGAGGATCCAAAGGAAGAGAAGTAGGAGAAGCTGAGGATCCAAGAAGAATCTTGGCAACTTCCCAAACTATCCTATTGTTTGGCTTGGTTTTAAGAAAATCCTAATATTATTTTATATTTCAATTTTGCCAATTTTAATTAACTAGGACTTATATTCGTATGACATAATCATACAATCAGCCTAGAAAATGTGAGGGTTTATGTCGTATCGAACGACTGCCTCGGAGTCCTAAGACCGGTTAGGGCTTAATTTACACGACATGATTATACAAACCCCTAACGAAGAGTTAAGGATTTATGTTGCACTAGGCAAACTACCTCGAAATCCTATGGCTTGGTTATTTAATTCTAGGAAAGGTTTTGCTGAAGTAGACCCGAGTTTTGTTGATGACGATGGTCGTACTGCCCACCATGCTCTGAGCTCCTTGTTGTTGCAGAGGTTTAGTTCTAGAAGTCATAAATCAGGAGATGAGAGAAGTGTTTTGGTTTAGAAATCTTAAAATCCAAGTGTTTTTAATACTTTAATTAAAACAAATCTTAAAGTTGATTATAACAGAACCGATTAAGATCTCACGGTTCCGTCATCCTGGCACCGTTATTTTCATTGAATTCACTTAGACCAGATGAATTTGCTAAACTCAACTAAATGAGTTCCACACTTTCATTTAGACCGTGGGAAATCTCGTTAGCAACACGTGGGTTACATCATCCGAGGTATTCCCGATCATTAAACGAGACGTTTTAATTAAGTTCTAATTGTAGTTTTGTGTTTTGTTTGTGATTAAATTTTGAGTTGCTTTATATTTTGAAATGTTGTGGCAGTGAATTTTATCTTGCAGTGATTTTTAATTTAGTTTTGATTTCAGTTTTAGGGACTACCCTAAAGGTTTTGGTTTTCATGCAACAGTTGTTTATCATGCAAGAAAAGTAAAGTGCATTTGCAATAAAGTAAGTTGCAATAAAATAAAAGCGTACCTGGAGGGTCTTCCCGTCATCCCAAGCTGCACTTAAAACACGTGTTAAGGCATTTAAATATTTCAACAAGTACCTAGGTAAAGCTAAGGGAAAGTTTTTGATTGTCTATCAGAGTCCTAATCCTATAGCTAGTCATCTCCTATGACGTCTAGGTTCTTGTATTTTGGTTTAAGGATGATTTTCTTCATCAAAGAAACAATTAAATTCAATTGTTCTTATAAATATCCTATCATATTGAGGAAGTTCTTAAGACGAGTCTTAAACATCTTTTCAATACCTCTAGGATTGTTTTAAGTCCAAGACAATTTAATTAATCAGGTGAAGTAATCACCCGAGATTTAATTAAGTTTTTTTCTTTTGCTCAGTGAACTAGGATGTTTGAATATCCTATGAATGAAGTGACACTTCACCTAATACTCCATTTAGGAGTTATGATAACAAGAGCTTTTAAGGGCAAATTGATGTTTTAGTGATTTGTGTTTTAATTTAATTTTAATTAATGGATTTAAGTTTGGAATAGTGTTCAAGTTGTTTTAGACTTATTTTGAATTCTTTATGTTTTAAGAAATGTTATATTTAATTTAATTTAATTTAATTTAATTTAATTTAATTTAATTTGGTTTAGTTTAATTTTAATTTAATTTTATTTTAATTTTAATTTAATTTTAATTTTATTTTAATTTGATTTTTTATTTTTTATTTTATTTAATTTAATATGTTTTAATTTAATTTAAATTAATTTGATTTAATTTAATTTAATTTTATTTTATTTTAATTTAATTTTATTTTTAATTTTAATTCAATATTTTTTTTTTCATGTTTTAAAGGTGATTTAATTTAATTGTTAAAGTATTAATTTAATTGAAATTTTGGAAGGGTTTAATTTAAATGTTTTAATTTTAATTTAATTTAATGATTAAGTCTTTTAGTATTTTAAATCTTGAGTTTGAATTATCATTTTAATTAGGAATTAAATATTATTGAGGTGATTAATTTAGGGATTCTTAAATTAAAGAACAAATGCTTCTAAATAATATCCCTATTTTAATAATTTCAATTTTTACTAATCTTCCAAATTTAATTAATTAATTGATTAAGGTTTATTCTTAAAAATGATTGATGGGTTTCTACCCTTTAATTATTTAAATTTCAATCATCCAAATCAGATTAGGATAAAATATTTTACTCTTTCATTTTATTAAGCCTAAAGTTTTAATTAAAGGTTGAAAATTTTAATTACCATTTTGCCCTTCAAGCTTAATAATTCCATAACTCACTAAATTGAGCTTAAATGAATTTGAAATTTTTATGTGACTTCACTCACATGTCATTTAAGACTCTAGAGGAGAAAATGTGATTTTTTTGTATTTAATTTATTTATATAATCATTTTTTTTGTGGAAAATAGGGATTTTCAAGGAAAATTAATTAAGATGACCAAGGAAAATTTTCTATCCTTAAAAAAATTATGGGGGACTCCTAATGAATAGAGGACCATTTGGACAAATTTTGGTGATTTTTTTGAATTTTATTTTTTTTATTATAATTATTTTGAATTTTGGAGAATTAATTAATTTAAAAATAGAATAAAGGTTGAAAAATGAATTTTATATTTTAAAAAACTCTCTCTGATATCAGGGAAACAAGAGAACCAATTTTCATAATTTTTTGATTTTTATTTGATTTATTAGAATTATTTTAGTGAAAAGTTTGAAAAATACATTTTTAATATTAAAAAATTACATTAAACCTTTAAAATTCAATATCTTATCCTAGGGACTTAAGAAAAATATTTGGTTTGTTCCTAAGTGTTTAGAATTCAAAATGTAATATTTTGGTAATTTTTTTAATATTTTTGTGATTTTTATTTATTTTTTAATTATTAAAAATATTAAAATAATGATAAAAATCAACTTTTTAAGAAAATTATAATTTTAATTTTCCTAAGTTCCTCTGATATCAGAGAAGCTCCAAAACCAATTTTGTGAATTTTTGAAAAGTATTTTGTGAGTTATGAATTTTTAAAGTTTGATTTCATTCATGGGGCTTAATTAACCCATTTGGTGGGGCTAACCAAGTCCAATTGATCTCAAATTTTTATGTGGTGTTCTCCTATCCCTAGAGGACAGTGGAGAAATGTTTTTAAGTTAATTTGATGAATGGTTAACCCTAATTAATTAAAGTTCAATTTTGGGTGTTTAGGCTAATTAGGGTTGTTCAAAGTGAATTTGCTCAAAAATTATTTTTTCTAGGTCCCTCTGGTCATAAGAAACATCACCGAATTTTCCTAGAATTTATTTCCCAATATGCTAATTATTGGAATTAAAATACTCAAAACAATAACATGAATTTGAAAAATCAATAACTTCTCATAGGGATGGCCTCTGACCTTGGAAAATTCAGGGAATGTTCCAAAGTTCAGAGGCTTCAAAAGCCCTATGGTCTCATGCCATGGTAAATTTCCTATATGCATGGAGAATTGAAATAGTGCAGAGAGTAAATAAATCATTAAAAATAAAAATACTTAATGAAATTACTTGATTTATTTTCCACATTATTCTCCTCTGTTCATTGAGCAAGAGGGTATTTTTATTTTATTTTTACGATTTTTCTACACAAAGTTATGAATTTTTGAAGTTCTGGGTATTTAATAAATAAGAAAAATCCCTATTTTCCTACTTATCCACGCGGCGCCACGCCATCCTCGGCAGCTCCGAAAGGCCACGCGGCGCATTCTAATTCGGCGCCGCCATCCGACTCAGCGCTCCAAGGGCCCGTGGTTCATGTTCCATTGCTCCGTCCGGCGCGATCCTGGCCGTCCACTCGATACACGCGCGATCCAACAGTTCCCAGTCATTGTCTACGACTGGTGTGAACCCGTTACCGTCAACCTTCTAACCCTAATTTCTCACTGGATTCTCAACGGATTTTTGAGTTCTTATGCTCTATGGATTCATCTTGAAGAGACGAACACATCCATATGGTAAACATCCATTGAAATTGACCCAAACTAAATTAAGAATATCTGGAAGTTTGGGAGGAAGAGTGAGTCCATACCTTTGCTCAGAGAAGTGAAGCTTCGATCTGAGAGTTGTGTCACATTCGATTGGGTCCAAGCAAGCTCCAGATGAAGTTCCTTGGCCTGGTGAATTGTCTAGGTATGATTTCGACCAAGCCCGATCACAAAGCTTGGAGGCCGGAAGCAATGGTCGGGCCGGTGAGGGGGCTTTTGCTCGGGAAACTTCTCCTCTTGGTCCGGTGAAGGTGTAGGACCAATCAATTTGGAGATTGGCTCACTGTGGTGAAGTGTCCCGGTTTTGGGCTTGAATTTCAACTCGAAATTGAGCTCACAGAGAGGAAATGGCAGGGGGATTTCAGTGTGGATCAAGTTCTCTATGTGTAGAGAGTGATCTGGGATGATTTTGGCAGGGTTTCCGTAAGTTTTTGTTCAGCACCTCTCATGGCCGAGAGGAGGTGTTGTTTAAATAGGAGAGGGTGGAGGGCCTCCCAGGGGGTTTAAGGCTTGGGATCGACTGCTCCATGCAAGAGAAGAACAGCCATGGTGTTCAATCGGGTCGGGACATATCGACAAGGCGGAATTGAAAAGTTTGGCTCCTCCCAAGGTCTCGGCCATGGTGTTTTCAGGCGATCCAGGTGGCTGGCCGGCAGGCATGGGTCACCCTCAGGTCCAGGTGGGTCAGGGCTGGAGGTTTGTGCAGGCAATTGATCTTTGCCATGTGTAAAGAGGATGGCTTGAAATGGAAAGGGTTCATTTTGGGCTCAAATTGGTCAACCCATGATTTTGGGCTTGGTTCACCTCCCCATGACCTGGTTTTGGGTTGGGTGAATCAGTTGGGTCAGATGCCATGGAGTGGTGAAGTCTCCATCCATGGTGAGGTAGCTAAACTTGGTTTAGTGTGTGACATGGTTATGGTTAAAAAGGCTTAATGAAGGATTAGGAAAGGGGGCCCTCCTTTTGCCATTAATGGCTTGGTCACATGTCAAACCTTCCATGGCTTCATATGGCTTGTAAATGGCTTGCTCATGGCTCCATGTGGCTTGGGACAAAGCTTAGTCATTTACATGAAAAAGGATTTTAGAAATTTTGGTAATTTAGGGGTGATTTGATGGGATTTGGCATATGGCTTGATTTGGAATTATTCCATCATGGATTTAGAACTTAGGAGATGGTTTTATCAAATGGATGATGATAGAGGATTGTCATGTCGGCTTCAAGATGGATTTTGGGCTTTTTGAAATCATTTTGGATGGGCTCTTAGGAAGGCTTAAGGGAATGAGCCTTAAGGTTTAAGAATGAATTCATGGATGGAAATTTTGTAGAAGTTTGGGCCAAATAATTGTTGGGTTTGGTTTAGGGATGTGTCATGAGTGATTTGAAATGAATTTGAGGTGGTTTGGGTTTGAATTGGGTTGAATTTGGGTTCATTTGGTAAATGGGCCAATGTAGGTTAAATTGGGCTAATTTGGGCCAATGTTGGGCTAAGGTTGAAATTGATGTAAAATTAATGTTGGGAAATATTTATGGGAGTGTTTGAAAGAGGTTTTAACTTTGTTTGGGTTTTGGTTTTGGGACTTGGGCTTATTTGGGTTAGGTTTGGGTTTAGGTCAAAATTGGGCTTTTTGGTTTTGGGTTGAATTTGAGTGGGGTTTGGATCCAAATTTTGTCCAAATTATGTTAGTGTTTTGTTTGTGGGTATGTTAGGGAAGGTTTAGAAAAGGTTTGGGGTCAATTGGAGTTGAATTGGTTTGGTTTGGGCTAAGTTTGGGTCATGGGTCCAAATTGGGCTTTAAGGTCAAAAGTGAAATTAGATTCAAATGTCAATCAAATTGGACTTGGATTTAGTCTAGATTGATATTGTAGATATTAAATTGAAGTTTAGAATTGAATTGGACCAAAATTGGGGTCAATTGGGTAGGTTTGGTTTGACATTGGGTTTACTTGGGTTAAGAATGGGCTAAATTGGGGGTTTTGGTAAAAGTGGGGTAAATTGACAAAATTGGCCCATGGTGTAGTTGGACAAAAGGAAATTAAGAATATTTGGGATTTTTTGGAATTTTCTGGGAATTTTCTGAATTTTTGGAATTTTTGGCTAAGACGGGCATTTTGGGTATTTGGAAGGTATTGGGGGGTACTTTTGGAATTTTTCGTATTTTTGGCTATGGATGATCAATTTGATTGGTGAGGAATTGTTCAAGGTTAACTTTGGGGAATTTTTGGGTGATTTGGAAATTTTGGAGGATTTGGGCAATTTTAAGGGTTTTTGGTTGGTTTGATAGGTGTAGGGTCCCCGGGTCAAAAATTGAAATTTTGGAAAAGAAGATTGATCAAATATGAGTGAAATGGAAGCACTTTGGTTGAGCCATGAAGTCATATTAAGCCTATATGAGCCATGAGAGGACTCATTTGAGGCATTCACTATGTTGTTCCTAACCCTCTTGCCGAGGGCTTAGGGGTTAAGGTCCATCCATATGAATTACCTACACGAGTCAAGGGGTCAAGTTGGGTATGGGTGTGGTTTTAGGATTTGGATTGTGTGTGTGAGAGTGTAGAGTGTGAGTGTAGTGATTGTGTAAGTCAACCTTCACCAGACCAAGCCACCCAGGGTGGTCCTAAGGCCAAAGAGTCCTATAAGGAACTCATCCTTTAAACCTTCACATTTGATTTCAACCCTCTAGGTGATTAGGAGTCTACAATCAAGCTTGTGGGGTTTGTAGGGAGGCAAGAAGTGGTTCAAATTTCTAAGGGGTGGGTCCCAATTGTAGTCCTCTAGGACGGTCAAAGGAAAAGCCTAAGGCTAGATCCTAAGCACTAAAGAAGGAAGAGAAGACCTCATAAAAAATGAGGTCAACAGAATGATTGAAACATATAATGGATAAGTGATAGAAACCAATCTTACTTTTGTCACACTAAAGGATAAATTGACAATTTTCTTGATTATTTTAATTTGAAAGAAGATTAAATTAAATGATCCTCAAAGCTAGGAGTTTTATCTTTGGAAGGTGATATTTAATGATTTAAAACTCCTAATCAATAATTCATTAATTTGATAAGAATCATAGTCATATAACTTAACTCTTCTAAAAATTACAAATATACCCATTAAAGTTATAAGGGCTTTGTAATGAGATTAAGCTTAATCAAATTTTACTAATGAGGTTTAGAAAAATAAAATACAAATAATTTTAAACACTTTTGAACAAGTTCACCAAAATTAGTTAAACTCTTTCACAAGTTAAGTTACCCATAAGGGCCCCACTTATATAATTCTCAAATTAAATATCAAGTGATATTTACCCCACCATTTAAGACGACTAAAACATTAATTCACTAAGCATAAGGGTATGAAATGGATGAATCATTTAATAATTATGATAAGCTCAAAATGAACTCAAGAAAGTTCAAAAGGGTGGCAAAATATCTTGGTATCCCTCAGACCTTTTCACAAGCCTTCTAGACATCTTGTAGGACGACTAAGCCTATCATACTCACTAAAGAAAAAAAAAATATTTCTCAAAATGAATAAATAGGACCCACCAAGTTATGACATAGAGTTTTTTAGGTTTATGATGAACCTATCTATAGGCTTTACTTTCATGTAAATTATAAATGTTTATTGCAAGATATTAATATTTCAGGTAGAGGAACAAGAAGACTCGATAGGTACGCTTTTACAAGTTTACAATACCTTCTTTTCAGTACTTCCTTTACTTTACTTTCCTGTTTACAAGCTTTCATGTTAAACAACTAATATCAACATGCAAGAAAACCAAAACTTTTAGGATAGCCACAAAACCAAGAACAAAATTAAAACTAAAATGAAACAAGATAAAATTCACTGCCACAACAGTCAAACTATAAGACAACTCAAAATTTAATCACAAACACAATGAAAATCACAATTGTAACAAAATTAAAACATCTCTATCAGATGATCGGGAATACCTTGGAGGATGCAACCTACGACTGATAATGAGATTTCCCATGATGTAAATGAAAGTATGGAACTCATTAAGTTGAGTTTAGTAAATTCATCTGGACTAAGTAAATCCAAAGATATTAGTGGTGTCGAAATGATAGAACCGTGGGATCCTAACCGACATTGTTATAATCAACTTTAATATTCCCCTAAATAAGACATTAAAACACCTCAATTCAAAATTTTCAAAAATATAATACTCCTCTTTTCTTTTTTATGAACAATTTTTAAATTGAACCAGCTGCGACGAGGAGCTTGGAGCATCCATAGTGGGGAGCACAACCATCTTCAATAGAAAAACTCCTTAGAACTAAACAACAAGCCATAGAACTTCGAGGTAGCTCACCTAGTGCAACATAAAGCCTCAATTTATCTCTTTAGGCTTTTGCACATTGTGCATTATAAGCCCTAACTCGTCTTAGGTTTCGAGGCTATAATCAGATATGACATAAATCCTTCTATCTTCTAGGCTATTCTCAAAACTTATATTAAGTGAATATAAGCCCTAAATAATAAAATTGGCAGGATAAAACATCAAATAAATATCCTAAATCGAAGCCAAATCATAGGTTAGTCGGGAAGGTACCAAGATTCCTATTGGATCCATGTCCTTCCCCTAGCTTTCTCTTCCATTGGGTTCCCATGATAAATGCTCCGAAATTTGTGCTACTCAACTATTAAATTTCCCACTATCACATTTTCTTGAAGATCCTAACCTTTGGAAGTCATGAATGCAATATTTCCTGTTCTTTATCAAAAGTTTTGTTAGGTTACTTCGGTTATCTAAGATGTAATTAACTATAAGGGTTTGTCCTTATAGGAAACTTATAGACCACATTTTAATATAAACCATATTTAATTCCTTTAAATTATATAGGGGAAATTATCGGTCAACATAAATAGTTTGCAGAGCAAATAGATGTCTTGAATTCTTTAGTTTATTTAATCAAGCCTCACCACCAAGCAATGTATCTATTTTTCAGGATAGATACACGTCTTGCGGAGAAGTGCTCGATTATTTAAACTATTGATTCTATGGGATCAGTTTGATTTTATATTTTCAAAAATTAAAAATCATATTTTCTAAATATATATATATATATATATATATTAAATCTTTATTCCTAAACCCTTTACGCTGTCGAAAATTTTTTGGCGACTCCGCTGGGGATTAGTTTCTCTCGTTATTTAGATGAGGAAATGCCATATTCATACTTTTGTAATGAGTTCATGTTCCTCATGAATCAGATTACCATTCTTCCATTGACATATTTTACTCATTTCATTCTTGGGAAAGTACGATCGAGTTTCCTCAATTTCAGGACTTGCTGTTTGAATCATCTTTAAACAGAAGGGTTCAATAATCTTTTAGGATTCTTCTTAATTTTTGTGGGGTCAGACCCCCGATAGGCATGTTGGCGAACAAGTTTCATAAGGGTAATGTGCTTCGTGAAGGAGATCCCTGACGGGGTCCCACACTTCACCTCCTCTTTGCGCCTCTCGGGTTTAGTCCTGTTATGGGCAGATTGACCCATTCCTTCTTAAATCTTATAACCCCTTTTAACGAACATATGAAAATCAAAACATGATAAATGATCAACTAAAATTAAATAAGATAAAATTATGCCCAGTTCACAGAATGACCTTTTTCATAGTGTTTGGGCTATGATTAAAGGATTTAAGCCTCCGCTGACTTTCATAATGTTTCTTTCAATAGTCACGATGTCGACCCATACGCTAACTTTATCTTGCAACTTGCCCACCTTCTGCAAGTTCCGTCTTGCAACACTAATGATTCAATTCAATACCGGCTTCAATGAGCTTGAAGTTGTACTTGGCAAAGTCCCGTTCATTGTCATGACAACTGCCACCCTGGAGGTTCAGGAACCATCTGCTGAGTTCGACCTAAACTCCCACGAAGATTTCCCTTTTGCTATGAAGGTGAAGGTTTCTACAGCCCCCGTCAAGGCAGTCATCTCCGTGCCTAGGAGAGTTGTCACCCATACTGCTACCGGTTTTTCTGTCATCACACCTACTTTCCCATCTACCAAAGGAAAGGAAATTCTGCATGAAGAAGATTTGGATAATGCCTTTCTTGCTCCACCGTCAGTCTTTGAGATTGGTTCTAGTTCTAGAATTTCGCTGCCAACTGGGTCTCAAAGGAGGAACCATAATGGTAAGATTCTCAAAGCCACAAGGGTACAAGCTGTAAGTCTGCCAGTGATTGTTGAAATTCCTCAGCAGGAGGAACTCGGTTTACGGAAGACCTCTCCTCTCCCTCGAGGGAGTAGGTTCCACCTGTTGATTGATACTACCGGAGATGAAAGCCTCCACAAGATTGTTACTACACTTCCATCACCACATGAGGTAGAGGCCCACAGCCATCACCCGAGTTCACATCCTTATCTAAAGGTTAGCTGAAAAGAAGGATGTTTTGTTGCTAAGCTCCTCAAGAGGATGGGATGTGTAATATCCCTTGAAATAAAGAATGAAATTCTAAATATGGAGAGACCCGTCAAAGTGTCCTTCAAACAACGTTTAGGGAGACATGTTAATACCGCTACTACATATGATATTATTGTCATTCTGACACCCGTAGTGCACAGATCAGTCAAGTCTCAACTGGGTCCGAGAGTATCATCTACCGATGATTATGGGAAATCCAAGGAGAGAGGAATAAGAGATGATTATTTCCTTCTATACATGGCCTACACCCTAGGGAGCACGCTTCTCCTCATCACTCTGATGTCCCCGTCAAGACACCCCGTCTCAAGACATCGACTCTTAAGAGGAAAGTGTGGTTACTGAAGGACTTTACACCAGTGCATTCTGAGAGGTTCGTGGATCAAAAAATGTATCCAAAGTCTGATGTTCTTGTAGCCACTACCACAGTTGCTCCTGAGTCAGTTGTAGAGAGAAGTGATAGCCGAGGGAAGTTTACGGATCTCAAATTGATTAAAGAGAAAATAATAGATGATAAAGTT
Organism: Papilionanthe hookeriana x Papilionanthe teres; assembly: GCA_022702705.1. Classification (NCBI taxonomy): domain Eukaryota; kingdom Viridiplantae; phylum Streptophyta; class Magnoliopsida; order Asparagales; family Orchidaceae; genus Papilionanthe; species Papilionanthe hookeriana x Papilionanthe teres. The sequence continues at coordinate 64,597,008 of CM040436.1, forward strand.
TGAAGGCTCCGAGTAGAGATTTCAGAATTAGCTAAACAATAAGGGATGGATATTGATGATGAAGATTACTTCCTATCAGACTACATGGAAGAAGTGTTCATTGAGGTTAATGTGGCCGAGACCATGTCCACGTTATCTGCACATGAATCTCCTAGCGAGGAGAATGCCGCGGATGATCTTCAGGGGGTCATACTGACAAGAGATGAACAGATTATTCTTCTGTAAAAGAGGACGGAGGAGATGACTGCCGCCATGTCTTCCATGGCTACACTCTACGAACAATCACAGTCATGACCATCAGCATCTCCGGAAATTAAATAACCCAAAATCATACACATCATGGATGAAAGAATAGAAGTAGCTTCTACCAAAGAAGACGAACCACCGGGTAAGGATCTAAATCCGATCCTACCGGAAGAGGATATTAAACAAATAGTAGAACAACTAGTTTTTGAGGCCTTGGCTCAGTCCAAAGGTGGAGCATTAGTTTCAAGGGGTAGGCCCTACCTGGAGGAATTTGATGCCGTGACTTACCCCAAAGGCTTCGTGCCTTTGACTTTCAAGACATTTGACGGGACAGGGAATCCTCGTCAGCACATAACACACTTCAGGGCTAATTGTTGCAACATAGGAGGAAGTGAAGCTCTATTGTTCCGACAGTTCGCCAACAGCTTTTCAAGGATAGTGTTCATTTGGTATGCCGAGCTTCCCAACGGATCAGTGAAGACAGAAATGGAGAATATGTTCGTAAAGAAATTTACTGGTGTGCAACACCATGTTACTATAAGAGACCTCGTAGTAATGCGAAAGAAGCCCAATGAGACTCTAGTTGACTACATTATGAGATGCAAAAATTTAAACATGAAGTGTGAGCCTCAGTTACAGGAACAACGCGTGATCAAGATACTACTGAAGAGTATCCAAGGTCCGGTGGCTTTCATGCTTAAGGGTCTCACCATTAAATCTTTCAGGAAGCTACTCAGCAATGCTAGTAGCTTACAAGAGGAAGTCAAGCATATGGAGTCTACAGAGAAAGCAGAGAAAACAAGACCATCCATAGCATATGAAAAGATATCTAGCATAGTGGAAAGGGTCGACAAATAAAAATAGCCGATGAGAATTCAGGTTGAGCAGTCACTGCAGTAGCACAGTCAGCTTCCACAGTAAAGTCAGTCTCAAGAGTATGGTTAGCCTCGTTCACGATAGAGCAACCAGTCTGATCAGTAGCAAAGACCGTACAGGATGGATGGACCTGACAATGTCAAAATGGCTACGCCAGAACTACTTCTTCAAGGATGATGATGTTGCAAAGATGTTCCAAAACTTAACAAAGAAGCCCGAGTTCAGATTGCCTGAGCTGAAGAAGCAGGAAAAGATGAACAAGAATGATCAACCAAACTTTTGTCCCTATCACAGGTTGCTTGGACACACAGTAGAAGAATGCTTCAATTTGGATTGGCTCGAGATGAATTAGAAGAAAGGAAATATAACGATACCGAATGAATATTTGAAAAAACCTGAAATAAGTTCTATAAATATGATTTCCACTGAGCCAATCACTCTGATAGATACATATGATGACAAGGGTAGATGGAGTACAATTTAGAATGAGCTCAAGACAGTCTTGAATCACATCTAGTCAACTTTAAAGAAAACAGCTGCCCGGAATCTAACACCAGTCCAGTCCAAGATAAATACTTCACCAAGGAGACTACCACAGCAGGAAAGAAGGAAGAAGGATATCGTGAATGTAGTTAAGGATGATAGCGTTGTTGACCTCATTTTTGATGAGGTCTTCTCTTCTTCTCTTTAGTACTTAGGATCTAGCCTTAGGCTTTTCCTTTGACTGTCTTAGAGGACTAGAATTGGGACCCACCTTTTAGAAATTCAAACCACTTCTTAACTCCTCGCAAACTCTACAAACTTGACTATAGACCTCTAATCACCTAGAGGGTTGAAATCAAATATGGAAGTTTAAATGGTGAGTTCCTATAGGACTCTTTGGCCTTAGGACTGCCTTGAGTGGCCTGGTCTGGTGAAGGGGCTGACTTACACACACACTACACTTCCACACACCTCCTAAAACTACACCCATACCTAACTTGACCTCCTAACTCATGTAGGTGATTCACATGGATGGTCCTTAACCCCTAAGCCCTCGGCAAGAGGGTTAGGAACAACATAGTGAATGCCTCAAATGGGTCCCTTCATGGCTCACATGGGCTTGACATGGCTTCATGGCTCAACCAAAATGACTTCTTTCCACTTACATCCACCCAATCTTCAATGTTCCAAATTTTCAATTTTTGACCCCCGGGACCCTACACCCGCTTAGCCTACCCAAAACCCACGAATTTACCCAAATTTCTCAAAATTTCCAAATTATCCAAAATTCTCCAAAATCATTCCCAAACATTTCCACATCACTTAAATTGATCATCCATACCCAAAAATACCAAAAATTCCAAGAAAACCTCCCAATACCCTCCAAATACCCAAAATACCCCTCTTGGCCAAAAAATCCAAAAATTCAGAAAATTCCCAGAAAATTCCAGAAAATCCTAAATATTACCAATTTCATTTTGTACAACTACACCATGGGCCAATTTTGTCAATTTACCCTACTTTTGTCAAAACCCCCAATTTGACCCATTTTAACCCAAAGTGAACCCAATGTCAAACCAAACCTACCCAATTTACCCCAATTTTGGTCCAATTCAATTCTAAACTTCAATTCAATATCCCCAATACCAATCTAGACCAAATCCAAGTCCAATTTGATTGACATTTGGATCCAATCTCACTTTTGGCCTTAAAGCCAAATTTGGACCCATGACCCAAACCTAACCCAAACTCACCCAATTCAATTCCAATTAACCCCAAATATTTTCTAAATATTCCTTAACATTCCCACAAACAAAATACTAACATGATTTGCACAAAATTTAGACCCAAACCCCACTCAAACTCAACCCAAAGTTAAAAGGCCCTATTTTGACCTAAACCCAAACCTAACCCAAATGAGCCCAAACCCCAAAATCAAAGCCCAACCAAAGTCAAAACCTCTTTGAAACACTCCAATAAACATTTCTCAACATTGATTTTATATAAATTTCAACCCTAGCCCAACATTAGCCCAAGTTAGCCCAATTTGACCTACATAGGCCCACTTACCAAATAAATCCAAATTCAAACCAATTCAACTCCAAATCACACCAAATTGATTCCAAGCCCTTCATAGAACATCCCTAAACCAATTATGACATTTATTTGACAAAGTTCTTCACAAAATCTTTACCCAAATGCCCATCCTAAAATCAAAAAGCCCATTTCCCTTAAACTTTCCTAAAAGCCCACTTCACCACATCCAAAGGCCCAAAATCTACCCTAAAGCCCACATGACATCTTCATTTGTCATCCACTTAATTAAAGCCATTACCTAAGTCCTAAATTCACCATCAAATTATTCCAAATCAAGTTTCATGCAAATTTCCATCAAATTACCAAAAATTCTTAAAACCCATTTTCATGAAATTGACCAAACCTTTTCCCAAGCCAAAGGTGAGCCATGCAAGCCATGGACAAGCCACATGAAGACATGGAAGGCTTGACATGTGATCAAGCCATTAATGGCAAAAGGAGGAGCCCCTTTCCTAATCCTCCTTAACCCCTTTTTACCTTAAGCATGTCACACACTAAACCATGTTTAGCCACCTCATCATGGATAGAGACCACACCACTCTCCCTTGGCCGACCTAACCGATCCTCTCAGCCCAAAATCAGGCCATGGGGAGGTGCACCCAACCCAAACCAATGGGTTGACCAAATTAAGGCCAAAATGACCCCCTCCCCATTCCATTTTAATTCAAAGCCTTTACACATGGCAATTGCCAATTGATTGCACAAACCTCCAACCCTGACCCACCTGGACCCGAGGGTGACCCATGCCTGCCGGCCAGCCGCCTGGATCACCGGAAAACACCATGGCCGAGACCTTGGGAGGAGCCAAAGTTTGGAATTCCCACTTGCTGAGCTGCCCCATGCCAAATGGTCACTATGGCTGTTCTTCTCCTTACCAGAGCAGCTGATCCCATGCCTCAACTCCCTCTGGAAGGCTCTCCAGCCTCTCCTATTTAAACCCCTCACCCTCACAGCCATGGAGGAGAGTTACAAAAACCTTGCCGAAACTCTGCCAAAATTGTTCCAAACCCTTCTCCACCCTTAGAGCAGTTGAGCCCCAGTGTCAATTTGCCCTAATCCCCACTGATAAAATCCAATTTCCCAACTGAAATTCCACCCAAAACCAGGACTCTTCTCCACGAGTGAGCCAATCCCCAAATTGATTGGTTCTACACCTTCACTGCACCAAGGGAAGATGTCCACCAGCAAAAGCCCCATCTCCGAGCCACCCAGTTGCTCTAGCCTCCAAGCTTTGTGATCGGGCTTGGTCGAAATCACACCTAGACAATTCACCAGACCGGCGGACTTCATCCGGAGCTTGCCGGGATCCAATCGAAGGTGCAACAACTCTCAGATTGAAGTCACACTTCTCTGAGCAAAGGTATGAGCTAATTTTTCATCCCGAGCTTCTAGAGATTCTCCATTTCGAATGCTTTAATTTCAATGCATGATAGCCGTATAGATGTGTTCGTCTCTTCAAGACGAATCCATAGAGCATAAGAACATGAAAATCCATTGAGTATCGAGTGAGATCTTAGGGATTTAGTGTGGACGGCTCTCGGGTGAGGACGCTCGGGGACGATGAGCGGATGCCGTCCATTCAATACACGCGCGGACGAACGGCTCAGATGGCGTCGGACCAGAAGACGGTACAAGAAGCGCGGGGCCCGGGCTGCTGACTCAGGTGGCGGCGTCGAATGGGAGCGCGACACGCGGCGTTTCGGAGATGCCGAGGATGAGTTGGCGCCGCGTGGATAAATAGAAAATTAGGGTATTTTTTGATTTATTTAATTCCCTAAACTTCAAAAATTCATAACTCGTGTAGAAAAATCGGAAAAACAAAATAAAAATACCCTCTTGCTCGGTGAACGTAGGAGAATAATGTGGAAAAGAAATCATTTAATTTCATCAAGTATTTTATTTTTTATAATTTATTTACTCTCTCGCATACTTTTAATTCTCCATGCATGTATATAATTCACCATGGCATGAGACCATAGGGCTTTTGAAGCCTCCGAATTTGGGAACATTCCCCGAATTTTCCAAAGTCGAGGCCATCCCTATAAAAAGTTATTGATTTTTCAAAATCATGTTGTCATTTTGAGTATTTTAATTCCAACAAATAGCATGTTGTGAAATAAATTCTAGGAAAATTTGGTGATGTTTCTTATGACCAGAGAACCCTAGGAAAAATAGGTTTTGACTTAGTTCATTTAAAACAACCCTAATTGGCTTAAACACCCAAAATAGGTCTCTAATTAATTAGAGTTAACCATGCATCAAATTGACTTGAAATCAATTCTCCACTGACCTTTAAGATCAGAGGAATCCACCATAAAAGTTTGAGGTCAATTGGACTTGGTTAGCCCCACTAATTGGGTTGATTAAGCCACTTAGCCATTTTAAACTTTAAAAATTCATAACTTTTAAAATACCTTTCAAAAATTCACCAAATTGGTTTTGGAGCCTTTCTGATATCAGGGGAACCTAAGAAAATTAAAATTTCAATTTTCTAAAAAAGTTGATTTTTAATAATATTTTAATATTTTTAATAATTAAAAAATAATAAAAATCACAAAAATAATAAAATTCACCAAAATATCACATTTTGAATTCTAATCACTTAGGAACAAACCCCATATTTTTCTTAGGTCTATTTAATGAGATATTAAATTTTAAAGCCCTAAGGTAATTTTAAAATTAAAAATATATATATTTCTAGTATTTTCACTAAAATAATTATAATAAATCATAGAAAAATCAGAAAATTGCAAAATTTGCTTCTCTGGTTTCCTTGATATCAGAGAGATTTTTGAAAAATATAAAATTTATTTTTCAACATTTATTTTATTTTTAAATTAATTAACACTCCAAAATTTAAAATAATTATAATAAAAATAATATAATTTAAAAAATCACCGAAATTGGTCCAAGTGATCCTCTGGTCATTAGGAATGTCCCCAAATTTTCTTAAGGACAGAAACTTTTCCTTGGTCATGTTATTAAATTTTCCTTGAAAATCTATATTTTCTACCAAAAATAATTATATAAATAAATTAAATACAGAAAAATCACATTTTCTCATCTCATGTCTTTATTGACATATGAGTGAAGTTACATAAAAATTTCAAGTTCATTTGAGTTCAATTTAGTGAGTTATGAAATTATTAAGCTTAAAGGGTAAAGTGGTAATTAAATTTTTTTTAACCCTTAATTAAATCTTTAGGTTTAATAAAAAAAATTAACAAGTAAAATATTTGATCCTAATCTGATTTGGATGATTGAAATTTAAATGATTAAAGGGTAGAAACCCATTAAGCAATTTTAAAATGATTAAACTTTAATTAAATGATGGATTAAATTTGGAAGAATAATAAAATTGGAATTATTAAAATAGGGATATTATTAGGAAGAGATTTATTCTTTAATTTAAAAATCCCTAAATTAATTATCTCATTAATATTCAATTCTTAATTAAAATGATAACTCAAATTTAAAATATAAAAAGACTTAATCATTAAACTAAAATTAAATTATTAAACTCTTTAAAAGAATTTCAATTAAAATTAAAAATAAAATTAAATTAAAATTAACTTAAATTAAATAAAATAAATTAAATTAAATTAAATTAAATTAAATCAAATTAAATTAAATTAAATGAAAAAAATAAATCAAATTAAATTAAATTAAATTAAATTAAATTAAATTAAATTAAATTAAATTAAATCAAATTAAATTAAATTAAATTAAATTAAATTAAATTAAATCAAATTAAATTAAAATTAAATCAAATCAAATTAAATTAATTTAACATCAAATCAAACTCAATTGAATTAAATTAAATTAAAATTAAAACTCAATTAAATTAAATTAAATTAAATTAAATTGAATTAAATAACAACACCTAAAACAGAAAGAAATTAAATATAAAGCAACTTGAACACTATTCCAAATTTAAACCCTTTAACTTAAATCAAATCATTTGAATACCAATTTACCCTCGAATGCTTTGGTTATTATAACTCCTAAATAGAACATTAAATGAAATGTTACTTCACTTATAGGATATTCAAATGTCCTAGTTCACTGAGTAAGATAACAACAAAACTTGAACTCTCGGACGATTAATTCATTTGTATAATTAAACCCATTTGGACTTAAAACAATCCTAGAAAATATTGAAAAGATGTTTAAGATTATTCTTAAGCACTTCCTCAATATGATAGAACATTTATAAGAACAATTGGACTTAATTGTTCTTTGATGAAGAAAATCGTCCTTAAACCAAAACACAAAGAACCTAGACGTCATAGGAGATGACTAGCTATAGGATTAGGAATTTGGTAGAAAATCATAACCCTTCCCTTAGCTTTACCTAGGAATTTGCTTAAATATTCTAATTGTGTTTTAAGTGTAGCTTGGGATGACGGGAAGACCCTCCAGGTACGCTTTTATTTTATTGCAATTTACTTTCTTGCAATTTACATTATTGCAATTTATTTAACTGCATTGCACTTACCTTTCTTGCATGATAAACAACTCGTTGCATGAAAACCCACACCTTTAGGATAGTCCCTAAAACTGAAACCAAAATTAAGTTAAAAGTCATTGCAAGATAAAATTCACCGCCACAACATTTCAAAATATAAAACAACTCAAAATTTAATCACAAAGAGAACACAAAACTACAATTACAACTAAATTAAAACGTCCTGTTGGATGATCGGGAATACCTCGGATGATGTAACCTACGTGTTGCTAACGAGATTTCCCACGGTCTAAATGAAAGTGTGGAACTCATTCGGCTGAGTTTAGCAAATTCATCCGGACTAAGTGAATCCGATAAAAGTAATGATGCCGAAGGATGGAACCGTGGGATCTTAACCGGTGTCGTTATAATCAACTTTAAGATTTGTTTTAATTAAAATATAAAAAATACTTGGAAATCAAGATTTTCTCTAAACCAAAACACTTTTCTCATCCCCTGATTTATAATTTCTAAAACTAAACCTCTGCAACAACAAGGAGCTCGGAGCATGGTGGGCAGCACGGCCATCGTCATCAGCAAAACCTGAGTCTACTTCAGCAAAACTTTCCTAGAACTAAACAACAAAGCCATAGGACTTCGAGGTAGTTTGCCTAGTGCAACATAAACCCTCAACCTTTGTTAGGCATTTGCATGATCGGGTCATGTAAATTAAGCCCTAACCGGTTTTAGGATTCCGAGGTAGTCGTTCGATACGACATAAACCTTCACATCTTCGAGGCTATTTGTGTGATTTTATCATACAAATATAAGCCCTAATTAATTAAAATTGGCAAGATCAAAACATTTAAATAAACATTAGAACTTTCCTAAATCCAAGCTAAACAATAGGATAGTCGGGAGATTACCGAAGTTCGCTTCGAATCAGTGATTTCTCCTACTTTTCTTCCTTTGGATTCCCAAAACAAAATGTTCCAAACTTGATCCATTCCCTATTGAAATTCCAAATTTCAATCCTTTGAAAATCTTAAACTTTGAAATTCTTGAGAGCAGAATTATTGATTATTATCGAGAGTTTTCTTAGGTGATTCCCATCACTTAAGATGTAATTAACTATAGGGGCTTGCCCTTATAGGGAATTTTAAAGAACCCAGGTAATATAAACCCCGTTTAATGTTTTCATATTAAGCAGGGAATTTTGTCGGCTTATAAAATTGGTTCGCAGACCAAACGGATGTCACAAATCTTCTAGTTTATTTAATCGAGCCCCACCGTCAGCAGGTGTGTCTATCCTTAGGGATAGATACACGGTTTGTGGTGCGGTGCTCGTTTATATAAACTATTTGGGATGTGAGATCGGTTTAATCTCATATCTTAAAACCTTCAAATTTAAAATTATTTTCAAAATCAAATACTACTTTTCAAATTATTTATTTTAATTAAATTAAAAATTCGCCGACAGCTTCTGTTAGGCGACCCCCCCTTTTAAAATAACACACAACCTAAAAAATATGCCGACAGATTTCTGGCGACTCCGCTGGGGACAATTCCTCTCTCCATTTTAATCAAATAATTCTGCTTTCAAAAATCGGTAGTGTATCCATGTCCCTAATGGATCAAACTACCATTCTTTTCGTTGGAATACTATGTTCATTTCTACCGTGAACAAGTATAGCCAACATTCTCTCGGATTTAGGAGCCACTCGTTTAGACACCCCTAAACGGAGAGGTTCCGAGATCCTTTTACCTCATTCCCGAGGTGGGGTGGACCCCAATAGGTGTTAGTTTAGGAATGATCCTTCGAGTCAAGAAGTCTTGCTTAAGACTTTCTTTTCCTTTCCAACTCGAATCGGATTCCTTACCTTCTCTACACCTTTGAACATTCCGTTCTAAATAAACAAACCCTCTAATAAGTGACCCTTTTAACAAATGATTCCTTCTTATAAATACATGAACAAGAATGAGTTCGGACTCTTTTTAATTTCTTTCTTCTCGTCCTAAAGAAAAGAAGCATAGCTTGGGACTGACAACCAGAATCTACCCTACAGAAATGGAAGCCCCGAAGCTGATTTTCTCCTTCACCAACGGACTAGACTTCGCTGTCTATAAGGATGAGCTGCCCGACAATGGGATCATCCGATTTGGACAAGGATTTGAAAACACGAATGTCAAGGTCACCGACGTCTCCCTCTTTGCACTGACGAACAAGGTATCTGAAGCTGAGGAACCGCTGCTTGAGTTCAACCTTAGGTCGACCCAAGAGTTTCCTCCCCGCAAAGGATCCCGACTAGGAGGAGTACCGCCGTCCGCAGAGGACCGTTCTTACTACCCCCACCGGTCTAGTTGTTTCGCACCTACCCCGACTTCGCCAAATCAAAGGGGAAAGAAATCCGTAACTATGGTAAACCCGTTACCGTGGAGGGTACGGATCTTCTCGTAAGACCTTCTCGTTTTCGAAATCGGGTCCGGTTCAAAGATTCCGTCACCGACAAGGACCCAAAGAAGAAACGAAGTAGAAGGATCGCCAGAGAAGCCGCAGCTGCCGAGATTGCTTTCCTGGAGGAAATTCCGAAGCGCGCGAATATACACCGCTACCGAATATACACTCGCACCGTAATATACACCGCCGCTCGACTACATACCACTTTTGGGAGGAAGCGAGTTCCATCCCCTCTCCGCCGTAGAGGATGAGGAGAATGTTCGCAAGATTGTCGCCACATTACCTCGCCCCGCATACTACAACGATAGCCGCAAGAAAAGAACTAGAACTACGCCGTTTGCTCGACCGCAAACTTTGGTAGAAAAGTTAGCAAGGAAGGAAAACCGCCCGTATCGGAGATTCTACGAAGGATAGGGCGGGTGCCGCTCAAATCCCGTCTTGGGCCCCGAGTAGAGCCCGCCGTCATGACGTAAAAGCCAAGCAAGAGAATGAAGGCTAGTCCGCCCGTCGTAGTCTCGGGATTGCAGACTAGGGAGGATACCACCTTCCAAGCATTTGGCCGACGCACCATCCGGTCCTAGACCTTCCGCCGCTAGAAGGATGGTATGGCGTCCCACTACTGGGCAGTTGAGATTGAAACAACAGCCCGAGAAAGAAAGTCTCGCCAGGAGGCTGGAATCTGAAGAAAGTGCTACTGCGATAAAGGGAACTCGTGAAAAAGGGACCCGGCAGCTATCGCATGACAACCGCAAAGACACACAGAAAGCCCCACTGGAAGATGCCATGGAAAAGTTGAGAACCGATATCCGACGGTTGGCAAAAGAAAGAGAAGAAAAGTTCGGAGATGAGATCGATTCATCGGAGTTCATGGACGACGAATATGCGTAAATCAATATGGTCGAGACACGAGCTTCATCGCCTTCGCAAGGTGCTCCTGCAGCGCGCAGAAGAGAGGAGCCGGAACCGATGAGAAGACAGCTTCGGGAAAAGGACGACACGATCGCTCAAATGGCAAAAAGGATGGAAGAGATGGCCGTAGCTCTGGCCACTCTCCAGAGTCAAGTACAACCACATAGAGAGACACCCCCAGAGGTCATTCACATTGTAGACGAAGGAAAGGAGATTACATCCGTCAATGGGGATGATCAGCTGAAAAAGGATACAACACAAAGTATGATCCCTGAAAAGGATATCAAGAACTTGGTAGAACAGCAAGTGCGAGAAGCCTTAGCACAATCGAAGAACGGGACATCCATTCAGATGGGTAGACCTTACCCAGAAGAATTCGATGCTGTCCAATACTCGAAAGGCTTCGTACCACCTCTGTTCAAGACCTTCGACAGAACCGGGAACCCCCAACAGCATGTTGCACACTTTCGTGCCAGTTGTTGCAATGCCGACAGGAGCGATGCGTTACTCTTTCGACAGTTCGTCAGCAGTCTGTCAGGAATCGCCTTCGAGTGGTATGCAGAATTACCCAATGGCTCGGTGAAGACATTCTCAGAGCTAGAGAGCCTCTTCATCAAGTGATTCGCCGGAGCTCAGCACCACATCACTATAGGTGATTTAGTGGTAGAGAAACAAAGGCCGAATGAAACTTTGGTGGATTACATACTTCGATGGAGAAACTTGAGCATGAAGTGTGAACCACAACTGCAAGAACAACATGCAGTCGGCATCTTGCTTAAAAGCATTCACGGCCCGATAGCACTTCTCCTCAAAGGATTCACTATTAAGACTTTTGAGAAGTTGTTAAGCAAGGCCGGAAGCTTGCAAGAAGAGGCGAAGCAATTAAGTTTTGCCGACAAGACGGACAAGCAGAAGCCGGTGAAGACCTTCGAAAAGAAATCCAGGATCATTGCAGCAGTTGATAAAGGCAAGCAACCGATGCAAATACCACCGGAACGGCCGCAAAGAACCACAACAGAATTACCAAGCAACCCCGGTCCAGCTATCGGCCGTCTCCGCGAGTATGAACAACCGTCTCGTCCGCAACGTACATTGAGGGACCTTCGAGCAAGGGAATATCCGTTCAAGAATGAAGCAGCATCGAAAATGTTCCGTAGTCCGATGAAGACTCCGCATTTCCAGCCGCCGAACCTAAAAGACCAGAGGAAGTCAACAAGAACGGTGATCCCAACTTTTACCCCTACCATCGGATGCTTGGGCACAAGATAGAAGATTGCATTACCTTTAAAAGTTGGCTCAACGACAACCTTCGGAAAGGAAATATAACAATCCCGAAGGAGTACATGAAGGAACCCCAGAAAGGAGGTTCCGTCAATGTTATCTCAACCGATCCCGTCATTCCGATAGATCCCTATGCAACCGACGATGGATGTACTACCGCCTGGACGAGATCTTCGAAGAAGATTTTAGACAGCATCCGAACCGCTTTGGTGCGAGCTTCAATTCAGAGTTTAAGACCTGTTAAACCGGTACTATCACTTGCGATAGAAGAACCACCTCAACAGGAGACAATCGAAGAAAAGAAGAAAATTGACGAAGAAGAGGGGACCGAGACTCCTAAGGCTAGACTAGGGGCTGCTTATCCTAGGATATTTATTTTCGATTCGGGGGAGAAATCCCTCGAACCTCTAATTTTGTATGATTATCTGCTCACTTCGGTGGGATCATATAATGATAAGGGTGATAGCGTTGGCTACGTTTTGACTGTTTCCAACGATTACGTAACTAGCGACAATCCGGACATCGACTTCGATACCAACAACAATTCTCAAATCATACACGATCTCAACGAGCAAAATAACGAAGAAGACATCCATCAAGGAGGCTACGAGAGTTCAACAAGCAACGGATCTATCTGTGAGTTTCGAGGAGCTCCAGTTACGATAGAATTAGAGCCTTCAGATTTTAAAGATAATCCGGAAGAGCCTGTCATTCCGATTCAGGAGGAGACACCGACAAGTTCAACACTAGATTCAGAAGAAATTACAGAAGTCAACTTGAGAAGTGGAAAAGTTCTACCTCCAAGAATGGGTCCATAGGGCTCTTGAAGCCTCTGAATTTGGGAACATTCCCTGAATTTTCCAAAGTCAGAGGCCATCCCTATAAAAAGTTATTGATTTTTCAAATTCATGTTGCTGTTTTGAGTATTTTAATTCCAACAAATAGCATGTTGTGAAATAAATTCTAGGAAAATTTGGTGATGTTTCTTATGACCAGAGAACCTTAGGAAAAATAGGTTTTGACTTAGTTCATTTAAAACAACCCTAATTGGCTTAAACACCCAAAATAGGTCTCTAATTAATTAGAGTTAACCATGCATCAAATTAACTTGAAATCAATTCTCCACTGACCTTTAGGATCAGAGGAATCCACCATAAAAGTTTGAGGTCAATTGGACTTGGTTAGCCCCACTAATAAGGTTGATTAAGCCACTTAGCAATTTTAAACTTTAAAAATTCATAACTTTTAAAATACCTTTCAAAAATTCACCAAATTGGTTTTGGAGCCTCTCTGATATCAGGGGAACCTAAGAAAATTAAAATTTCAATTTTCTAAAAAAGTTGATTTTTAATAATATTTTAATATTTTTAATAATTAAAAAATAATAAAAATCACAAAAATAATAAAATTCACCAAAATGTCACATTTTGAATTTTAATCACTTAGGAACAAACCCCATATTTTTCTTAGGTCTATTTAATGAGATATTAAATTTTAAAGCCCTAAGGTAATTTTAAAATTAAAAATATATATATTTCTAGTATTTCCACTAAAATAATTATAATAAATCATAGAAAAATCAGAAAATTGCAAAATTTGCTTTTCTGGTTTCCTTGATATCAGAGAGATTTTTGAAAAATATAAAATTTATTTTTCAACATTTATTTTATTTTTAAATTAATTAACACTCCAAAACTTAAAATAATTATAGTAAAAATAATATAATTCAAAAAATCACCAAAATTGGTCCAAGTGATCCTCTGGTCATTAGGAATGTCCCCTTATTTTCTTAAGGACAGAAACTTTCCCTTGGTCATGTTATTAAATTTTCCTTGAAAATCTCTATTTTCTACCAAAAATAATTATATAAATAAATTAAATACAGAAAAATCACATTTTCTCCTCTCATGTCTTAATTGACATATGAGTGAAGTTACATAAAAATTTCAAGTTCATTTGAGTTCAATTTAGTGAGTTATGAAATTATTAAGCTTAAAGGGTAAAGTGGTAATTAAATTTTTTTTAACCCTTAATTAAAACTTTAGGTTTAATAAAAAAAATTAACAAGTAAAATATTTGATCCTAATCTGATTTGGATGATTGAAATTTAAATGATTAAAGGGTAGAAACCCATTAAGCAATTTTAAAATGATTAAACTTTAATTAAATGATGGATTAAATTTGGAAGAATAATAAAATTGGAATTATTAAAATAGGGATATTATTAGGAAGAGATTTATTCTTTAATTTAAAAATCCCTAAATTAATTATCTCATTAATATTCAATTCTTAATTTAAATGATAACTCAAATTTAAAATATTAAAAGACTTAATCATTAAACTAAAATTAAATTATTAAACTCTTTAAAAAAATTTCAATTAAAATTAAAAATAAAATTAAATTAAAATTAAATTAAATTAAATAAATTAAATTAAATTAAATTAAATGAAATAAATTAAATCAAATTAAATTAAATTAAATTAAATTAAATTAAATTAAATTAAATCAAATCAAATTAAATTAAATTAAATTAAATTAAATTAAATTAAATCAAATTAAATTAAAATTAAATCAAATCAAATTAAATTAATTTAACATCAAATCAAACTCAATTGAATTAAATTAAATTAAAATTAAAACTCAATTAAATTAAATTAAATTAAATTAAATTGAATTAAATAACAACACCTAAAACAGAAAGAAATTAAATATAAAGCAACTTGAACACTATTCCAAATTTAAACCCTTTAACTTAAATCAAATCATTTGAATACCAATTTACCCTCGAAAGCTTTGGTTATTATAACTCCTAAACAGTAACATTAAATGAAATGTTACTTCACTTATAGGATATTCAAATGTCCTAGTTCACTCGAGTAAGATAACAACAAAACTTGAACTCTCGGACGATTAATTCATTTATATAATTAAACCCATTTGGACTTAAAACAATCCTAGAAAATATTGAAAGATGTTTAAGATTATTCTTAAGCACTTCCTCAATATGATAGGACATTTATAAGAACAATTGGACTTAATTGTTCTTTGATGAAGAAAATCGTCCTTAAACCAAAACACAAAGAACCTAGACGTCATAGGAGATGACTAGCTATAGGATTAGGAATTTGGTAGAAAACCATAACCCTTCCCTTAGCTTTACCTAGGAACTTGCTTAAATATTCTAATTGTGTTTTAAGTGTAGCTTGGGATGACGGGAAGACCCTCCAGGTACGCTTTTATTTTATTGCAATTTACTTTCTTGCAATTTACATTATTGCAATTTATTTAACCGCATTGCACTTACTTTTCTTGCATGATAAACAACTCGTTGCATGAAAACCCACACCTTTAGGATAGTCCCTAAAACCGAAACCAAAATTAAGTTAAAAGTCATTGCAAGATAAAATTCACCGCCACAACATTTCAAAATATAAAACAACTCAAAATTTAATCACAAACGAACACAAAACTACAATTACAACTAAATTAAAACGTCCCTGTTGGATGATCGGGAATACCTCGGATGATGTAACCTACGTGTTGCTAACGGGATTTCCCACGGTCTAAACGAAAGTGTGGAACTCATTCAGTTGAGTTTAACAAATTCATCTGGACTAAGTGAATCCGATAAAAATAATGATGTCGGAAGGATAGAACCGTGGGATCTTAACCGGTGTCGTTATAATCAACTTTAAGATTTGTTTTAATTAAAATATAAAAAATACTTGGAAATCAAGATTTTCTCTAAACCAAAACACTTTTCTCATCCCCTGATTTATAATTTCTAAAACTAAACCTCTGCAACAACAAGGAGCTCGGAGCATGGTGGGCAGCACGGCCATCGTCATCGGCAAAACCCGAGTCTACTTCAAAGAAACTTTCCTAGAACTAAACAACAAAGCCATAGGACTTCGAGGTAGTTTGCCTAGTGCAACATAAACCCTCAACCTTTGTTAGGCATTTGCATGATCGGGTCATGTAAATTAAGCCCTAACCGGTTTTAGGATTTCGAGATAGTCGTTCGATACGACATAAACCTTCACATCTTCGAGGCTATTTGTGTGATTTTGTCATACAAATATAAGCCCTAATTAAATAAAATTGGCAAGATCAAAACATTTAAATAAACATTAGGACTTTCCTAAATCCAAGCCAAACAATAGGATAGTCGGGAGATTACCGAAGTTCGCTTCGAATCTGTGATTTCTCCTACTTTTCTTCCTTTGGATTCCCAAAACAAAATGTTCCAAACTTGATCCATTCCCTATTGAAATTCCAAATTTTAATCCTTTGAAAATCTTAAACTTTGAAATTCTTGAGAGCAGAATTATTGATTATTATCGAGAGTTTTCTTAGGTGATTCCCATCACTTAAGATGTAATTAACTATAGGGGCTTGCCCTTATAGGAATTTTAAAGAACCTGTGTAATATAAACCCCGTTTAATGTTTTCATATTAAGCAGGGAATTTTGTCGGCTTATAAAATTGGTTCGCGGACCAAACGGATGTCACAAATCTTCTAGTTTATTTAATCGAGCCCCACCGTCGAGCGGTGTGTCTATCCTTAGGGATAGATACACGGCTTGTGGTGCGGTGCTCGTTTATATAAACTATTTGGGATGTGAGATCGGTTTAATCTCATATCTTAAAACCTTCAAATTTAAAATTATTTTCAAAATCAAATACTACTTTTCAAATTATTTATTTTAATTAAATTAAAAATTCGCCGACAGCTTCTGTTAGGCGACCCCCCCTTTTAAAATAACACACAACCTAAAAAATATGCCAACAAGCGTGAAGGATAGAATAGTGGCTACCATTGTTAGATTGGTTGTCTCAGATTCAGGGATGAAAACCCTCGAACCCCAGACTTTGTACGATTATCTCCAGAGTTCCATAATGACAATAGAAACAATTTCGGCTACGTTCTTACTGTCTCTAGTGATGATGTAACTAGTCACAACCTATCTAACCCCAATTTTGATTCCCAAAATGATCTTCAAATTATGTAAGTTCCCAACAAAAATGTTGACAGAAATGAACGAGATATCGACATAAGCGGTTATGACACTACGGGAAGTGAGAAGCTAATTCTCGAGTGCAAAAGAACTCTACTTGCAATCAAATTCGATCTTTTAGATACAGAAATGATACCATAAGAGTCAACTACAACATTAGGAGAAACTCTGCGATCTAGAGGAGGAAAAAATAATAGAAGTACATTTAAGAATTGCTAAAGTGCTACTGCCAAGGATTACTCCGGTGGTGAAAGGAAAATAGATAGTTACTAAGGAAGAGGTACCTCTAGAAACATAAGAAGTGCAGATTCGAAACCAGATGGAAAGTTCGAATAAAGTGGATTACAATGTACTGACACATCTTGGGAAGTTGCCAACCAAACTAAGAATTTATGATGCTTTGATCCTGTCAAAGGAGACGAGAAAAAATCTGATCAAGGCTCAACTTGACCCAGATATTTTCTTAGAAAATCCTGAGATTTAGTTTGTACTTTGAAAGAACTGTCGGGTGTAATCTTCTCCGACAAAGATTTACTACTAGATACAGCCGATCACAACCGTCTACTCTACATTTCAGTGATCATCGGTAGGTTTGTACTTTCCAGAGTGTTATTAGATTCTGAAGCATCGCTCAACGTAATGAGTCTATAGACGTTGGCCTACTTAGATATCGATGCATGAGAGCTCTCCAAAGATAAGATGATGTTAATAGGATTCAACCAGAAAGGTGAAAGAGCCCTCAGATCTAAAACACTGCAAAGAAAAGTTGTAAATTTAGTAACAATCGTAAAATTCCATGTCATCTACTTAGGCAAGAACATTGCATCTAGGGAGATTTACAACCATTCTCAATACTTGAAGTGAGCATCCACGAAGACGCCGCCTACTATGCTCCTCCGAAGAGAACAACATTTTCAAAAGAAGTTGTGACAAACAAGGTTGAAGAACCACAGGAACGGGACCATTCACCTTCGCCTCAACAGTCTCCCCCCACTACTTCACAATAAGTTGGTGGAGGTTCTTTTAGCCCATGCATCTGAGGTCGAGGATGGGGTTGCAGACGAGAGAGAACTCACCAGATTTTTGAATGGATGAAATCGGTGATCAGCATCGACAAAAAAGGAAGCTCCAAAGAGGATGAATTCAATAAAGAAACAATGATAATAAGTCAGGAGAAGCCTCAGTTCGAGATCTATCTGGATGACACAAAAAGGAATGAGTTTGAATCAATGTAAGATCGGATTAACCATTATATTCAAGCCATGAACCTAACTCCGATCCATCCTCAAAAGATTGAGAGTATGGAAGTCAAGGAAGTCCATGATGGTGGTATTAAACTGATCAAGTTTTATCTAGCTTCTCTTTCTACTTCTGAACATTGTATAACTCTTAAAGAGGACGACTCTAATGAATTAATGTAATTACCTTTTCGTTACTTTTTGCAATGTCTACAAAAACTAATTCAACAAGGATATGTGTCGAAGCAAATGCCAAAAGGTAAATTAAAATCATTCGAAATATTATGGAATGTAAAAGGAAAGAAACTTAATTCAAAATAAAGTCTTGGGTTTGGAATAATTGGGCCCATCGATGACTTGGGATTTTGCATGGTCGTTACTAGCCAGATAAAGGGAGATTTCCTAGACATTCAAGATGAATTCAAAGATCAACCGAGAGATGATGCTCCACCAGAGGTTGAAGAAGAAATCAAATCAACAGTCGATGAATTAAAATAAATTAATCTCGGGACTGAGCAACAGCCCCGACCAACTTTTATAAGTTCATTACTCAGTGAAGAAGAGTCTGTGAATTTGATCAAACTATTGTCAAAATTCAAGGATTATTTCAGTTTGAGTTATGACTAAATGCCAGGATTATCTCCGGAAGTCGCGGTCACTGACTCAGGGTGGATCGAAGTACAACGCCAGCAAAGCAAGCCGCCAGAAGAATGCACCTCGAAATAGAACAACAGGTCAGAGTTAAGATAAAGAAATTAATAGATGTTAACTTTATCTGAGAAGAACAGTATCCAACATGGTTAGCTAATTTTGTACCCTTAAATAAGAAGAATGGACGGATCCAAATGTGTGTCGACTTCAGACTTAAATAAAGCATATCTGAAGGATGAGTTCCCGTTACAAATACAGGAACTAGTGGTGTTCATCGCTTCTTCACAAAAAATCTTCTACTTTATGGATGGATTGTCAAGGTACAACCAGATCAAGATGGCACCAAAAGATGCAACGCTTACAACATTAACACTCCGATCAGGATTTATTTCTACACAGTGATTTCGTTTGATTTGAAGAATGTCGAAGCAACCTACCAGCGTGCAATGATGAAGATCTTCGATGACCTCATCCACAACCAACTAGATTGCTACGTAGACGATTTGGTCATCAAGAGTAAAGTGAAGGAAAACCACCTATACAATTTGAAGATCGTATTTGAATGATTATGGGAATACAATCTCAAGATGAATCTCTTGCAGTGCGCCTTCGGTGTTACCTCCAGGAATTTCTAGGATTCATTGTCCATCATCGGAGAATCAAAATCAACCCAGAAAAGATTAAATCTATCTTATAAATGCCTCCCCTTAAATCCTTGAAACAACTATGATCTTTTCAAGGAAAATTGGCATACCTAAGATGCTTTATATCTAATCTTTCAGGAAGGTGTCTACCCTTTTCGAACCTACTTCGAAAGGATGTCAAATTCGTCTGCGGAGAGCCATGCCAACAAACCTTCGAAGATATTAAACAATATATAATGACACCTCCTATTTAGCAGCCTTTATCCCGGGTAGATCGTTGATACTTTGTACCGCAGCCTTAGACGAGTCCCTCAGAGCCTTATTTGCCCAAGATATTGATGAGGATAAAGAGATCACACTCTATTACTTGAGTCAATGTTTAACATCCGCATAATAAAAGTACCCTCTTATTGAGAAACATTGTCTAGCTTTGGTTTTCACCACTTAAAAACTTAGAACTACATGTTGTCTCATATAGTCAACCTAATTTCGAAAGTTAATCCATTGCAATATTGGATGACCCGACCAACACTTTCCGGATGTTTAGCAAGGTGGTCAATGATTTTATTGCAATTCGACATAAATTTTGTGCCCCTTCGTGCTATCAAAAAGCATATTCTTGCAGACTTTCTTGCAGCGCACCCACTGCCAACTGGGTCCCCACTCAACGACGAACTACCAGATGAACAGATACTACAAGTAGAATAGCCTAGTGCTAGATGTTGGGAGATGTACTTCAATGGAGCGTCGTCGGCCAGAAGAGACAAAAGACAACATGCTGTGATACCCGAAAAAGCAAGGATTGGTCTGATCTTCGTGACACAAGATTGGGCCATAATAAGATTTTCTTATCACTTGATAGAGCTGTGCACTAATAACAAAGAAGAATATGAAGCTCTAATCACCAGTCTAGACTTGTCAATACTAATGGGAATAACATACATTGCCATTTATGGTGACTCGCAACTCGTCATCCAACAAGTAGCAAGACAATATGAGATTTTGAAGTTGAGATTGGAAGAATACCACTGATATATGATGAAATTACTAGAGCATATTCCACATGTGATATTCTATAGAATTCCTTTAGCAGACAATGCCCATGCGGATGCTTTAGCGAAGCTTGCTAATGAATTGGCCTGTCCACCCGATGATTCTATAGATATTACGGTGTAAGGACGTTTGATTTTGTCATAGATCGACCTCAACAGTTTGTACAAGATTGGATAAGAAGAGATAGCAGCTACAATGTCAGATAATATAGAAGACTGTCGTCAACCGATAGCAGAATATTTGCAAACAGGAAGACTACCCAAGGACAAGTCAGCAACACATCAGATTCAGAAGAGGGCTCTTTCATATGCCTTAATCGATAAAGTTCTGTATAGAAGATCTTTTAACCAGATGTAGCTCAGATATCTCAACAAAGTTGAAGCACAGAAAATTGCCAAATAGGTACATGCCAGATTATACGGAGCTTTCTAGTCAGAGCCAAAGATGAAAATGTAAATCAAGCGACTCAGATACTATTGACCGGCAATGATGACTGACCGCATGGACATAGAAAAGAAATATCATCAATGCTAAATGCATGGAGTGGTCTTGAACCAACCTCCGAATGTTCCATACGATTGCCTCATGGCCATTCGAGTGTTGGGGCACGGATATAGTGAGTTTGATAGACCCTCTATCTTCAGAAGGACATCGGATCATTTCTAGCAACTACATACTACTTCTCCAAATGGGCAGTGGTAGTGCCAGTACGAGAAGTCACAACACAGCAAGTTTTGCAGTTTTCAAGAATCAGATCATCTACCGCTTCGGCGTGCCACGCAGAATTATCTCAGATAATGGGTCCGCTTTCAAAAGTACCAAAATTAACAACTTTGACAGACATCACAAAATAGATTTGATGTACTCTACGATCTACTACCCTAGGTCAAATGGCTTGGTAGAAGCCTTCAACAAGGAACTTGTTCAGATTTTAAAGAAGATACTCGATGACAACAAAAGAGGATGCCACGAGAAGTTACTAGAAGCTTTGTCGGCCTACAGGACGATAGTTAGAATGCCGATGCAGTCTACACCTTACGCACTTATGTATGGGTCTGAGGCAGTTCTTCCGCTAGTGATTCAGCTACCGTCACTCCGAGTCATCATCATAAATCAAATTACCACAAAAGAGAATGCTAAGCTCTGACTTGTAGAGTTGTAAAGTGTTGAAGGAAAGAGATTGCTCCCATAACATAATTTAGAACTTTATCAAGCAATGATGATCCAGGTCCACGATAAATTGGTCTGCCTAAGGCCATTCAAAACCGGTGACCTCGTGCTCGTTCTTAGAAGGCCTATTCTTGCACACCGTAAGATAGGTCAAAAATTTGAACCAACCTGGGAATGGCTATTCATGGCAGAGAAAATTTACTCAGGAGGGTCGAACCAGCTAATGAATTTTCAAGAGGATAGACCCATGTTGCCAATAAATGGATGATATCTAAAGAAAGCCTATGCGACATGATAAACCTGAAGAAGGATATTCATTCTGATATAGCTATATGGCCAGTGTTTATGACTGGGTCCAATTTTTGTAATAAAGTAAAATTGAATAAAATAAATTTTCTCACAAGATAAAACACGATTGATAAATTTCTAATTTCAAAATTAATTAAATCATATTAAATAAGATAATGACATCAACATAACTATAAGAAAAACTATTAAATAAATAATAATAAGTTTGTTATTGTTCTTTTTCACGCAAAATGTCAGCCACTGACATCTCCCCTTGTTTTCTTATGCAGGAAGTGTCAGGTCGTGAGTTGGCATTTGCTTTCAAAGATGGCTTGGACCTTGCATTTCGAAAAGAAAGAACACCTGCAAGAAGGCTGTAAACATGAAGTCAATGATGAAAACTGGTCACAGAGAGACGGGACAAACATAAGGAAATGGAGGCACTGGAGGTTTTGTTGACTCACACCTTTCCGTTGGTAGACATAGTCAGATTCCGTACTCCAGAGGGTGGTCTTTCTACCACTACAATTGAGAGAGTTCCATATACTCCGTTGGTGTGTACAAAAAGAAGAAATGCAAATCGTATCAAGCATCGCTTCCCGGATAGGATGGAGAGGAGACAGGCTCAAGAGTTAGTCGCTGAGCTACCCCTTATTCCAGAAGAATTTTATGAACCAGAGATGAAAGAAATAGACGATAGCGCGCCGCGAACAGATACTGAGCCAGAGACTGCTGAGGACCCCACCCGACATGCAATCCGATGAGAAAAATCTTTATCGGGTGCTCGACATGCAACTCGAGTCTACCCTGACAGCCTTCAGTGATAGGGGTATTTTCAAAATGCCCGCAGTTCCATGTTCTACAGTTAGAGAACTACGGCATGTTCGAGGCATATGCGGCCACCTCGATGCTACTAAGGAGCAGGGAGCAGCCTGATGTAGAGCCATACATACCACATTTTATTCTTCCACGACCGCAGCGAGGAGTTCCTAACTACGTGATGGCAAAGAGCAGAAGAGTTAAAAAAGAAAATTTTAACATTATGAAGAAATACAATGAAGATTCGTCAATATTATGTAAGGTCTCGATCTATACACAAACATGTTTTTGAGGAATGATCAAGAAAGATCTTGGATTGTGTCTTCACTCTCCAGGACTTGGGCAGTGCAGGTCGTCTAAAGGAGAAGACATATAAAAGCTAACAAAGTGGAAGAGAGGAAAGGGCAGAGTCACCATTGTTTGTGCGTGTTGCTACAACTTCGCCAGAGATCGACAAGGTAATCCCTCAGGGATTCTACAACATGAAGAGGTGGATCCAATGCCGCCACAGATAATGAAGATGATAAAGAGCATGGTCGAGTGGCACATACTGCTTGCAGACTGTATTCCCAACAGCTGCTTCTTTGATATCTATGAGAATGGGAACTGTATCCCACCTCATGTCAACCAACATGACTTTATGAGGTCTTTCTGCACTGTCTCATTTATAAGAGAAAGTAATATTTTATTTGGCCAAGACATTCAGATTCTTGGGCCATGGGAGTTTCGAGGTTTGGTCGAGATCCCTCGACCAGTCTGGTCAGTGCTGGTGCTAAAAGGAAATGAAGTAGATCATGCCAAGCACTGCATCCCAGGAGTTACAAGACAAAAGGTGTCAGTTATTTTTAGAAGAATGGATGAGGACAAGGAACCATTTTATTACGAGCCAGATCCATAATTGGAAAACCTTCAACCCTTGCCACTGTGACAGCAGTACCTTCGACTATTCGCGAGGGGAATTTTGTTACGGAGCATAGCCTTGGTAGGTTGGCTTGTCTATAGAGAAGCCTCAGATGGCAGAAATCTATTACCTCCTATACCGGGTCACAGCAGTTGTCACCTCTTTTGTACCAGCAGGATAAGATATGATAGTTTTGTTTAGTTATGTACGTTTGATTGACCTTTGGATGCTTGTCAGCATATGATCAGTTGTACTACTACTTTCAGCAAGAGATTAATGAAGATTTATGTTTCAGCTTGCCAAGTATTCTTTTCCAGAAATGTTTCTTTTACGCGATGGTCGGAAGCCGCAGGACCATACGTTGGTCACGAATTAAAACAAACAAAGAACGATACAAAATTAAAATGAAACAAAATCAAAAGAAATTTGAATTTGAAATCGGATCAAACGAAATGAAACAAATTCAATTGAAATAAAATGAAATAAAATGAAACAAAATGAAATAAAATAAAACACATTGAAAGAAAAAAATAAATTGAAAATTAATGATAAGCTGATTCTCTCTCTCGAGCTTCAAGTCTCTGCACTCATCCTCAAATCCTTCATTTCTGAAAGCACTCCTCGAATTTGGCACTTGACACAACTTCACCTCCCACAAATTTGAAAAAATCTTGCAATGGAAACCAATCTTAGTTGAATTGCATCAATACTACTTTCTTTGAAAGTCAATGTCAACTTTTCCTCTAATTCTTTTCACATGAGATTCTGGAATCAGTACCTAAATTCTGTTTCCATTCTGTCCCCTCTGGGGTTGGATGTGAGTCCCTGAGCTTTCCTTCCTAATGTGACACTCTGCTACCTCTTCAGCTGGATGTGAGTCCCTGAGCTTTCCTCATTAGTGTGGTAAAGATTCTCCGAATTCTCTAAATTTCCACATCCTATTTGAGACATGTTTTGCCTTCCATGAATTTCCAGGGTCGGAGCTCAGTCTTCTAATTCCCTAAATTCCTTAAATGTTTACATCTTATCTGAGAAATTTTCCACCTTCCAAGAAATTTCAGGGTCAGAGCTCAGTCGTTTGATTCCCTAAATTACATATATTTCCATATCCTATTCGAGAAATTTTTCGCGTTTCATGAAATTCCAAGGATGAAGCTCAGTCGTCTGATTCCCTCAATTCTATAAATTTCCATATCCTATCTGAGAAATTTTGTGCCTTCCATGAAATTTCAGGGTCGGAGCTCAGTCGTCTAATTCCCTAAATTCACTAAATTTCCACATCCTATCCAAGAAATTTTTTGTTATCCATGAAATTCCAGGGTCGGAGCTCAGTCATGTGATTACATAAATTCCCTAAATTTCCACATCCTATCCGAGAAATCTTCCTTCTTTCATTTAATTCCAGGGTCAGAGCTCAGTCGTCCGATTCTCTATATTCCGTAAATTTCTGCTCACTTTCCATGATATTTTCTGCATTCAACACATTTCGAGGCCGGTACCCAAATTTTGATTCTCATTTTTGAGACTGGTACCTAAATTTAGTTCTCACCCTCTAAGATCTGTATGTCAATTCTGATTCCCTTCTTCCCAGGTCGATACCTCAATTCCAACTCTATCTCCTCTGCACTCACTTAAACTCGAAGATTCCCACGAAATTAAAGCAAAGTAAAATTTCCATAAATCCTATATTTCCAAAAATTTCCCTAAATTTTCATAAATCTACATAAATTCCATAAGGCTCAAGATTAAATTCAAACTCAAAATTTAAATTGAAATCAAATTGAAATCTGAAGTCAAATCAATTCCTAATTCTAATTCTAAATTCCAACTTCATATCGAATCGGATCAGACTCCTTCAGAATTTGGAGGCTTGAAATTCATAGCTCGCTAATGAAGGTGTTCCATTTTCCCTTCCCTAGTGAGAGTTCCCAGGGCTTGAAGGTTTTTACCCAGATAATCCCCGACGGAAACTTCCTCCTTGAATTCTACATTCTGTCTCGAGTTTTGACTCAGCAGTTGTGTTGGGTTTGTTGGTCATTACGTGCAGTGTGATTACCCAGCATACCACACCTATTGGGGGTCCATTTCTTAACCTCGCTTTTGGTTGAGGTCTAGTATTTCTTTAGAATAGCCTAGGGTCTAGCTATAGGATTTTCATTGTGACAATCTTAGAGGACTAGTAATGGAACCCTCACCCTATAGAAATTCAAAACACTTCATTGCTACACTTGATGTTTTCAAATGCTTAAAGTCTAACCTCTCAATGCTTAGGAGGATGAGAACAAGCATTAGGAAGCTCAAGAGAAGTCCCCTATAGGATGTTCAAGCCTTATGACTTACCCTTGGTGGTTTGGGGGAGGCTAACACAGACACTTACACATTACACTCTCGCACACTCCCTCATAATCCTAAACCAAATTTCTCCACACTTGATCTCATACTCCTTTGGAAACTCATGTTGGTGGTTTCCTATGCTCTTAGCCCCACGCTAGGGCTTGATTAGTAACAACACTTGAATGGTCCAAATGGAGAATTCCCTTGGTCCATGGCTCAAATGGGTTATCAATCCCTCTCAATCTCAATTTTAGAAAAAATCCCAACTTTTGGCCCCTTTGCCCCTAAACTCTACAAAATGACCAAGTTACCTCTAAAAGTCCTAATTTGGTCCAAAATTCCTAAAATCAACCAAAATTACCAAAATCGTCCAAAAAACATCCCAAAACATTCCTCACTACTCAAAATAACCAAGACACCTCTAATTTACCAAAATTCCCAAAATACTTAAAATTACCAAAATGCCCCTCCTAGCCCAATAATTCCAAAAATTCCCAAAACCCTCCAAATATTCCAATTTTCAATTTATAGCACTTTATCTGACTCAATTTGACCAAATATGCCCAATTTGACTAAAAGTCCCAAATTGCCCTTTAAGGCCCAAAATGCTCAAATCACTCAAAATGTCCACCAAATTGACTTCAATTCTCTCCAATTCATATTCCAAACTTTAATTCAACATTGCCAATCCTAATTAAAACCAAATTCAAGCCCAATTTGACCTACATTTGAACCCAATTTCAACCCAAAACCGAAAAGCCTCAATTTTGACTATGAACAAATTTCCCTAAATTGAACACAATGTCAATCAATTTCCCCAATTTTGAATTTTAAACTCTTCAAGACATTCACCTATACCAAGTTGAACTATCAATTGTCTTTAATTTAAGCCTAAACCTCACCCAAGTCCAACCAAATCCAAAAATTCCTAAATTTGCCCCAAATGTGTCACATGCCCAAAATCCATCAAATTGAATGTCCCAATCCTAATATTTCCACACAATTAATATCAAGAACTCTTCCTAACATCCACATAGACCAGTTGGAACCATCAATTGGCCTTTGACCGAACCCTAGCCTATCCTAAACCCAAGCTAACCCAACATGCCAAAAATTGACCAAATACCCAAATCAAGCCAATTTGATCACCCAAACCAATTCAAAACCACTCCAATTATCTTCTAAACACTTTATGACAATCATACACACTATATTGAACAATCAATTGGACCTAGCCCAAGCTTGAATCACACCTAGCACAAATTAAACCCAAGTGACTCCAATTAAACCCATTAGCTAAATTAGCCAAATCAACCCAAATGTGACCAAACCAAGTTAACCATAGCCAGCCATTGAACCCCTAGGACAGAGCTAGATCCCCTAGTCCACTTTAGTGGAGCCAAGGTCCAATGGTCCCATGATTTATGGGATCCCCTCCCTTAAATGGGTAAAACTTAAAGAGATTTGTAATGAGCACTTAACCACTTAAGCTCACCTCACTTATTACCTGCCCTCTGGCTCACCTGACCATTGGCCATCTTCTTTAGACTAGCCGGCTAGCCTAGTCGCCAAAGGAGCCAAAACCGAGAGCCACCCCACTTGATTCTTCACCCAATTGACCCATCCAATGTGTCAAGCTCTGAATTGCCACTGGAGCTCTTCTGCCTTCCACCTAAGCAGTTGATTACACCCACCATCAAGCCCTAAGATCAGCCCAATGGCCATGGCCATAAATAGAGCTCGCCGCGGCCAAGAGAAGGTGTTGAAATTTTCTCATGGAAACTCTGCAAAATTGCTCCCAAAGCTTCCCTAAGACCTACTGAGTGCAAGTCCACTATCTTCAGCCATTGAATCTCACCATCCAGAGCTAATTTCCCCATGAAGTTTCAGCTGAAACCAGGACACTTTTCACCATAACCCCACACTGCACCAAAGTTCAATAACTGTGCCCACACCTTCACAACACTGAGAGAAGATATTCCCCATTAAAGCCCCATCATAGAGAGCTTATGCACCAGACTTTGATCAACACCTGAAATCAACTTTGGTTGACTTTAGTTCTACACATTTCACTAGAGTAAAAGACTTCATCTGGATGTTCACTATGACCAATTAAAGCTGCTACAACCATCTGATTGAGGCCTCCCCTCTCAGACAAAGGGTATTGAACTATCTCCCTCTCCCGAGCTATTCTCGTCCTCCATAAATGTGTACTGTATTTCATACCGTATAAGCTGTATAGATAGGTTTGTCTTACTTAGATGAAGCTCTAGAAACAAACCCCATGTGATTTGATTGAGTCTAGCTCGAGATTTTAGGGTTAGAAGGTGGACGACATGTGGAAAGAACCTGTTGGAGACAAAGGAGGAGTGTCGTTGGATCGCGCGTTTATCGAATCGATGGCCAGTATCGCGTTCGAAGGAGATATGTTACGAAAAGCGTGGCCGTGTGGCAGCTGATTTGGAAGGCGGCGACCAACTAAAAGACGACGTGTAGAGCTTCGGAGCTGCTGAGGTTGACGCAGCGCCGTGTCACTTAAGTAGAAAAATATGGAAATTTTGGATTTATTTAATTCCTTGAACTTAGAAAATCCATAACTTGATGTGGAAAAATCATAAAAATTAATGAAAAAACCCACTTGCTCAGTGAATAGAAGAGAATAATGTGGAATTAGTTTGAAGTTTATTTGATTTATATTTTATTTTTAATTAATTAAATACTATTCTGAGTATTTTAATTCTTCTTTTGCATAGACACTTTACAATGACTTGATCTTTGGGGTCTTGTTTCCTCTGTCATGGCGGATCTTGATCTACCTAAAAAATACACATTTTTATGCCTTATTTATTATTCAATTCTTAAGGATATTATGCTTTAATGAAAGGTAT
Source organism: Papilionanthe hookeriana x Papilionanthe teres (assembly GCA_022702705.1). Taxonomy (NCBI): domain Eukaryota; kingdom Viridiplantae; phylum Streptophyta; class Magnoliopsida; order Asparagales; family Orchidaceae; genus Papilionanthe; species Papilionanthe hookeriana x Papilionanthe teres. The sequence goes on from CM040436.1 coordinate 64,626,309, forward strand.
TTTCATGTTTTTGGATGTAGATGATAAAAAAAGAGTCCAATGAAGAAAAAGAAGGAAAAAGGAGCAAAAAGGAGCAAAAATGGAGCTTATGGAGCAAATTTTGGAATTATTGGCCTCACGCCTAGGTGTCAGAGTCCGGCGCCTAAGCGCCAGTTCAATACAGACGTTGTTAAGTTTTTTTTGATGACTTCGGGCAGTTATTTTGACGGAGTTAAGCGGTTATTAAAGCTTCTAAAAGACTGGATGTTACTCCTAATATATAGGCATGTGATACAATGTATTTGGACACCAGGAAATGGTCTAGATCACGAAGAGATGTGACCCAAAGTGAAGAGGTGCGAACGACCTGGTCAAGGAGTTCGGCGCCTAGGCACCAGATCCCGGCGCCAAGGTGCCGCCAAGGTGCGATAGTTACCTTCTAGAAGATACATTGAATTTGGATGAATTTTGAAGAGGTGCCTTAAGCAACCCCTGGTCAAATTCAGAGCTCTATAAATAGAGGCCCATTCTACAGAAAAAATCGTACCCCTAATATCAAAACTCCCCTTTTAGTATTTTACCATCTTCTCTCTCATCTTTAGTTTTATTTATTTTCTTCCATGCTTAGGGTGCCACTTTATTTTGTATCTAGAGAGTTTATTTTGAGTGTTTATTATGTGTTATTCCTATTGGAGTCTTTCATCATTGCTTTGGAGTCAGTAGAAGTCAGCGGATCTCTTGCAGGAACACTTCAGATAAGTATTTGTACTTTGGTTCAAAGCTTTATAAATATGTTTTGTTGGGTTATTTCAATGATTTTTGTGTAGTTAGTTATCTTTCTCCTTTCATCTATGAAAAGATTATAAATTAAAAAAATTTTGTAGAAGAATTAAATATATAATATTTTAAATTATTGTGATGATATTAATATCTGATCTTAGTTTACTTTTTAAATTGGCCATTTAAATTGTTAAAACCTGTTGAAGAATTTTGAGACCTATCCGGAGATAATTTCTTAACTAGTAGATATCACATGATACTTTAAGTAATCACAGGCTATACGCGGATTATTTAAAGTGAAGTGCAAATAAATAGGAAGATAATATTTAATGGGCGTAAAATTAATTAGTTTTTAGAGTGACAGACTAAATTCTAATAATTTGGTTTATAGAAAGGTAGTGGGTCACTGGTAGGGCTGACCATAGCCACCCTTAGACATCTAGTAGTGTGAGCCTAGATTAACCCATTCTACTAATAACACATCTGGAGCCTATTCTATAGATTACTCAATGTTCTTTTCACCTGGACCAAAAGGTAAAGAATAGGAATGCATCTATTTGGCACAATACCATAATCTTAATTCCCTACAAAAGATAATTAATCTATAATTCTTGGATTAGTTGAAAAAGGAGAAAGTTGTTTTTATAATTGCATTGAATTTTAATTACTGCTTACTTTACTTTCCTGCTTATTGTTTACTTTATTTTAGTAAAATTTATTAGTTAATTAAATTTGAATATATATATATATGTATATATATATAAAAGAGAGTATTTATATATTGCTATCACAATTATATTGTTTCTCTTACCTTTTTTCAATATCCCTGTGGGATCGATAACCAGGACTCCACTAGAGCCCTGTATTACTTGAACGATACGTATACTTGCATTTAAAATTGTGACTTTTACGATAAAATTTAAATATAAAATTATAAAAGTAAACCTCGCACATCAAGTTTTTGAAGCCATTTACCAGAGATTAAATTTTCTAAAAAGTGGTATCAAATTCTTATATTTTAAAGCATATTAAAAGTCGCATCGCATCAGATCTTCCCTAATTTTATCAAGGTTAGGGGAGATCTCTATAACAAGATATCTATTTTTCTAGTTATATGTGTCTGACTTGGTATAAAATTATAATAATTAAAATATTTATTAGAAAAATCCAAAGTAAATTTTTGTTTGTTCACTATGACCAGAGGAATATAGAAAAATTATAAACTTGGTTCAACTCATTAAAGTCTAACCCTAATTGTAATTAAATCATAAAACAAAAATAAAAGTAAATTGGATTAAATATAAAAGAAACTAACCTAAAAATTACTCTCCATTGTAACTTATAGTCAGAAGAACTCCCTATAAAAATTTCAATTCAATTGGAGTTAATTTAAATACTTAAATGAATTGTCTAAGTTAAATCACATTTTTGGACACCTATATAATTATAATATTTAAAACAGAATTCAAAAAATTACCAAATTAATTTTGGGAGTTCTCTGTGATTAGAGGAGTCTCTAAAAAATAAAACTGTAATTAAAATAAAATTTTCATTTTTAAACATTATTTTATTATTTAAATAATTAATAGTTAATAAAATTCACAAAATTAATAGAATTGATAAAAATTTTCTAAATTATCTCCTAATCATTTAGAAACAATTGGAATAATTTTTCTTTTTCTATAAATAAAGATATTAAATTTTAAAGGGTTAAAACTATTTTTAAAGGCTAAAAAATGGAATTTCCTTAATTTCTCACTAAAATAATTCTAATAATTAAAATATAAATCACAAAAATATTAAATTTGGTCCTCTATGTTCCCTCACCTCAAATAGATTTAAGAAAAATATAAAACTTAATTTTTTAATTAAATAATATTTTATATTTAATTAATACTCAAAAATTGAAATAATTATAATAATTAAATTAAAATTCAAAAAAATCATGAAATTCTGTCCAATTGATTCTCTAGTCCATGTGAACCTCTAATAATTTTCTTAAGGACAAAAACTTTGTTTTGACCAAGTTATTAAATTTCCTTTGAAAATCCATATTTTGCATGAAAATTAATTATATAATTTAAGGTAAATCAAGAAAAATTACATTTTCTCCTCTAATGCTTTAATTGACCAATAGGTGGGGTAACATAAAAATTTTGAGGTCATTTGAACTAAATTTAATTAATTATGAAGTGATAAGGCCTTTAGGGGCAAAAGTGTAATTTTGAAAGAATTTAGCCTTAATTATTATTTAGGCTTAATTAGAGTGGGAAGTGGGCAATGGATAAACTTAATAAATATGTTAGAATGATTGAAACATATAAGGGATAAGTGGCAGAAACTAATCTCACTTTTGTTACATTAAGGGATAGATTGACAATTTTCTTGATTATTTTAATTTGAAAGAAAATTAAACTAAATGATCCACAAAGCTAGGGGTTTTATCATTGGAAGGTGATATTTTAAAATTTAAAGCTCCTAATCAATGTTTTATTGATAATTCATTTATTTGATAAGAATCTGAATCATATATCTTAACTCTTCTAAAAATTACAAATATACCCATTAATGTCTTAAGGGCTCGGTAGAGAGATTAGGCTTAACCAAATTATTCTAATGAGGTTTAGAAAAGCAAAATATAGTTAATTTTAAACACATTTGAAACATTACAAGTCCACCAAAATTGGTTAAACTCTTTCATAAGTTAAGTTGCCCTTAAGGGCCCCACTGAGATAATTCTAAAATTAAATATGAAGTGATATTTACCCAACTTTTTGGTACGATTAAAACATTAATCCATTAAGCATAAGGGTATGAAATGGATGAATTGTTTAATTACTATGATAAGCTCAAAATGAACTCAAGAAAGTTCAAAAGGGTGGTGAAATATCTAAGTATCCCCGAGACCTTTTTCACAAGCCTTTTGGACATCTTGTAAGACGGCTGAGCATATCATTCTTATTAAAGAAAAAACAATATTTCTCAAAATGAATAAATAGTACCCACCAAGTTATGACATAGGTTTTTGTAGGTTTGTGATGAACATATCTACAAGCTTTACTTTCCTGCAAATTATAAATGTTTATTGTAATATACTAAAGTTTTAGGTGGAGAAACGAGAAGACTCGACAGGTACGCTTTTAAGTGTTTACAGTATCTTCTTTTTAGTACTTCCTTTACTTTACTTTTCCTCCTTACAAGGTTGCATGTTAAACAAAAAATGTCGCTCCGTATGAAAACTAAAACTTTTAGGATAGCCACAAAACCAAGACCAAAATTAAAACTAAAAAGAAACAAGTTAAAATTCACCACCATAACTGTCAAAATATAAGATAAATCAAAATTTAATCACAAATAAAACAAAAATCACAATTGAAACGAAATTAAAACATCTCTATTGAACGATCGAGAATTCCTCGGATGATGCAACCTACGACTGCTAATGAGATTTCCTAAGGTCTAAATGGAAGTATGAAACTCATTAAGTTGAGTTTATTAAATTCCTCTAGACTAAGTAAACCTGAAAAAAATAGTGGTGTTGGAATGAGGGAACCGTGAGATCCTAATCGGTGTCTCTATAATCAACTTTAATACTCCCCTAAATAGAACATTAAGACACCTCAATTCAATAATTTCTAAAACATGATACTTCTCCTTTCTCTTTGATTGACACTTCTTTAAACTGAACCTACTATGACGAGGAGCTTGGAGCATGCATAGTGGGCAGCACAACCATCTTCAACAACAAAACTCCTTAGAACTAAAAAAACAAGCCATAGGACTTCGAGGTAGCTCGCCTAGTGCAGCATAAACCCTCACTTTTTCTCTTTAGGCCTTTGCACATTGTGCAATATAAGCCCTAACTTGTCTTAGGTTCTGAGGTTGTCATCAAATATGACATAAATCATCCTATCTTTCAGGGTATTCACAAGACTTATATTAAGTGAATGTAAACCCTCAGTAATAAATTTGGCAGGATGAAATATCAAATAAATATCCCAAATCGAAGCCAAATCATTGGTTAGTTGGGAAGGTACCAAGATTCCTCTTGGATCCATGTCCTTCCCCTAAATTTCTCTTCCTTTGGATTCCCATGATAAATGTCCTAAAATTTGAGCTACTCACCTATTGAATTTCCTACTATCACATTTTCTTGAAGATCCTACCCTTTGGAAGTCATGAATACAATATTTCCTGATCTTTATCCAGAGTTTTCTTAGGTGACTTCAGTTATCTAGGATATAATTAACTATAGTGGCTTGCCCTTATATGAAACTTAAAGACCAAATATTAATATAAACCCTATCTAATTCATTCATATTAGATAGGGGAAATTTTTCGTCAACATAAATGGTTCACAGATCAAAAGAATATCATGAATTCTGTAGTTTATTTGATCAGGCCTCACCACCAAGCAATATATCTATTCTTCGGGATAGATACACATCTTGCAGTGAAGTGATCGATTATTTAAACTATTGATTGTATGGAATCGGTTTGATTTCATATTTTCAAAAATTAAAATGATATTTTCTGAAATTATATATATATATATATATTAAATTAAATCTTTATTCTTAAGCCCTTTTTGCTGCCGACACTAATGGAATGTATTTCACTGCTTTCGGGAAAGACGAGTACAAAAAATTCTGGGACATCCCGAAGGTTGTTATGTCACCACGGAATAGAGACTTCCTTTCTAAGGACACGTCAACCTCATAACTAAGCTCGACAGTTTTATAGATGTCCACAGAGCTTTGTAGAAAAGTGTGACTTCTTCCGATGAGCTGACAGCTAGGTTGATTCCACTGCTGAAAGTGAGCACGAACTAATAACATCATTAGAGGATAGTTTGGGATGAGACATACATCGTCTTTATGTTAAAAATTATATCATCATTGTCTTACTCATAATTTTATTAGTTTGTTTCTTTTTCTTTAACACATTCATTACTCACTTAACATTTGTTCTGTTTTGAAATGAATTTCAGCTTCTAAATTATAAGATATGTACCTGTCACAGTTTTGTTTTAAACAACCTTACTATGTAGGGGCAAAATGAACATTTTTCAGAAACAACTGCCCCACAGCTTTTTTCACACAACTTTGACAAACAGGCAGCTAGCTTCCCCTCATAAGTTTCCTCGCTTCGGGTTCCTGGAGTAGCGCAGATGCAGTTGAAAAGCTGAGAAGCTGTAACTTCCCCAAACAGACCGTAAGCCTCATAAAGCACAAAATCAAAGATAAGCTCATATGATATATGAGTGATAAATTAAGAATGAGCTTTTGATTTCTCGATTAAATAGGTTCAACCCATTAATTTGCTATTAAGATGTATGATACACAACAAAGTTGCAACTAAAAACTAAGAAGTTATAGCGAGTGAAACTATGAGCTATGGGCCTTCCAGACAACCACATGTGGAGAAAGTAATGTGTGAGGATTTGTGTGGAGGGGTTAAAAAATGAACTATGATTTACCTAATTCTAATAAATAATATTTTGTATAATATCATGTTAACTATAACTCATTCAATTTAAGAAAGCACTTTTGATTATAGTTAAAATAAACTATACTAAAAGTATTCCTTTAATGATACAAAAAGTTAAACTTAGTTTCTTTTCATTTTTGAAATTTGTCTCATATGGATCAAGTCCTCATTGAATAAATTTAAGTTCTACACCAGTTAACAACATTGATTTTAGGAACTCTACTCATTAAATTTTATAAAAAGTGTTGATTAGAATCATTTATTTGGTGATCTAAAATTGAGATCCAATTTATGAGTGAATGATAAATAATAAGAAATAATATGGCATGTATAATTTTTCTTTATGTATGTTCTCTTATAGATAAAAAAGTTTTTGTTATCCTTAATTCTATTTTAATTTATTCTATCTAATATGAAAAATCCAGCTATTTTTATTTGGAGGACATGGAAATACCTTAAAATTAATATGAAAATTTAAGAAAAAATTTAATTTATCATCAAAAATAGAAAGAGAAATATTTTAAAACTTCACAATAGAACAAAAAATAAAAGAAACAAGATTTATTTCAAATATATCTTAAGTAGTCAAATAATCTTCGAAAGTGAGAATTAATGACACCATTGTCGAGAAATTCATCTAATAAGCGCCAGAATGTATTGGGTTTTGTACCAAACGGCTCATTTGTGAGAAAATGGTCAAATAATTTTATATGTGAATGATAAAATCTTGCTGCCTCTTGATTTAGACAAAATATTTTGTACCTCAAGAAGAAAAAAAAAGAAAATTGAATGAGTAAATTTGAAATGGAGCAGTTTGGATCATGTTATGTTTGCATTTTTTTTTTTAGTATAATTACTTTGTGTATTTCTTGACATAAAATAAAACACATATGATATCTTTTATGTAGATCTTTTTTAGTTTTATAGACTATTAAATATGTCAATGTATACATCAGAGTGATAAAGACAGGGATAGTACTAATTATTTTCAATAATACTTGAAAACCTAGTACTATTTATTCATTAAAAATATAATATTTCATTACGTTTTCAGTGTTTATGGACTAAAAATATAAAAAATATTGATTATTGTAGACAAATGACTAATAAAAAAGGACAGGAAAGAAAAGAAGTCATGTAGAACCAATCTATTTACACTTTCAATAAGATGTTTATGGTCCTAGTGTCCTCAAAATAAAGCAAAAATTTGATTGAAAAAAACAAAAGGAAGTCCATATTATGGAGGGAGAATTATTGGCTGAAGATTTAAAATTTCTAAATTTATGAATTGAAATTTAAATTTAAAATTTCATCATAATTTCAAGTCTTTTAATATCTTGGTATTTTGTTATTTATGCAAAGTGACGATGCTTTCTTAGCTTTTACTTTCATCATGACCCATCAATCTTGATCCTATTAAGAAAACAAAAACTATTTCTTAACGTACTTTATGAATTCAATCTCTATGGGACGAAGTCTAATTTTCATTGTTTTATTACTTGTATATTTACATGCACTTTTTTATACCATTTTCACAAAAAATATTTGACTTTTAAGTTGATGTAAAGTAAATCCAATTAATCCAACCTGAAATAAAAATCAAACCACCATATACTTGTCTAATCAAAATGATTTTTTTATTTAAGAATGTGAATGCTAAAAAATATATCTTGGTTCCATTATATTTGATTTCTTTTTATTTTCAAAAGTTTGATTTTGATTAATTTATTGGAATTTTTTTCAAATCTGACAGTAGTTAAATCTCAACAGCAATAGTAAACAATGTATACATCATAGTAGTAAGATCATTGGTTGAGAAATTGTTGTTTGAGAATAACACTAGAGGTTATTTATGAACGTCTAAGCAAATTGATTACATTTCAATTTTAATTAAGGAAAGTTTATTTTATTTTTAAGGAAAAAATTAAGGAAATTTTTTTTTCTTATAATTACGTTTCATTTAGATACATCTTATGTTAAACGTCGACCACCTGATGATCCGATTAGGAGAGTAGATGTTTTAGATACATCTTATGTTAAGAAAGGCAGAGGTAGACTTAGGAAAACTTGGGCTTATTGCATAAAAAATGATCTTAATTTATTAGAATTAAACAAAAATTTGACACTAAACAGGACGCAATGGAGAAAAAGGATTCATGTAGCCGACCCCACTTGGTGGGATTAAGGCTTTGTTGTTGTTGTTGTTGTTGTATAATTACCTTTCAAATTGTTTAATTTAGTTGAAATAAAGAAGACTTAATTTAATAAGCTTAATAAAATATACGCTTAATTCTTTTAATATTGTCTAAACTGATGCAAACGAAGAAGTTAGGAATTTCTTATCACCCTACAGTTTAACATTGAAATTTATATTCGAGTAGTACTCACCTCCGAATAAAGCCAGATATATTCAATTGAGGCTTTTAAAGGCAAATAAATAATAATATAAATCATTATAGGCCCAACCAAGTTAAGGATATCGGCCCTCCTGCCACCGTCCAATATTAAAAATAAAAATTGATGTGTAATCTCGACCTGGTCCTAAAAAAATTCCAACATCTCCTTACAGTCATGAGATGAGAACACGTTTTCCTAAAAATGATGCAGAAGATGGGAAGGTGAACAAACAATAACAGATAAATGAGAAATTTGGAACCCCAACACTTCAAAGATTATATTAAATATGCCTTTTTATTCATCTTTGTTAGCCATTTAACAACCTACCCTATGACCAAAGAATACCCCCAATGCATCTTCTCGTTCTTTCATCTCCTATAAATAGCACACAACCGTCCTCCTCTTTCTCATCAATAACATAGCAAGCAACTAACACTTCTTCTCTGCTATTCATCTCCCACCACCTCCATGGCCCGCTTAAATCATTTCTTCTACTTCTTCATTGCACTCGCCTTATTCGAAAGCTCCCTATGTCAAGGTGGACGTCTTCTCCTCGACACGACGACTCCCGATTCGCCACAGATTCCAACGCTACAACCACAACCAACTTCACCACCGATTCCAACTCTACCACCACAGCCATCTGTGCCGTCTATCCCACAACCTACAACATTGCCGCCGCTGCCCCCCGTACCTCCTCTTCCTAAGCTTGCTTTGCCTCCATTTCCGACTATTCCCAACATTCAACCAATATCATTCCCTCCATTTCCAGCAGGAATTCCTTTCAATATTCCCAATGTTCCATCAATCCCATCAATTCCTTCTCTTGCACCACCACCTGCAAGTGAAAGCCCATGATTGCTGAAGCTAGAGCCAAACAATATATTTTTATGATTCTATTCACTTACCTGGATACGATTACAGTGGTGTTGTTTTGGAACCCAGTATTGTGCTGGTATTTGTATATTGTACCTGTATTTTAGTACTTAGTTTTACTCCGATCGTATTGTTTTGTTTTGGATATTGGTCTTAAGTTCTGCGTGTTCGAAATATGTTATCTATCGTTTCTACGCGTTGTATTTAGAAGATTTCTATTTTTATGGATTAAAATAATATTTGTTTGGTCACTATTGCTTATTGTGTCTCGCCTCTTTTTAAATCACTTTTTTATGTTAATAAATTAATGTGGGATTTAGACGGATACCAGATTTTTATTGGTTTGCTTAAAATTTTTTATTTCCATATATATAATGCTGCACTTTTTTTTATGCATATATTTTAAATGTTGTTTTAGTACACTAGTGTTATGCAGGTAGATTTTATGTTTAGATCTTAAATATAAAAATATATTTTTTTCTATATATGTAAGTCCCCCAAAAATTAAATTGCATAACCTAAAAATTTTTAGGTAATAATTTTTCATAAAAATGTAAATTACAGTTTCTTGAAACCCCTGAATAACACTAAATGTTAGGCTAGCTTGGATACCGAATTATACCAGAGTTAACCCAAAAAATAATGAAATAATGATTCTAATAATAAAATTCAAATAGACAGTTACAATCAATGAAAATAGGAGAGTAACAAAGACACATACACATAGCGCAAAACAAGGGATAAATTGAAGGTGAAAGGAAGGCAACAACATCTAGGTGAGATGGTGGGTGACTAGGTTGTGGTACAAACAAAAGTCGAGTTGAAGGTATGTGACAACAAGGAAAAGGTTGGTTGGATAGAGGCGAGTAAAGCGAAATAGAAATATCAGCAAATATAGGTGGGTAGCGACAAAAAAACAGGGCGATAGGTTGGTGGCAAGAATGGCGTAGGTAGGGAAGTTAGATGGTAAGGAATGTAGCAGAAAACTAGTAAAATAACCTGACATGGTGACAACAATAGGTAAATGGCTACAATGAAGGCAAGGAAAGCATGGAGCGATTGATAAGAAACACCCTTAGGATGAGGTACGATTGAAGTACCTTCTCTCCTTTGGATAACAACCTAAAAGAAAAAAAATAGAAAACACTGATGTTAGTCCTGAATAGAAAACATAAGAAAACTAACTTAAGGCAAAGAAAACACATGTATAAGCCTTATATGACATTAATTGAATCTCCCAATGGAAAAGAAGCACCAATCCATGATGTAAGGGTCGATCGACCCATCCAAGTATGGATCAATTTGGTTTAGATGAAAGAACAAACGAGATTTATTATGGTTACTTGAATGCCCACACTTGTGTCACAATATATATCAAATTTTGTGTTGGATAAGTAAGTTTTTCAATGACATCTACGTTTGCCCAATTTTTTAGCATTGAATTATCCATCAACTATAATAAATCTTATCTACAAATGACAATTTTGGCACCAAACTAAAATTTTAGAGAAATTGTAAGATGTGATCACTCCCTAAAATAATTCATGCTTCAATGGGAAGATTCAAATTATCAATTAAAAAAATTTTCTCAAATAATTAAATTGCCTATAATCAGCAACAAAATTTTTTTAGGGATTGGAAGTATCGAAATCAAACTAAAAAATGTCAAAAAAAAGTTCCAAGACCAAAAAAATGTCAAAGTAGGCATGATCATGCTCAAAATCAGGCTTGGAGTAGGTCCAGATGGCTATTAAAGCCAACAGTGAAATGCATATAGGCTAATCATAAGGCTCTTATAAAGGGGTGGGCAAATGCTAATGCATATAATGGCATGACTGCAAAGGCACACATGCAGTCGCACTACAACAATGATATAAATTTCTTTATTTTTTTTTCATTCATTTTCTCACTCTTTCTTGAGGGAAAACAAAATGTGGGCCTTAAGAAAATTAATATATATACATTATTTAAGATTTTTCCTCATTCATATGCTCACATACACCTATAAATACCCATGTTATTACTAGAAGAGAGCTTTTGTATCCCATGTAGGATTTGATTTTTCTCCATTAAGGGAAAAATTATTTAAAAGAAGGTTATCATCAAAAGTACTCAAATCCTATTATCCTTATCATGACTCTGGTCTTCCCTTAAGAATGATATTGGTTATTCTTAATAAGTGGTTCAAATTTATAGGCAATCAAAACATATAGTCATTATAGAAAGACACTTGTTATTTATGAAGGTGCCAACTATTCTTATTATCTAAGCCTAGTTTGGAGGTTACTATAGCTTGCAGTCCCAACAATGAGTCTTTAGTATTTCCTTAGGAATGGAATCAAATGTTTTCTGAGGGAATATTGGATTTGAGTAAATCACAACATATTTCTATAAAATAATACTCTAGTCTTCTCCTTGAAAAAGAATCAACTATCCTTATCAGGTAGATTTTTTTAGGAGTAGATCAAGTTTTGCAGTTGATGGTGCCCACCGTAATGGAATGATTAATGCAGAGGTGATTTCTCTAACTTGTCATTGCCCTAGTCTCGTGTCATCGATCAATTCTCTGTCGGTCGGTTGTTGGTGTCATCGTTGTCAAGAAGTTGCCACTCTGTTTATCAATCACATTGACATGATCTTCAAATAACATACTCTTTTGGTTCATGTAAGGGATCCTTAGATATTAAGAAAATCGAAGAAGGAAGGAAAGGGCTAATGAAAATGGAAAACAATAGAAAAAGAAATGTCGGGATAGTTTCATTGTGGTGAATATTATAGAGAAAATTCTAGAATGTTTGATTCCAGAGATTCTCTTGTAAGGTCAAATCCTAATAACCAGAGAGTTTTTGGTATGATACCTATTCTGAGTTCTTAATTCTTTTACAGAAGGAAGCTCCTATAGTTAATTATAGCTTAAGTGATTAATCACTTAAGAAAACACCTGATTAAGGTTAACCAATTATTTTCAATGAAATTTCATATGTCAAGCTTAAGGAAATAAACGTCAAAGTTCATTCCTAGGAGGAATTGATACACCTAAAATATATAGTATTTTTATGCACATTTTTATACCTATTTTTAATGATATTGCACTTTAAGGGAAGATTTTTTGTGTTTTTCTTGCAGGTATGATGAAAATGGATGGTCATGATGAAAGGAGAAAAATTGGATCAAATTTGGAGCAAAAATAATGAAAAATCAAAATTTTGGCACTGGCGGATAAGCGCCGCTGGGCCGGCGCTTAGCCACCACAGTTAAAAATCGAAATTCAAATGAATTTGGTGCCAATTTCAAAGGGGATGGGATGCAACTCTTGGTGGTAACTACCATAACTTCCTTTGGGCGGCAAGTTTGAATGAAGGGGTGCGTTACTTGGTAGATACATTGAATCTGGACACATTTTGAAGAGACACCATGACACCTTTTGGTTTACTATTTAAAGAGAGTCTTAGGAAAGATTAGGGGAGGCTTTAGGAGGCTCTTCCACTGCATTTTGAAGGGTACTTCCATTGTTCTTCTACTGCATTTTAAGAGTTTTTATTAAGAGTAGGAGTAGAGAGTAGAAAAGAGAAAAGGGTCGGAGTGAAGTCTTCTTCTTCCCCCACTTCTTTTCTTTCTTTTAGTTTAGTTTTTATTGAAGTCTGAACTCTATATTCTGAGTTATCGGAGTTGGGAGACTTGCTCTGAGGAGTAGTTTAGCGAAGAGTCAAAGTTTCAGAGGAACTTAGTCTTGTGGAGAGGATTTTTAGATAAGTGTTTACTTTTAATCTTTTTATTAATACTTTTTTTTCGTTTGTTATTATTATTATTATTTTTAATTTCAAATCAATGTGTTTTTGTATTTTCCCAATGCATTCTGAGTAGTTTACTTTATCTTATTCTTTCTTAAATGGAGAAGTAATTAATTTATAAAGAATTGTTGTGGAAAGTACAAGTGTTTAAAAGTTGGAAGAAGTTATGAAGATTGATTCTGAAAACTTTGTTTACTTCTTAATTTGGCCTGTTAAGTTGTAGAATTTTTTGAGATTATGTAAATGCGGTATTATCTCATAAAAGTTAGTAAGAATCACATGCAATTATATGGGTGAGAATTGTAGTCCATATAATTGAATGTAATATTAGAAGATATTTTTATGAAAGGGAGTAAAATTAGAGGATTTTAGAGTGACAGGCTAAAACCCCCTAATTTGGTTTGAAATTTTGAGTTTTGTTATGAGAAGTTAACCCCAAGGTGGTGGGAATCGAGTGAACTCTAGAGTGAGAGACTGGTATCTTCCCTGCCTAACCATGTTCAAAATAATAAAAATTTCAAATTAACCTATGTTCTTTATAGAACCAAGTAAGGGTAAAGAACACATTTATTTCTATATGTTACAACAAATTTAAATACTTCCACAACAATACTTTAAGAATTATTACTACTTCATAAAAGGAAAGAAAAAGATATTCTAGTTTATAGTATTTTACATCCAGTGTTATTAGTTATTATAATTTTAATTTCATTGCTTAACATTTTATTAAGGAAATTTTAAAAGACAAATCAACTTTCAAAACTTTTCAATATCAAGACATACTTTTTAAAAAAAAATTAAAGAAAGTAAAAAGATAATTTTCTGATTTCTTTAAAAATTTTCATATTTTCCCGATGGGTTCGATATCTCGGGACTTAATCAGAAAGTCCTATATTACTTGATAAACAATACGTATACTTGCGTAGTATCCCATATTATAAAATCATAAGTTTCATATCTAAATCATCAGCGCATTTACCGGACAATACCAAGTTTTTGGAGCCGTTGCATTTATCGGGGATCAATTTTTTGGCGCCGTCACCGGGGAAAATTGAAAATTAATTTAAATTGCATTTTATAGAGAATTAAGAAATTTTAAATTTTTACTTTTCTTTGTTTTTGTTAGTGTGTTGTGTTCTGTTTTGTTTTATTGTTGTATGTGTAGTTCAGGTTCTGAAGGACTTGTGCCTTACGATTCTGAATTAGAAAGAACTATTAGAAAAATAAAAAAAATTAAAAATACAGAAAAAGATAAAAATATTCAAGAAATGGAAAATCATCAAGATCAAAATGTTGGCATCCATCAAGAATTAAGACCTTTAAGAGATTATGTTAACCATACAGTAGATGAACTTCGTGCTAGTATTCAAAACCCTGCTGTAGCTGCTAATTCTTTTGAGCTTAAACCTGCTATTATCTAAATGGTGTCTAATAATCAGTTTGGGGGAGCAACAACTAAAGATCCTAATTTGCATCTTTCTAATTTTCTAGAGTTATTTGCTACTTTTAAAAATGATGGTGTTTCGGATGATGCTATTAGACTTAGACTTTTTTCTTTCTCACTAAGGGATAAAGCTAAAATGTGGTTACATTCATTAGCACCTGGATCAATTAGAACTTAGGGTGAACTGTCACAAAAGTTCCTTGCTAAATATTTTCCACCATCTAAGACTGCTAAGTTGAGAAATGATATAACATCTTTTTGTCTGTTTGAAGGGGAATCAATATATGAAGCATGGGAAAGATTTAAAGATCTCCTCAGGAAATATCCACATCATGCGATACCAGATTGGTTAATAATTAAAACTTTTTATAATGGATTAGTTGGATCTCTTAGATCAATCATCGATGCTGCTGCTGGTGGATCATTAATTTCTAAACCATTTTTTGATGCTTATGCTTTAATTGAAGAAATGGCTACTAATAATTTTCAATGGCCTTCTGAAAGGTTAAATCCTAAAAAGGTAGCCAGTGTTTAAGAAAATGATGCTTTTACAATGTTAGCAAATCAAGTTGTTGTCTGTATCAAGGAAGATAAACCAATTTGGGATGAATTTTTCTCGACCAAATCTCATGATTGAAGAAAATTCATTAGGCCAAATGGTTGATTCTTATTCTTCACCGTAAACTCGTGAATGCTATAATCAAACTCGACAACCCTTATTCCAATTATTATAACCCAGGTTGGAAGAATCATCCAAACTTTAACTAAAATAACAATAATCAGGGTGGTGTTAATCAACAATGGGGAACACCCAAGTAAACCCATTGGGGAATTGGAACAACCAAGGTAATAATAATAATAGATTAACTTATCCTTCAGGTTATAACAATGCTTTACAAAATAAGGAGAAGAAGTTGTCTATGGAAGAAGTAGTATCACATATGGGAAATCAATTACAAATTCAAGGTGCAACCATCATAAATATTGAAAATCAATTAGGATAAATTACAAATGTGTTAAGTAATAGATCCCAAGGAATGCTTCCAAGTAATACTGAAGTGAATCCAAGAGAAAAGAATAAAGAACAAGTGAAGACAATTCAACTGAGAAGTGGAAAAGAATTGGAAGGTAGAGTTCAAAAAGAAACTGAAGTAGAGAAAGAAGAGATTGAAAACCTAAAGAGGACGCACCAAAAGGTTTTGAAAGACCTATTTCTTCACCTAAGGTTGATTTAGAAAAACCACCACCTCCATTTCCTTAGAGACTTCGTCAACAAAAGTTGGATAAGAAATTTTCAAAATTTTTGGAGATATTAAAGAAGCTTATCATTAATATTCCATTTGCTGAAGCCCTAGAACAAATGCCAAGCTATGCAAAATTTATGAAGGATATTCTTAATAAAAAGATGAAGTTTGAAGAAAATGAGGCTGTTGCACTTAGTGAGGAGTGCAGTGCGATAATTCAGAAAAAGCTTCCTAAAAAACTTAAAGATCATGGTAGTTTCACAATTCCATGTGCAATCAGAGAAAGATTCGTGGAAAAGCTTTATGTGATTTGGGTGCAAGCATTAACCTTATGCCTCTATCAATATTCAAAAGACTGGGACAAGAAGAAATAATCCCAACTACTGTAACTATGCAATTAGGAGATCGTTCGATCACATATCCTAAAGGAGTTATAGAAGATGTTTTGGTAAAAGTGGATCAATTTATTTTTCCTGTGGATTTCATTGTGTTAGATATGGAGGAAGATAAAGAGATACCCATAATTTTGGGGAGACATTTTCTAGCTACAAGCAGAGCCATGATAGATGTGCAAAAAGGGGAATTAACGATGATGATTAATGATCAGACTGTTACATTTAATATTTCAAAATCGATGAAATATCCTGCTAGAGGTAAAGAAGATGAGTGTTATAGGATGGATGTTATTGAATATTTAAGTGAATGTCATTTCAAATCAACTTATGAAGAGAAAGCTGAAAGAGAAGAATTTGTATATAAGCAAGAAGTGAAGTTATTTGATTCTGAAGATTTTCAAGAAGAAGATTTAAAGTTTGTTCATGAATGTTTTGAATTGTTCGATATGACTGATAAAGATAAATCTTATGGCCCATCAATTGAAAAACCTCCTGAACTTGAGTTAAAAATGCTTCCTAGTCATTTGAGTATGTTTTTCTAGGTGAATCCTCAACCTTGCCTGTTATAATCTCCTCTCAATTAACTGAAAAAGAAGAAGAGAGTTTGCTTGAAATTTTGAAGAAGCACAAGAAAGCCTTTGGATGGACAATTACTGATATTAAAGGAATCAGTCCTTCAATTTGTATGCACAAAATTCTTATGGAATATAATTGTAACCCGCGGGCTGATCCCCAAAGGAGATTAAATCCTATTATGAAAGACGTTGTTAAGAAAGAAATTTTAAAATGGTTGGATGCTGGAATTATCTACCCTATTTCAGATAGTGCATGGGTTAGTCCTATTCACTGTGTTCCTAAGAAAGGAGGAGTAACTGTGACCTTTAATGAAAAGAATGAAATGATACCAATAAGACAAGTTACAGGGTGGTGAATATGCATTGATTGTAGAAAATTAAACCTTATCACAAGGAAATATCATTTTCCACTCCCTTTTCTAGATCAAATGTTGGATAGACTGGATGGGCATAAATACTTTTGTTTTCTGGATGGATATACTGGTTACCACCAAATTCAAATTGCTCCTGAGGATCAAGAGAAAACTACGTTTACCAATCCTTATGGTATGTTTGCTTTTAGAAGAATGCCCTTTGGTTTATGTAATGCCCTTGCTACATTTCAGAGACGTATGATGGCTATTTTTTGTGATTTAATTGAAAAAGGGATTGAAGTTTTTATGGATGACTTTTCAGTATTTGGGATTTCATTTGAATCATGTTTAGAACATCTATCTAAAGTTCTAAAACGCTGTGAAGAAACTAATTTGGTCCTTAATTAGGAAAAATGCCAATTTATGGTAGCATGAGGAATTGTTTTGGGACATCAGATTTCAGAAAATGGTTTGGAAGTAGATCTTGCAAAAATTCAATTTATATCTAATTTACCTTGCCCAAGCAATGTAAGGGGAATTAGAAGTTTTTTAGGACATGCTGGATTCTACAGGAGTTACATCAAAGACTTTTCAAAGATTACAAAACCTTTATGCCATTTATTGGAAAAGGATGCAATTTTTAATTTTGATGATGACTGTCGTAAAGCCTTTGAAACATTAAAAGAAAAATTAATCACGACACCTGTACTAATTTCACCAAATTGGGAAAAAACTTTTGAATTAATTTGTGATGCTAGTGATTATGCTATTGGTGCTGTTTTGGGTCAGAAACATGATAAAATTTTCAAAGTAATTTATTATGCTAGTAAAACTTTTAATGAAGCTCAAATTAATTATACCACTACTGAGAAAGAGTTATTAGCTATAGTATTTGCTTTTGATAAATTTCGATCATATTTAATTGGAACTAAATGTGTTGTGCATACTGATCATTCTATTATTAAATACTTAATGAAGAAAAATGATGTAAAACTGAGACTCGATAAGATGGATTCTTCTTTTGCAAGAATTTGATTTTGAGATAGTAGATAGAAGGGTTCGATAATCAAATTGCCGATCATTTGTCCGAGCTTGAAATTGAAAAATCTCTCTGTGATATTGAAGAAATTAATGAACATTTTCCTGATGGAAACTGTTCAGTGTTAAAGAATGGTATGTTTCGTGGTATGCAGACATAGTAAACTTTATTGTTAGTAATATTATACCCTATGGTTTGACATATCATGAAAAGAAGAAATTTATGTCTGATGCTAAGACTTATTTTTTGGATGACCCATTTTTATATAAATAAGGAAAGGATTTTATAATTCGAAGATGTGTAACTTTGGAAGAGACTTATGAAATTATTCAAAGATGTCATGATTCTGATTATGGGGGATATTTTGGAAGTGATGAAACTGCATATAAAATATTACAATCAGGATTTTATTGGCCTACAGTTTTTAAGGATGTGAATGTTTATATTAAAAATTGTTATAGATGTCAGCGTGTAGGCAATATTTCTAGAAGAAATGAGATGCCCCTCAATTATATGTTGGAAGTTGAAATATTTGATGTTTGGGGACTAGATTTTATGGGACCATTTACACCATCTTTAGGAAATATTTATATTTTTATAGCAGTAGACTATGTTTCCAAATGGATTGAAGCTATTGCTTTACCTCGATGTGATGCTCAAAGTGTTGCAAATTTTTTAGAAAAGAATATATTTTGCAGATGTGGAATACCAAGAGTAATCATAATCGATGGGGAAGTCATTTTAGAAATGCGATTATTGAGAAGTTAGCAAAGAAATATCATATTAATCATCGCATTGCTACTGCTTATCATCCGCAGATAAGTGGTTTGACTGAATTATCCAATCGTGAAATTAAAAGAATATTAGAAAAAATTGTTGATCCAAATAGAAAGGATTGGTTAATTAAACTGGATTATGCTTTGTGGGCCTATAGGACTGCTTACAGAACATCTATAGGAATGTCCCCATATAGGCTAATTTTTGGAAAAGCTTATCATTTACCTTTTGAACTTGAGCATAAAGCATATTGGGCTATTAAAGAGTTCAATTATAATTTGAAAGATGCTGCTGAAAAGAAATTATTGCAATTGAATGAGCTTGAAGAAATAAAGAATGAATCTTATGAAAATACTAAGATTTATACGGAAAAGATGAAGTTATGACATGATCGGAAGATTCTTATTAAAAATCTTGTACCAGGACAAAACGTTTTTGCTGTATAATGCTAGATTGAGAATATTTTCTGGAAAACTTAAGTCCAGTTGGATGGGTCCATTTATTGTGATAAAAGTTTATTCTTATGGAGCTGTAGATATTCAAGATCCTAAGATTGGAAAAATATTTAAAGTTAACGAACATAGACTAAAACCATATTTTTTAGTCAATAAATCTAAATCTGATGAGAATTTGATGTTGGGTCACTCAGAATGAATTCTGGGTATGTCAGGTTGAAGACGTTAAAACAAGCGCTTTGTGGGAGGCAACCCAAATTTATCAGTGTGCTTTGCTTTATGTTTGTTTAGTGTGTTTTGTTTTCTTTGTTTGGTTTGTTTTTATGTTTTTAGTGATAGTAATTTGGAGTTTTTAAACTTAAGTAGATTTTATTTAACCTTAATTGATGATTTAGAGAAGTCAGAATGAAAATTTGGACACTTAGCAGACCTGTGCTAAATTGTGCACTAGAGGCTAAGCGCCGACTAGTTGGCGCTTAGGCGCCGCAGTTATAAAAAACGTGAAAAATGTGGATCTAGAAGCCTAGATCATGGGGGAGAAGTTTTGGGAGTTATTTTGGAGTTTCTAAACGTCTTGGGGTTGTTCTAACATTTCCCAAGTCTATAAAAAAGGACCTGACTTAAGAGAAACACTTGCCCCAAGTCCTATTTTCATTTCTGAAGTCTTATGAAGAGAATTTTGAGTGCATCATGCCTTCCTGGGAGAATGAGATGAAGAAGAAGCAAGATTCTGACAAAAGTAAGTTCATTAGTGATAGTGCTAAAGCGTTATTTAATGGATATCTCGTTGTTAGTATTCAGGGTATTGCAGAAATGATTGCAAAAATTGAAGCCCGAGTGACTTCAATAGAAGCAAAGATCAATGATACTAACTTACATTTGTAACACATGGGATGGCAACTCAAGATGCAATTAAATCATTCAAGGTACGTGGAAGAAATAGATAAGGCGATGTTTGTGAAGAACAAATGGATTGAAGAAGATGAAGTAAGAATGAACAATTATCGCCCGTTGTATCAAATTTATATTCCAGGAGGGTCAAATGAGAATAATAGTGGTTCGGGATATATTCCGCCTAATGGAGAATAGAATTAAAAGTGTTTTGTTTGTTTAATGTTCTTATGTGTTATGTTTAGTATTCTTATGAGTTCATGTTTTGTGTGTTTAGTGTTTTTATTTAAATATTAACTAAGCCTGATGATGTGATGGTTACATCCTAGAGATATATACTTATCAGTTTGAGATTAATGTCTCTTGTATTTAGAGAATTTCATCCTTTATGCTTGGATAGAAATTCTAGTATTGTATTAAGTGTTATGTTTATTTTAATATAAGTTTGTGTTTTAGTGAAATTTGTGTGGAATCAATGGTTATTAAATTTTGATTTGGAGTATTGGAAGATTTGTGGGGAGAAATAATTATTTTGGAGTAATTAAGGGTGATTAACCAAGTGATTTAGTGCATATACCTTAATTATGAAAATTTGGGTATTGGCGGCTAAGCGCTAGAATGCCGATGCTTAAGCGTCAGATTTCACGGCTAAGCGTCGAGAGTTCGCGCTTAGGCGCCAGTTCGCGAAAATTGGTTCCGAAAAGTTAAAAACTCAAAAATTACCATTTTTAACCAACTCATCGTCTTCAACCTTTGGTTACCGCGAAAGAGCAGCCTATGGAATCATATTGTGGATCATTTAAGAGCCGATCTCAACAAAAATTGTTAGATTTGGATTCCTTGAGGTAAGAGCACTACTCCTAAGTATATTTTTTGATTTTCACCATGTATTTTGAGTACATTATGGAAAATCGTAAAATCACTATTCATGGTGAAAATTTAAGGAAAAACTTGAGAAATTGCTTAGATTTAGTAAAAATATCTTTTGGAAGATAATTTAGCAAGTTTAGTTTGATTTTGGAATTTATGGTGAATCTTTCGTGAATTTTTAGAGATGGCTCCAAAGTCAAAGCGTGCACGAGAAAAGACGAAGTTCGATTCTTACAAATTTGTTAGTATGAGGGCTGAGGAAAGATACGTCGATGCATTGCAGTCACGTAAGTTGATTCCTGAGCGTGTGTTTAGTAAGCCAGGAGAGGTGATTGAAGATATGATTGCTAGAAGAAACTGGGAGAATTACTGTTGCTTCTCCGCTGTTGCTGTTGTTTCTGTGGTTGGAGAATTTTATGTAAATTTGCCTGCTGCAGAAGAGAATCAATTGATGGTTAGGAGGCATGAGGTCAACTTTTCTTCTGGGGCAATCAATACTTTTTATGAACTACCTCCTGACATTTTCTATTTTTATTCTAACTATCATCCTTTGGAAGAGGAATTAGATGAGATCATGGAATTTCTGACTGATGGAAGAGGATTATGGAAAATAACAAATGATAGAAGAGTGAACTTTCCTGCTTCTAAATTGAATGCCATTTCTAAGGCATGGCATTATTTTATCTCATCTAAGTTGTTACCTTCAAGTCATACTAGTGAAGTAACGAGAGAAAGAGCTTTGTTGGACCATTGTTTTCAGCAAGGGAAGCCTATTGACATTGGAGGTATAATTTTTTATTATGTTTTGAACTGTGCTAGATCAACCACGACTACAGGTATGGGATTTTCTTCCTTGATTCATCCTCTATGTGAACGATCTGGAGTGAAGTTTGATACCTGGGAAGAGGTACTTCAGCCATTGAGACAAATTACCAATGTAAACGTTGGTGCTTACACTGTACATTCAGAGTTTGGTTGGAGAGGAGGATTTGGTAGGGCTTCTTCTACTTCTGCTTCTGCTTCATCTACTTCTCGTGCTACTACTTCACGTGCTTCTTCATCTACTGATTCATAGACTGGTTTATTATAAAATATTTTGAAAAAAGTGAGTCTTACTCGAGAGCATATGAAAGATATGGATGGTATGCTGGATAATGTGGAGAGATATATTATAAAACATGATGAATATGAGGAGAGTTCTCAGCAATATTTGGATAGACTGATTAGAGGTGATCAGAGTGCTAAGATGCCACCTCATCCATTCTACATACCTTATGTGCCATCAAGGGATTAGAACGAGTAAGATGATGATGATGAGGATGAAGAGTAGATGTATGTTATTTGTTTTAGTTATTGTGTTGTTATATTATGTTACTGTGTACTTTATCTAGTGTTCTGTTTGATGATTGTGTTGTGATGTAAACCTTGATAGTATGCAGATTGTAGTTGTACTATTTATCTGTTATGCATATTCAGGTATTGTTGTTGTTTTATTGTGGATTTATATGTTGCTTTGTGATAGTTTGTAATAGTAATTTTTTTTATGTTTATGTTATGTTAAAGTTTTTAATAGTGTTTACCTTAATTCAAAAACTGTTAGGAGATTATAAACCACTATTAGGAACTTCTACTTAGGAAACTATATGTTTAATATTTTTTTCAAATTCCACTATCATTTGTTATCTGTATTAGTGTGTTATTTTAATTGGTGTGTATTTGCTTTGAAAACCTCCACTACTGTAGAAGTCTTCTGAAATTTTTACTTTTCTTATTATAATATATATATATATATATATATATGTTGTTTTGAAAAAAAACTAAATTTGATTTCATTTTACTCTTGTTATTTAAATTGTTATACTTGCATATTAGGATATTAAAAATTCCTGCAAGCATGATATGTTAGTTTTTATTTCTCACCCATATATCATTTCTTATGCTTAAATGTTTTATCTTAATTAAAAAAATTAATGTTTGGGGGGATTTAAAAAAAAACAAAGATTTTCAAAAACCTAAAAATTTATTTGATTCTCAAGAATACTTAAAAATAAATCTTATTTTGAATACTTAAAAATAAATCTTATTTTTGATTGAGAACAATTATGTACATGAAGTTATATTAGGGGAACAAAATTTTGAATATAAAAATGAATAAAAGAATTTAGTTAAAATTTATAGTAATCATGAAAAACTTAAAGTTAAAATTTTCTTAATGAAGAAGTGTTAAATAAAGTTAAACTATCTTTAGTAAGAAGTTTTGTATTTTTAGATAAATAGAAGATTTGACTTTTATTCTTCAAAGCTTAAATTTCTTTTATTGAAAAGTAATTTTCAAATATTATTATTATGATTTTTAAGTGAAAGATGTATATCTGACCTTTATTTTAAATGGAAGGGTGGAATCAAAATCATTAAAGACCTATCTAGATATATTAATCCTTGCTTTATAAAAAAATAAAAATTAAAAAAATTTAAAAAAAAGAAAAAAAAAAAAAAAAAGAAAAAATTGAAAAATAGTATATGAAAAGGGAGGAGAATCTTGAAGATTTAAGGGCTAATCAAAAATTGGTTTCATACCTAAAGTTTAAGATATAAGTTCAAAGAAAATCTAAAGCTTAAGATTATAATATAGTAAGTAAAATTATTTTTCAAATAAAGATTTTTAAGTGAGAAAAATAAATGTTTGAGTCCTATATTTTGAAGAATCTACAAATATTTCTGAAATAGATAGAGACTTATATTTGTCATTTTTCTTTACTTAAGAACTATCTAAACTTTAAGTTGGTCTTAGTTACTGAAATTTTTTCTAAATTGGACTTTTCCATTTCTAGAACAAAATTTTGTTATCTTCTTAAGAAACTCATTACATAATTTGCATGTTAAAATATTCTATGAGATTAACTGTCACTTGAGGACAAGTAACATTTTAAGTTTGGGGGATTTTGATACACCTAAAATATATAGTATTTTTATGCACATTTTTATACCTATTTTTAATGATATTGCACTTTAAGGGAAGGTATTTTGTGCTTTTCTTGCAGGTATGATGAAAATGGATGGCATGATGAAAGGAGCAAAATTGGATCAAATTTGGAGCAAAAATAATGAAAAATCAGATAAGTGTTTACTTTTAATCTTTTTATTAATACTTGTTTTCGTTTGTTATTTTTCTTATTGTTTTTAATTTCAAATCAATGTGCTTTTGTATTTTCTCAATGCATTCTGAGTAGTTTAGTTTATCTTTTTCTTTCTTAAATGGAGAAGTAATTAATTTATAAAGAATTGTTGTGGGAAGTATAAGTGTTTAAAAGTTGGAAGAAGTTGTGAAGATTGATTCTAAAAACTTTGTTTACTTCTTAATTTGGCTTGTTAAGTTGTAAAATTTCTTAAGATTATGTAAGATCCAATGCGTTATTGTCTCACAAAAGTTAGTAAGAATCACATGCAATTATATGGGTGAGAATTGTAGTCCATATAATTGAATGTAATATTAAAAGATATTTTTATGGAAGGGAGTAAAATTAGAGGATTTTAGAGTGACAGGCTAAAACCCCCTAATTTGGTTTGAAATTTTGAGTTTTGTTATGAGAAGTTAGCCCCCAGGTGGTGGGAATCGAGGGAACTCTAGAGTGAGAGACTGGTATCTTCCCTGCCTAACCATGTTTAAAATAATAAAAATTTCAAATTAACCTATGTTCATTATAGATCTAAGTAAGGGTAAAGAACACATTTGCTTCTATCTGTCACAACAAATTTAAATACTTCCACAACAATACTTTAAGAATTATTACTACTTCATAAAAAGAAAGAAAAAGATATTCTAGTTAATAGTATTTTTTACATCCAGTGTTATTAGTTATTATAATTTTAATTTCATTACTTAACATTTTATTAAGTAAATTTTAAAAGACAAATCAACTTTCAAAACTTTTAAAAATTAAGACATACTTTTTCAAAAACAATTAAAGAAAGTAAAAAGATAATTTTCTGATTTCTTTAAAATTTTTCATATTTTCCCTGTGGGTTCGATATCTCGGGACTTAATCAGAAAGTTATATATTACTTGATAAACGATACGTATACTTGCGTAGTATCCCATATTATAAAATCATAAGTTTCATATCTAAATCATCAGCGCATTTACCGGACGGTACCAAGTTTTTGGCGTCGTTGCATTTATCCGGGATCAGGAATATGTTTCTAAATGTCATGTATTATCCTAAAGGTTTGGTTTTGTTCTATCATACTATCGTATTATTTTTGTTTATGTCAAGTCGTAATGTCCTTTTATTTTTGTTTATGTCAAGTTGTAATGTCGTTTTGTTTGTATGTCAAGTTGTAATGTGGTTTTATTTTTGTTTATGTCAAGTTGTAATGTCGTTTTGTTTGTATGTCATGTTGTAATATCATCTTATTTGTATGTCATGTTGTAATGTCATTTTTTTGTATATCATGTCATAATATCATTTTGTTTTTATGTATTTCATATCATAATGTCATTTTATTTTGTCTACGTCATGTCATAATATCATTTTTTTGTTTTTGCTATTTTCTGTTGTTATTTTTTTACTGTCATTCTTTTGTTTAGAAGTTTACATTCCTGTCTTTAGGATATCACCCTGCAAAACAGAGTTAGCACATCCTAATAACATGCAAAGTAAATCTAAAACGGAACTTATCTTTAACTTGTAATAAAAACACTGTCAGAGTTATTCTTACAAAAGTAATAATATCAATTTTACTAATTTAGTTGGTTGAATTTTTAGACAACCGGTCAAGATGTTTATGGCTTTGTCGTCCTAGGGTCGTCGGATGCCTTGATCTACTTAGTCCGAAAGGTTTTCAAACCAGGACTGGAAGACTTCTATCAACAACCAGGATTGCATCATTAAAGAAATCTTTGTAGATCAAGAATGCTGGGGTTCATGTTGCATTTGGTGATCTTTGTTCATTAAGGCTTCATTTATGTTTTAATGTCTTTTCAGATTGTAGGTTGAAAAATTTGAAGTTGTTTACGATTTATTAACCAATTAAAACTTTCCATGTGTCATTTTGATTGATTTTTATATGTCAATTTTGATTTTTTTATTTAGATCTAATGTCTGTAAGGAGTCAAGTTTATTTAGATCTAATCTGTAAGATCAAATTAGACTTAGGAATTTTAGATTAAGTGTCGTTTGAATCTAATGATTTCAAGTTAAATCTAATATGAATTTGATTTAGGAATTTGGATCCAAATGCCTTTTGAATCTGAAGGTTTTGGATTAAGTCTAGTGTAAATTAAACTTAGGAATTTAGATTCAGTGTCATTTGAATATAATATTTTCGATTTAAATCTTATATGAATTAGATTTAGGAATTTAGATTCAATGCCTTTTGAATCTAAAGGTTTTGGATTAAGTCTAGTGTAAATTAGACTTTTGAATTTAGATTCAGTGTCATTTGAATCTAAAGTTTTTGAGTTAAATCTAATATGAATTAGATTTAGAAATTTAGATTCAATATCTTTTGAATCTAAAGGTTTTGAATAAAGTCTAATATAAATTAGACTTAGAAATTTAGATTTAGTGACGTTTGAATCTAATATTTTTGAGTTAAATCCTATATGAATTAGATTTAGGAATTTAGATTCAATGTCTTTTGAATCTAAATGTTTTAATAAATTTGAATAAGTCTAAATGTAAATTTGACTTAATGTTTAAGTCCAAATTTTGGCTGAACCAAAAGAAATTTGGTTAAATCTAGTATAGATTATACATAGAATTTTAGGTCCTGATGTCAGTTGGGCCTAAAGATTCAGTTAGGTTTGATTCAATTTGGATTGAATGTTGAGTTTAAGTTCAATGTAGGTTGAACCTAAGGTTGATGTTTGACTTAAATTTAACTTTGGTTTGATCCTAAGTTAAATGTTTGATTTTAGGTTCAATGTGTGTTGAATCCTAAGTTAAGGATTTTGACTTAAGTTCAACTTTGGGTTGATCTTAAGTTAAAGGTTCTGTTTCAGTTCAATATGATTTGAACCTACGGTTAAAGATTAGTTTAAGTCCAATTTAGGTAGGACCTAAAGTTGATTTAGGTTCAATATGGATTTAAATGAATGGTTTGAAATGGTTCTAAGTCCAATGTATATGTGACCTAAAATTAATTTAAGACTGATCCCAAGGAGTTCAAAAGGTTTTAAGTCCAAGGTGGGTAGGACTTAAGGTTGATTTAGATCCATAGTAAGTAGAATCTAAAATTGGTTTAGGTTTAATATGATTCAAACCTAATGTTTTATATGGTCATGAGTCCAATGTATTTTGATCCAATGCAAGTAGGATCTAAAGTTGGCTTAGATATAATATGAATTGAACCTAAGGTTTGAAATTATTCTAAGTCCAATGTAGGTAGGACTTAAAATTAATTTAGGTTTTAAAGGTTTGATTTGATTTAGGTTCAAGTTGGGTTGAACCTAAGAGTTTGTTGAACCTAAGAGTTTGATTTGATTTAGGTTCAGGTTAGGTTGAACCTAAGTGTTTGCTTTGGTTTAGGTTCAAGTTCAGTTGAATCTAAGAGTTTGATTTGATTTAGTTTCAAGTTGGGTTGAACCTAAGAGTTTGATTTGATTCAGGTTCAATTTGGGTTGAACCTAAGAGTTTGATTTGATTTAGTTTAAATTTGGGTTGAACCTAAGAGTTTGATTTGTTTTAGGTTCAAGTTAGGTTGAACTTACCTATTTGATTTGATTTGGGTTCAATTTGGGTTGAACCTAAGAGTATGATTTGATTTACAATCGGTTAAACCTATGAGTTTAATTTGATTTAGGTTCAAGTTGGGTTAAACCTTAGAGTTTGATTTGATTTAGGTTTAGGTTTGGTGTAAACAAAGAGTTTAATTTGATTCAGGTTGAAGTTATGTTGAACCTAAGTTATAACTTTGACTTAAGTTCAATGTAGGTTGAATCTAAAATCTAGCTAAATTGGGTTCAAATTAGGTTGAACCAAAGGTATAGGTTTGACTTAGGTTCAATGTATGTTGAACCTAAAGTTTAGTTAACCTGGGTTCAAGTTAGGTTGAACATAAGTTTAGGTTTTATTTTAGTTCAAAGTATGTTGAACCTATAATTTGTTTAGGTTCAATTTGAGTTGAACCTGAAGTTTGGTTGAGTGAGGTTCAATGTAAGTTGAACCTATAGGTTTAGTTAGATTCAATTTGGATTCAACCTCAAGTTTGGTTGAGTTAGGTTTAATGTTGGTTGAACCTAGAGGTTTTGTTAGGTTCAATGTAGGTTAAACCTAAGGTTAAGTTATATTAGGTTCAATGTAAGTTGAACTTAGAGGTTTGGATATGTTCAATTTGGGTTAAACCTAAAGTTTTGTTGAGTTAGGTTCAATGTTGGTTGAACTTAGAGGTTTAGTTAGGTTCAATGTAGGTTGAACCTAAGGTTAGGTTAAGTGTAAGTTGAACCTAGAGGTTTGGTTAGGTTTAATTTTGGTTGAACCTGAAGTTGGTTGAGTTAGGTTTAATGTAGGTTGAACCTAAGGTTAGGTTAACTTGGGGTTCAAGTTAGGTTGATCCTAAGTTAGATATTAGACTTAAGTTCAATGCGGGTTGAACTTAAGTTAATTTAGGTTTAAGTTAGGTTGAACCTAAGAGTTTGATTTGATTTAGGTTGAATTTGGGTTGAACCTAAGTGTTTGATTTAATTTGGGTTCAAGTTGGGTTGAACATAAGAGTTTAATTTTATTTCGGTTCAGTTTGGGTTGAACCCAAGAGTTTGATTTGATTTAGGTTCAAGTTGGGTTGAACCTAAGAGTTTGATTTGATTTAGGTTCAAGTTGGGTTGAACCTAAGTGTTTGATTTGACTTAGGATCAAGTTGGGTTGATACTAAGAGTTTGATTTGATATAAGTTCAAGTTGGGTTGAACCTAAGTTATATGTTTCACTTAAGTTCAATGTAGGTTAAACATAAAATTTGTTTAAATTGGGTTCAAATTTGGTTGAACCTAAGTTATAGGTTTGACTTAGGTTCAATGTATGTTGAACCTAAAGATTAGTTAACTTGGGTTCAAGTTAGATTGAACCTAAGTTTAAGTTTGATTTAGGTTCAATGTATGTTGAACCTAAAATTTGTTTAGCTTCAATTTGGGTTGAATATGATATTTTGTCGAGTTAAGTTCAATGTAAGTTGAACCTAGAGGTTTGGTTAGGTTCAATTTTGTTCATCCTCAAGTTTGGTTGAGTTAGGTTCAATGTAGGTTGAACCTAGAGGTTTATTAAGATTCAGTGTAGGTTGAACCTAAGGTTAGGTTAAGTTAGGTTCAATGTAAGTTGAACTTAGAGGTTTAGTTAGGTTCAATTTGGGTTGAACCTGAAGTTTGGTTGAGCTAGTTTAAATGTAGGTTGAAACTAAGGTTAGGTTAACTTGGGTTCAAGTTAGGTTCAACCTAAGTTACATATTTGACTTAAGTTTAATACGGGTTGAACTTAAATTTGGGTTGACTTGGTTTCAAGTTAGGTTGAACCTAGGTTAAGTTAAATTTAAGTATAGGTTAAGGATAGGATCAACGTATGTTGAACCCAAATGGTTTAAGTTTGACTTAGATTCAAGTTGGGTTGAACCTAAGTATAGGTTAAGGTTAGGTTCAATGTATATTAAACCTAAAAGGTTTAAGTTTGACTTAGATTCAAGTTGGGTTGAACCTAAGTATAGGTTAATGTTAGGCTCAATATATATTGAACCTAAAAGGTTTATGTTTGAATTAGATTCAATTTTGGTTGAACCTAAGTATAAGTTAGTTTTAATTAAACCTAATTTAAGTAAGGTTTAATTGACTTAGACCTAGTTGTGGTTACATTTAATTAGTTTAAGGTTAATTAAACCTAATTTGGGTGAGTTTTAATTGATTAATTAGACTTATTTGTGGTTAAATCTAATTAGGTTAATGTTAATTAAACATAATTTGGGTAAGGCTTAATTGATTAATTAGACTTAATTGTGGTTATGTCTATAAGGTTAAATAAACCTAATTTGGGTAAGGTTTAATTAATTAATTAGAATTAATTATGGTTAAGTCTAATTAGGTTAAGTTTAATTAAACCTAATTTGGGTAAGGTTTAATTGATTAATTAGACTCAGTTGTGGTTAAGTCTAATTAGGTTAAGTTAATTAAACCTAATTTGGATAAGTTGAATTGATTAATTAGTCTTAGTTGTGATTAAGTCTAATTAGGTTGAGGTTAATTAAACCTAATTTGGGTAAGGTTTAATTGAGGTCAATTAGGTCTAATGTTGGGTTAGACCTAATTTGATTAAGGTATAATTGGGGTTAATTAGGTCCAATGCTGGGTGTTGACCTCACTTTTGGTTAAGGTCTAGTCTTTCTTTAGAATAGCCTAGGGTCTAGCCATTGGACTTTCCTGGTGACTATCTTAGAGGACTAGCAATGGAACCCTCACCCCATAGAAATTCAAAAATACATCTTTGCTTCACTTGAAGCTTTCATATTCTTAAATTCTAACCACTAAATGCTTAGGAGGATGAGACCAAGCATTATGAAGCTCAAGGGAAGTCCCTTATAAGATGGTCAAGTATTAGGACTTACCCTGGGTGGTATGGGGGAGGCTCACACACATACTTGCACATTACACTCTCACACACTACCTCACAACCCTAAACCAAACTCCTCTACACTTGATCCCCTACTCCTTTGGAAACTCATGTGGGAGGTTTCCCCAAGCTCTTAGCCCCAAACTAAGGCTTGATTAGTACCAGCACATGGAGGATCCAAACGGGGATTCCCTTAGTCCATGGCTCAAATGGGTTATCAATCCCTCTCAACTCCAAAATTTTACCAAAATCTCAACTTTTGACCCCTTTACCTTTAAACTCTACCAAACTACCAAGTTGCCCCCAAAACCACAATTTCGTCCAAAATTCCCAAAATCAACCAAAATTACCAAAATCTCCCAAAACATTCCTCACCACTCAAAATACCCAATACACCTAAAATTTACCACAATTACAAAATAGCCTCAAAAGACCCAAAATGCCCCTCCTAGCCAAAATTTTAAAAAATTCTCAAAAATTCTCAAGACCCTCCAAATATTCTGAATTTCAATTTAAACCACTTAATATGACCAAATTTGACTAAGTTTGCCTAATTTAATTAAAAGCCCCAAATTGCTCTTTAAGGCCCAAAACACCCAAATCACCCCCAATGTCCACTAGATTGACCTCAATTCCCTAAAATTTCAATTCTAAACTCAAATTCACAATGCCTAACCTCATTCCAAACCAAATCCAAGCCTAATTAGAGCCACATTTGAGCTCAATTTCAACCCAAAATAAAATGACCAAATTTTGACCCTTTCACGCAATTCCCCCAAAATGAACCTAATGTCAATTATATTCTGCCAACTTTGAATACTAAACTCTTCATAACATTCCCCTAAACTAAATTGAACCACATATTGACCCAAATTTCCACCCAAACCTCACCCAAGTCCAACCAAATCCAAATATCCCTAAGTTTGCTCCAAATGTGTCACATGCCCAAAATCCATCAAATTGAATTTCCCAATCCCAAAATTTCCACCCAATTAATATCAAGAACTCTTACTAACATCACCATAGACCATTCGGAACCATAAATTGACCTTTGACCCCTCTCTAGCCAAACATAAACCTATGCTAACCCAACATGGCCAAAATTGACTAAATACCTAAATGAAGCCAAATTGATCCCCTAATCCTATTCAATACCACCCCAATTCTCTTCTAAACACTTTATGAAAATTGTACACACCATATTGAACAATCAATTTGACTTAACCCATGCTCAAACCTAACCTAGCCCAACTTAAACCTAAGTGACCCAAATTAAACCCATGACCCAAAGTAGCCAAACTAAACTAAATTTAATCAAACTAAGCTCACCAAAGCCAGCCTTGGGACCCTAGGGATTGGGCTAGATCCACCTAGCCCAGCCTATTGGAGCCATGGACCAAAGGTACCGTAAATTAGTGGATTTCATCCCATTTATGAATAAACTTAAGAGAGACCCGCCATAATGCATTAACCACTTAAGCTCACCCCATGATGGCCTACCCACCTGACCACCTGACCCTTTGCCACCCTCTTCTGCCCAGGCCGGCCGGACTAGTCATTGGAGGAGCCCAAACTGAAAGCCACCCCAACTCAAATTAAACCCAAACATACCCATTAAGCTGTCTAGCCCTGATCGCTCACTGGAGCTCTTCTGCCCTCCACTTAGGAAGTTAATTCCACCCATCATCAGCCTCTGAACTCAGCCCATTTTTTTTGGCCATAAATGAAGCCCTCCACGGCCAAAGAGAGGTGTTGAAAAACTCTTAAGGAAAAACCTTGCAAATTCCTCTCAGAGCTTCCCTGAGACCTCCTGTGTGTAAGCCCACCATCTTCAGCATCTGAATCCCACTGTCTAGATCCAATTTTCCCACTGAAATTCTAGCCAAAACCAGGACACTTTTCACCTCAGCTCCACACTACACCAAAGTTCAATTAACTATGCCCACACCTTTACAGCACTGAGAGAAGAAATTTCCCCATCAAATCCCCATCACAGAGAGCCTCTTCACCAAACTTTGATCGACACCTAAAATTGGCCTTGTTCAAATTCAGGTCTAGATATTTCACCAGGTCAATAGACTTCATCTGGAGGTTCGTTGGAACCAATCGAAGCTGCTATAATAATCTAGTTGATGCCTCCCCTCTCAGAAAAAGGTATTGAACATCACTTTCCTCTCGTGCTATTCTTCATCGTCCATACATGTATAATGTATTTTATATCGTATAAGCCATACAGATAGGTTCGCTTAGGTCAGCTGAGTTTTTAGAAACAAACACCATGTGATTTGGTTGAGTCTAGCTCGAGCTCTTAAGCTAGAAGATGGACGGTGCTCGGGATGAACCAGGTGAAGACGATGACCCACAGCCGTTGGATCGTGCATGTTTTGGTTGAGCCACCAGGATGGAGTCAGATGAAGATCAGGTGCTTAAACCGCAGCCGGGTGGACATCCAATCAAATGGCAGTGTGCGTCGTGTGGTCTTTCAGAGCTGTCTATGTGCCGTGGCGCCGTGTCACTTAAATGAGAAAGTAGGATTTAAACTAATTATTTAAATTAGTCTCCTTTTAAATATTCATAACTTGGTGTAGAAAAATCAGAAAAATAAAAGAAAACTAGTCTCTTGCTCAGTGAATAAAAGAGAACAACGTGGAATTATTTTTACGCTAATTTGATGAAGATTCTATTTTTAATTAATTAAATATGGTCTGGAGTCTTTTGATTCTCCATTTGCATGGACAACTCACCATGGCTTGATCTTTGGGGGTCTTGCTCCTTCTGTTATGGGGGATCTTCCTTGATTTTTCCAAGCTCAGGGAAGATCTCCATGAAAAGAACATTTTTTTTAAGTTGTATGTGCCTATTTTGGTATAGAAATTATAATAATTAAAAATAATGATGAGAAAAATGTAAAGTAAATTTTGGTGGGTTCCATGTGACTAGAGGACCTTTGGGAAAATATAAACTTGGTTTAACTCATTAAGTATAATCCTAATGTTAATTAAGACCTAAAAGTTAAATAAAAATAAATTGATGAAATATAAGTGAAAACAACTTGATTTGTGTTCTCTACTGTAATTTAAGGTCATGGGAGCTCCCCATAAAAAAATCAAGTCAAATGGAGTTAATTTAAACACTTAATTGATTTTTTCAAGTTAAAACCCATTTTTGGCATTTATATAATTATAATAATTAAAATACACTTCAAAAATTACCAAATAAATTTTGGGAGTTCTGTGTTAAGAGGAGGAGTCTCTGAAAAATAAAATTGTAATTAAAAAAAAAATTTATTTTTAAGAATTATTTTAATACTTAAATAATTAAAAATTAATAAAATTTACAAAATTAATAAAATTGATAGGAATGTTCTAAATTGTCTCTTAATCGTTTAAGAACAATTGGAATAATTTTCCTATATATATAAATAAAGATATTAAATTTTAAAGGCTCAAAACTATTTTTAAAGGTTAAAAATGGAATTTCCTTAATTTCTCACTAAAATAATTCTAATAATTAAAATATAAATCACAAAAATATGAAACTTTATTCTCTGGGTTCATTAACTTCAAAGAGATTTAAGAAAAATATAAAACTTAGTTTTCAACTTAAATGGTGTTTTATATTTAATTAATACTCAAAAAATTGAAATTATTATTATAATTAAATTAAAAGTCAAAAAATCATGAAATTTGGTCCAAGTGGTCCACCGATCTATGTGAACCTCCAGTAATTTTCTTTGGGATATGTTTCATTTTTACTAAGTAATTTTCTTTGAAAATTTTTTATTTTGCATGAAATTAATTATGTAAATTAAATTAAATTAATAAGAATCACATTTTCTCCCCTGATGTTTTAATTGACCAATAAGTAGGGAAATATAAAAATGTTAAAGTCATTTGAATAAATTTTAATAAATTATGAAGTGATAAGGCCTTTAGGGGCAAAAGTCCAATTTTAAAGAATTTTGCCTTAATCAAAATTTAGGCTTAATTAAAATGGGAAATGGACAATAGATGATCATAATTAACATGTTTGAATAATTGAAACATAAAGGGATAAATGGTAGAAACTAATCTCATTTTTTGACATATTATAAGGTAAAGTTTGTAATTTCCATAAATCACATTAATTTAGATGAAAATTAAGATAAAAAGATTCTTAAGGTTAGAGGTTTGTCCTTGGAAGTTAAAAATTCATCAACTAAACACCCAAATGTGATGTTAAATGATAATTCATTAATTTGATAAGAATCATAATTATATAACTTTACTTTTCTAAAAATTATAAACATACCCACCTAAGTCTTAAGGGGCATGGTAGTGAGGCTAAGCTTAATCAAATTTGATTAATAAGGGTTAGAAGAGAAAACACAATTAATCTTAAACACTTTTGAAACACTATAAGCCCATCAAAGTGTTGACCTCACTTTTGATTGAGGTTTAGTCTCTCCTTAAATAGCCTAGGGTCTAGCCATAGGACTTTTCTACTGACTTTTCTTTGAGGACTAGCAACAGGAAACCCCACCACATAGAAATTCCACATGCTGGTTTTCCTTACTTGGGGCTTCAATATGTTAAGGCTCAACCTCTAATATTTAGAAGGAAGGGGCCAAACATAAGGAACACCAAGTGGGATTCCTTATAAGTGACCAAACCTTAGGAGTGACCATGGGAGATCTGTAGCTCGCACCCTGCACCCACACACATATCATCCACTCACAACTTCAAATCTACCATATCCTAATTTGAGTCCCCTGTCTTTTGGACACTCAAGTGTTGGTCTCACCAAACCCTAAGCTCATGGCTACGGTGGTAAGAACCGACACATAGAGGACCGAAAGAAGGTTGCCATTGGTCCCATTCTCTTCACTCTAAAGTCATTCCAATTTTCCCAAATTTCTGTTTTTAATCACCTGTTCCTGAAACTTGCATAAAGTACCATATTGCCCCTGGAAATCCCAAAATCCCGAAATTTACCAAAATTACCTAAATTATCCAAAAATCATTCGAAAATATTCCCCACCACTCAAAATAGCCAAAATCACCCAAATTTTTCAAAATTCCCAAAATAGCCCCGAAATTCGTAAAATCCCCAAAATGCCCATCTTTAGCACAAAATGCCCATCTTTAGCACAAAATCCCAAGTTTCTCCAGAGTTGTCCGAACTCCCCAAAAATCATTCGAGGACGTTCCTCTCGTCAAATGATGAAGTTTGACTGTAAACATGTCATACTTCCGAGCTACTTTTGAACCCCTCGACACTTAAGTAGCTGATACTTAAAAAACGCTCCGTGATTCACAAAAGCTTCCACAGTATTCAGAAATGCTCCTAGACACTGCCATTTGACTCAAAATTTCATTTAGAATGGCATCCAACTTTTGGTTCAGCTTTTTGACCACTTTCCTAAAAAAACCCCGAAATTAATAAAATGCCCCTCCTAGCCAAAAAATTCCATAAATTCCATAAATTCTCAAAATTTCCCAAAAGCCTCCAAATATTCCCAATTTCACTTTGCGACCATGAATTTGACCCAATTTGATCAATTTTACCCAATTTGACCAAAAGCCCCAATTTTGACCTAAAGTCAGATTTGACCCAAATTGGACCCAATGTCGACCAATTTCCACTCAATTTGAATTCCAAACTCTTCATAATACTCCTTTAAAATATATGCAACATTTTATTTCCATCAATTTAGGCCCAAGCCTCAACCAAATTCGATTTAACCCAAAACCCCCAAATTTGACCTATTTTGACTAAATCGATGATGAGGTTGTCCGAAGAACCTTGGATCGCCAAACAGACTTCACCGTTGCATCCGGAACATTGAAAATATTTGGCAATGATATATAATTTGCTATGGTTTGACACATGTCGAAAAAGTTCAAAATTCGGCGCGTTTCGCGTCAAAATAATTAAAAATTTTATTTTAACCACTTAATCACCCCATTTAACCTAAACTAACCCACGCCTAAACCCACCTAATAGCAGTCGTCGCCCCCTCCATTTTCCTCCATATGAAATTTCAGCCATGGGGAAGCTTGGCCGAACCTTCCACTTCCCCTCTCGATGCTTGCTTGCTTTGCCGCCCCTTCCTTGTCCTCATGTGGCGTGGGAGGCATGGAGAAGACCTTCTTCATGCCTCTATCCCTTCCATGGCAGCAATCTAATCTTGGGTGGCAAGTTTTGAGTAGCTCTTAACTGCCATTGAAGTTCTCTCCATGCCTTCTCATGATAACCTAAGAGTTAGGCTTAAAGGATAAGTATTTTATAATTTAGTTGTAATGATTTTGCTTGGGGCTGACTTTTTTCCATCTCTTTCACCTTCATTTGGCTATAAATGGAGCCTTCTTCTTGCTCCTCTAAGGTTGGCTGAAAATCACAAGGGGAGGTGCTGTCAGATTCTCCATTTATCTTCTTCTTACTAGCTTCAAACTATTGCCGGTTTGTTCCTTTACATTTGTGGAAATTTACTTCATGTTTAAGGCTTAAATGGTGGATTGTTCTTATGCTATTGTGAGATGCTTGATTTAAATTGCCAATTTAATGGTTTAATTTTGGATTCATCTTATGAAATTTTATGGAGCATTTTGGACCCTCTCTGGCTTGGCCGAAAATTCCTGTATGGAGCTCCAAATCCATTTTTGCTATAAGTGATATTTAAGGGGTCCTTCTTATACCTCTTTGGTGGCTAAAAGTTTTATGTCTTGATGGCTTAAGAGTTATGCTTATGCTTAATGTTTATCTTGATTCATGAAAAGATTTAGGATATATATGGAGGCTTTGAGTTGTCCTTTGTTTCATTGAAATTTTAAGAGGTCTTCTTACACCTCTTTGATGGATAAAAAACTTAATGTTTATGTTTAAATATTTGGCTCGTTTCATGGAAATTTTATGAGGTCTTCATACACCTCTTTGGTGGATAAAAATTTCATGTTTATGTTTAAATATTTGGCTTGTTTCATGGAAATTTCAAGAGGTTTCTTTTACACCTCTTTGATGGCTAAAACTTTATGCTCATAGTTAAATGTTTAGCTTGCTATATGTGATATTAAGAGGTTTCTCTTACACCTCTTTGGTGACTAAGGGATCATGCTTATGCTTAAACTTTTATTTTGTTGCATGAAGTATTTAAGAGGACCTCTTGCTCTTCATATGAATGACTAAAATCCATGTTTGTAGCTAAGTATTTAG
Source organism: Papilionanthe hookeriana x Papilionanthe teres (assembly GCA_022702705.1). Lineage (NCBI taxonomy): Eukaryota > Viridiplantae > Streptophyta > Magnoliopsida > Asparagales > Orchidaceae > Papilionanthe > Papilionanthe hookeriana x Papilionanthe teres. The sequence goes on from CM040436.1 coordinate 64,664,445, forward strand.
CTTGTTTTATGAAATATTTAAGAGGCCCTTTTGCTCTCTTTATCGATGGATAAAATCCATGTTTGTAGCTAAGTATTTATCTTGCTTTATGAAACATTTTAAAGGCCTTTTTACCCTATTTATGAAAGGCTAAAATTTCATGCTTATAGTTAAGTATTTGGATAGCTTCATGAAATATTTGGGAGCCCTTTTGCTCTCTTTATGGATAGTCAAAAATGCATGCTAGTGGCTTGGTAATTTACATATTCTATGTGATACTTGGGAGCTCATTTGCTCTCTTTCATGTTGGCTAAAGGATATTTTCTTTGATATTTTGCATTTGAAAATGTTTTATATCAACTATATGCTATCCAAAAATTAAATTATGCACTTATGTCACCCTTTTGAAATGTTTTATATCAACTTCTTGCTATCCAAGAATAAAATTTTGTGCTTATGTGATTTTTTAGAAATGTTTTATACCCACTCTATGCTTACAAAAATGAAAAATCTGCACTTACCTCTTTGTTTGGGATTGGTTTAAACCAACCTTATGTTGCTATAAAATGAAGGCTTTGCATCTATGTGATCTTTTGGAAATAATAGCAAGTCAATTTGTGATATTTAGCCTGTTTTGATTAGCTTAAATGCAATTTTTGGATTGGAATTTCACCACTTGTGAAACATTCACAAAAGAGGCTATATGAGCTTGTTTTTCCATTCTCTTCACTAAGCTCTTATATGCATATCATCTATACCTCAATTTCATACACTTTTCACCTTATTCCATACTTTAAAATTGTTTGAAAATGGTTAGTTCACAAGGAAATATTTTAATAAGCTTAAATGCAATTTTCGGATTGGAATTTTACCACTTGTGAAAAACTTACAAATGATGCCATGTGGGTTTACTTTTCATTCATTTCACTAAGCTTTCATATGTATATCACCTAAGCTTCAATTTTACATGTTTTTCACCCCATTCTATAAATAAAAATGGTGTTTTGCTTGTAGGACTTTGAATTTCCCTTTTGCCTATATAAATCAACTTATGGTGAAGGAATTGTCATATGCCCATTATATGAAATTCATTATTCTTCACATATATGTTTAATACACTTCTCTGGGTTGTGTTTATGTTTATTTGAAAGGAGATTATCATGTTCATGCTATGCCAAAATGAAGGTTTTACATCTATGTGTTCATTTGGAAGAGATGCCATCTTACCTATGTTATGTTAAAACAAAATTTGCACTAGTTTACTTATTTGAAATGAGCTTGGATTATGTTTATGCCATGTTGAAATAAAAATCTGCATTAGTTTATTTGTTTGGAATGAGTTTGGACCATGTTTATGCCATGCTAAAGTTAAAATATACACTTGTTTAGCCATTTGGAATTGTTTGGATCACATTTATGCTATCTCTAAGTAAAAATCTGCACTTATACACTTGTTTAAGGTTGATTTAAATCACTTCTATGCTATCTTTATGTGGGAATTGACATCGTTTTATTTGCTCGGGATTGGTTTAGACCATTCCTATGTGACCTCTACATGGGAAATTCTATTGCTTGGTATATTCTAAGTTGATTTTAAATGTCTCCTTGCTGCCCTTATCTTAAAATTTATATGGATGAGACTTATTTATGTTGCTTACAAGAAAGAAAAGGGAAGAAAAGAATGTGGTATGCCTATCATTTCAAAGAGGGAGTTTTGGAAATGTGATACATGTTTAGCTCGTTCTCTTTGTTTACATGCTGATGTTGGGAGTTATTTCTTTCTCGCTTGCATATTTTCTCTTTCTACAAATTTTCTATTCGTTATAACACATTGTCTTAATATGCCCAATTGCTTAGTCTCTTTGTCATGTTATATATGGAAAAGTTTGTGCTGTTTAGTAGGTGTGAAGATATGAAATAAGTAGGATTGTTAGGGATAGTACTTTACATAGCAATTTTGATTCTTCCACTTTTGTCGGCTCTCTACCTCGATAAATTGCTCCCCTTGCACCGTGTTGAAGGTGTTTGGTCTTTCCTCCTTTATATGTTTTATAAATTGCTCCCCTTGCTCCATGTTGAATGGGTTTAATCTTTTCTACTTTATATGTTTTATAACTCACTCCCCTTGCGCAATGTTGGAGGGTTTTAGTCTTCTCTACCTTACATGTTTGATAAATTACTCCCCTCGCACCATGTTGGAGGGGTGTGTTTCCTGCACTTCATATAACTTGTGACTTCCTCTCTGCACTATGTTGGGAGAGGTTCAGTTCACTTGCCTTGGATGCTTTACAATCATCCTCTCCCCTACACTCATTCGTAGGGATTTACCTTTACATGTTTTCTCGCTCCGTGGCTGCCTTTTTTGCCCCACATATGGAGTTTACTTTTGCCCTTACACCAGTTCATGTTTATTACTTTGTGCGGTTTTGAGAGTCACTCCATTACCTTTACGACATTGTTCTGGGTGGATCACCATCTCCTCTTTTTCTTCCTTGATCCCTCGTCCTTTGTTTCTTCTTACTTCTTGGCCTAAGTCCCGCGTTTATGTAGGGCACATGAGTGTGCATGTATAGCCGTTCTACTATATGTGGGGCCATCAAGTAAGGCTGTAAGTAGGGTGGAAGGGGGAGGACGACAATGACAATACAGTAAAAGAGGGATACAGGGGATTTCTTGAATAGTATCTCCTGACTCAGAGACCCTGGAGAGGGTAGACGAAGGAATTTATGATACTATTCGCCCATCCTTAAGGATCTCTGTCACTGTCACTCTTAGGTTTCTAGTGGTCCTAGTTCGATTAAAATAGTCAACATGTGGGTCCTACTAATGTTATATATATATATATATATATATATATATATATATATATATATATATATATATATATATATATATATATAAAAATAATAAAATACATATACATTTTTATAAAAGAATATTACAAAACTACCTCCACAACAAAAATAGCCTCCCTACCCATAAATTTTTCACTTGCATGCAATCCAAATTGAAATGTATGAAAATTTTACAAAGGTCCACGGTTGACTATTCAGATCGAGTTAGAACTGCCTTCCATAGGGTGACGGTTTGGTAGTTCTAACTTAAGGTGGGATATATACAGCACAACTCTGAGTCCTCCGCACCACCGTGCTTACGGTTCCCTTGGACTTGTAGTCCGTTTTTTGTGGTTTTCTTACGGAGTCTTCTACAAATTTTCTATGGTTTTCTTACGAGTTTTATTTCCACGGAATTTTTTTTTTTTGGGTTTCCTACGAATCTTTTTTTTTACGAAGCTTCATACAGATTTTCTACGGATTTCTTACAAGTTTACTTCACTGATTTGCCTTTTTCGGATTTCCTATGGATTTTTCTACAGATTTTCTATGGATTTCTTATGAGATGTTCTTCTTCGTTCATTTGATTTTCTCTTGGTTTATTACACGAGTCTCGTACTTTACCTTTCTTGCATACACTTCAGCACACACACATATGCCTGCTTAAGTTCAATTTACTAGCTTTGCTTTTCCGCAACATATACTACTATTTAGCGTAGCTTTCTTGCTTTACTTTCTTGCATATTTTTGAACTGTGAAAAAAGATTGAACCTCGCATGTCTAAATAACTCAAAATTTAATCACCAACCAAAATGAACTTGCAACTTTAACTAAATTAAAACAACTCTTGGATGATCGGGAATCCCTTAGAAGACGTAACTTACGTGTCGCCATAATCTTGAACATTTAATTAAAACACTAAGCCACCTCAATTTTAAACCTTTCGAAACATGATAATTTTCTCACCTCTTCAATTATCACTTCTAAAATTGAATCTGCTACGACGAGGGAGGTGGAGCATGCAGCGTGGGCAGCACGACCATCTTCAATAGCACAACATGTCTACATCAACAAAACCTTTTCTTAGCATTAAACAACAAGCCATAGGACTTCGAGGTAGCCTTCCTGGTGCAACATAAACCCTCACTTGATCTTTTGGGCCTTTGCACTTAGTGTTGTAATATAAGGCCCAACTCGCCTTAGGTTTCTGAGGTTGTCATTTGATATGACATAAATCCTCCTATCTTCCAGGCTTTTTGCATGATCGATATCAAGTGAATGTAAGCCCTAATTAATTAAAATTGGCAGTATGAAATATGAATAATTATTCTAAATTGAAGTCAAACAATAAGATAGATCGGGAATTCACCAAGATATCCTCTTGGATCTGTGACATCCACTAGTTCTTCCTCCTTTGGATTTCTTACAATCGAATATTCCAAAATTTGCATCGTTCACCTATTAGATTTCGATCATCATAATATCATTAAAAATTCTTTATCCTCTTGAAGACGTAAAAATATCTTTCCTGATCTTTATCAAAAGTTTTCTTAGATAACTTCGGTTATTTAAGATGTAATTAACTATAGGGGCTTGCCCTTATTGGAAACTAAAATGACCCGAGATTAATATAAACCCTATTTAATTCTCTTGTATTAAATAGGGGAACATGTCGGTCAACATAACAGGTTTCACAGACCAAACGAATGTCATATTTGATTAGTTTATTTGATTGAGCCTCCATATTAAGCGATGTGTCTATTTCTTGGGATAGATGCATAGCCTGATACAAGTGCTCATTTATTTAAAATATTTAAAGTATGAAATCAGTTTGATTTCATATTTTAAAATTAAAATTATATTTTTCAAATTATATATATATATAAATTGGAAGTCCTTCTGAAGCGGGAGACGGGATTTCGATTTCGGCGGCTGACAGCTTCTACTGGACGATCGATTTTAAAAAAATAAATTTTTATGTGCCGACACAAAATTGTTTAAATTCTCTCATAAATTAAATTGGCTATAAAGGCCCCCACTTACATAACTCATAAATAAAATATCAAGTGATATTTACCCCACCTTTTGGGATAGTTAAAACATTAGTTCACATAAGCATAAGGGTATGAAAGAAATGAATCATTTACTAATTATAATAAGTTAAAAATGAACTCATGGAAGTTTAAAAGGATTGTGAAATATCTAGGTACTTCCTAAGCCTTCTTACAGATCTTTTGGACACCTTATAGGACAACTGAACCTATCATATTTATTAATTGAAGAGATCACTTAAATGAATGAATAGGACCCACCAAGTTGTGACATATGATTTTGTAGTCTTTTGAAGAACCTATAAGCTTTACTTTCCTGCAAATTATAAATGTTTATTTCAAGATAATAAAGTTTTAGTGGAGGAACGAGAAGACTCGCAAGGTACACTTTTACAAGTTTACAGTATCTTCCTTTCAATACTTCTTTTAATTTACTTTTCCAACTTACTATCTTGCATTTTAAACAATAAATGTCACCCTGCATGAAAACCAGAATTTTTAGGAGAGCGACAAAACCAAAACCAAAATTAAAACTAAACGACACAAGATAAAATTCACTGCCACAACAGTCAAAATATAAGACAACTTAAAATTTAATCACAAACAAAACAACAATCATATTTGCAACTAAATTAAAACATCTTTATGAGTGATCGAGAATACCTCAGAGGATGCAACATACGAATGCTAACGAGTTTTCCCACGGTCTAAATGAAATTATGGAACTCATTAAGTTGAGTTTAGTAAATTCATCTGGACTAAATGGATCTGAAGGAAATAGTGGTGTCAGAATGAGGAAATCATGGGATCCTAACCGGTGTCGCTATAATCAACTTTAATATTCCCCTAAACAAGGCCTTAAGTCACCTCGATTTAAATATTTCTGAAACACGATACCTTTTTTTTCTTTAATTGACACTTCTTTAAATTGAAACCGCTATGATGAGGAGCTTGGAGCATGCATAGTGGGCAGCACGACCATCTTCAACAGCAAAACTCCTTAGAACTAAAACAACAAGCCATACGATTTCGAGATAGCTTGCCTAGTGCAGCATAATCGCTCCTCAATTTATCTCTTTAGGCCTTCTCACCTCGTGCATTATAAGCCCTAACTCGTCTTAGGTTCCGAGGTTGTCATCGGGTATGACCTGAATCCTCCTATCTTCCAGGCTATTCACAATATTTATATCAAGTGAATGTAAGCCCTAAATAATAAAGTTGGCAGGATGAAACATCAAATAATCATCTCAAATAAAAGTCAAATAATAGGATAGTTTGGGAAAGCACCAAGATTCCTCTTGGATACATCTCCTTCCCCTAGCTTTCTCTTCCTTTGGATTCCCATGATAAATGTTCCAAAAGTTGAGCCAATCACCTGTTGAATTTCCTACTATCACATTTTGTTGAAGATCCTAACCTTTGGAAGTCAAGAATACAATGTTTCCTGACCTTTATTAAGAGTTTTCTTAGGTGATTTTGGTTATCTCATATGTAATTAACAATAGGGGCTTGCCCTTATAGGAAACTTAAAGTCCCCAGATTAATATAAACCCTATCTAATTCCTTCATATTATATAGGAGAAATTGTCGGTCAATATAAATGGTTCACAGATCAAACGATGTCATGAATTCTTTAGTTTATTTGATCAACCCTCACCACCAAGTAATATATCTATTCTTCGGGATAGATACATGTCTTGTGGTGAAGTTCTTGATTATATAAATTATTAATTATATGGGATCATTTTGATTTAATATTTTTCAAAAATAAAAATGATATTTTCTAAACTATGCATATATCTTAAATTAAATCGATTTTAAAACGGGAGTCAAGATATCCATCTCGGCGGCCGACAATTCCTAACATTTGCACTGATAATTTTCTGGTGACTTCACTTAGGGGTAGTTCTTCTCTTCATTGAGATCAAGAAATGTTATATTCATACATCAGTAATGAGTTCATGTCCCTCATGAACTAGTCTAACATTCTTCTGTTGACATAATTTACCCATTTATTTCTTGGAAAGGTATGATAAACTTTCTTTGATTTCAGGACTATCTGTTTAACCATCCTTAAACAGAGGGGTAGAGGGATCTTTAGGTTTCTTCTTGATTTTTGTGGAGTCGGACCCGATAGGTGTGTTGGCGAACAAGTTTAGCCAGGACAATGTGCGTCATGAAGGGGATCCTGGACGGAGTCCCATACTTCACCTCCACATTGTACCTCTCGAGTTCAATCCTGCCATCAGCAGATTGGCCCATTCCTTCCTAAAATCTTAACTTTTTAACAATCATCTGAAAATCTAAAAATAAGATAAAAATAATAAAATATCAAGATAAAATGAAATTGTGCCAAGTTCATAGAACAACTTTCCTTTTCGTAGTGTTTGCACTATGATTAAAGGGTTTAAGCCTTCGCTAACTTCTGAAATTCTTTTCCTTACAGTAAAAATGTCAACCCCTACGCTGAAATTCTCCTGCAACTTGCCCACTTCCTGTGAGGCCCGCCTTGCCGCACCAATGATCCAGTTCGGGACTGGTTTCAGTGAGTTCGAGGTCGTACTAGGAAAAGCTTCGTTCGTTGTTGTGAAAGTTGCTACCCCCGAAGTTCAAGAACCATCCGCCAAGTTTGTCTTGAACTCCCACCAATATTTCCCTTCTGCTAAGAAGGTGAAAGTTTCTACTGCCCCCGTCAAGTTAGTCGTCTCGGTGCCCAGGAGGTTGTCATCCCAACTGCTACCGATTTTGCCTTCACTGCACCTACTTTCCCTTCTGCCAAGGGAAAGAAATTCAGCATGAAGAAGATTCTAACAACGCCTTTTTGGCCCACTGTCAATATTTGAGATTGGTTCAAGTTCGAAAATTTCCCCGCCAACTAGATCTTAAAGAAGAAACCACAATCGTAAGATTCTCAAGTCCGCCAGGACACAAGTTGCAAGTCTGTCAGGATTGATGAGATTCCTCAATAGGGGGAACTTAGTTTACTGGATACCTCTCCTCTCCTTCGAGGGAGTAGGTTCCACCCGTTGATTGATACTATCGGAGATGAAAGCCTCCACAAGATTGCTACTACGTTTCTGTCACCACGAGGCCGTAATGAGGTGAGGGAGAGGCCCACACCCATCACCTGAGTTCACACTCTTCTCCAAAGACTAGCTAAAAAAGAAGGATGTTTCATGCCAAACCTCCTTAAGAGGATGGGATATGCAATATCCCACGAAATAAAGAATGAAATTTTGAAGATGGAGAGACCCATCCGAGTGTCCGTCAAACACCATTTGGGGAGACATGTTGATGCCGCTACTACAGATGATGCTACTACCATTCCGACACCCGCAGTGCGTAGATCAGTCAAGTTCCGGCTGGGTCCGAGTACCAACTGCCAATGATCATGAGAAACCACGAAGGAGGAAGAATAAGAGAGGGTTGTTTTCCTCTGTAAATAGTCTACACCCTAGAGAGCACACATCCCCTCACAAGTCCAATTTCCCCGCCGAGATACTCCATCTCAAGGCGCCGACTTTTAAGAGGAAAGTGTGGTTACCGAAGGTCGTTGTACCAGTAGGCTCTGAGAAGTCTGTGGATCACATGATGGATCATGAGTGATGTTCCAGTTGCCACTACCGCCGTTGCTCTGATTTAGTCGGAGAGAAACTTTACAATCGAGGGAAGACTACAAATTTTACATTGATTAAAGAGAAAATAATTGATGATAAAGTCCGAAAGCTCCGAGCAGAGTTTTAAAAATTAGCCAAACAATGAGGTCTGGATATTGATGATGAAGATTGTTTCCTATCAGATTACATGGATGAAGAGTTCATGGAAATCAATGTGGTTGAAACCAAATTCACGACATCTGGGCGTGAGGCTCCCAAAGAGGAGAACGCAGCAGATGAGCTACAGAGATTCATATTGACAGGAGATGAACAGATTATTTGTCTGGAAAAGATAATGGAGAAGATGACCGCTGCCATGACCACCATGACAACACTCCACGGACAGTCACAGTCACGACCAGTAGTATCTCGGGAAATTAAATAGCCCAAAATCATACACATTACCGATGAAAGAAGAGAAACACTTCTGCCAATGAAGACGAACCACTAAGAAAAGATCCAAATCCGAGCCTACCGGAAAAGGATATCAAGCAAATGATCGAACAACAAGTTCAGGAGGCCTTGGCTCAGTCCAAAGGCAGAGCATCACTTTCAAAGGGTAGACTCTACCCGGAAGAATTTAATGTCGTGCCTTATCCCAAAAGCTTCGTGCCCCCGACTTTCAAGACGTTCGATGGAACAGGAAATCCTTATCAGCACATAGCACACTTTTGGGCTACTTGTTGCAAAACAGGAGGAAGTGAAGCATTATTGTTCCAACAGTTCATCGGCAGCTTGTCAGGGATAACATTTGATTGGTATGTAGAGCTTCCTACGGATCAGTGAAGACCTTAGTGGAAATGGAGAACATGCTCGTAAAGAGGTTTGCCGGCTCGCATAACGATGTTATTATAGGAGATCTCGTAGTGGAACTGCAGAAGCCTGACGAGAGACTAGTCGACTACTCCTAAGATGGAGAAATTTAAAACATGAAGTGTGAGCCTCAGCTGCAAGAACAACACGCGATCGAGATACTACTCAAGAGTATTCATGGGCCTGTGGCTTTCATGCTTAAGGGTCTCACCATCAAATCTTTTTGAAAGCTACTCAGCAAGACCAACTTTTTACGAGAGGAAGTCAAACATATGGAGCTTGCTGAGAAAGTAGAGAAAACAAGGCCCACCAAAGCATATGAGAAGAGATCTGGTGTAGTGGCAAAGGTCGAGTGTTGACCTCACTTTTGTGAGGATCATTTCCAGATCATTTTGAGAAAGGAAGTTTACGAACATTGACCTCCTAAACCTTACCAATGGTCATTTAACCCTAAATGCCCAGGGTAAAACCATAATGAAGATTTTTTAAACCAAGATTTTAATAACATCTTATGTTGATCAAATCCGTAATGAAAAACCCTGATCTAATCAACCATTGACTAAACTGGTCAACCTTTGACCCAAATGGTCAACTTTGGTCAGACTAGTCAATCCTTGACCCAATCACCACCACATTGACCAAACTGGTCAACCTTTGACCCAAATGGTCAACCTTGGTCAGACAGGTCAATCCTTGACCCAATCGCCACCACATTGACCAGACTGGTCAACCTTTGACCCAAATGGTCAACTTTGGTCAAACTGGTCAATTCTTGACCCAATGACCACCACATTGACCAAACTGGTCAACATTTGACCCAAATGGTCAACTTTTATCAAACTGTTTAATCCTTGACACAATGACCACCACAATGACCAGACTGGTCAAACTTTAACCCAAATGGTTAACATTGGTCAATCTAGTTAATTCTTGACCCAATGACCACCATATTGACCAAACTGGTCAATTTGTGACCCAAAGACCACCACATTGACCCAACTAGTCAACACTTGACCTAAATAAGTCAAATTTGGTTAAAAATGGTCAACCTATGACCCCATGACCACCATATTGGACTTTTGGTCAAACATTGACCTAATCAAGACAACATTGGTCAAGATGACCAATGTAGAAGCCATAAGTCACCATATTGACCATTAAGTCACCCTAAATCCTAAAATTGGTCAATAAGACCAAATCAAACCCATAATGACGAACCCGTGGATCTATGACTAACCCAACCATGTCAAAGTTAGAAAAGTTACATTGGTCATCCTTAGACTAGGTATTGGTCACCTGGGACCTGGGTCAACATTGGTTAACCTTAGTAAACATTAATCAAATTTGGTCAAAATATCTCTTTTTGAACCAAAATTGATAAAATTGATTAAATAATTAATTTATAAATTGTTTTAATCAATTTGTTGGTTAATATTATAATTTCCAATATTTTTAATTAATTAAATAATTAATTAAAAATGGAACTCTAATTAAATAACCATGACATGAATTTAAACATATGACATCACATATGACACAATAAATGGCTTAAAATTTTAAAAACCCAACGATGACCTCATAATTGACTTCATATGGGTTACACATGACCCATAAATTAACAAATTAAATGACCCATGACACATCATCATAACCATGGTTTAAACCCCATCATGGAATCATCATGAAAGGAATAATGAGGTGTCATTCCCTCATTAATTCTTGTAGAAATATTTGATGATAAATCAAGTACCTCAACTTTCAACCAATCAATGGAATTAACCAAAGTAAACCCATGGTCATAAGCCATCATGACCAAAATACATAAAATTATACATAAAATTTATGTAAAGGAAAATATGTGTCACATTCCTCCCTACTCACGGAATGAATCATCCCTTTGCGTGAAGTTAAGGGGACGGCCAACCTACATGACACCTCAGGCATTTCATGTACTCACGAATAGGAGAGAAACCTGACTTAAACCAACCCCTTTTACCATGGTTAAACACCATTACGAGTAAACCATGAAAAGGGCGAATAAGGAGGCTTATGTTTCATGAGCTCCTCAAAACATTAAATGAACTTTTAAGCTTAAGTAGGGATGGCAATTTCAGCTTAACTAAGAGTTTCTACTAACCTAATGGATCATCCAATAAGGAGAAGCCAAACATTGGGGTAACACTTCACCAAAGTTGGAACCATCCCGAGTTAACCTTGGAGAGATGGATTAGCCCTATTCCCCACTGAAATCTTATCCTCATCAATCGACAATGGACATCAACTTCCTTAAGTGAAACCTAAGAAAACCCAAGCTCATCCTAACCCCCTCCATGGCTATAAATAAGTCCTACCCGAAGCCTTTGAGAGAGAGATAGAAAAGCATAGAGTCTATATATCCTGAACCTTCTAAGACAAAAAATGTTCCCTAGGAACTAAGGAGTCGATCCACATTGTATCCATCTCCTTAAATCCACTCAATCTCCCCAATTAAGCCAAGCCGAGAACCCCAAAATAGGATAATTTTGTGTTTAAAATGAAGTTGTCCAAAACTTCAAATTAACCTTGCCAAAAGCCTCCTAGGACCATACGAAGATGAACCCAATTGAAATTGCCCTCTCCCTTAGGCTCTAAACCACTTTTCAAACTTAGCCTTTCAAGCTGAATCACCCTCTAAAAGAAATCATATCCAGGAACAATTTAACTCCAAATTGAAGCCAGGGCAAGCGTGCTGAGGTCAATACGAAGGTGTAGAGCCAATCTAAGTGAAGTATCATACACTGATGCTAAGGTATGGTTGTTTTGACTTAAGCCGAGCTCAGGTTTCACACTTCATGAAACAAACCATTTTACAACCTTATCATCACTATAAAGATGGCTTGTCTACCTTCAGATGAATCTTTAGGAACAAACTCCATTCAATTCAATCAGGAATTGATTGAGAAATTTTCCCTAGATCATGGATGGTCTACGGGATCAGAGGGCATGAGGGAGACGAAATGATGCTGTCAGTTTTTATGTTTTAATTAGACTTAACCCTAATTAAGTTTAATCAATCAAGTAAACCTTACCTAAATTAGGTTTAATTAACCTTAAACCAATTAGACTTAACCTTAATTAAGTCTAATAAATAAATTAAACCGTACATAAATTAGGTTTAATTAACCATAAGATAATTAAACTTAACCATAACTAAGTCTAATTAATCAATTAAACATTACCTAAATTAGGTTTGACTAAGTGCTTAAACAACCTTAAACTCTAATTAGGTCTAACCCATTAGACCTAATTAAAATCTTAAGCCTTTCATAAATTAGGCTTAAACAACCTTAAACTCAAATTATGTCCAACCCATTAGACCTAATTAAACCTTTAAACCATACTTAAATTAGACTTAAACAACCTTAAACCCTAATCAAATCTATCTTTAGTTACAATTAAACCAAAACCTAACTTGAGTTCAATCTAACTTGAACCCAAGTTAACCCAAACCTTAGGTTTAACCCATATTGAATCTAAATAAACCAAAACTTAACTTGAGTTCAACCTAACTTGAACCCAAGTTAATCTAAATATTAGGTTCAACCCATATTAAAACCTAACTTGAGTTCTAAGTAACTTGAACCCAAGCTAACCTAAACATTAGGTTCAACCCATATTGAACCTAACTAAACCAAAACCTAACTTTAGTTCAACCTAACTTGAACCTAAGTTAACCTAAACTTAAGGATTAATCCATATTTAACCTAAGTAAACCAAAACCTAACTGGAGTTCAACCTAACTTGAACCCAAGTTAATCTAAATATTAGGTTCAAGCCATATTGAACATAATTCAACCAAAAACTAACTTGAGTTCAATCTAACTTAAACCCAAGTTAACCCAAACCTTAGGTTTAACCCATATTTAACCTAACTTAACCAAAAACTATCCTAGGTTCAACCTAAATTGAAACCAAGTTAAATCAAACTTAAGTTCAACCCATATTGAACTTAAGTCAACATTTGTAAACTTAGGTTCAATCTAAATTGAACCCAAGTTAAACTTAAGTTCAACTCATATTCAACTTAAGTCAACTTTTCTAACTTAGGTCAACTCAAACTTTAGTTCAACCCATATTGAAATTAAGTCAACCTTTCTAACTTAGGTTCAACCTAAATTGAACCCAAGTTAACTCAAACTTAAGTTCAACCCATATTGAACTTAAGTCAACATTTTTAACTTAGGTTCAACCTAAATTGAACCTAAGTCAAATCAAACTTAAGTTCAACAAATATTGAACTTAAGTCAACATTTCTAACCTAGGTTCAACTTTAATTGAGCAAAAGTTAAATCAAACTTAAGTTCAACCCATATTGAACTTAAGTCAACATTTCTAAACTGAGGTTCAACCTAAATTGAACCCATGTTAAATCAAACTTAAGTTCAACCAATATTGAACTTAAGTCAACATTTTTAAACTTAGGTTCAACCTAAATTGTACCTAAGTTAACTCAAACTTAAACTCAACCTCTGCTGAACTTAAGTCAATACTTATAACTCCAATTTAAGTCTAATATACATTAAACACCTTTTAGATGTAAATGACAATGGATCTAAAATACTAAAGTCTATATTGTGTTAGATTTTACACAACTTAAGTTTAATCATCATTAGACTCAACACCTTTTATATTCAAATGACAGCGAATCTAATATACTAAAGTCTAACTTATGTTAGATTTTACATCTAATTTACATTAGACTTAACACCTTTTAGATTCAAATGAAATTGAATCTAAAAGTTTTAAACTTATGTTAGATTTTAATCAAAATTGAATCTAAAAATTCTCAAGTTTAATTAGATCTTACAAACATTCGGTCTAAATAAACTTCACCTGTTTCTTTAAGTCTCAATTACATTAAGACTTAAATAATCAAATCAAAACCAACATATATCAAAATGACATATAATTGGTTAATAAGTCGTAAATAACTTAAAATTTTCCAACCTAAAATCCGAAAGGACATTAAGACTTAAATAAAACTTTAATGAAAAAAGATCACTGAACGTAACTTGAACCCTAGTGTTCTTGATCTATGAAGATTTCTTTGATGATGCAATCCTGGTTGTTGACAGTAGTCTTCCAGTTTTGGTTTAAACACCTTTAGGACTAAGTAGATTAACGACCCTGATATCCCTGGGACGACGGAGCCAGTGACTTCTTGACCGGGTTATCTAAAATTTAACCAACTAAACTAAAAAGATTTAAGAAATAAAATTGACAATATTTCTTTTAAATCTGACACTCATTTCTCTTGCAGATTGAAGACAAATTATGCTTTAGACTTACTTTACATGTTATTAGGGTGTACTAACTCGGTTTTGCATGGCGACATTCTGAAGACAGGACAAACGATAATAAAACAAAATTAAAGAAACACAAAATCAATGACAAAACAAAATATAAAGAACATTAAAATGACAAAACCAAAACAAAACAAAACGTAAACTTTTAGGATAGCCACAAAACCTAAACTTTTAGGATAGTCACCAAACAAATAATAAACTATAAGACAGAAAACAAAATGAAAAAGAACAAAAAAAAAAAAAATTGACAAAACAAATGACATTGACAAAAAAATCAAACTCTTAGGATAACAAGACATTACCTCTAAGATTGAAAATTAACGTTTCTTTCCTTGTTCTTGAAAATTCATAGAAAATAAGTGAATAACATTAATTAGAAGTTTACTTAGATAATTTTAAATTGTCTAAGATATAATTAGCTATAGGAGCTTTCTCCTATAAGAGATTGAAGGACTCAGGATAGGTATCACACCTGTAAATCTCTAGTTATCAAAATTTCATATGAGATTTTCCTTACAAAAAATTTCTAGGATAAGGTATTCTAGAGTCTTCCTTTATAAGGATTATCATCGACATTCTACTATTTTCTATTTATCAGCCATTATTTTCTTCAAGTTCATATTATCCGAGGATCCTCTACATGATCTGAAGAAATAAGATTTCTTGAAGATTTGGGTGATATAATAGATAAATAGAGTAGCGACTCTAAAACATGACATCAACATCGACACCAAGAAAATCTTCGATACGGCTCCGGATGCCGACATCAACAAAGGGAAATAGCCGATGAGGATTCTTGCTGAGCAATCACCGCAGCAATACAATCAGTCCCCTCAGTACAGTCAGCCTCCACAGTATATTCAGCCTCAACAGTATGGTCAGCCTCGTGCACAGCAGGGCAATCAGTCTGGTCAGCAGCAAAGGTCATACAGGACAGATGGATGATAGGGTCCTACAATATCAGAACAGTTGAGTAGGAACTACTCCTTTAAAGATGATGCCGTAGCAAAAATGTTGAAACACATGCTGAAGAAGCCTGAGTTTAGATTACCCGAGCTGAAGAAGCTGAAAGACATGAACAAGAAGGATCAAACCAATTTTTATCCCTACTTCAGGTTGCTCGGACATACAATAGAAGGTTGCTTCTGTTTTGAGGATTGGCTCTAGAAGAATTATAATGAAGGGAATATAACAATATCGAAAGAATATTTGAAAGAACCTGAAAGAGGTTCTATAAATGTGATTTCGGCAGATCCAATCTCTCCGATTGACCCATATGCCAACATGGCTGAATGGAGTACGATTTGGAAGGAGCTCAAGAAAGTCCTGGATCAGTTCCAGTCCACTTCAAAGAAAGCCGCTGCATGGAATCTACCACTAGCCCAGTCAAAGATGAAGACTTCACCAAGGAGAGTACCACAGTGGGAAAGGAGGAATAAAGAGATCACGAAGGAAATTAAGGACGATAGTGCGAGGGATAGGATGTGGATTGCCCCTGTTAGATTGGTTGTCTCAGATTCATGGATGAAAACCCTTGAACCCCTGACTTTGTACGATTATCTTTATGCCCCTCTAGGGTCTAATAATGATAATAGAAATGATTTTAGCTACGTTCTTACTATTTATAGTGATGATGTAACTAATCACAACCTATCTAACCCCGATTTTGATTCCCAAGATGATTCTCAAATCATATTACTTCCCGATGAGAACGTTAACCAAAATGAACGAGATATCGACAACACCAGTTATGATAGTATGAGGAGTGAGGAGCCAATCTTCGAGTGCAAAGGAACTCCACTTACAATCAAATTGGATCTTTCAGATACAGAAACGATACCAGAAGAGTCAACTACAATATCAGGAGAACCTCTGGGTCCAGAGGAAGAAGAAGTAACAGAAGTACATTTAAGAAGTGGAAAGGTATTACCGCCAAGGACAACTCCAGTGGAGAAAGGAAAACATATAGTTACTCAAGAAGAAGTACTCCAGTAGAAGAAGTACAAATTCGAAATGAGTTGGAAAGTTCAAATAAAGTGGATTACAATGTACTGGCACATCTTAGGAAGTTGCCAGCAAAATGAAGCATCTACGATGCTCTGATCCTGTCAAATGAGATGAGAAAAAATCTGATAAAGGCTCTACTTAACCCATATATTTGCTTAGCCAGTTGGCTAGCACATCCTCGGATGGAGTTTGTACTTTGAAAGAACAGCCGGTCATAACCTTCACCGATGAAGATTTGCTAATCGGTACGTACCGATCACAATCGTCCACTCTACATTTCTGTCATCATCGGTAGGTTTGTAATCTCCATAGTGTTAGTTGATCCTGGAGTGTCGCTTAATATAATGAGTCTATGGACATTAGCTTACTTAGACATCGATGCATGAGAACTCTCCACAGATAAGATGATGCTAAGAGTATTTAACCGGAAAGGGGAAAGAGCACTCAGATCTATAACACTACAAATGCAAATTGGAAATTTAGTAACAAACACAAAATTCCATGTCATCGATGCAGATACTTCATTTAACAACCTACTTGGTTGACCGTGGCTTCATGAGTACAATATGGTCCCGTCGTCGCTACACCAATGCATCAAGTACTACAAAGATGACAAGAACATTGCATCAAGTGAGATTTACAGCCGCTCTCAATATATGAACTGGGCATCCACGAAGACACCGCCTACTACGCTCTCAATACACAGGAACGAGACCATTTACCTCCGCTTCAACAGTCTCCCACCACTCCTTCGTAATGCGTTGGTAGAGGTTTCTTTAACCCACACATCCGAGGTCGAGGCCAGGGATTTGGGCAAGGAAGAATTCACCAAATTGTTGAACGGATGAAGCCGACGATCAGCATCGACATATAAGGAATCTCCAAAGACGATGAATTAGACAAAAAAACAATGATGATAAGTCAGAAGAAGCCTCAGTTCGAGATCTCTTTGGACGACACATAGAAAAATGAATATTAATCAATGTACGATCTGATTAACCAATATGTTCAAGCCATGAATCTAACTCCAATCCATTCTCAAAAGATCGAGAGTATGAAAGTCAATGAATTCCATAATGGATGTATTAAACTGATCAAGTTTTACCGAGCTTCTCCTTCTACTTCTGGATCTTGTATAATTCTTAAAGATGGTGATTCTAATGAATTAATGGAATTATCTTTTGGATACTTTTCACCATGTGTACAAAAATTGATTCAACAAGGACATGTGCCAAAGAAAATGACAAAAGATAAATTACAAAAATTTGAAAAATTATGGAATGTAAAAGGAAAGAAACTCAATTCAAAAGAAAGTCTTGGGTTTGGAACGATTGGACCTGTCAATGACTCGGGATTTTTCATAGTTGTTACTAGCCAGTCAGAGAAAGTTTTCCTAGACATTCAAGATGAATTCGAAGATCAACCAATAGATGATGCTCCACTAGAGTTAGAAGAAGAAATCAAATTGACAGTGAACGAATTAAAAGAATCAACCTTAGGACGGAGGAGTAGCCTCGACCAACTATTATAAGTTCGTTACTCAGTGAAGAGGAGCCTGCGGATTTGATCAAGTTACTGTCCAAATTCAAAAATTGCTTTTCTTAGAGCTACGATGAAATGACTAGACTATCTCCAGAGGTTGCAGTTCACCAACTCGGAGTGGATCGAAGTACAATGCCGGTAATGTAAGCTCCATGAAGAATGCGTCTCGAAATAGAGCAGCAAGTTACATCACAAATAAAGAAATTAATAGATCCCAACGTTGTTTGAGAAGAACAGTGCCTGACATGGTTAGCTAATGTCGTTCCAGTGAAGAAGAAAAATGGACAGATACGAGTGTGTGTCGACTTCAGAGACTTAAATAACGCATGTCCGAAGGTTGAATTTCCATTGCCAATACTGGAATTAATGGTGGACATCGCGTTGTCACAGTAGATTTTCTCTTTCATGGATGGATCATCAGGATACAATCAAATCAAGATGGCTCAAGAAGATGCAACACTCACAACATTCAGAACTGCAATCAGGATTTTCTGCTACATAATGATGCCGTTTGGATTAAAGAACGCTGGAGCAACATAGAAAAGAGCAAGGACAAAGATCTTCAATGACCTCATTCACAACCAAGAGGAATGCTACGTGGACAATTTGGTCATCAAAATCAAAGTGAAGGAAAACCACCTATATGACATGAGGATCCTATTTGAACGATTGCAGCAATACAATCTCATGATGAATCCTTTAAAGTGCGCCTTCGGTGTTACCTCTGTGAAATTTCTATGATTTTTTGTCCATCATCAGGGAATCATGCTCGACCTAGAAAATATTAAAGCTATCTTTGAAATGCCTCCTCCTAAAGCCTTGAAACAACTACGATCTTTTCAAGGTAAATTAGCATACTTAAGATGCTTTAGATCTATTCTTTCAGGAAGGTGTCAACATTTTTCGAACCTACATCGAAAGGATGTCAGATTCGTCTGGGGAGAGCTGTACCAATGAGCTTTTGAAGATATTAAACTATACCTGACGACACCTCCTGTTTTAGCAGCCCCTATCCTGGGTAGACCGTTGATACTTTATACCACGGTCTTAGACGAGTCCCTGATCCGCGAATATTAATGCTTATGTTTTGCACTTAATATTTCTTTATAATAATAATATCCTTTACATAGAAATGGTGCCAAAAACTTTACTCCACAGGATATTTATGTTTTCTTTTTAGATATGAAAATTTATACTTTATAATAAGGGATTCTACGCAAGTATACATATCGTTTATCAAGTAATATATGATTTTTTGATTAAGCCCCGAGATATCGAACCCACAGGAAAATGTCTAAAAATATAAAGAAACAAGAAAATTAACTTTTAACTTTTCTAAATTAATTTTTTAAAGTATGTTTTAAAATAGATAATTTGAAAATTGTCTTTGATGTTTTTTTAATAAAAGGTAAGCAAGCAACTAAAATTAACATGATCGTTAAATGATATGAAAGCAATGAGAATAAAATTTCTTTTTCTTCTTTTAATAAATCAGTAATACTTATTGAATTTATTTAAATGTGTCGTGCCAAATAGGAGCAATTATATTCATTACCCTTACTTGATTCTACAAAGAACATTGGTTAATTTGAAGCTTTGAAATTTTGTAGATGGGTTAGGCAGGGAAGATATCAGCTCTCACTCTAGAGTTGCCTCTATGTCCTCCACTTGGGGGCTAACATCTCATAAAAAAAATTTTCACCTCAAACCAAATTAGGGGGCTTTAGCCTGTCACTCTAAAGTCCTCTAATTTTACTCCCCATTAAAAACATATCTCTCTATTTATTTGCATTCAATTATATGGACTACAATTCTCTTTAATACAATTGCATGTGATTCTTTCCAATTGTTGATTGAGATAATACCGCATTGGTTCTTACATAATCTCACAACAAATTTTAACATCTTAATAGGCCAATTCAAGAAGTAAATTAGGTGCAAGAAAATAAATCACCACAACTTCTTCCAACATTAAACATATATACTTCACACAACTTCCTTCCATAATATAATTACTTCATCATTTAAAAGAAAAAAAGATAAAGAAAACTTCTCAGAACTCATGGAGAAAACATAAACACGACTTGATTTGAAAGTAGAAATCATAGTGAAAACACAATAAGTTTTACTTAAAAACCAAATGTAAAAACAAAGATTAACACTTATCTGAAAATCCTCTCCACAAGACTCTAGAAGTTTCTCTGAAATTTTGCTTTCCACTAAAAAGGCTCCACAGAGGTTGGAGGCCAACTCTGTTACCTCCAACTCTGACTTTAGATTCCAATGCAAACTAGATAAATGGATGAAAAAAAATTGGTGAGAAGAAGGCTTCACCAACCCCTTTCTCCTTTAAAAATCTCTTAAACTAAAAAGACTTAACTAGATGACTCTAAATAGTAAAAATAAGACTCTAAAAAGACTAAAAAGGACTCTTTTATGATTATAAGACTTTATTCTTATAAATATTCAAAAGATGCTTTGGTGTAGGTTCAAAATATGTCCAGATTCAATGTATCCACCAAAGAATGCATCTCTTCATTCAAATCTGGAGCCCAAAAGAAGTTACAACCAAAAGTTTCTTCAAATACCCCTTGAAAATGGCGCCAAATTTGATTAAATTCGTATTTTTAAACTGCCACGCCTATGCGCCAACCATGCAGTGCTTAGCCACCATAGGTCAAATTTTCACATAGCCTATTTTTGCTCCAAATTTGATCCTCTTTTGCTCCTTTTTATCATAATCAGTCATTTTAATCATACCTGCAAGAAAACACAAAAATACCTTCCATTAAAGTGCAATATCATCAAAAATAAGTATAAAAATGTGCATAAAAATATTATATATTTTATGTGTATCAAAATTCCCCAAAGTTAAAATGTTACTTATCTTCAAGTGACTTTTAATCACATAGAAAATTTTAACATGTAAATTATGTTAATGAGTTTCTTAGGAAGGTTTCAAAATTTTGTTCTAGAAATGAATAGTCCAATTTAGAAAAAACATTTAGTAAATAAGACCAACTTAAAGTTTAGAAAGTTCTTAAGTAAAAAATAACGAAATATAAGTTTCTATCTAATTAAGAAATATTTGTAGATTCTTCAAAATATTGGATTCGAACATCTTATTTTTCTTACTTAAAATTTTTTATTTGAAAATAATTTTACTCACTATATTATAATCTTAAGCTTTAGATTTTCTCAAAACTTATATTTTAAAGTTTAGGTATGGATCCAATTTTTGATTAGGCGCTAAAATTCTTAAGCTTCTCCTTCCTTTTCACATATATTTTTCAATTTTTCTTTCATTTTATTTTTTTTTATAAGGCAAGGATTACTATATCTGGATAGGCCTTTAATGATTTTGAATTCCACCCTTCCGTTTAAAACAAAGGCCTGATATGTATATTTAACTTAAAATAATAATAATAGTGTTGAAAATTATTTCTTAATAAAATAAATTTAAGTTTTGAAAAATAAAAGTCAAATCTTCTATTTTTACAAAAATACAATATTTTTTATTAAAGATAGTTCAACTATATTTATCATTTTGTTACTAAGAAAATTTTAACTTCAAAATTTTCATTATTACTAAAATTTTTAACTAAATTTTCTTACTCATTTCTATATTCAAAATTTTGCTTCCCTAATATAACTTCATATACATAATTGTTTTTAATCAAAAATCAAATTTCATTATAAGTATTCTTGAGAACAAATAAATTTTTAGTTTCTGAAATTTTTTTTTAAATTCCCCCCAAACTATTAATTTTTAGTTAGGATTAAACATGTAAGCATAAAAAAATGATTCATGGGTAAGAATTAAAAACTAAACTACCATGCTAAGAAGAATTTTCATATCCTAAATATGCAAGTATAACAGTTTAAAAACAAGGAGTAAAAAGAAATCAAATTCAGTTTTTCATTTTATTCTTAAAATAAAAATTTCAAAAGACTTCTACAGTAGTGGAGGATTTCAAAGCAAATACACACTAACTTTAACATGACTAAAAGCACACAACATTAGATAATATATGGTAGCAGATTTTGAAAAGTTTAAAAATCTAATTTAAATAGGGGTTTCTAATAGTGTTCTAAATTTTCCTAGCAGTTTTAAAATTAAATTATACACTATTAAAAACTCAAACACAAGATATACATTAAAATATTTACTTCCACAAACATATCACAAACATACAACATAAAAAATTAATTTATCATAAAAACATATGAATGTGCATAAAAGAAATAGTTCCAACTATGCTTTACACAATATCACAGTTCATACCAAAATACATCACATAAAAGTTAATCAACACATAACATATGAGCATCAAATAAAAACATCACAACGCATAAGAAAATCACATAACAACATCACAAACTCAACACAACAATCCTAATCATCATCCTCATCATCATCATCTTTATTCCAACTCTGGATGACACATAAGGTATATAAAAAGGATGAGGGTGCATCTCAACACTGTGATCACCTCTAATCACTCTGTCCATGTACTGTTGATAATCTCCTCATACTCATCATGTTTCACAATATACCTTTCAATATTTTCTATCTTACCATCCATATCTCTAACATGTTCTCTAGTAAGACTAACTTTCTTTAAAATATTTCTTAACAATCAAGTTTGTGAATTTCTTGAAGACGATGCATGTGAAGTAGAAGCTCGAAAAGTAGAGGCAACAGAAGCAGAAGCAGAAGCACTGGAAGCTCTAATAGATCCTCCTTTCCAGCCAAATACTGAATGCACAGTGTAAGTGTTTACATTTACAATGGTAATGGGTTTAAGTGGCTGAAGAACCTCTACTCATGTTTCAAACTTCAGTCCATACTGCTCACAAATAGAATGAATCAAAGAAGAAAATCCCATACCTACAGTATTAGCAGCTCCGACACAGTTCATCACATAATTAAAAATAATAGCCCTTATGTCTATAGGCTTTCCTTACTGAATAGAATGGTTCAGAAGAGCTCATTCTCTTGTAACTTCACAAACATGACTTGAAGGCAACAGCTTTGTGTGATAATGTAATGACATGCCTTTGAGGTGGCATTCAACTTAGAGGCCAGAAAACTTACTCTTCTTTCATTTGTTATCTTCCATAAACCTCTTCCATCAGTAAGAAAAGACATTATTTCATCTAGCTCTCTCTCAAAAGGATCATAGTTGGCTTAAAAAAAACATCTTAGGAGGCAATCGGTAAAAAATATTAATTACCACAGGTGAAAAATCTACTTGCTGGCCATGAAACATCACCATATTTTCTTCTGTTGCTGGCAAGTTTGCATAAAACTCTCTAACAACATAAATAATAGCAACAGCGGAGAAGCAATAGTAATTTTCCCAATTTCTTCTAATAATCTTTTCTTCAATCTCCCCCCTGGTTTACTAAAAACTTGATCAGGAATCAATTTACGCGACGAAAGTGCGTCGACATATCTATCCTCCGCTATAGAACTGACAAATTTGTTGGAATCAAATCTCACATTCTCTCTCGAGCGCTTCGACTTTAGAGCCATCTCTAAAAATTCACAAAAAAAATTCACCATAAATTCCAAAATCAAACTAAACTTGCTAATTTAACTTCTAAAGGTAATTTCCACTAAATCCAAGCAATTTCTCATGCTTTTCCTCAAATTTTCACTATGAATAGTGATTTTCAGATTTTTCAATAATGTACTCAAAATACATGGTGAAAACCAAAAACTTTAGCTTAGGAGAAGTGCTCATACCTTAGGGAATTAAAATCTAACAAATTTCAGCAAAATTGACTCTTAAATGATCCAACTCAGTGATACCCTAGGCTCCTTTTTTGCAAAATCTAGAGGTTGAAGGTGATGGGGGGTTAAAAATATCAAAATTTGGGGTTTTAAATCTAGAAAATTGATATTTCGTGAACCGGCGCCTATGCGTGGAGCATACGACACATAGCCGCGAAATTTGGCGCTTAAGTGCCGACAGTTTGGCTCTTAGCCGCTAGTGCCCAGATTTTGACAATTAATTTAATTGCACTAAAACAATTAGTTAATCACCCTTAATCACTTTAAATAATTATTTCTCCCCATAAACTCTTCTAATACTCCAAAATTACACTAAACTTTTCATTTGATTCCAAACAAATTTCACACAAACATAAACTTATATTTCATTAATAAAAAACCACACTTAATACAAACTAAAAATTTCTATCAAAACATTTTGGATGAAATTCCCTAATACATTAGTTCAAAACACATTTAAAAAACATCAAATTAAAGTGCAACAAAACACAAACATAAATCGTAAATCACAAACACAAAACACTAAACGCAGAAAACCAAATCATAAGACTATACTTAATTTAATTCAAATCTCCTGCAGGTTGATTATATCAAGAACCACCATTAGTTCAGTTTGAACCATTTGGAATGTAAATATGATAAAATGGGTGATGACTAAAAACTCTTACATCTTCTTCTTCTAACAATTTTTTCTTCAAATACATCACCTTATTCGCTTCTTCCTCATGACTTGTATGACTGAATTACATTTTGAGTTGCCATCCAATATGCACTAAATGAGCGTTAGTTTCATTTACCTTTGCTTCAATTGATTCCACATCGGCTTCAATCTTTGCAATCCTTTCTGCAATTCCTTGAATACTAACTGCTAGAAATCCGTTGAATAACTCTTGCGCACTTTCACTAATAAACTTCTTCTTGTTGGCTTCCTCCTTCTTCTTAACTTTGCTCTCCCAAGAAGACATTTTTGCACTCAAAATACTCTTCTTTAGACTTAGGAATGAAAAAAATAACTGGGCCAAGTATTTCTTTAATTCATGGCCTTTTTATAGACTTGAGAAGGCTTAAAACCGACCCTAGACGTGTTAAAACTTCCAAATAACTTAGAAATTTACTTCCCCACGACTTAGACTACTAGAAACCATTTTTTCACATTTTTTGTAACTCCGGCGCCTAAGCGCCAACTTGCGGCGCATAGCCGCGAGTGCTCAATTTAGCACAGGTCTGCTAAACGTCCAAATCTTCATTATGACTCTACTTAGTCATCAAATAAGGTCCAAATAACACCACTATAGCATATAAACTTCAAAATACTACCACATAATCTTAAAAATAAAACAAACCAAGCACACACATCAAACTTAAAGTAAAGCACACCGATAACTATGGGTTGCCTCCCACAAAGCGCTTGGTTTAACGTCTACAGCCTGACGTACCCAGAGCTTATTCTAAGTGACCCAACATCAGTTATTGTCAAGTTTAAGTTGATCGACTGAAAAATATGGTTTAAGTTTATGACCATTAACTTCAAATATTTTTCCAATCTTAGGATCTTAAATATCTACAGCTCCATAGGAATAAACTTTCATTACAATAAATGGGCTCATCCACCTGGACTTAAGTTTTCCAGCTAATATTTTCAATCTAGCATTATGCAGCAGAACTTTTTGTATTGGCTCAAGATTTTTAGTAAGAGTCTTCTGATCATGCCACAATTTCATATTTTCTTTAAAAAACTTATCATTTTCATAAGATTCATTCCTTATCACTTCAAGCTCATTTAATTTCAATAATCTCTTTTCTCCAGTATCATTCAAATTATATTTGAATTCTTTAATAGCCTAATATGCTTTATGCTCAAGTTCAACTGGTAAATGACAAGCTTTTCCAAACATTAGCCTATATGGGGACATTCCTATAAGAGTTCTGTAAGCAGTCCTATAGGCTCACAAAGCAAAATCCAGTTTAATTGACCAATCCTTTCTGTTTAGATTAACAGTATTTTCTAATATTCTTTTAATTTCACGATTGGATAATTCAACCAAACCACTTATCTTCAGATGATAAGCAGCAACAATGCGATGGTTAATATGATTTCTTTTTGTTAACATTTCCATAATCGCATTTCTAAAATGACTAGCCCCATCAGTTATGATTACTCTTGGTATTCCAAATCTATAATATATATTCCTTCTTAAAAACTTTGCAACACTTTGAGCATCACATCAAGGTAAAGCAACAGCTTCTATCCATTTGGATACATAGTCTACTGCTATCAAAATGTATATATTTTCGAAAGATGGTATAAATGGTCCCAGGAAATCTAATCCCCAAACATCAAATATTTCAACTTCTAACATATAATTGAGGAGCATCTTCTAGAAATATTGCCTACATGTTGACATCTATAACAATTTTTAATATAAGCATTAACATCCTTAAAGATTGCAGGCCAATAAAATACAGATTGTAAGATTTTATATGCAGTTTTATCAACTCCAAAATGTCCCCCATAATCAGAATTATGACATTTTTGAATAATTTCATAAGCTTCTTCTAACGGTACACATCTTCAAATGATTAGATCCTTTCCTTGTTTATATAAAAATGGGTTATCCCAGAATAAGTCTTAGCTTCAAATACAAATTTCTTCCTCTCCTGGTATGTCAAACCATAAGGTAAAATATCACTGACAATAAAGTTTACAATGTCGGTATACCAAGGAACACGCCGCTCATTAACAGTGAATAATTTTTCATCAGGAAAATTTTCATTCATTTCTTCAGCATTATAGAGAGATTTTTAAATTTCAAGCCTGGATAGATGATCAGCAATTTGATTATCAACACCCTTCTTATCTACTATCTTAAAATCCAATTCTTACAACAGAAGAATCCATCTTACCAGTCTTAGTTCTGCATCCTTCTTTTTATTAAATATTTAATAGCAGAATGATTAGTATGCACCACACATTTAGTTCCAATTAAATAAGATCTGAATTTATCAAAAGCAAATACTATAGCTAATAACTCTTTCTCAGCAGTGGTATAATTAATTTTAGCTTCATTAAGAGTTTTACTAGCATAGCAAATTACTTTGAAAATCTTATCACATTTCTGACTTGAAACAGCTCCAATAACATAATCACTAGCATCACACATTAATTCAAAAAGTTTTTCCTAGTTTGGTGAGACTATAACAGGTGCAGTGATTAATTTTTCTTTTAATGTTTCAAAAGCTTTTAGGCATTAATCATCAAAATAAAAAATTACAACTTTTTACAGTCAACGGCATAAAGGTTTTGAAATTTTTGAAAAGTCTTTAATATAATGCCTGTAGAATCCAGCATGTCCTAAAAAACTTCTAATTCCCCTTACATTAGTTGGGTAAGGTAAATTAGAGATCACTTGAATTTTTGCAGGATCTACCACCACACCATTTTCTAATATATGATGTCCTAAAACTATACCTCATGCTACCATAAATTGGCATTTTTTCAGTTAAGGATCAAATTAGTTTCTTCAAAGCATTTTAGAACTTTAGACAAATGTTCTAAACATGATTCAAATGAAACTCCAAATACTGAAAAGTCATCCATAAAAACTTCAACTCCTATTTCAATTAAGTCACAGAAAATTGCCATCATACATCTTTAAAATGTAGCAGGGGCATTACATAAACCGAAGGGCATTCTTCTAAAAGAAAATGTAACATAAGGACTGGTAAGCAATGTTTTCTCTTGAATATCAGGAGCAATCTATATTTGGTGGTAACCAGTATAACCATTCAGAAAAAAAAAATATTTATGCCCAGCTAGTCTATCCAACATCTGATCTAGAAAGGGAAGTGAAAAATGGTCTTTCCTTGTAGCAAGGTTTAAATTTCTATAATCAATACATATTCTCCATCCCATAACTTTTCTTGTTGGTATAATCTCATTCTTTTCATTAACAGACACAGTAACTCCTCTTTTCTTAGGAACATAGTGAATATGACTAAACCATGCACTATCTGAAATAAAGTAGATAATCCAGCATCCAACCACTTTAAAATTTCTTTTTTAACAACTTCATTCATGATAGGATTTAATCTCCTTTGAGGATTAGCCCGAGGTTTGTAGTTATCCTCCATAAGGATTCTATGCATACAAATTGAAGGATTGATTCCTTTAATATCAGCTATTGTCCATCCAAAGGCTTTCTTATATTTCTTTAAATTTTCAAGCAAACTCTCTTGTTCTTTCTCAGTCAATTGAGAAGAAATTATAACTGACAAAGTTGAGGAATCACCTAAAAAGGAATACTTCAAATGGTTAGGAAGCAACTTTAAACCAAGTTCAGGAGGTTTTTCAATTGATGGACCAAAAGATTCATCTTTTTCAGTCATGTCCAACAATCCAAAATTTTCATAAACATAATTTAAATCTTCCTCATGAAAATCTTTAGAAGGTTGTAATTTTTTTTCTTGCTCGTGCTCTAATTCTTCACTTTCAAATTTTTCTTCATAAGTTGATTTTAAATGACATTCACTCAAATATATGATAGCATCCATCCTATAGCATTCATCATCTTTACCTCTTGCATGATATTTCATTAATCTTAACATATTAAATGTAACAGTTAGATCATTGAATCTCATTGTTAATTCCCCTTTATGCACATCTATCATTTCTTTACCTGTGGCTAGGAAAGGTCTCCCTAAAATTGTGGGTATCTCTTGATCTTCCTCCATATCTAGTACCATGAAATCAACAGGAAAGATAAATTGATCCACTTTCACCAAAACATCCTCTATAACTTCTTTAGGATATCTAATCAAATGATCCGCTAATTGCAGAGATACAGTATTAGGGGTTATTTCTCCTAATCCCAGTCTTTTGAATATTGATAATGGCATAAGTTTAATGCTTGCACCCAAATCACATAAAGCTTTTCCATAAAATCTGTCTCTGATTGCACATGGAATTGTGAAACTACCATGATCTTTAAACTTTACAGGAAGCTTTTTTTGAATTATTGCACTACACTTTTCACTAAGTGCAATAGTTTTATTATCTTCAAACTTCCTTTTCTTTTGAGAATATCCTTCATAAATTTCACATAACTTATCATTTGTTCTAAGGCTCAGCAAATGGAATGTTGATTGTAAGCTTCTAAAATATCTCCAAGAACTTTGAAAATTGCTTATTCAACTTTTGTTGACAAAGTCTCTGAGGAAATGGAGGAGGTGGCTTTTCAAAATCAATCTTAGGTGAATAAATAGGTCTTTACAAACCTTTATGAGCGTCCTCTTTTGGTTTTTCAATCTCTTCTTTCTCTACTTCAATCTCTTTTTGAATTCTACCTTCCAACTCTCTTCCACTTCTCAGTTGAATTGCTTTTACTTTCTCTTTATTCTTATCTCTTGGATTTACTTCAGTATTACTAGGAAGCGTTCCTTGGGATCTATTACTTAATGAATTGGCAATTTGTCCCAATTAATTCTCAATATTTTTGATTGTAGCTCCTTGGCTTTGCAATTGATTTCCCATTTGTAACACCACTTCTTCAATAGACAACTTCTTCTCCTTAAATTGTGAAGTATTCCTAAATACTGGAGGATACGTTGTTATATAATTATTATTCCTTTGGTTGTTCCAGTTCCCCCAATGGGTTTACTTGGTTGTTCCCCCATTATTGATTACTATAACCCTGATTATTGTTATTCCAGTTAAAGTTTGGATGGTTTTTCTAACCTAGGTTATAATAATTGGAATATGGGGTTACTTATAGCATTCAAAGTTTTTGGTGAAGTTTGAGAATCAACCATTATGCCTAATGAATTTTCTTCAGTCATGAAAATTGGCTGAGAAAAATTCATTCCAAATTGGTCTATCTTTCTTGAAATTACAGCAACTTGATTTGCTACCATTGTAAAGCATCATTATCATGAATATTAGCTACCTTTTTAGGATTTAACCTTTCAGAAGAACATTAAAAATTGCTAGGAGCTATTTCTTCAATTAAAGCATAAGCATCAACAAACTGTTTAGACATTAATGAACCAGCAGCAGCAGCATTAATAATATATCTAAGAGATCCAACTAATCTAATATAAAA
This sequence comes from Papilionanthe hookeriana x Papilionanthe teres, assembly GCA_022702705.1. NCBI lineage: Eukaryota > Viridiplantae > Streptophyta > Magnoliopsida > Asparagales > Orchidaceae > Papilionanthe > Papilionanthe hookeriana x Papilionanthe teres. The sequence continues at coordinate 64,694,570 of CM040436.1, forward strand.
AGTCCGAATTATTAACTAATCTGGTACGAATGATGTGAAAACTTTCTTAAGAGATATTTAAATTGTTCCCATGCTTCATATATAAATTAACCTTCAAACTGACAAAACGATATGATATTATTTCTAAGCTTCACAGTCTTTGGTGGTGGAAAATATTTGGCAAGGAATTTTTGTACTAAATTAACCCAAGTTCTGATAGATCCAGGTGCAAATAAATTTAACCATATCTTAGCCTTATCCCTCAGTGAAAAAGGAAAAATTCTAAGTCCAATAGCATCATCAGAAGTACCATCATATTTAAAAGTAGCACACAATTCTAGAAAATTGGATAGATGTACATTAGGATCTTCAGTTGGTGCTCCCCTAAACTGATTATTAGATACAATTTAAATAATAACAGGTTTAAGTTCAAATGAATTAGCAACTACAACAGGTTGTTGAATACTGCCCTGAAGTTCATCCACTGTAGGGTTAGCATAATCTCTTAAAGGTCTGAATTCTTGATGGATGTAAATATTTTGATTTTCTTGATTCTCCATTTTTTAAATATTTTTATCTTTTTCAGTATTTTAAATTTGTTTAATTTTTATAATAGTTCTCTCTAATTCAGAACCGTAAGATACAAGTCTTTCATAACCTGAACTATGCATACACAACAATAAAATAAGATAAAGTAAAACACACTAACTAAAGCGAAGAAAATTAAATATTTTAATTTTTCTTAATCTTCTTTATATGAAATTTTAATTAAATTCCCCAGTAACAACGCCGAAAACTTGATCCCCGAATATTAATGCTTACGTTTTACACTTAATATTTCTTTATAATAATAATATCCCTTACTTAGCAATGGTGCTAAAAACTTGACTCCACGGGATATTTATGTTTTCTTTTTAGATATAAAAATTTATACTTTATAATAAGGGATTCTACGTAAGTACACGTATCGTTTATCAAGTAGTATAGTGCTTTCTGATTGAGCCTCGAGATATCGAACCCACAGGAAAATTTCTAAAAGTATAAAGAAATAAGAATATTAACTTTTTCATTTTTAAAATTGATTTTGTAAAGTATGTCTTAAAATAGATAATTTGAAATTTGTTTTTTATGTTTTTGTAATAAAAGGTAAGCAACCAACTAAAATTAACAAGACTACTAAATGATATGAAAGCAATGAGAATAAAATATCTTTTTTCTCTTTTAATGAATCAGTAATAATTATTAAATTTTGTTGTGGAAATATTTAAAATTGTTGTGCCAAATATGAACAAATATATTCTTTACCTTTACTTGGTTCTATAAAGAACATTGATTAATTTGAAGCTTTGAAATTTTGTAGATGGGTTAGGCAGGGAAGATACCAGCTCTCACTCTAGAGTTCCCTCTATTCCCTCCTTCTGTTTCACCTCAAACCAAATTAGGGGGGCTTTAGCTTGTCACGCTAAAGTCCTCTAATTTTACTCCCCACTAAAAACATATCTCCTTATTTATTTGCATTCAATTATATGGACTACAATTCTCATCCATACAATTGCATGTGATTCTTTCCAATTGTTGATTGAGAATATACCGCATTGGTTCTTACATAATATCACAACAAATTTTAACATCTTAAATGGCCAAATCAAGAAGTAAATTAAGTGCAATGAAATAAATCATTACAACTTCTTCTAACATTAAACATTTATACATAACACAATTTCCTTCCATAATTTAATTACTTCATCATTTAAAAGGAAATAAGATAAAGAAAACTACTCAGAACTCATGGAGAAAAAACAAATACAACTTGATTTGAAAGTAGAAATCATAGTGAAAACACAACAAGTTTTATTTGAAAACAAAATGTCAAAACAAAGATAAACACTTATCTGAAAATCCTCTTCACAAGACTCTGGAAGTTCCTCTGAAATTTTGTTGTCCAATAAAAGACTCCAAAGAGGTTGGCGCCCAACTCTGCTAACTCCAACTCTGACTTTAGACTTCAATACAAACTAGATAAATGGATGAAAGAAAATTGGTGAGAAGAAGGATCCACACCAACCCCTTTCTCCTTTAAAACTCTCTTAAACTAAAAAGACTTAACTAACTGACTCTAGAGAGTAAAAAAAAGACTCTAAGAAGACTAAGAAGGACTCTCTTCTGATTATAAGACTTTATTCTTATAATTCTTGAGAAGGTGCTTTGATGTCTCTTCAAATTATGTCCAGATTTAATGTTTCCACCAAGGAATGCATCTCTTCATTCAAATCTGCGCCCCAAGGAAGTTACCACCAAAAGTTGCTTCAAACACCCCTTGAAAATGGAGCCAAATTTAATTTAATTTGTATTTTTAAACTGCCACGCCTATGCGCCAACCATGTGGCGCTTAGCCACCATAGGTCAAATTTTCACATAGCCTAATTTTGCTCCAAATTTGATCATCTTTTGCCCCTATTTATCATAATAAGTTATTTTAATCATATCTGCAAGAAAAACACAAAAATACCTTCCATTAAAGTATAATATCCTTAAAAATAGGTAAAAAAATGTGTATTAAAAATACTCTATATTTTAGGTGTATCAGTCCCTTGGAGCCTTACTTGCTGGTGTGACTTTTTAATTTGCCAAAATTTATGAACTCAGATATATATATATATTGATTTAGTTTTCTATTAAGTCACACAATTAAACACAAGTATACATATCGTTCAAGTAATATAGGGCTCTAGAGGAGTCTTGGATATCGATCCCACAAGGAGGCAATTAATTTTATGGTGTGGCACTGAAATCACTTCTTGATTTGGCTAATACTAAGTTTAGTACTCAAATCTGTGGTTAGGCTGGGAGGATACTGGCTCTCACTCTAGAGCTCCCACTTCCCTTCCCCTGAAGGCTAACTCTCACTTTGGTTTCCAAACCCTAGGACCAAATTGAAGATTTTATCCCGTCACTTTGAAATATCCAATTCTACGCCCATCAAAGTTTATTTCCCTATTTATTTGCACTCAACCTCCATGAATTACGTCACTCATTCATGGACATTGAATGTGACCTTTACTTTTGTTGTGGAACTCATAATCCTTTCAGAACATATGTTTCCCATCAAGTTTTAACAATATAATTGGCCAGATCAAAAAGTAAATGAAGTACGAAGTGAAAAGGTCATCACTAACTCTCCATAATAAATCGGCAATCATTTCCATATCACAAAATCAACACTTCGCATGAAAAGGAGGAAGACAAAGAAATCTACTCAAGACTCATGAGGAAATGATGGCAAAACATGGATTTTATATATAAAAGCAACGTCATACAAACAGAGTAAAGAAAAGATAACTTTTCTCAAACTCTTCCCTGAGCGAATCTTAATAAATTCCTTTCACTCCTATTCTTTCTTCACAATAACACACAATTCTCTCATTAGATAAGTAAGGAAGAAGAAATCTCTCACTTTCCCTCTCCTCCTACACTCCATAGAAGAGAACACACAAACCCTAGATTTCCTAAAAAATGAAAAGATACACTCACTCTTCACTCTCTCCACACTCTAAACTCTCTCCCCACTCTAAACTCTCTCCACAGTCTAAACTCTCTCCCCCTCTCTATATTTGGCTACAAAGTAGTTTAAATCCGATCATAACTAATTTCCTAAGAGTTTCTTCAAGCATCCCTCCAAAATCTGGCCAAATACATTGAATCTAGTTTGAATGTGGTACAGGGCGCAGTCCGGCGCAAGATAGGGCGCCGTCCGGCTCTATTTTCTGACTTTTGGGTCCAAAGTCTCTGTAAATTGGTGCGCCCCAACATTATGACAGCATTGTTCAGCGCTAGTTCAATAAAATGAACATTTGCCCCCATTTTCCTCCAAATTTACTCCTTTTCGATTCCTTTTGCTCCGAAGGCCTAAAATCATTGTACCTGTACGAAATCATGAAAAATACCTTTCTTTAAAGTGCAATATTATCAAAAATAGGTATGAAATGAACATTAAAAAGCTATCAAATTTTTAGTGGATCACTTGCCCAAGTCAATGATGAGGGTAAAGACAATGCACTCTACTACTTGAGTATACGTCTAATACCTATGGAAGTAAAGTATCCTCCTATTGAGAAGCATTGTCTAGCTTTGGTTTTCACCGCTCAAAAGATTAGACACTACATGTTGTCTCATAAGGTTAACCTGATTTCAAAAGTTAATCTGTTGATAATATTGCAATTTGATATAACTTTCGTGACCCTACACGCTATCAAAGGGCAGATTCTAGCAGATTTTCTCGCATCGCACCCACTGCAAGCTGGGTTCCCTCTCAATGATGAACTACCAGACGAGCAGATACTACAAGTGGAACAGTCTAGTGCTAAATTTTGGGATATGTACTTCGATGGACCATCGTCAGTTCGAAGAGATAAGGTACAACAAAAATTGATACCCGTAAAAGCAGGAATTGGTTTGATCTTCGTGACTTTTGGATCAGAGAATGCTAAGATTCTCCTACCACCTGAAAAAGTCGTGTTCCAATAACGAAGCAGAATATGAAGCTCTAATCACTAGTTTGGAATTGCGAATACTATTGAAAATAACGGACATTGCCATTTATGGCGACTCGCAACTCGTCTTTCAGCAGGTGGCAGGACAAAAAAGTTTCCGAAGCTGAGAATGGAAGAATACCACCGATATACGATGAAATTACTAGAGAAAATTCAATGTGTGATATTCTATAGCATCCCTCGAGAAGATAATACCCATGCAGACACTTTAGCTAAACTGGCTAAAAAATTTGCATGTCCATAAGAAGATTCTATAGATATTACTGTGTAAGGACGTCAAATTTTGTCGCAGATCGACCTCGACAGTTTGCACAATATTAGAAAAGAAGAGATAGCAGCTACAATATCAGATGATATAGAAGACTAGCATCAGCCATTAAAAAAATATTTGCAAACAGGATGACTACCAAAAGATAAGTCAGTAGCAATCAAATTCAGAAGACGGCTTTATCATATGCCTTAATCGATAATGTTCGACCAAATGTGGTTAAGATGTCTGAGCATAGTAGAAGCACAAAAAATCATCGAAGAAGTACATGTCGGATTGTGTGGAGCACACCAATCAGAGCTGAAGATGAAAAAGACAATCAAGAGACTCGGATACTACTGGTAGGGAATGATGATAGACTGCATGGACATAACTAATAAATGTCATCAGTGTCAAGTGTATGGAGTGTTCTTACAGCAACCTCTGAATGTTCTACACTCCACGATTGCCTCGTGGCCATTCGAGTTTGGGGCACAGACATAGTAGGTCCGATAAACACTCCGTCTTCAAAAGGACACAAGTTTATACTTACAGCTATAGACTACTTCTCCAAATGGGCAGAGGCAGTGCGGCTACGAGAAGTCACAAAACAGCAGGTTTTGCAATTCTTCAAGAAATAGGTTGTCCACCGCTTCGGTGTGCTGTGTAGAATCATTTAGATAATGGATCCACTTTCAAGAGCACACAAATTAACAACTTTGTCAGACGACACGAATAGATTGGCGATACTCGAAGATATATTACCCTAAAGCAAATGTCTTGGCAGAAGCCTTCAACAAGACACTCATGCAGATCTTAAAAAAGATGCTCAATGACAACAAAAGAGGATGGCATGAAAAGCTACTGAAAGCTTTATGGGCCTACAAGATCACAGTCAGAACACCGACGCAGTCTACGCCTTACGCACTTGTTTACGGGTCCGAGGTAGTTCTTCCACTAGAAGTTTAGCTACGGTCGCTCCAAATCGCCGTCACCAATCAAATTACAACAGAAGAGAATGTCAGACTTTGAGTAGTAGAATTAGTGTGCGGCTTATTTTTAGGTTGAGTGTTGTATTTTGAAAAAGGGGGTCGCCTACAGAAATTGTCGGCGAATTTTAATTTAATTTAAATAAGTAATTTGAAAAGTAGTATTTGATTTTTGAAAATAATTTTAAATTTGGAAATTTTATGAAATCGAGCTGATCTCGCATCTCGAATAGTTTATGTAAACGAGCACCACATCACAAACCATGTATCTATCCCGAAGAATAGACACATTGTTTGATGATGGGGCTCGATTAAATAAACTAGAAGATTTGTGACATCCGTTTGGTACGCGAACCAATTTTATAAGCCGACAAGTTCCCCGTTTAATATGAAAACATTAAACGGGGTTTATATTACACGGGTTCTTAAAATTTCCTATAAGGGCAAGCCCCTATAGTTAATTACATCTTAAGTGACGGAAATCACCTAAGAAAACTCTCGATAATAATCGATAGTTCCGCTCTCAAGAATTTCAAGGTTTAAGTTTTCGAGGGATTGAGTTTTGGAATTTCAATAGGGAATGGATCAAATTTAGAGCATTATATTTTAGGAAGTCAAAGGAAGAAAGGTGGAAGAAATCACAGATTCGAAGCGAACTTCGGTAATTTCCCGACTATCCTATTGTTTGGTTTGAATTTAGGAAAGTCCTAATGTTTATTTAATGTTTTGATCTTGCCAATTTTAATTAATTAGGACTTATATCTGTATGATAAAATCATACAAATAGCCTTGAAGATGTGAGGGTTTATGTCGTACCGAACGACTACCTCGGAATCCTAAGACCGGTTAGGGCTTAATTTACATGATATGATCATGCAAATGCCTAACGAAGAGTTGAGGATTTATGTTGCACTAAGCGAAACTACCTCGAAGTCCTACGGCTTGGTTATTTAATTCTAAGAAAGTTTCTTTGAAGTAGACTCGGGTTTTGCTGATGACGATGGTCGTCTTGCCCATCATGCTCCAGAGCTCCTTGTTGTTGCGGAGGTTTAGTTTTAGAAGTCATAAATCGGGAGATGAGAGAAGTGTTTGGTTTTAGAGCAAGTCTTAATTTCCATGTGTCTTTAATATTTTAGTTAAGACAAATCTTAAAGTTGATTATAACAACGCCGGTTAAGATCCCACGGTTCCATCCTTCAGGCATCGTTATTTTTATCGGATTCACTTAGTCCGGATGAATTTGCTAAACTCAGTTGAATGAGTTCCACACTTTCATTTAGACCGTGGGAAATCCCGTTAGCAACACGTAGGTTACATCATCCGAGGTATTCCCGATCATCCAACAAGACGTTTTAATTTAGTTGTAGTTGTAGTTTTGTTGTTCTGTTTATGATTAAATTTTGAGTTGTTTTATATTTTGAATGTTGTGGCGGTGAATTTTATCTTGTAGTGTCTTTTAATTTAGTTATGGGTTTCAGTTTTGGTTTCTGTCCTAAAGGTGTAGGTTTTCATGCAACTGTTGTTTATCATGCGAAAAAGAGTAAAGTGCAACACGAGTAAATGAATTGCGGTAAGATAAATTGCAAATAAAATAAAAGCGTACTGGAGGGTCTTCCCGTCATCCCAAGCTGCACTTAGAATACAATTTAGAGCATTTAAGCATTTATAGCAATTTCCTAGGTAAAGCTAAGGGAAGGGTTATGGTTTTCTACCAAAATCCTAATCCTATAGCTAGTCATTTCCTATGACATCTAGGTTCTTGTATTTTAGTTTGAGGACGATTTTCTTCATCAAAGAACAACTAAGTTCAATTGTTCTTATAAATATCCTATCATATTGAGGAAGTGCTTAAGACGAATCTTAAACATCTTTTCAATATTTCTAGGATTGTTTTAAGTCCAAATGAATTTAATTACACAAATGAATTAATCATCCGAGAGTTTAAGTTTTGTTGTCTTGCTCAGTGAACTTAGGACATTTGAATATCCTTATGAGTGATATGACATTTCATTTGATACTCCATTTAGGAGTTATAATAGTAAAAGCTCCTAAGGGCAAAATGATATTTAATGATTTGTGATTCAAATTTAAGTTCAAATTGATGATTTAAGTTTGGAATAGTGTTCAAGTTGTTTTAGATTTATTTTGAATTCTTCATGTCTTAGGTGATGTTATATTTAATTTAATTTAATTTAATTTAACTTAATTTAATTTAATTTAATGTGGTTTAATTTAATTTAATTTAATTTAATTTAATTTAATATAATATGCTTTAGCTTAATTTAATTCAATTTGATTTAATTTAATTTGATTTAGTTTTAATTTAATTTAATTTAGTTTGATTTAATTTAATTTAATTTAATTTAATTTAATTTAATTTAATTTAATTTAATTTAATTTTAATTTAATTTAATTTAATTTAATTTGATTTAATTTAATGTGTTTTAATTTAATTTAATTTTTAATTTAATTTTAATTTAATTTAATTTAATTTAATATTTTATTTTAAAGGGATTTGCTTTAAATAATTTAACCTTAACTTAATTTAATGATTAAGTCTTTTAGCATTTCAAATCTTAAACTTGGATTTTAATTAGGAATTAAATATTATTGGGATGATTAATTTAGGGGTTCTTAAATTAAAGAGCAAAATTCTTCCTAATAACATCCCTATTTTAAAAAATTCCAATTTTATTATTCTTTCAAATTTAATTAATTATTTGATTAAGGTTTATTTTAATTATTGTTGAATTGTTTAATAGGTTTCTACCCTTCAATTATTTAAATTTCAATCATCCAAATAAGATTAAGATCAAATATTTTACCTTTTCATTTTATTAAGCCTAAAATTTTAATTAAGGGTTAAAATTTTAATTACCATTTTGCCCTTCAAGCTTAATAATTTCATAACTCATTAAATTGAGCTTAAATGAACTTAAAATTTTTATGTGACTTTACTCATATATCAATGAAGACATTAGAGGAGAAAATGTGATTTTTCTGTATTTAATTTATTTATATAATTATTTTTGGTGGAAAATAAGGATTTCCAAGGAAAATTTAATAATATGACCAAGGGAAAGTTTCTGTCCTTAAGAAAATTATGGGACATTCCTAATGACTAGAGGACCACTTGGACCAATTTTTGTGATTTTTTGAATTATATTTTATTTATTAAAATTATTTTAAGTTCTGGAGTATTAATTAATTTAAAAATAGAATATAAGTTGAAAAATGAATTTTATATTTTTAAAAAATCTCTCTGATATCAAGGATTCTAGAGAACCAAATTTTACAATTTTCTGATTTTTCCTTGATTTATTATAATTATTTTAGTGAAAATGCTAAAAAATACATTTTTTAATTTTAAAATTACCCTAGGGCTTTAAAATTTAATATCTCATTAAATAGACCTGAGAAAAATATGGGGTTTGTTCCTAAGTGATTAAATTTCAAAATATGACATTTTGGTGAATTTTATTATTTTTGTGATTTTTATTATTTTTTAATTATTAAAATATTAAAATAATGATAAAAAATCAACTTTTTTAGAAAATTGAAATTTTAATTTTCTTAAATTCCTCTAATATCAGAGAGGCTCCAAAACCAATTTGGTGAATTTTTGAAAGGTATTTTGAAAGTTATGAATTTTTAAAGTTTAAAATGACTAAATGGCTTAATCAACCCATTTAGTAAGGCTAACCAAGTCCGATTGACTTCAAACTTTTGTGGTGGTTTCCTCTGATCCTAAAGGTCAGTGGAGAATTGATTTCAAGTCAATTTGATGTATAGTTAGCTCTAATTAATTAGGGGTCTATTTTGGGTGTTTAAGCCAATTAGGGTTGTTTTGAGTGAATTAACTCAAGTCCTATTTTTCCTAGGGTTCTCTGGTCATAAGGAACATCACCAAATTTTCCTAGAATTTATTTCACAACATGCTAATTTTTGTAATTAAAGTACTCAAAACAGCCACATGCATTTGAAAAATCAATAACTTTTCACGGAGATGGCCTTCGACCTTGGAAAATTCGAGGAATGTTCCCAAGTTCGGAGGCTTCAAAAGCCACTATGGTCTCATGCCATGGTGAATTGTATAAATGCATGGAGAATTAAAACAATGCAGGGAGTAAATAATTAATTAAAAATAAAGTACTGGGCAAGATTAATTAATTTCTTCTTCACATTATTCTCCTCTGTTCACTGAGCAAGAGGGTATTTTTATTTTATTTTTGTGATTTTTCTACACAAAGATATGGATTTTTGAAGTTCTGGTATTTAAATAAATCAGAAAAAACCTAATTTTCTACTTATCCGAGTCGGCGCCCTGTCATCCTCGGCATCTCCGAACGACCACGCGGCGCGCTCCAATTCGACGCCGCCATCTGACTCGGCTGCCCGGGGCCCCGCGGTTCACGCACCATCTGCTGGTCCGGCCGCAATCCGAGCCGTCCATCCGATACACGCGCGATCCAGAGCGGTTCACGGTCATCGTCTACGGCCGAGTGCGATCCGTGACCGTCCACACTCTAACCACTAAGAACTCACTCGATTCTCGATGGATTTTCGTGTTCTTATGCTCTATGGATTCGTCTTGAAGAGACGAACACATCCATACGGTAATCATGCATTGAAATTTATTCGAATGAAATAGAGAATCTCTGTAAGCTCGGGAAGAAGAATGAGTTCATACCTTTGCTCGGAAAGTGAAGCTTCGATGCGAGAGTTGTGTCACCTTCGATTGGGTCGAGTAAGCTCCGGATGAAGTCCCTTGGCTCAGTGAATTGTCTAGCTATGAAAGTGACCACGGCCGATCACAAAGCTTGGAGAGCTGGAGCAAGCCTGGGTGGCTCTGGAGATGGGGCTTTCGGTGGGAAACTTCTTCCCTTGGTCCGGTGAAGGTGTAGGACCAATCGATTTGGGGATTGGTTCACTGTGAGGAGGTGTCCTGGTTTTGGGTGAAATTTCGGTTGAGAAATTGGATTCGTCGATGGGGCTTAGGGTAAATTGATGCGGGGATCGACTTGCTCTAAGTATGGAGTAGGGTTTGGAACAATTTTGGCGAGTTTCGGCGAGGTTTGTGCAACTCTCTTTCATGGCCGTGAGGGGTCGGGTTTAAATAGAGGTGGCTGGAGAGCCTCGCGGGGATGGCCGAGGGTTGGGATCGAGTGCTCCGGGCATGGGAAGAACGAGCTATGGTGACCATTGGGCATGGGGCGGCTCGACGAGGTGGAATTCCAAAGTTTGGCTCCTCCGAGGTCTCGGCCATGGTGTTTTCGGCGACACGGTGGTGGCCGGCCGAGGCATCGGTCACCATCTTGGTCGAGTGGGTCGGGGCTGGGGTTTAGTGTAGGCGATTGGCAAATGCCATGTGTAAAGGCTTTGATCCAAAGTAGAATGGGGCATGGCTAGTTTTGAGTCTAAATGGGTCAATCCACTCATTTGGGCTTGGTGCACCCTTGAGGTGGCTTTGGGTCTTGTGGGGGATCAAAGGGATCGATTTGGTTTGGCATGGAGAAGTCTCCATCCAAATATATTTGGATTAAATTTAAGTTTAGGTGAATCATGATTAAGGCTAATGAGCTTTAGGGATTAAGGAAAGCCCTCCCTCTTCTTACTCGATATGGCATGGTGGAGTGTCCAAGGTTCTCATGGCTCACATGTGGCTCATGCATGGCTTCATGGCTCACCTTTGTCTTGGGGAAAGGTTTAGTCAATTTCATGGAAATGGGTTTAAGGAAATCTTGGTATTTTGATGGGAATTTGTATGGGGCTTGATTTGGAACAATTTGATGATGAATTTAGGACTTAGGTATTGAGTTTAATTGAAAGTATGATGAGGGGAAGTGTTATGTGGGCTTTAGGATGATTTGGGCTTTTGAATTTTGAAGGAAATGGACTTTTAGGAAGGTTTAAGGGAAGTGGGCTTTTAAGTTTAAGAATGTGTTCATGGATGGGAATTTTTGTAGAAGGTTGGGCCAAATAGTTGTTGGTTTTGGTTTAGGGATGTTTCATGAGTAATTTAAAATAAATTTAAGGTGGTTTGGGTTTGAATTGGGTTGAATTTGGGTTTATTTGGTGAATGGGCCAATATAGGTCAAATTGGGCTAACTTGGGCCAATGTTGGGCTAGGGTTGAAATTGATGTAAAATAAATGTTGGGAAATGTTTATGGGAGTGTTTCAAAGAGGTTTTGGCTTTGATGGGTTTTGATTTTGGGGTTTGGGTCTATTTGGGCTAGGTTTGGTTTTAGGTCAAAATTGGGCTTTTTGATTTTAGGTTGAATTTGAGTGGGGTTTGGGTCAAAATCTTGGGCAAATCATGTTAGTGTTTTGTTTATGGGGATGTTAAGGAAGATTTAGAAAAGATTTGGGGTTAATTGGAGTTGAATTGGGTGAGTTTGGGCTTCATGGGTCCAAATTGGGCTTTATGAAATTGGATCCCAATGCCAATCAAATTGGGCTTGGATTTGGTCTAGATTGGTGTTGGGGATGTTGAATTGAAGTTTAGAATTGAATTGGACCAGAATTTGGGTCAATTGGGTAGGTTTAGTTTGACATTGGGTTTACTTTGGGTTAAAATGGGTCAAATTGGGGGTTTTGATAAAAGTGGGGTAAATTGACAAAATTGGCCCATGGTGTAGTTGGAGAAAATGAAATTGGGAATATTTGGGATTTTCTGAAATTTTCTGGGAATTTTCTGAATTTTTTGATTTTTTGGCTAAGAGGGGTATTTTGGGTATTTGGAGGGTATTGGGAGGTATTTTTGGAATTTTTGGTATTTTTGGCTATGGATGATCAATTTGATTGGTGAAGACATGTTCAGGAATGATTTTGGAGAATTTTGGGTAATTTAGGTGATTTTGCAAATTTTGGAGGCTTTCAAGGGTTTTGGGTAGGCCAGGCGGGTGTAGGGTCCCGGGGGTCAAAAATTGAAAATTTGAAAAATTGAAGATTGGGTGAATGTAAGTGGAATGAAATCATTTTTGTTGAGCCATGAAGCCATATCAAGCCCACATGAGCCATGAAGGGACTCATTTGAGGCACCCATTTATGTTGTTCCTAACCCTGCTTAGCGAGGGCTTAGGGGTTAAGGACCATCCATGTGAATCACCTTCATGAGTCGGGAGGTCAGAGTGGGTATGGGTGTGTTTTTAGGAGGTGTGTGAAAGTGTAGTGTATAGGTGTAGTGTGTGTGTAAGTCGGCCCCTTCACCGGACCGGGCCACCCGGGGCGGTCTAAGGCGAAGAGTCCTATAGGAACTCATCTTTTAAACTTCCACATTTGATCTCGACCCTACAGGTGATTAGGGGTCTACAGTCAAGTTTGTGGAGTTTGCAGGGAGTTAAGAAGTGGTTTGAATTTCTAAGTGGTGGGTCCCAATTCTAATCCTCTAGGATAGTAAAAAAAAAAGCCTAAGGCTAGATCCTAAGTACTAAAGAGAAGAAGAGACCTCATCAAAAATGAGGTCAACAATTAGAAAGCCTTGAAGGAAACAGATTGTCCACGCAGCAGAACTTGGAACTCTATCAAGCGGAAATGATTTAAGTCCATGGTAAATTGGTCCCCTGAGTTCATTCAAAATCGGTGACTTTGTACTCATTCATAGAAGGCCTATTCTTGTACACCGCAAGATAGGTTGAAAATTTGAACCAACTTGGGAAAGGTCATTCGTGGTTGAAAAAGTTTACTTAGGAGGGTAGTACCAGTTGGTGGATTCTCAAGGGAATAGACCCATGTTGCCAATAAATGGATGATATCTAAAGATGTACTACGCGACGTGATAAGTCTGAAGAAGGATATTCATTCCGATGTAGCCATATGGCTGGTGTCTGTGACTGGGTCCAAATTTTGTAACAAAATAAAGTAGAATAAAATAAATTTTCTTACAAAATAAAATACACTTGATAAATTTCTAATTCTAAATATTGTAAAATCATATTAAATAAGATAATTACATCAAGATAATTAAGACAAAATAGTTAAATCATTAATAATAAGTTACTTATTGTTCATGTTTGTGCAAAATTCCAGCCTTTGACATTTCTCCCTTTTTTCTTGTGCAAGAAGTGTCAGGTTGCGAATTGGCGTTTGCATTCAAAGATGGCTTGGACCTTGTACTCTGAAAAGAAAGAATGCATACAAGAAGACTGCAAAAATGAAGTTGATGATGAAAAATGGTCTTAGAGAAACCAGAAAGACATCAAGACATGGAGGCATTAGAGGTTTTGTTGACTCACACTTCTTCGCAGGGAGACGCAGTCAGATCCCATCCATGATCACTATTTCAAAGGGTGATCTTGTTTTCACTTCAGCTGAGAGAGTCCCAGACACGCTGTTCATGCGTACAACAAGAAGAAATGCAATTCGCCATAAGCTTCACCTCTTGGACAAGATGGAGAGGAGACAACCTCAAGTTTTAGCCACTGAGCTACCCCATATTCTAGAAGAATTTTATGAACAGAGATGAAAGAAACTAACGACAGCACGCCGCATACAGATACTGAGCCAGAGACTACTGAGGACCCTGCCCCGACATGGGATCCGATGGAGAAATCTTTACTGAGTGTCCGACATGCAGCTCGGGTTTACCCAGATAGCCTTTAGTGGGAGGAGCATTTTCAAAGTGCCCACAGTGTCACGTTCTACAGTTAGAGGAGTATGGCACATTCGAGGCATATGCAGCCACCTCAATGCTACTCAGGAACATGGAGCATCCTGATGTAGAGCCATACATACCACAGTTTGTTCTTCCGCCACCACAGCGAGGAGATCCCAACTACATAAAGAAATGATCAAAAGAGTTAGGAAGAACTAATTTCAACAATATGAAGAAATACAAGGAAGATTCGTCAATATCTTGGAGGGCTTTGAGCTATACACAGATATTTTTTCATGGAATGATCAAGAAAAGATTTTGGATTGTGTCTTCGCTCTCCAAGACTTGGGCAGAGTAGGCCGTCTGAACCAGAGGATGTACACAGAGCCAACAAAGTGGAAGAGAGGAAAGGGTAGGGTCACGATTCAGTGTGGATGCTGCTACAATTTTGCAAGAGATCGACAAGGTAATCCCCCAGGGATTCTACAACACGATGAGGTGGATCCGATGCAGTCTCAGATCAAGAAGATGATAAAGAGGATGGTCAAGTGGCGCGTCCTGCCTGCAGAGTGTATTCCCAACAGTTGCATTATAAATATTTATGAAGACAGGGATTGTATCCTGCCTCATATCGACCATCATGACTTTGTGAGGCCCTTCTGCACGACCTCTTTTATAAGTGAAAGTATTATTTTATTCGACTAGGAAATTCAGATTGTCGGGCCAGGGGAGTTCCGAGGTTCATCCCTCTACCAGTCGGGTCAGTCTTTGGTGCTAAGAGGAAATGTAGCAGATCTTGCTAAGCACTGCATCCTAGGAGTTACAGGATAAAGGGTGTCAGTTACCTTTAGATGGATGGATGAGGACAAGGCACCGTTTTATTACAAGCCAGATCCAAAATTGGAAAACCTTCGACCCTTGCCACTGTGGGGTGTTTGCGAGGGGACTTTTGTTCCGGAATGAAGACTTGGTAGGTTGGTTAGTCCACGAAGCAGCCTCAGAAAGCAGATATCTACTACCACCTACACTGGGTCACAACAGTTGTCACCGCTTTTGTACCAGTAGGATATGATATGATAGTTTTGTTTAGCTATGTACGCTCGATCAACCTTTAGAAGCTTGTCAGCATATGATCAGTTGTACTACTACTTTCAGCAATACATTAATGAAGATTTATGTTTCAGCTTGCCATGTTTTTTTTTCAGAATGTTTCTTTTGACGCGACGGTCGGAAGCCGCAGGACCATGCGTTGGTCCCGAATTAAAACAAACAAAGAACAAAAAAAAAATATATAAGATATTAATAAAATAAAAATAATAACAAATTGAAAAAGTCAAAATGAAATCAAATAAAATGTAACAAAATGAAATGAAACGAAATAAAAAGAAAATTTAATATGAAACAAAATTAAAAAAATGATATCGAATGAAATAAGATGAAACAAATTGAAAGAAGATGATAAACTGAAGACAAATGATAAGTTAATTCTCTCTCTCTCTCGAAACTCCGAGTCTATAGCTCATTTCCAGTTTCTACATCTCCAAAAGCACTCCGCACAACTTTAGCACTTTACGTAACATCACTTCTCAAAAATTTGAAATGTCAGGAAATTCTGTAAACCATGTAATGGCTACCAATCTTAGCCGAATTGCACCAATTGTACTTCCTTCGAACGTCAATGTCAAATTTTCCTCTAAATCTTTTCACGTGAAAATATGGGAACAGTATCTAAATTTTGTTTCCATTATGTCACCTCTGGGGTTGGATGTGAGTCCCTGAGCTTTCCTTCCTAATGTGATACTCTGCTACCTCTTGAGCTGGATGTGAGTCCCTGAGCTTTCCTTCTCAATGTGTTAAATTTTTTCCTATATTTCTTCAATTTCCACATCCTATCCGAGAAATTTTCCGCCTTCCATGAAATTCCAGGGTCGGAGCTTAGTCATCTGATTCCCTATATTCCTTAAACTTTCGCATCCTATTAGAGAAAATTTCACCTACCATGAAATTCTAGGGTCGGAACTCAGTCGTCTAATTCACTATATTCCATAAATTTTCGCATCCTATCGGAGAAAATTTTCACCTTTCATGAAATTCTAGGGTCGGAGGTCAGTCGCTTGATTCCCTATACTCCCTAAATTTTCGTGTCCTATCAGATAAATTTTTCATATTCACGATATTTTGAGGTCGGTACCCAAATTATGATTCACATTTTTGAGATTTGTACTGAAATTCAAGTTCTCACCCTCTGGGATCAGTATCTAAGTTCTAATTACCTTCTTCCAAGGTTGGTACCTCAATTCCAACTCTGTCTCCTCTGCACTCACTTAAACTTGAAGATTCCTACGAGATTGAAACAAAGTATAAATTATATTAATCTTAAATTTTCCTTAAATTTCCATGAGTCTCCATTAATTTCGCAAGGCTCAAGATTAAATTCAAACTCAAATATTAAATTGAAATCAAGTGCAAATCTAAAATTCAAGTCAAATTCTAATCCAAATTCCAACTTCATATCGATTTGGATAGAACTTTTTCAGAGTTTGGGAGGCTTGAAATTCATAGCTCCCTAATGAAGGTATTTCACTTTCCATTCCCCAGCAAGAGTTCCTGAGATTAAAAGTTTTCTACCTAGATAATCCCCAGCGGAAACTTCCTCAATAAATTCTATGTTTTTTCTACAGTTTTGACTCAGACAGTTGTGTTGGTTTTGTTGGTATCGTCGGTTAACACTAATACATGCAGTGTGCTTGCCCAGCACACCACATCTATTGGGTGTCCATTTGTTGACCTTACTTTTGGTTTAGGTTTAGTCTTTCTTTAGAATAGCCTAGGGTCTAGCCATAGGAATTTCCTCATGACTATCTTAAAGGACTAGCAATGGAACCCTCACCACATAAAGATTCAAAAACACTTCTTTGCTTCACTTGAGGATTTCAAATGCTTAAAGTCTAACATATAAATGCTTAGAAGGATGAGACCAAGCATTAGGAAGCTCGAGGGAAGTCCCCTATAGGATGGTCAAGCCTTAGGACTTACCCTAGGTTGTCTTGGGGAGGCTCACACACATACTTGCACAATGCATTCTTACATACAACCTCACAACCCTAAACCAAACTTCTCCACACTTGACCCCCTACTGCTTCGGAAACTCATGTGGGTGGTTTCCTCAAGCTCTTACCCCAGGCCAGGGCTTGATTAGTACTAGCACATGGAGGATCCAAATGGGGATTCCCTTGATCCAGGGCTCAAATAGGTTATCAATTCCTCTCAACTCCAAATTTTTACGAAAATCCCAACTTTTGACCCCTTTATTCCTAAACTCTACTAATTTACCAAGTTGCCCCCAAAACCCCAATTTTGCCCAAAATTCCCGAAATGAACCATAATTACCAAAATCTCCCAAAAATCATCCCAAAACATTCCTCACCACTCAAAATACCCAAATACACCTTAAATTTACCAAAATTCCCAAAATACCCAAAATTACAAAAAAGCCCCTTTTAGCCAAAATTTAAAAAATTCCAAAAATTCTCAAAAATTTCCAAAACCCTGCAAATATTCCTACTTTAATTTTAAACCACTTTGTTTGACCCAATTTGACCAAATTTGCCCAAGTTAATCAAAAACACCAAATTGCCTATTAAGGCCCAAAATGCTCAAATCGCCCCCAATGTCCACCAAATTGAACTCAATTCCCGATAATTTAAGTTCTAAAATCAAATTCATAATTCTTAACCTTATCCCAAACGAAATCCAAGCCCATTTAGACCCACATTTGAGATCAATTTCAACCCAAAATAAAAGGACTCAATTTTGACCCTATGACCCAATTCCCCCAGTTGAACCCAATGTCAATCAATTCCCCCAACTTTGAATCCTAAACTCTTCATAACATTCCCCTAAACTATATTGAACCACCAATTGACCCAAATTTCCACCCAAACCTCACTCAAGTCCAACCAAATCAAAAATCCACAAATTTGCCCCAAATGTGTCATATGCCCAAAATCCATCAAATTAAATGTCCCAATCCCAAAATTTCTACCCAATTAGTATCAAACACTCTTCCTAACATCCCCATAGACCATTTGGAACCATCAATTGACCTTTGACCCCACATTGGCCTAACCTAAACCTAAGCTAACCCAACATGACCAAAATTGATTAAATACCTAAATCAAGCCAAATTGATACACCAAACCAATTAAAAACCACCTCAATTCTCTTCTAAACATTTTATAAAAATCATACACACCATATTGAACAATCAATTTGAGTTAAACCAAGCTCAAACCCAACCAAGCCCAATTTAAACCCAAGTGACCCAAATTGAACACATGACCCAATGTAGCCAAATTAAACTAAATTTGCTCAAACCAAGCTCACCATAGCTAGCCTTGGGACCCTACGGATTGGGCTAGATCCCTCTAGCCCACCCTATTAGAGCCATGGACCAAAGGTCCCCTAAATTAAGGGATTTCACCCCATTTATGACTAAACCTAGGAGAGATTTGCCATAATGCATTAACCACTTAAGCTCACCCCATGATGGCCTGCTCCCCTAACCACGTGTCCCATGGCCACCCTCTCCTGGCCTGGCCGGTCGAACTTGTCGCCGGAGGAGCCCAAACCGAGAGCCACCCGAAGTTAAATTAAATCCAAACTCACCCATTGAGATGTCCAGCCCTGATTGCTCACTAGAGCTATTCTGCTCTCCACCTAGAAAGTTGATTCCACCCATCACTAGCCCCTGAGCTCAGCCCAATTGTCTTAGCCATAAATGGAGCTCTCCATGGCCAAAGAGAGGTGTTAAAATTTTTTAAGGAAACCCTGCCAAATTGCTCCCAGAACTTCGCTGAGACCTCCTGAGTGCAAGCCCACCATCTTCAGCAATTGAATCCCACTGTCCCGAACCAATTTCCCAACTAAAATTCTAGCCGACCAAGACACTTTTCACCACAGGTCCACACTGCACCAAAGTTCCATTAACTGTGCCCACACCTTCACAGCAGTGAGAGGAGAAGTTCCCCCATCAATGCCCCATCACAGAGAGCCTCTCCACCAGACTTTGATCAACAACCGATATCGACCTTGGTTGAATTCAGGTCTAGTCATTTCACCATGATAAAAGACTTCATCTGGAGGTTCGCTAGGACCAATCAAAGCTGCTACAACCATCTGATTGATGCCTCCCCTCTCAGACAAAGGTATTAAACTTCACCTTCATCCCGAGCTATTCTTCATCCTCTATACATGTATACTGTATTTTATACTATATAAACAGTATAGATAGGTTCGTCTTGGTCAGATGAGTCTTTAGAAACAAACCCTATATAATTTTTTTAAGTATAGGTCGAGTTCTTAAGGCTAGAAGATGGATGGTGCTCGGGATGCACGAGGTGAAGACGATGACCCGCAGCTATTGGATCGCGCGTGTCTTACTTGAACGGTCCGGACAGAGTTAGATGGAGATCAAATGCATAAAGCGCAGTCGTGTGGACATCCAGTTAGATGGCGGCGTCGAATAGGAGTGCACCGCATGGTATTTCAGAGCTGCCTATGATGTCGTGGCGTCGCGTCACTTAAGTGAGAAAAAAGGATTTAAATTAATTATTTAAATCAGTCTCCCTTTAAAAATATATAACTTGGTGTAGAAAAAAAAAAAAAAACAACCCTCTTACTCAATGAACAGAGGAAAACAATGTGAAATTTGTTTGAAGTTAGTTTGATGAATATTTTATTTTTAATTAATTAAAAATGGTCTGGAGACTTTTGATTCTTCATTTGGATGGACACCTCACCATGGCTTGATCTTTGGGGGTCTTGAGATCATTGGGATCTTCCTTGATTTTTCCAAGGTTAAAGGAGATATCTATGAAGAGAACCATATTTTTCAAGTTGTTCGTGTCTATTTTGGTATAAAAATTATAAGAATTAAAATAATTTTTAGAAAAATATAAAGTAAATTTTGGTAGGTTCTTTGTAACTAGACGACGCTAGGAAAAATATAAACTTAGTTTAACTCATTAAGTATTACCGTAATCTTAATTGGAACCTAAAACTTAAATAAAAATAAATTGGATTAAATATAAGTAAAAATAACTTCATTTTTATTCTCCACTGTAACTTAAGGTCTGGGGAGCTCCTCATAAAAATTTTAAGTTAAATGGAGTTAATTTAAATACTTAAATAATTTTTTCAAGTTAAATCACATTTTTGGCATTTATATAATTTAATAATAAAAATATACTTCAAAAAATTTCCAAATTAATTTTGGGAGTTCTTTGTGATTAGAGGAGTCTCTGAAAAATAAAATTGTAATTAAAATAATTTTTCATTTTTAAACATTGTTTTAATATTTAAATAATTAAAAATTAATAAAATTTACAAAATTAATAAATTGATGGAAATGTTATAAATTGTCTCCTAATCATTTTAGAACAATTGGAATAATTTTGCTATGTCTATAAATAAATATACTAAATTTTAAAGTGTTAAAACTATTTTTAAAGTTTAAAAATAGAATTTCTTTAATTTCTCAGTAAAATATTTAATAATTAAAATATATATCACAAAAATATGAAACTTGGTTCTCTGGGTTCCTTGACCTAAGAGAGTTTTATGAAAGATATAAAACTTAATTTTCAACTTAAATAATATTTTATATTTAATTAATACTCTAAACATTGGAATAATTATAATAATTAAATTAAAATAAAAAATTCATAAAATTTTTTCCAGGTGGTTCTGCAGTCCATGTGAACCTCCAGTAATTTTCTTTGGGACATATGTTTTATTTTTACTAAGTTATTGAATTTTCTTTGAAAATCTATATTTTGCATGAAATTAATTATATAAATTAAATTAAATAAAGAAAAATCACATTTTCTCCTCTAATGTAATAATTGACCCATAATTAGGGTAATATAAAAATTTTAAAGTCATTTGAATTAAATTTAATGAATTATGAAGTGATAAGGCCTTAAGGGGAAAAAGTGCAATTTTAAAGAATTTAGCCTTAATCAAAATTTAGGCTTAATTAAAATGGGAAATGGGCAATAGATTATCTTAATTATTATGTTTTAGTGATTGAAACATAAAGGGATAAATGGTAGAAACTAATCTCATTTTTTTGACATATTAAAAGGTAAGTTTGTAATTTCTTTAAATCACATTAATTTGGATGAAAATTAAGATTAAAATATTCTTAAAGTTAGGGGTTTGACTTTGTAAGTTAATAATTCATCAACTAAATACACCTATGTGATGTTTAAATGATAATTCAATAACTTGATAAGAATCATAATTATATAACTAAACCTTTCTAAAAATTATAAACATACCCACCTAAGTCTTAAGGTGCTTGGTTTTGAGGCTAAGCTTAATCAATTTTGATTAATAAGGGTTAGAAAAGAAAACAAAATTAACCTTAAACAATTTTGAAACACTAAAAACCCATCAATATTGGTTAAATTCTCTCATAAATTAAATTACCTCTAAAGGCCCCCACCTACATAACACGTAAATAAAATATCAAGTGATATTTACCCAACCTATTGGGATAATTAAAACATTAGTTCATTAAGCATAACGGTATGAATTAAATGAATCATTTAATAATTATAATAAGTTCAAAATGAACTTAAGGAAGTTCAAAAGGATTGTGAAATAACTAGGTATTTCCTAGGCCTTCTTACAATTCTTCTGGACATCTTGTAGGACAACTGAATTTATCATATGTATTAAATGAAGAGATCTCATAAATGAATGAATAGGACCCACCAAGTTATGACATAGGAATTTGTAGGCTTTTGACGAACCTATAGGCTTTACTTTCCTACAAATTATAAATGTTTATTGCAAGATATTAGAGTTTCAGGTGGAGGAACGAGAATACTCACCAGGCAAACTTTTATAAGTTTACAGTACCTTCCTTTCGGTACTTCTTTTACTTTACTTTTCCCGCTTACAAGCTTGCATGTTAAACAAAAAATGTTACCCTGCACGAAAACCAGAACTTTTAGGATAGCCACAAAACCAAAACCAAAATTAAAATTAAAATGACACAAGTTAAAATTTACCGCCACTATTATCAAAATATAAGACACCTTAAAATTTAATCACAAATAAAACGAAAAGCATAATTGCAACAAAATTAAAACATCTCTATCGGATTATCGAGAATACCTCGGAAGATGCAGCCTACGACTGCTATCGAGATTTTTCACTGTCTCAATGAATGTATGGAACTCATTAAGTTGAGTTTAGTAAATTCATCTGGACTAAGTGAATCTAAAGAAAATAGTGGTGCCAGAATGAGGGAACCGTGGGATCCTAATCGGTGTCCCGATAGTTAACTTTAATATTCCACTAAATAGGACATTAAGACACCTCGATTTAAATATTTCCAAAATATGATACTTCTATTTTCTTTTCAATTAACCCTTCTTTAATATGAACCTTCTACGAAGAGGAGCTTGGAGCATGCATAGTAGGCAGCACGACCATCTTAAATAACAAAACTCCTTAGAACTAAAACAACAAGCCATAGGACTTTGAGGTAGCTTGCCTAGTGCGACATAAACCCTCACTTTATCTCTTTATGCCTTTGCACCTCGTGAAATATAAGCCCTAACTCGTCTTAGGTTCCAAGGTTGTCATCGGGTATGACATAAGTCCTCCTATCTTCCAAGCTATTCACAAGATTTATATCAAGTGAATGCAAGCCCTAAATAATAAAATTGGCAGGATGAAACATCAAAGAATCATCTCAAATTGAAGCTAAACAATATGATAGTTTGGGAAAGCACTAAGATTCCTCTTGGATCCATGTCCTTCACACTAGCTTTCTCTTCTTTTGGATTCCCATGATAAATGTTCCAACTTTTGGTCGTAACTTCCTTAACTTCCTTTGGGCGGCAAATATGATTGAAGGGATGCATCTTTTGGTGGATACATTGAATCTGGATATGATTTGAAGAGACACAAAAGCACCTTTTAGAAAATTATAAAAATGAAGCCTCATAATTTGCAAAAAAGGGGGTTGTTGTTGTTGTTGTTATTGGTTAGTGTGTGTGTTGAAGAGAGTAGTAGTTAGTAATTTAGAGTTCTTCTTTTCTGTATTAGAGAGCAGAGAGTATAAAAGGAAAAAGGGTTGGTGTGAAGCCTTCTTCTCACCAATTTTCTTTTATCCTTATATCTAGTTTTCATTGAAGTTTAAAGTCTTTATTAGATTCACCAGAGTTAGGCGCCAACCTCTATAGAGTTGTGTTATGGAAATCAAATTCAAAGGAACTTCCAGAGTCTGGTGGAGAGGATTTTTTGATAAGTATTTAGCTTTATTTTTACACTTTATTTTTAAGTAATATTGTTGTGTTTTCATTATGGTTTATGCTTTCATATCAAGTTTTGTTTGTGTTTTCTTCATGAAATCTGAGTTGTTTAGTTTATCTTTTTCTTTCTTAGATGATGAAGTAATTAAATTAGGGAAGTATGTTGTGGAAAGTATAAGTGTTTAATGCTGGAATAAATTGTGATGATTCAATTCCTTGAACTTAATTTAATTCTTGATTTGGCTCATTAAGATGTTATAATTTGTTGTGAGATTATGTAAGATCCAATACGGTATTGTCTCAACAACAATTAGAAATAATCACATGCAATTATATGGGTGAGAATTGTAGTCCATATGATTGAATGCAAATATATAGGGAGATATGCTTTATTGGAGAGTAAATATAGAGGACTTTGGAGTGACAGGCTAAAGCCCCCTAATTTGGTTTATTATTTTAAATTTTGTTATGAGATGTTAGCCCAAAGGTGGAGGGAGTAGAGGGAACTCTAGAGTGAGAGCTGGTATCTTCACTGCCTAACCCATCTACAAAATTTTAAATTTTTTAATTAACCAATTTTGTTTATAGAACCAAGTAAGGGTAAAGAATACTAAACTGTATATCAACACGTATATTTGCATAGAATGCCATATTATAAATCATAAACTTCATATCTAAATTGTAAGCATAAATATTTGGGCATCAATTTTTTAGACCTAATTAGGGTTTATGGTACTAATCCTAATGTGATTAAGGTTTAACAGGGATTAATCAGGTCTAATTAATGTCTAGACCTAATAAGGGTTTATGGTGTTAAACCTAATGTGATTAAGGCTTAATAGGGTTTAAGCAGGTCTAACTGATGTCTTAGACCTAATTAGGTCTTATGGTGTTAAACCTAATGTGATTATGCCTAAGGATTTCAAGAGTTTTAAATGTAAATTTGAAATTTATCATTTTATCCCTATGTGATGAGATTGTCATTTTAAACTTCTAAATGGCTAAAAATTGTCATTTTAGAGTTTAAAAGTGTCATTCTAAATTTTCTAACCATTTTCAAAAAAATTTCCAATTTCTTGATTTGTTAATTATTTTTGGAAATAATTCCAGAGTTTGATAAAAATTAGGAAATTTAATCATAGAGAATTTTCCTAGACTTCGAAAAAAAGGGAGCTTTCCTAAGGTCTTAAGGGTTAATCCCTAAAATTTTCAAAATTTTCTAATTTATAAATAATTTTTAATAATTAAATTGCTTCACGAAGTAATTAGTTAATTAAAAATTAAATATAAATTGTTAACCTAAAGTTTCCTTTCCACATTGTTCACCTCATTATCATGAGTTCAAGGGTATTTTTAATTTAGTTTTGTGAATTTTGTATGTCAAAATATGTAATTTTAATGTTTTTATGCTTATTCTTGATTTAATTAAATCTTAATTAAACAGAATAATCCTAAGCGCGACACGTATCATCGTATGCATCGAAACACGCTCGATCCACTGTGAGGGTCATCACACAAGATCAGTCTCCATTTAATCAGAGTCGTCCATTTCCAAAACATGGAAATGGACGACATTCGTTCATCTCCTTCATCTGGCCTAAACCCGTAAGACGTCCATGATCTAGGCTTAAGATCTCACTTGGATCTTAATGAAACTTCATGGAAATCATTCCAGAAGCTTCATCATGTCATAACGAACACATCCATATGGATATGTGGGTATGAATCAACTATCCTCTTCACAATGTCTAAAATTGAGCCCTAATTTAATAAAAATGGTCATAACTGAGCTTAATGAAGTGAAGCTCCAATCAAGTTTTTTTGGAATGATCATTCTATCCTTGCGAAGTTTCCCCTATACTCAATTTGGAGTGAGATCAGGTCCAAGTAAGAACTCACCAAAATGGGATCACGACTAGGAGTTGGAATGGGTTAGAGCTCACGGGAAGATCTAATTTCGATTGGAAACTTCATCGTACATCTCAAGGATGGTGTAGGAGTGATAAATTTGGTTTTTTTAATAGGTTTATGTCAAATCCAAAATATGTCCTTTTTTTTTTATAGTGAAATTGGAAGAAGGTAGTGAGCTTCAAGGCTTGATTCTAAGGAGGATCAATTGCGTAGGATCTGGAGAACAACTTTGGTGTTCAAAGTTTCTGGAATTAGGAATTGTGGATCGTTCTCCTCCACTTTTTTGTAGCTCATGGGTTACCCCATTTTATAGCCATTAAAGGTTGCTATAGAGCTTGGGATCATTTGGAGAAGGCTAGTAGTGGCTCATGATGGAAAATGGATAAATCTTTGCCTAAATATAACCATAGATAATCCTTTCCAAATGATATTCATGATGAGCCTTCATAAATATGGGAACTTATCCATGTTTTTGTTTTACTTTCATTGGGTAAATGGAGAGGTGGATAAGGCTCTTAAAATGAGCTGGCTAATTTGCTTGATTCAAGCATCCAAGTCATGCTTTAGGTTGAGGGAATGTTGACACATATGCTCCTCTCCCTCATTCTCATGATTGCCATCATGAACCTTATCTTCGTGAACATAAATTGTTCCTCTCCTATTGGTTAGTTTATTATGTGGATAGAGCTCTTGGATCACCCTCCCACAGTTGAACTTATTGTTAATTTAATGAATTCAGGATGAGATAACACACATGCCTTCTCATTCCCAATTTTCGTCATTTAGTCATGATGACCCTACTTATGTGT
This sequence comes from Papilionanthe hookeriana x Papilionanthe teres, assembly GCA_022702705.1. Classification (NCBI taxonomy): domain Eukaryota; kingdom Viridiplantae; phylum Streptophyta; class Magnoliopsida; order Asparagales; family Orchidaceae; genus Papilionanthe; species Papilionanthe hookeriana x Papilionanthe teres. Next base: position 64,720,981 of record CM040436.1, read on the forward strand.
ACGATAAGGATTTATATGAGTCATCCTCTCATTCCATAGAGATGGAGGTGAGTGATGATCTCACCATATCTTCACTCTAAATTTCATGAAGGAATGACACATAAGCTTCTCAGTCCCTCTCTTTCATGGCTTAGTTTTGATAAACCTAACCATGGTGAAGATTTCACATGTAATTTTAGCCTCCTTCCATTGTTTAACTCATAAAGTTGATAAGAGCTTAAGATAGGCTAGGTAAACCTTCCCCATATTCTTCTTGCTAATCCTTTAATAAGTTTGTGGAGAGGATGACACATGGGTCCTCTCTTACCTCTCTTCCATGGAATGTAATGATGAGGCCATTTATGATGGAGAGAATGGCATGGATGAGTTTATTTTTTCCATTGGATTAGGAGGGAGGTGAGTGATGACTTATTCTCATCCTTATTCAACAATTCATGAAGGAATGACACCTCATTACTCCCTTCATGGTGGTGTCATAATGATTTTTTTTGTCTTTTATCGAAGATGATGTGTTATGGGTTATAATAGGTCTCATGGGTCATGGGCGATCCATGGTCAACCCTACATGTGCTTATTTAGATTTTGAAAATCATTTATAGGTTTTAGATGTCATATGTGATTTCATGTGTGATGTCATGTGTGATGTCATATGTGATGTCATATGTGATGTCATTCATTTTATTTTAGGGTTATTATAATTTCATTTTGATTTAATTATGAAATTATATTACAAACTCATGGATTAATAAAATGATTTTGGGTGTTGACCATTTGACTAATTTTATAAATTTAGTCTAAAATTGAGTATTTGGACCAAAGGTTACTAAGGTTGATCAGAGTTGACTAGAGTTGACTGGTGTTGACCAATTTGACCAAAGTTGACAAGTTTGACCAAATTCAACTATTTGGGTCAATTGGATTTATGTATTGATCAAATGGTTATTGTGGTAAGTATTAGGTCATTTTGACTAAAACTTGACCAGTTAGATTGAGGGTTGACCTGGTGGTCAATGTGGTGGTCATTGTGTCCAAAATTAACCATTTTGACTAAGATTGACTAATTTGACCAAAGTTGACCAGTTTGGCTAAATTTGACCAATTTAGTGCTTAGGTTGACCAAATGGTGCATTTTGACCAATTTAGTGTCTGGGTTGACCAAATGGTTCAATTTGATCAAGTTTGACAAATGTTAACCATTTTGACCAGCGTTGACCAATTTGACAAAAGTTGACCAGTTTGACCAAATTTGACCAACTGGGTCAGTTGGATGTTTGTATTAATTCAATGGTTATTGTAGTAACTATTAGGTCATTTTGACCAAAGTTTGACCAGTTAGGTCAAGGGTTAACCGGTGGTTAATGTGGTGGTCTTTGGGTCCAAAATTGACCATTTTTAACATGTTTGACCAATTTACGTCAAGGGTTGACGAGATGATCATTGTGGTGGTCATTGTGCGCAAGATTGAACATTTTGACCATGTTCTGACCAATTTAGGTCAAGAGTTGACCAGATGGTCAAGGTGGTGGTCATTGGGTCAAAGATTGACCATTTTGACTAAGTTTGACCAATTTAGGTTAATGGTTAACCAGATGGTCATTGTGATGGTCATTGGGTCCAAAATTGACCATTTATACCATGTTTTGACTAATTTAGATCAAGGGTTGACCAAATGGTCAATGTGGTGGTCATTGGATCCAAAATTGACCATTTTGCCTAAGTTTGACCAATTTAGGTCAAGGGTTGACCAGATTGTCAATGTGATGGTCGTTGGGTCAGAGATTGACCATTTTGACCATGTTTTGACCAAATTAAGTCATGGGTTGACTAGATGGTCAATTTGTTGGTCATTGGATCCAAGATTGGCCATTTTGACCATGTTTGACCAATTTAGGTCAAGGGTTGATGAAATGGTCAATGTGGTGGTCATGGGTCCAAGATTGACATTTTTGACCAAGTTTAACCAATATAGGTCAAAGGTTGACCAGATGGTCAATGTGATGGTCATTGAGTCCAAGATTAACCCTTTTAGCCTTGTTTGACCAATTTAGGTGAAGGGTTAACTAGATGGTCAATGTGTTGTTCATTGGGTCCAAGATTGACCATTTTGAACATGTTTGACCAATTTAGGTCAAGGGTTGACCAGGATGACTTGCTTGACCTTATCATGGTTGAGTTAGTCCTAAGGTCATTGGGTTTGATCAAATGGTTTGGTTTGACTATGTTGACTTAGGTTGACCAATTTTAGTGTTTGGGTTGACCTGGTGGTCAACATGGTGGTCATTAGGTAAAGAACTGACCATTTTGCCCAAAGTTTGCCAGTTAGGTCAAGAGTTGACCTGTTGGTCAATGGTTCATTTTTAGCAATGTTTGACCAGTAAGGTCAAGGGTACCAAATCAGAGGTTGTTATTGCAGATCTGATCCTTTTAATATTTCATGTTGGTTTGATCCAAAAAGGTATATTGAGGTCAATCCAATTTTTAGGGTTTTAAAAAATCCCTAGAGAGTTTAAAGGGGTTAATATTGGTAGAACTCCTCCTAGGATATATTTAATGACCATAGTGATCATTAGATCTGTAAAGATGTGTCAGGGGATCTTGATCCAGTGAGGATGGCTTAAGATGTCTTGTCTGTGAGTGTCAATTTGGGTCCCCATAAAAGTGAGGTCAACAACAGTTTTTATAGTGAAGCTTTGTGTTCTCATAAGAACAATACAAATTTTCCTGATAGGAATAATTGAATATGGAATTAAGTTTTCTTGTCAAGCTTTAATTCTCTAAATTTTTTATTTATAAGGAATAATTATCCTATATTTTTATTAAAATGTTGGGATAGAACTTAGAAATGGGATATCCAAATATCAATGAAGTCATATGTTGACCTTCACCAAATATTATTGCTTCGAAATGATTAAATTTTTAAAATAATTTAGTTCCCTTTTTAGAAATTTTAATTTTAATGGTCAAGTTTTTCTCCTTTATTGAAGCAATATTGGCTAATGTTTTTTTTTCCTTGCAATTCATTACTATTATTGTGTTGTTGACCTCACTTTTGTTGAGGTCTAGTCTTTCTTCATTAGAAGCCTAGGATCTAGCCATATGACTTTCCTGTTGACTATCATAGAGGACTAGTGATGGAACCTTTTCCTTAAAAATTCTAAATGCCTCGCCTCTTTACTCTTCATGGAGCTTCACATGTATGGATTTGACCTCTAGCACTTAATTGGATGAAGCCAACATGGGGGAGCTCATGGGAGGTCCCCATAAGATTGTTAAGCCTTAGGATTAACCCTTGGTGGTTTAGTCTTAGTCTCACACATATACAAACCTTAACTCATCAATTGCATCCAATCCTAAAATCCTAAAAATCAGTCTCCCTTAACCTCCTTCTGCTACGCTTTTGTAAACTCATGTGGGTGGTCCCCCAAGCCCTTAGCCATTTGCTAGGGTGGCTAGGACCAACACATGAAGGATCCAAAATGAGTTCCCATTGGTCTCATGGCATCAAAAGGGGTAATATTGTGATTATCATAAATTAAAATTTTACCAAAACACCCAATTTTAACCTTCTACCCCCAAATTTTTCCAAAATTACTAGAGTGCCCTTGAAATCCTAATTTTCTCAAAATTGCCTAAATTATCAATTCGCACTCAAAAATCAAATCAAGCCACTCCAAACCATTCAAATTACCCAAAAATACTCCATTTCCTCAAATTCTCAAAATACCCTATACACCACCCAAAATTACCAAAATGCCTCTCATATTCAAAAAATCCCTAAAATCTCCAAATTCACTCTAAATGGCCTCAAAATCAATTTGAACCACCCAATGTCTCCAATTGCACCCAAATTCACCAAAATTGGCTAAAATCGCCAAATTGCCCCTAAATTCCCAAAGTCCCCAAATCACCCCCAATTTCCTCGAAATTGATTTCAAATTCCACTAATTTAAAATCTACATCAAATGTCACCATGTCCAATCCCAATTGAAACTAACTACCAGCAGACTGGAACCCAATTTAAAGCCAACACCTTAAGTCCAAATAAAATGCCGCAAATTGACCCTAAGCCAAAAAATCCATTAAATTGAGCCTCATAACAAATTCAATTTACCAAAATTTTTCTCCGAAATTCTTCATGACATTTTCCTAGGCCAATTTGAACACTTAATTTGCTTTGCTCCAAGCCCAATTCAAGTCCAAACTAAGCCTAAATCTAAACCTTAGCTGAAACACCCTTTTTTTAACTTAATCTCATATCCACCACAAATATTCTAATTGATCCAAGGCCTAACAATTTCTTCCATCCTTAAATATCCTTGGATGCTAATTACATCACCTAAAAACCCAATATTGAACCATTGACCAATGGTCCCCTAAATCATGCAAACCAACCCCCTAAATATGGTTAACTCTCTAACCCATGCAACCAGCTTTCCCATGCCCCAAGCTTATCTCCATTAAACTCCCCTGAGCTCCCTGAGCCAGCTAGCCACCTCCCTTAGCTTGGCCGGCATGCTGTTGACCTCAATTTTATGAGGTCCCCAAATTAACACCCACAGACAAGACATGTCTTGAGCCATCTACAGTAGCTCAAAATCCCCAGACACCTCTTTAAATACCTAATGATCATTATGATCATTAAATTCATCTTGGGAGAGGGTTTATTAATGTTGAACCCTTTGAACTCATCCAGGGTTCCATAAAACCCTAAAAATTAGATTGACCCCAATACACCCCCTTTGGGATGAAACCATGATGACATCCTAAAATGATTAGATCAGCTGTGACAAACCCTGATTTGATTAACTCTTGACCCAATGATCACCACATGGACTATTAGGTCAACCCTTGATCCAAAGGTCACCATATGAACCATTTGGTCAACAATAAACTTAGTTGGACAAACCTAGTCTAAATGGTCAAATATGGACCCAATGACCTCCACATTGACCATTTGGTCAACCCTAAGATTCATTTGGCCAAACCTGTCAAAATGGTCAAATATGAACCTAACTGACCATCATATGGACCATTTGGTCAACCCTAAGATCCATTTGTTCTAACTTGGTCAAAATGGTCAAAAATAAACTTAAAAGGCCACCACATGGACTATCATGTCAACCCAAACACCAAACTAATCAAACATGACCTTTTGATCAACTCAAGAAACCAAAATTGTGAAACATGACCATTTTGTCAACCTAAACACTAAAAATAGTCAAACCTAACCATTTGATCAAATCAAGGTATCTGATGAGCCCATGGCTAACTCAACAATGATATGGTCATGTAAGTCACCCTGGTTAACTTTGGACCTAAATTGGTCAACCATGGTCAACCATGGACAACCTATGTCATACTTGGTAAACTTCACCATTTTTTATAAACATTTGGTCTTTTAAAAAATTATTTTATTCTCTTGATTAACTAATTATTTAAATAATTAAAGAAAGTGAAATTAAAGATCATTAGACCAAGAATTGAGGTCCAAAATCATGGTTTAAGCCTATGGCAATCCTAAACCTATGATTTACACTTAAACCCTATAACCAATTCATGACCAACTAATATTGGGTCAAACACAACCCATTATTACCCACCATGACATGAATGACCTACTTAGAACCCACAAGTCTACAACTTTTGACCTAATTCAAAGGTTATCATAAAGCCATTATGAGGGAAGGACGAGGTGTCGTTCCTTTACAAAAACTATGTTGACTTGTTAGCTTAAGTGGAAGGAGGTTAACAAGCTCATTTTGAAGTCACCATTCACCTCACTCCTCATCCAATGGAAAGGAGCCAAGGTATATCCAAATCTTTGCCTTAATGTGGGTTCATCATGAAAGACTTAGGGAAGCACCACCATGGCTATCCTCAAGCTGAAATCTTATCCATAGTCATCATGAACTGCCTCCATCTTCCTCATATTGGATCTAAGCTCAACCATAGAGTTCCCATGGATATAATAATGATAACCGCAGAGCTCCCATGGAGAAGAGAAGAGATCCTACACTACTAAAACCTTGAAACACCCAAGACAAAAAGTGTTTCCTGAACCATAAGGAGTAAATTACACATAGTTTTGGCTTCTGAAATCCCTTGAGCTGCTCCAATTTTGTTCTCTAAAAACAGGAGAGATTTTTGGGTTGAAACAAAACTCTTCCAAACTATAATTAACAACTCCCACACCATCACTGAGCTGCACGAGGAAGTTCCCAATCCAAATTGGCTCCTGCAAGCTCTAACCCATCGCAAGACTAAACTGTGAGACCATTTTAGTGAAATCATACCTTCACCTGATTTCACTTCAAATTAATCTAAGCAGGAGCTTCACGAGTGCTTGATGATCGTTCCTATCAAAAATTCATTAAGGCTTAACCTCATTAAGGACAAGTATGGGCGCTTAACCCAAAATTTTGCTCTAGTTTGTACCTTTATGAAGAAGATCACTTCAAAACACCTACATCACCATATAAATGTGATTGTCTCTTTGAGATGAAGCTTTAGAAATAGATTTCATTAAAATTCATTAAGATTTGACATAGATATTAGGGTTTAAATATGAATGGTTTATGAATTATCACAGCTTGGGGATGATGGTTGGATGTCGTCCATTTCGGTGTATTGGAAATGGACAGTTGTGATCTAGCCGAACTGAGGATTTGTCCATATGAAAAAGATGAAATCGCAGGCCACGTGGTTGCCCACGTGTAAAGCCGCACAAATTAAATAGCGTCGCGTGTTGCTTCGATGAATCCTAGGATCCAGTCAGTGTTTTGTGGATAATTCTTTAAGTAAGGATTTAAATAAATACAAAAAATATCTAAAAACATAAAAAATACATATCATTGCATAGAAAAATCATAAAAATATAGCAAAAATATCCATGGATTCAGAAAAATGACGAGATGAATCTGAAATTGAAATTTTAAATTAATAAATTAGATTTAATTTTTAATTAAATAATTACTCTCTCGAGTAATTTAATTATTAAAAATTAATTATGAACCCAAAAATCTTTAAAGTTTCGAGAGATTGATCTTTTCACCATTGGGGACACCTTGTGATTTTTCCAAGGAAAATAAAGATTTCTAAAACTAAATTTGTTAATTTCATCAAAATTTATAATTATTTCTAAAAATAATTTAAAAAATGAGGAATATTGAAAATTAAATCTAAAAATGGTAAGAAATTTTAAGGTGATATGTTTGAACCCAAAAATGACAATTCTAACATTTGGAAAATTTAAAACGACATTTATCCTTTTAGGGTAAAAATTGAAAAATTGGAATATTACATTTTAAATCCTAAAATTTCTATCCTTTGTAAAAATGGAATAATTAGGATTAACTAAATCCTAATATCTAGGTTTAAATCACCCTAAACAAAAGATAAATTCCTAAGTTCTAGTTAAGTTAGGTATAAATATAAATTAAACCTTTAAAAATCCTAATTAGGTCTAAATAATCCTCTTAAACTTTAATTACATTAGGTATAAGAAAAATTAAACTCTAATTAATTATAATCCTAATTATGCCTAATTAATCCTTATAAACCTTGATTACAATAGGTTGAAGCCAAATTAAACCTTAATTTGGTCTACTTCCGATTAGGCTTAATTAATCCTCTTAAACTTTTATTACATTAGGTTTAAGCCAAATTAAACCCTAATTAAGTCTAATCCCTTTTAGGCCTGATTAATCTTCTTAAACCTTAATTACATTAGGTCTAATTCAAATCAAACCAAAATTAGGTCTAATCCAAATTAGGCTAACCTTTTTAAATATCAATTACATTAGTTTTAAGAAAAATTAAACCCTAATTAGGTCTAATTCAATTTATTCCTGATTAATCTTCTTAAACCTTAATTACATTAGGTTTAATCCAAATAAAACCCTAATTAGATCTAATCCCTATAAGGCCTAATTAATCCTCTTAAACCATACTTACATTAGGCTTAAGTAAAATCAAAACATTATTAGGTGTAATCCTATTTAGACCTAATTAATCTAATTAAACCTTACTTACATTAGGTTTAATTAACCCTAAAATATAATTAGGTCTATCCCTAATAGACCTAATTAATCTAATTAAACTTTACTTACATTATGTTTAATTAACCCTAAACTATAATTAGGTCTAATCTTAATTAGGACTAATTAATCTAATTAAACCTTACTTACATTAGGTTTAATTATCCATAAATTACATTTAGGTCTAACCCTAATTAAAACTAATTATTCTAATTAAACCTTATTTACATTAGGTTTAATTAACTCTAAACTATAATTTAGTCTTACCTTAATTTCACCTAATTCATCTAATTAAACCTTACTTACATTAGGTTTAACCCTAAACTATAATTTGGTCTAACCCTAATTAGACCTAATTAATCTTATTAAACCTTACTTACATTAGGTTTAATTAACCCTAAACTATAATTAGGTCTAACCCTAATAAGACCTAACTAATCTAATTAAACCTTACTTACATTAGGTTTAATTAACCATAAACTATAATTAGGTCTAAACCTAATTAGACCTGACTAATCTAATTAAACCTTACATGCATTGGTTTAATTAACTCTAAACTATAATTAAGTCTAACCGTAATTAGACCTAATTAATCTAATTAAACCTTACTTACATTAGCATTAATTTACTCTTAAGTATAATTAGTTCTAACCCTAATTAGACCTAATTAAAATAATTAAACTTTACTTACATTAGGTTTAATTAATTCTAAACTATAATTTGGTCTAAACCAGAATAGATCTACTAAATCTAATTAAACCTTACTTACATTAGGTTTAATTTACCCCACACCATAATAAGGTCCAACACTAATTAGACCTAGTCATCTCAATTAAGCCTTGCTTAAATTTAACCTAAGTTAAACTTAAATACCTACAAAACCTAAAACAAAACCCATCAACCTATACCCTAGGTTCAACCTACATTAATCCTAGGTTAACACATACCTTAGGTTTAACCAACATTGAACTTAAGTAAACATATGCCTTGGTTCAACCTACATTGAACCTAAGTCAACATATATTTTATGTTCAATTTATATTGAATCTAGATTAACTTATAGGTTCAAGCCAAATTGAACCCAAGTCAATCCAAACTGTATATTAAACTTACATTGAACCCAAATCAACTTAAATCTTAGGCTCAACCTACAGTGAACCTAAATACACATAGACTTCAGGCTCAACGTACTTTGAACCTGAGATAAATTAAACATTAGGTTTAACCCAAAGTGAACCTAAATAAATTTAAATATTAGATTCAACACAGATTGAATCTAAAACAACCAAAATCTTTGGTTTTTTGAACTTAAGTTAAACCAAATCAACTTAAACTATAGGTTCAATTTAAATTGGACTTAAAACAGTTTAAAATTTAGGCAACTTAAACTTAAAACTAAATCTCAACATTTTTATGACCGACTTAAATTGAACCTAAATTTTAGAATCTACACATATTGAATCTAATAACATCAAACATGAGATTCTACCATCAATAAAACTAAACCATCTTATTCATTAGGTTCTACCTAAATTGAGCCTAAGTTACCTTATACTTAGATTCTACCTAAATTGAATCTAAATAAATCAAGCCTTAGATTCTACCTAAATTGAATCTAAGTAATATTCAACCCTTTTTGGTTTTACCCAAATCTTAAGTTCAATCCAAATTGAACCTAAGAGAGTTTATACCTTAGATTCTAATTAAATTAAAATTACTAAATATTGAACTTCAACTTCTATCTGAATTATCTTTTTTTTTTTTTTGGGTTTTACTTTAATACCTTAGGTTCTACCAACATTGAACCTAAATCATCCTATATGTTAGGTTCTACCTCAAGTGAGCATAAGTCACTTTACACTTCAGATTTTATATAAATTGAATCTAATTAAAAACCATAGGTTCTATTTAAATGTATTCTAAAACCACCTTACACTAGATCTACTTAAATTGAACCTAAAATATTCTATAAATTTAGTGATCTTAATTGAATCATTCAAAATAAAATAAATGACAAAATAATCACAAAATTTAATCGGTTAATAAAACATAAGCAAACAAAAATATTTCAATCTTTAATACCTGACAAAAGATATAAAACTTAAATGAAACCTTCATCAATAAAGATCACCGAACGCAACTTGAAACACAATATATTTTGATCTACGAAGGTTCTCTAGACGTTGCAATCTGTGATTCTTGACAAGAGTCTTCTGGTCCTGGTTTAAACACCTTTCAGACTACTAGATCCAGACATTCGACGACCCTGGGATGAAAGAGCAATAGACATCTTGACCGAGTTATCTAAAAATTAAAATTTAATTAACTCATTCAACAATTTAAGAAATAAAACCAACACTATTTCATATGCTAGCATAACTTTAAAATAAATCTAACACTATTTTTCTTGCTTGTTAAAGATAACTTTCATTTTAGATTTACTTTGCATGTTATTAGGTTGTGCTAACTCTATTTTGCAGGGCGACATTCTGAAGACGAGACAATAAACTTCAAAAAAAAACCAAACCGACAATAAAATAAAACAAAACAACAACACAATAAAGAAAATGACAACAAAATAAAAAAGAACCAAATCGACAATAAAATAAAACAAAACAACAACAAACTAAAACAAAACAATGACATCAAAATAAGAAAAAAACAAAACGACAAAAAAAAAAAATGACAACAATAAAATGAGACTAAAATGAAAAAGAAAAAAAAACTGAAACATTAGGATAATACGTGACACTTAGAACCATATTACCCTTCGGATCAAACATTGATGATTCTTTCCTTAATCTTAACACTTAAATTTTCGTAGAGAACAAATGTTAATGTTAGTAAGGAGTTTTCTTTGGCAGTCCTAACTGTCTATGATGTAATTAACTATAAGAACTTGCTCCTATAGGAGAATAAAGAACTCAAAATAAGTGATATACCTAAATCTCTGGTTATTAGATTTTTCATGTGATTTTCTTGATATGGGAATTTCTGGAACAAAACACTAGAGTTTTCTCCATAGTGTTTGATACCAGATATTTATGCTTACGTTTTATTTCCTTTTAATTATAACTCTTTCTTTACAACGGCGCCCAAAAATTGATTCCACGCTGAATATATTTTCTTACAAGTTAGATATGAAAATTATGATTTTATAATATGGGATACTACGCAAGTATACATATCGTTTATCAAGTAATATAGAACTTTGTGATTAAGCCCCGAGATATCGAACACATAGGGAAATGTAAAAAATTTTTAAAGAAATAAGAAAAATACATTTTTACTTTTTTTTAAATGAATTTTGAAAGTATGTTTTGATTTGTAAAGTTTGAAAGTTGTTTTTGGTATTTTTGATAAAAAGCTAAGTAGGAAATGAAAATTATCATAACTTTAAAATACGATATAAAAAAGTAGGAAATAAAATATCTTTTTCTTTCTTTTATAAAGCAGTAATAATTATAAAAGTATTGTTGTGGAAGTATTTAAATGTGTTGTGACAAATAAGAGCAAATTTATTCTTTACCCTTACTTGGTTCTATAAAGCACATTGGTTAATTTGAAATTTTTAAATTTGGAAAATGGTTAGGCAGGGAAGATACCAGCTCTCACTATAGAGTTCCCTCGATTCCCTCCACCTGGGGGCTAACTTCTTATAAAAAAATTTAAAATATCAAACCAAATTAGGGGGCTTTAGCCTGTCACTCTAAAGACCTTTAATTTTACTCCCCATTTAAAACATATCTCCTAAAATATTTGCATCAATTATATGGACTACAATTCTCACCAATATAATTGCATGTGATTTTTACCAATTGTTGTTTGAGACAATACTGCATTGAATCTTACACATTCTCACAATAAATTTTAACATCTTAACTGGCCAAATTAAGAAGTAAATTAAGTTCATGGAATTAAATCTTCACAACTTATTCCAACTTTAAACACTTATACATTCCACAACAATTCTACATAATTTAATTACTTCTTCATTTAAGAAAGAAAAAGATAAAGAAAACTACTCAGAATTCATAGAGAAAACACAAGCAAACATTGATTTGAAAATAGAAATCATAAAGAAAACACAACAAGCTTTAATTAAAAACTAAATATAAAAAAAACAGAAGTAAACACTTATCTGAAAATCCTCTCCACAAGACTCCGGAAGTTCCTTTGAAACTTGACTTTCCACAGAACAACACTACAGAGGTTAGCGCCCAACTCTGTTGTCTCAGAAACTGACTTCAGACTTTAATAAAAACAAGATAAATGGATGAAAGAAAATTGGTGGAAAGAAGAATTCACACCAAAACTTTTCTCCTTTCTACTCTCTACTAACTCTAAAAGACTTTAAAAACTATAAACAATAAAAGACTAAAAGTAAAACTAGAAAAGGAACTCTTTAAACTAGAAGGAGACTCTCTTTAACTAAAAGGACTCACACACACAAACACACTTATTCCAAGTCTTCATGATATAATTTTCCAAAACGTGCCTTGGTGTCTCTTCAAATCATGTCCAGATTCAACGTATCCACCAAATGATGCATCCCTTCATTCAAATTTGCCGCCCATGGGAAGTTAAGGAAGTCACCACCAAAAGTTTCTTCAAACATCACCTAAAATTGGCGCCAAAAATGAAGAAAAACTGATTTTTAACTGTGGCGCCTAAGAACCGACCAGGCGGCGCTTAGCTGCCAGTCTCGAATTTGTCAATTTTTCATTTTTTTGCTCCAAATTTGATCCAATTTTGCTCATTTGATCATAATCACTCATTTTCATCATACATGAAAGAAAAACACAAAATACCTTCCATTAAAGTGGAATATCATCAAAAAAGGTATAAAAATGTGCATTAAAACACTATATATTTTAGGTGAATCAAAATCCCCCAAACTTAAAATTTTACATGTCCTCAAGTGGCTCTTAATCACATAAAAAATTTTAGCATGCAAATTATGTAATGAGTTTCTTAGGAAGGTAACAAAATTTTGTTCTAGAAATGGAATAGTCCAATTCAAAAAAAATTTCAGTAATTAAGACCAACTTAAAGTTTAGAAAGTTCTTAGGTAAAGGATAATGTAAAATATATGTTTCTATCTAATTCAAAAATACTTGTAGATTCCTCAAAATATAGGATTCACACACTTATTTTTCTCACTTAAAAATCTTTATTTGAAAATAATTTTACTTACTATATTTAAACCTTAAGCTTTAGATTTTCTCGGAACTTATATCTTATACTTTAGGTATGGAACTAATTTTTGATTAGGCTCTTAAATCCTCAAGCTTCTCCTCCCTTTTCACATACCTTTTTCACTTTTCTCTCTTTTTATTTTTCTTTTCTTTTTTTCTTTTCTTTTTTTTATAAGGCAAGGATTACTGTATCTGGATACGCCTTTAATGATTTTGAATTCCACCCTTTCATTTAAAATAAAGGTCTGATATAGATCTTTCACTTAAAAATTATAATAATAGTATTTGAAAATTACTCCTCAACGAAAGAAATTTAAGCTTTGAAGAATAAAAGTCAAATCTTCTATTTATCCAAATCATACTAAAGATAGTTGAACTATATTTAACACTTCTTTACTAAGAAAATTTTAACTTCAAATTTTTCATTATTACTATAAATTTTAACTAAATTCTCTTATTCATTTCTATATTCAAAATTTTGTTCCCCTAATATAAATTCATATACATAATGGTTTTCAATCAAAAATCAAATTAATTTTAAGTATTCTTGAGAACAAAGAAAATTTTAGGCTTTTGAAAAATTTTCTGTTTTTAAAATTCCCCCCAAACTTTAATTTTTAGTTAGGATAAAACATTTAAGCATAAGAAATGATACATGGGTGAGAATTAAAAACTAACATAACATGCTTGCAGGAACCTTAATATCCTAAATATGCAAGTATAACAATTTAAAAGCAGGGAAAAAAGAAATCAAACTCAAATTTTTTTCAGTTTTTCATTAAATAGAAATTTTAAAATTTCAAAGGACTTCTACAATAGTGGAGGTTTTCAAAGCAAATAAACACCAACAGAAATTAACTGAAATCACGCCAATACTAGATAAAAAATGGTAGTAGTAGATTTTGAAAAGTTTTAAACATGCAGTTTTTTTTTTAAATTATAGTTTTTAATAGTGTTTCATATTCTCCTAACTGTTTTTGGAATTAAAGTACAAACTATAAAAAACTATGACACAACATACACATTAAAACATTTACTACTACACATATATCACACAAAACAACATATAGAATATCAATCCAACAAAGATACATCTGAATATGCATAAAAAAATAGTCCAACTATAATCAGTATAGTACCAGAGTTCACACCACAAACACATCATCAAAATAAAACGCACAAGACAACATACATCACTACATCAACAGAAACTCAGTAACACATAAAAAAATATACTAATCATCCTCATCATCATCATCATCATCATCTTACTCGTTCCAATCTCTAGATGACACATAAGGTATATAGAATGGATGAGGGGGCATCTCAGCGCTCTGATCACCTCTAATCCATTTATCCAAATAATGCTGATAATTCTCCCCATATTCATCATGTTTCACAATATATCTTTCCATATTATCCATCTTACCATCCATGTCTCTAACATGCTCACGAGTAAGACTCACCTTCTTCAAAATCTATCTTAACAAACCAGTCTGTGAATCACTAGATGATGAAGCTCTCGGAGTAGTAGCACGGGAAGTAGAAGCAGCAGAAGCAAAAGCAAAAGCAGTAGAAGCCCTACCACATCCTCCTCTCCAGCCAAACTCTGAATGTACAATGTAAGCTCCAACTTTGACACTGGTAATTGGTTTTAAAGGCTGAAGAACCTCTTCCCAAGTTTCAAATTTCACACCAGACCGCTCACATAATGAATGGATCAAGGAAGGAAATCCCACACCTGCAGTAGTGGTAGATCTGACACAATTCAAAATATAATAATAAATGATTGCTCCAATATCTATAGGCTTCCCTTGCTGAATGCAATAGTTCAACACAGCTCTCACACTTGTAACTTCACTAGTATGACTTGAAGGCAACAGCTTAGATGAGATAAAATAATGTCATGCTTTAGAAGTGGCATTTAACTTAGAGGCCTGAAAATTGACTCTTCTATCATTAGTTATCTTCCATAATCCTCTTCGATCAGTCAGAAATGTCATTATCTTATCTAACTCTCCCTAAGTAGGATTATAGTCAGAATAAAAATAAAACATATCAGGAGGCAGTTGATAAAAAGTATTAATTACTGCAGATGTAAAATGTACTTCTTTCCTCCTCACCATCACCAAGTTCTCTTCTGCTGTAGGTAAGTTCGCATAAAACTCTCTGACCACAGAAACAACAGCAACAGCAGAGAAGCAACAGTAATTTTCCCAATTTCTTCTAGATATCATCTCTTCAATAACTTCTCCTGGCTCACTGAACACATGCTCAAGAATCAATTTACGTGACTGTAGTGCGTTGACATATCGTTCCTCAGCCCTTGAACTAACAAACATGTCAGAATCAAGTCTTGTCTTTTCTCGCGCGCTTTGACTTTGTAGCCATCTCTAAAAATTCACGAAAAATTTCACTATAAATTCTAAAATCAAACTAAACTTGCTAAATTATCTTCAAAAAGTAATTTCCACTAAATCCAAGAAATTTCTCATCTTTTTTCTCAAATTTTTACCATGAATAGTGATTTTAGGATTTTCCAAAATTTACTCAAAATACATGGTAAAATCAAAAATTTTTACTTAGGAGTAGTGCACTTACCTCAAGGAATCCAAATCTAACAATTTTTGTTGAGATCGGCTTTCAAATGATCCAATATATTGATGCCCTAGGCTCCTTTATCATGAAAATCAGAGGTTGAAGACGATAGGGGTAGTTAAAAATGATTATCTTTGGGTTTTTAACTGTTGAAAATCAATTTTCACGAACTGGCGCCTAAGCGCGAGGCCTTCGGCGCTTAGCCGCAAAATCTGGCGCTTAAGCGCCAGCCCTCTGGCACTTAGCCACCAGTGCCCAGATTTTCACAATTAAGAAAAAGCACAAAACCACTTAGTTAATCACCCTTAATCATCTAAAAATAATTGTCTCTTCCCCATAAATCTCCCAATACTCTACTTTCAAATTTTAATACCCATTGATTCCAATCAAGTTTCACAAAAACACAAACTTATATTCATTAAAAACAAACTACACTTAATAAAAACTAAAAATTTCTATCCAAACAATTTGGATGAAACTCCCTCGATACAAACATACTCAATAATAATTAAGATAGGTTTACATCACTAAGATGTAACAATCACACATTAAAGTGCAACAGATCACAAACATAAAACATTAAACACTTAAAACATCAAACACATAAAACATAAGATACACAAAACAAACCACAAGATCAAACTAACATTTAATTCCACTCTCCAGTAGGCGGAATATATCCAGAACCACTATTATTTCCATTTGATCCTTCTGGATTATAAATTTGATAGAACGGGCGATGATTGAACACTCTTACATCTTCTTTTTCTAACCACTTCTTCTTCAGGAACATCTCCTTATCCGCTTCTTCCACTTGACTTGTATGATTGAATTGTATCTTGAGTTGCCATCCCATATGCTCCAAATGTGTGATTGTTTCATTAATCTTTTCTTCAGTTGAAGTCACTCGGGCTTCGATCTTTGCAATCTTTTCCGCAATTCCTTGAATACTAACGATGAGAAATCTATTGAATAACTCTTTAGCACTGTCACTAATAAACTTACTCTTGTTAGAATCCTCTTTCTTCTTGATCTCATTTTCTCAGGAAGACATGATGCACTCAAAACACTCTTCTTAAGACTCAGGAATGAAAATAGGACTTGTGGCAAATGTTTCTCTTAATCCAGGGCCTTTTTATAGACTATAAAAGTGCATAAATCGCGCTTAAACGTTTTAAAACTCCAAAATAACTTCTAAAACCACTTCCCCACGTTCTAGGCTTCTAGAACCTCATTTATCACATGCTTTGTAACTCCGGTGCCTAAGCGCCAACTAGGTGGCGCTTAGCCGCCAGTGCTCAATTTAGCAAAGGTCTGCCAAATATCCAAAATTTCATTCTGACTCCTCTAATTCATAAAATAAGGTCAAATAAACACTACTATAACATAAAAAACTACAAAATAATACTATCAAAACATAAAAACAAACCAAAAAAAGCACACAAAGCAAACATAAAGCAAAGCACACCGATAACTATGGGTTGCCTCCCACAAAGCGCTTGGTTTAACGTCTTCAGCCTGACATACCCAGAACTCATTCTGAGTGACCCAACATCAGATTCTCATCAGATTTAAGTTGATCGACTGAAAAATAAGGTTTAAGTCTATGATCGTTAACTTTAAATATTTTTCCAGTCTTAGGATCTTAATTATCCATAGCTCCATAGGAATAAATTTTTATCATAATAAATGAACCCATCCACCTGGACTTAAGTTTTCTAGAAAAAAATCTCAGAAAGTTTTGCTGTATAATGCCAGATTGAGATTTTTTCTGGAAAACTTAAGTTCATGGAATTAAATCCACAACTGGCCAGATTAAGAAGTAAATTAAATTCATGGAATTAAACCATCACAACTTATTCCAACTTTAATCAGTTATACATTCCACAACAATTCTTCATAATTTAATTACTTCTTAATTTAAGAAAGAAAAAGATAAAGAAAACTACTCATAATTCATGGAGGAAACACAAGCAAACTTTGATTTGAAAATAGAAATCATAAAGAAAACACAACAATCTTTAATTAAAATCTAAATATAAAAAAATAGAATTAAACACTTATCTGAAAATTCTCTACACAAGACTCCGGAAGTTCCTTTGAAACTTGACTTTCCACAAGACAACACTACAGAGGTTGGCGCCCAACTCTGTTGTCTCAATAACTAACTTCAAACTTCAATAGAAACTAGATAAATGGATGAAAGAAAATTTGTGGAAAGAAGAATTCACACCAACCCTTTTCTCCTTTCTACTCTTTACTAACTCTTAACGACTTTAAAAATTATAAAAAATAAAAGACTAAAAGTAAAACTAGAAAAGGAACTCTTTAAACTAGAAGGAGACTCTCTGAAACTAAAAGGACTCACACACACACACACACTTATTCCAAGTCTTCATGATATAATTTTCCAAAAGGTGCCTCGGTGTCTCTTCAAATCATGTCCAGATTCACCGTATCCACTAAAAGATGCATCCCTTCATTCAAATTTTCCACCCATGGGAAGTTAAGGAAGTCACCACCAAAATTTTCTTCAAACACCTTGAAATTGGTGCCAAAAATGAAGAAAATTAATTTTTAACTGTGCTGCCTAAGCGCCGACCAGGCAGCGCTTAGCCGCGAGTCTCCAATTTTTCATTTTTTCTTTTTTTTTGCTCCAAATTTTATCCAATTTAGCTCCTTTCATCATAATAACTCATTTTCATCATACCTGTAAGAAAAATACAAAATACCTTCCATTAAAGTGCAATATCATCAAAAATAGGTATAAAAATGTGCATAAAAACACTATGTATTTTAGGTGTATCAGTGTTCACCACAATGAAACTATCTTGACATTTCTTTTATACTTTTTTCTATTATCATTAGCCCTTTTCTTTCTTCTCCAAGCTTCTTGATCTCTGAGGATCCTTCACATGATTCAAAAGAATAATATTACTTGAAGATTGGAGAGATATGATAGATAAATAGAGCCGAGACTCCTTATTAACGACATCGCAGACATCTGACATTCAAACGACAGAGAATTGTCAGCGATGGTGGCAATCTGCTCCTAGATGCAATCAAGAGAATGGCGACTCCACTAGGGAACTTATTTCTCCTCATCTCTCGTTAAATCACTCTTGGTCTAAAGATGTTTCATCTTTTGACAGATAGGATCATCTCTTTTAAATCTAACTCTTTTAAGAGTTACTCCTGAAATTCCATAACGACAAAAAAAATCATATAAAATAATAAATTCCCAGTTTATAGAACTATTCTACAATAAATTTTGACATTTTATTCTCCTAAATTTCTGGAAAAATAGCAATGGATTCTTCGGACTCAGTCTTTTCCTATATTCAAGATCTTAACACACTGACTAATAAAGCTCCTTACTTTTACTAGAATGACTTGATTATTTGATGAAGCTGAATTTGTATTGATTAGTTCGTCTCAAACTGGCATAGAATCCTTTAAGGAATTTAATTTGGACCCCTACGAAGACTTTCTTCTTTTTACAGAAGATTTACCTCAAGAGCTTCCTATAAAACAACTCACTTTTGAGGAAATGGAAGAGTAAATTGATCAGAAAGGAAAAAAAATTTGTATTAATTAAGAAAGAGATTATCTATTAACATATGAGTATGAGGTCGTATCTTGTTGCAAAACTGTTTCTCTAACATGTACCCAACGAAGAAATAGAACTCATTCTCTTAAAAGAAAAAAGAAGTGGAATGAAGACAATAATTTTGAAACATCTGAATTTGAGGAATGTGTTTCAGGAACCCTTCTTTCTTAAAGAAAATTAAGTTCTATCCAGCACCCGTTGAGTATGAGGATAATACATTTCGATCACTTCAAGAAGAAAATTCCCCGTCAATACGAACTATATATTTTATGTTCAATAGACTTGCACGAAAAGATAGATGTGCAATTTGTCAACTTCTAGACAAAATGGGATGTGCAATTTTAAAACCATGAAAAGAAAACTTCTTGTGCAAGAGAATTCTACCTGTCAAGAAATGGATCAACAATTCCTATTGGAAAGTGAATATACCCAGGTACTAGTTAAACTACGTTTTGGGCAAAGAGTAGAAGATGTAACTATCACAAAAGATAGAACAAAACAAGATAAATTAATTTTAGAAGTAAAAGAGACATTTTCTAAAATGAAAGTTCTTATGCAAATGTGACAAAATGGATATCTTTCTTGCTCACAGCACGATGATATACTTCCTTGAGCATCTTGTCTATACTAAAAAAGAATGTATGGAAACGTGAGCTGTTGGAAGGAATCTCCGATGATATAAGTATTTCTACAGATAGTTCTCAGAAAAAGACTTGTGAAAAACATTCAATCAAATCATTTGAGGAAAGACTAAAAAAATTAAAAGCCGATATTAAACAATTCTCAATACGGAGAAAGAAAAATTCTTCAAGTGAGGAATTTGTGGAAATAAATATGGTAGAGCAAGAGCTACCTCTTCAGTAATAGAATCAAGTAAAGAAAATGCGATAAAGAAATTATGAACAGTCATATGACAAAGAGATGAACAGATTAGTCACCTCGAACAAAAAAAATTGAAGAAATGATGGTAGCTTTACAAAAATCAGTCACAAACAACTCCATTACCTGCCGTTGAAATTTTTAGGCCAGAAGCAATACATATTCTCAAAGATAGAAGAGAACCAATAGAAATTGAAGAATATACTCAAAAGAAAAAACATTCCTCCTAGAGCGAAATTCTAGAAAAAGAAATTAAACAACTTGTGGAACAAAAAGGAAAAGAAACAATGGCTCATGTGAGGGCCGGATCATTATATCCAAAGGGTAGACCTTATCCAAAGGAATTTGATTCTATCCAATACCCCAAAGGCCTTTTTCTACCTCTTTTCAAAATGTTTGACGAAACTGGTAACCCTTGTCAACATCTTGCACTCTTTAGAGCGTGTTTCTGTAATGCTGGGAGAAGTGATGCTCTTCTATTCTGCCAATTCACTAACAGCCTTACAGGAGTTGCCTTTAATTAATTTGAGAAGATTCCCAACTGGTCCATTAAAACTTTTACAGAACTTGTGAACCTCTTCATTCAATGATTTGTTGGAGTTCAACATCATATAACAGTTGGAGACCTAGTAGTGGAGAAACAGAAACCAGGAGAAACTCTTGTGGATTACATTTTGAACCGGAGAAATCTCAGCTTGAAATGTGAACCACAACTTCAAGAACAACATGCAGTTGAAATCCTACTTTAGAATATTCGTAGTCTTATAGAATTCATGCTTAAAGAATTTACAATAAAGACATTTGAAAAATTGCTCAGCAAAGCTGCCAATCTTCAGGAAGAAGCTAAGCAGATGAGTGTAACAGAAAAGACGGAGAAGACAAAGCCGGTTAAGATGTTCAAAAAAAAATCGGGAAATGTCTCAGTAATAGAAAAGGTTAACAAGTGATGTAAGTGCAACCTGAAAAAAAGAAGCAACATTAGAATGTAGGTCAACCATAATCACAGTTACCTACACAATTGCAATTCCAACAATCAACCTCATCATAAACAGATAAGAAATCAATGTCGGAGAGGATAAAAAAAAATATTCATTCAAAACAGAAGTTATTGCGAAGATATTCTGTAGTTTATTAAAAGTAACAAAGTTCAAATTGTCTGAATCTAAAAGACTGGGAGAAGTTGATATGAAAGATCATCCCGACAATTGTCCTTAACATAGGATGCTCAGATATAAAATTGAAGAATGTTTTGTCTTCAAAGAATGGTTGGAATGCAAATTCAAATAAGGGAATATAGTGATCTCGAAAGAATATATGAAAGAACTTGAAAAATGTTCAGTCTATATGATTTTGGTTAATGAACTTATTCTTAGCAATCATCCCGATAATGAAGATAGAGAAAATAATGCTCAAGGTAAATCTCTTAGGAAGACCTTTACATGCTTATGAATTACAAAATCTTCGAAGAAAAAAAAAAGAAAAAGAAAAATAAATAACCAAAATGGGTTAGAGGTCTTCAAGATATAGGGATTACTGTTCCTTTTGTATCATCTAGTTTCCGTACTCCTTTACCTTCAACTAGGATAGTTGTCTAGGATAAAGGGAGGAAATCCCTCGAGCCATTGAATTTTTATGATATCCTTTTTATCTCTAATATGAATAATAATGCTTCCAGTTTTTCTTACATTTTGTTTATTTCCGATACCACTTACGAAAATGATCAATCCAATTTTGATCCTATAGATAATACTCAAATCTTACACAATCTTGATAAGCCCAATGATAATCAAAATAATAATGATAGTAATGACAATTCCAACAATGATGAAAAAGAAGATGAAACTGTTACATTTGAACTACGAGGAATTCCAATTTATATAGAATTTGAGCCTTTTGACTCATAGACAAATGATTTAGACTATAAAACTGAAGAGATATTTGAGTTCAACCTACGAAGTAGAAGAGTCCTACCTCTAAGAATGACTTTAAAAAAAAAAGAAAAATAATTAGTTACACTGGAAAAGATCATTCCTCCAGTACATCAATGATCATCTGAAAGAAACAAAGACAATCTCCATAACAAAGTGGACTACAATGTACTAGTCTATTTAAGAAAATTACTAGCAAAGTTGAGTATCTACGATGCCCTTATGCTTTCTAAAGAAATGAGGGAATCAATAATAAAAGTTCTTTTAGATCCAGAAATCTGTTTAGCTCAACTCACTAGTATCACTTCAAATAAAGCTTATTCACTAGAAGAACTGATTAAAATATTTTTCTTTAATAATGACTTGTTACTGGGTACGACTGAACACAATCGTCTATTGTACATCACAGTGAATATAAACTACACTACGCTTTCAAGGGTGCTTATTGACGTTGATACCTCGATTAACATTATGAATTTAAGAACTCTTGTAGATTTGCTCATTGACACCTGCAGAATAATGAGGGATAGATCAATGTTACGAGGATTCAACCAACAAGGAGAACAAGCTTTAGGGTCAATTATGTTGCTATTAAAGATGGATGATTTGGTGACAATAGCAAAACTCCATGTCATTGATTCAGAAACCTATTTTAATGCTTTTCTTGGTCGACCATGGCTCCATGAATATAAGATGGTCCCCTCTTTATTACATCAATGAATCAAATATTTACAAAAAGGACAGGAATGTTGTTTCATAGGAGATCTGCAACTATTTTCAGTCCACGAAATTGGAGTACATGAAGACGCTGCATATTATGCTCCAATAAATAAAACATTATTCTCCAAAGAGGCAGTAATGAATACATAAGAAAAGATACAAAAAATAATATAAATAAAAAATACCATGAAAAGGAAAACAAATCAATATAAATTCTTCTTCGACACTGGCTAAGGGTGACAATTCTCATTAAATTCCCACCTAAGGTCAACACTGGGTCATGGACGGGAGAAAGAAAACCCAATTTTCAAAATGAAGAAACCATTAAAGTTCAAAATTTGTTTAGAACCTCAGTTTAAAATACCTCTTGAAGAAGAAGACAAAGAAAAATAATTAGAGTCTATGTATGAACGAATTAATAACTATATACATGCTACTTCCCTAACTCCAATATCTACATCCAAAATTGAGAATTTAGTGGTCAAATAAGTAAATGTTGATGATAAAAAGCCCATCAAGTTTAGACTTGGTTCTACTTCTTCTAGCTCTAAAATAGATGTAAAACAGGTAAATGAAAATCTTATGAAATCAATGAAAATCCATTTTGAACTGTATTCTCCGTGGACTCAAAAATTTATTCAAAATAGTTTAATTTCCGATCAATGGTCATTAAATCAACCGTAACTTATTGAACATTTTTGGAATAATAGAAAATGAAATCTTAACTCTAAGGAAGGTATTGGGTTTGGTACCCTAGAACTTCTAGATGATACAAAATTTTGCTTTGTTATTACCAAAAAATTTAATTCTGAACAAACATCTGATCCTCAAATTGAAGATGCGCTGCCAAAATTTGAAGAAGACAGTAAATCGACAGTCGATGAATTAAACTTTGGGGACTAATGAAAAACAAAAACTAACTTTTATTTGTTCATTCCATAATGATATAGAGACAAAAGAAATATTTCACTTGTTAAAGGAATATAAAGACTGCATTGCTTGGAGTTATGACAAAATGCTTCGTCTTGCCCGAAAAGTTGCAGTTCATAAACATGGGATAAACCAAACTGAAATCCCTGTTAAACAAGCTCCAAGAAGGATGCGCGTTGAAATTGAACAACAAGTCATTGTCGGCGTTGAAAAATTAATCTAAGCTAGTTTTATGCGAGATAATAATTACCTGATATGGCTAGTTAATGTAGTGTCATTAAAGAAAAAAAATGGCCAAATCAGAGTTTGTGTAGATTTCAGAGACTTAAACAAATCTTGTACAAAGGATGAGTTTCCTTTACCAATTCCAGAGTTGATGGCCGACATTGCATCTACACATGCAATTTTTTCCTGTATGGATGGATCATCAAGATACAGTTAAATCAAAATGTCTCTAGATGATAAACTAAATACAGCTTCTAGAACACCCATTGGGATATATTGTTACAAAGTCATTTCATTTGGATTAAAAAATGCTGGTGCTACTTATCAAAGAGCTATGACACAACTTTTTTACAAACTCATTCAGAATCAGGTTGAATGATATGTGGACGATTTGGTTGTCAACAGTAAATAAAATGATGATCATGTGTACAATTTGAGAATCATCTTCAAATGATTACAACAATTTTGTCTTAAGATGATTCCATTTTTAGGATTTGTTGTTGGACATAGTGGGATTGATCCCCTCAAAATTGAAGCCATTCTAAATTTATCTTCTCCAAAAATCTAACTCAATTACGATCCTTCCAAGGAAAATTAGCATATATATGGCTTTCCAACCTATCAAGTAGGTGTCAACCTCTCGCTGTCTTAACCATGAAAGATACCAAATTTGTATGGGTTAAAAAATGCCATCACGCCTTTGAAATTATCAAATAATATTTAACAATACCTTATGTTCTAGTAGTCCCTATGTTACGAAGACCTCTAATCCTCTACACTGTGGCGTTAGACAATTCCCTCAGAGCATTACTGGCTCAAGTAAATGATGAGGGTAAACAAAATGCATTATATTACTTAAGTCGTCGTTTGGTCCAAAAAAAAATAAAATGTCCTGCAATTGAGAAACCTTTTTTAGCTTTGATTCTTGCAGTTCAAAAGCTAAGACATTATATGTTGTCACATAAGGTAACTCTTATCTCAAGAGTTAACCCATTACAGTACCTGAGGATCTGATCGACACTTTCTGAAAGATTAGCAAGATGGGAAATGATATTGCTAAAATTCGACATAACATTTGTACCACTACGTGTTGTTAAAGGATAAATTTGGCAGATTTCTTAGCAGTACATCCCATACAGACTGGGTCTCATCTTAACGATGATTTTCTCGATGAGCAATTATTAGAAATTTAAAAATTGTGACATACAATGATGGGATTTATATTTTGAAGGAGCCTCATCTGCTCGAAAAGATAAAGACAAACAAATAATTATACCTGGAAAAGCAAGAGTAGGATTAATTTTCATTACTCTAGACAAAGCAATTGTGTCGTTTTCCTATCATTTGATCGAGCCATACACAATCAATGAAGCTGAATATGAAACACTCATAACCTGTCTAGATTTGACAATATTGATGGAAATTAAAAATATCAAGATTTGCCAAGACTCTCAATAAATCATTAATCAAATCACAGGCAAACACAGGACTTTATTGCTTGCTTGGAAGAAGATGACAATCTAATTTCCATAAAAGGATGACATGTTCTTTCTCAAATTAACATCAGAAATCTACATAAAGTTGGTGAAAACATGACGGTGATAGTAATCGACAAAGAAGAGGATAATTGGCGAC
Organism: Papilionanthe hookeriana x Papilionanthe teres; assembly: GCA_022702705.1. Classification (NCBI taxonomy): domain Eukaryota; kingdom Viridiplantae; phylum Streptophyta; class Magnoliopsida; order Asparagales; family Orchidaceae; genus Papilionanthe; species Papilionanthe hookeriana x Papilionanthe teres. Next base: position 64,746,740 of record CM040436.1, read on the forward strand.
AACCAATTATTTAATAATTACAAACTAGAAGGTTACCCAAAAATAATTCTATTGCAACTCAAATTAAACAAAGAGCATTGTCTTATGCTCTGATAAATGATGTTCTTTATTGATAAACTTTTGACCAAATGTGGTTAAGATGTTTAAACCAATTTGAGGCTTAATAAATTGTTAAAGAAGTTCATTTAGGTTTGTGTGATGCACACCAATCCAGACCAAAAATGAAGATGAAGATAAAAACAATGAGACAGTACTGGCCAACAATGATGACTGAATGTCTTGAAACTCCAAAGAAATATCATCAATGTCTGGTACATGGGGTTGTTTTACATATAAAAATTGCATCTTGGTCATTGGAATTTTACGGCACTGATGTTGTGGGCCTAATAGATCCTCCATATTTTAATGGTCATCGATTCATTTTTGTTGCCACAGATTACTTCTCTATATGAGCAGAGGTGGTACCACTCAGAGAAGTTAAAGCGGAACAGGTCCTCAATTTCCTTAAAACACACATTATCTACAGATTCAGAGTTCTTTGAAGAGTCATATCAGACAATTGACTGTCCTTCAAAAATACAAAAATGAACAACTTTATCCAAAGATACGGGATATACTCAGAATATTCAATAATTTATTACGATAAAGCCAATGGTTTGATAGAAGCTTTCAACAAAACATTGGTAAAAATGCAATATGGCATCTATTCTCTCTTGCTATTGGATGTAAAACCTTCCTAAAATGGAATTTTGGCTTTCCTATAGCTCTTTCCTTAGGATAGGATATAATTCTCATAGCATTCCTTCTCAAAATAGACAATACAAACATTTAACATCTTTGAGGAATAGTATAAGACCTCCTTATATGGAATATGACATTTATTCTCTCTTGTTATTGGATGTAAGACCTTCTAGATACAAATTTATTGTTTCATATAGCTCTTTCCATGGAATAGGATATAAGTCTCATAGCATTCCTTCTCAAAACTGACAATACTGAAATTTGACATTTTTGAGGAATAGCATAAGACCTCATTAGATGGATTATGACATTTATTCTCTCTTTCTATTGGATATAAGACCTTCCTGACACGTAATCATGGCTTTCCTAAAGCTCTTCGTTTTGGATAGGATATAAGTCTCATAGCAATCCTTCCCAAAACCGACAATGCCGACATTCGACATCTTTGAGGAATTGTTTAAGACCTCCTTAGATGGAATATGGCATCTATTCTCTCTTGCTATTGGATATAAGTCCTTCCTGACACGGAATCATGGTTTTCCTAAAGCTCTTCTTTTTGGATACGATATAAGTGTCATAGAAATCCTTCCCGAAACCAACAATATCGACGTTTGACATCTTTGTGAAATAGTATGAGACCTCCTCAGATGGAATATGACATCTATTCTCTCTTGTTGTCGGATAAGACCTTCCTGACACGGAATCATGGCTTTCTCATAGCTTTTCTTTTGGGATAGGATATAAGTCTATTAACATTCCTTCTCAAAACTGACAATACCAATATTTGACATCTTTGATAAATAGTATAAGACCACCTTAGACATCTATTATTTGTAGTTAATAAACATAAAATATTGTTGACCTCATTTTTTATGAGGTCATTTCTCTTCTCTCTCCTTAGTACTTAGGATCCAGCCATAGGCTTTCCCTTTGACTATCTTAGAGGACTGAAAATGGAACCCACCACTTAGAAATTCAAACACCTCTTAACTCCCTGCAAACCCCATAAGTTTGATTGTAAACCCCTAAGTCACTTGGAGGGTTAAGATCAAATGTGGAGGTTTAAAGGATGAGTTCCCTATAGGACTCTTTGGCCTTAGGACTACCCTGGGTGGCCTGGTCTGGTGAGGGTTGACCTACACACATTACACTTGCACACACATTTTAAATCCCAAAAAAAAAAAACACTTTCACCCAATTTGACTTCCTGACTCATGTAGGTAATTCATATGGATGAACCTTAACCCCTAGCCCCTGGCTAAGAGGGTTAGGAACAAAATAGTGAATGCCTCAAATGAGTCCTCTCATGGCTCTTATGGACTTGATATGGCTTCATGGCTCAAGCAAAGTGATTCCATTCTACTCAAACTTGATCTCATATGGCTTCATGGTCCTTCACAAAATTTCCATCCACCAATTTGTTTTCAAACCTAAAGGCCCACTTTCTTAAACCATTCTAAAAGCCCATTTTCACCAAATCCAAAAGCCCAAAATTGGCTCTAAAGCCCACATGGCAACTTCTTTGCATCATACCTTTAATTGATATCACCCCTAAGTTTCAAAATCATCATTAAACCATTCCAAATCAAGCTTCATCCAAATTTCCACCAAAATATCCAAAATCCTTAAAATCCTTTTTTATGAAATTAACCAAACTTTTTCCAAGCCAAATGTGAGTCATTGAGCCATGTACAAGCCGCATGGAAGCCATGGAAGCCACTTTCCACCTCACCAAGCCATTAATGGCAAGAAGAGGGGATTCTTTCCTAATCCTTCCTTAAGCCCTTTTAACCATATTCATGTCACACTCTAAACCAAGCCTAGCCACCTCACCATGGAAAGAGACCTCACCACTCTCTCTTGACTGACCCAAATGATTCCTCCCAGCCCAAAGTCAAACCTTGGGGAGGTGCACCTAGCATAAACCATGCCTTGGACCAAAATGAGCCCAAAATTAGCCTCCCCCCTTTCCATTTAAATGAAACCTTAGACACTTGTCCAAAGCCAATTGACTGCACCAAACCCCAGCCCTGACTCCCCTGAGTCAGATGGTGATCCGACCCTGGCCGGCCAGCCACCAGGCCGCCGGAAAACACCATGGCCGAGGAGCTTGGAATGAGCCAAAAATTCAAATTTCACCTGCTGAGCTGCCCCACTCCAATTGGCCACCACAGCTCTTCATCTCCTCCCCTAGGCAGCTGATCCCATCCATCAATTGCCCCTGGAAAGCCCTGGCCATAGCTATTTAAACAAGCCACCCCCTCTCGGCCCAAAGGTTGGCTGAAATCAACCTTCACAGAATTCCTCCAAACTCCTCACAGAGCTTCCCCTAGCCAAGAGCAATTCATCCCCACTGCTCTCCTAAACCCCACTGATTGAGCTCAATTTTGGAGCTTAATTCTTAGCCCAGGACAGGACATCCCTGGAACTTCCACCAAAATCAAATTAAACTCACCCACACATGCACAGGACCAAGAGGAGTTCCCCAGTGGAAGCCCCCTCACCAGGCCAGCCATTCTCTCTATCGGCAAAGCTTTGAAATCGAGCTTGGTGGATGTTGTACTTAGACAATTCGACAGGGCCAGAGGCTTCATCCCCAGGCTCCTCCAACTCCAGCGAACATGCCGAGCACATTCAGTTGAGGCCTCACCTCCTAAACTAAGGTATGGACACTCCTCCTCCCTGAGAGCTTCCAGCGATTCTCCTTTTCATTTGAGTTGATTTCAATGCATGTAAACCATATGGATGTGTTCATCTTTTCAAGACGAATCCATAGAGAATAAGAACACGAAAATCCGTTGATAAATGAGAGAGATCTTAGGGTTTTATTGTGGATGGTCACGGGTGCACACTAGTTGTAGACGATGACCAAGCGCCATCCGATCACGCGTGTATCGATTGAACGGTCCAGATTGCGCCGGATCGAAGGATGGAACGAGACCGCGGGCAGCGTGGCATCCGAGTCAGATGGCGGCGTCGAATGGGAGCGCGCCGCGTGGGCTTTCGGATCCGCCGAGGTTGAGTCAGCGCCGCGGTGGATAAATAGATAAATAGGTTATTTTCTATTTATTTAAATACCCAGAAATTGAAAATTCCATATCTTTGTGAGAAAAATCACAAAAATAAAATAAAAACACTCTCTTGCTCATTGAACAAAGGAGAATAATGTGAAAAAAGAATTGAGTTCATTTGATGAGTATTTTATTTTTAATTAATTATTTACTCATTTCAGTATTTTAATTCTCCTTTCGCATAGACAATTCACCATGGCATGAGACCATAAGGCTTTTGAAGCCTCTGATCTTGGGAACATTTCCTGAATTTTTCAAGGTCAGAGGCTTTCTCTATGGCAAGTTATGTATTTTTCAAGTTTATGTCACTATTTTTGGTATTTTAATTCCATTAATTAACATATTTCTTAGAAAATTCTAGGAAAATTTGGCGAAGTTTCTTAGGAGCAGAGGACCCTAGGAAAATTATATTTTGAGTTAATTCATTAAGAATAACCTTAATTGACCTAATTACTCAAAACTGAACTTTAATTAACTAGGGTTAACCACACATCAAAAGAACTTGAAAACAATTCTCCACTGATCTTTAGGATTAGACAAACCTCACATACAAATTTGGGATCAATTGGAAATGTTTAACCCCACTAAATGGATTAATTAGTTCACATGAGTAAAATTAAACTTTAAAAATTCATAACTCCAAAACTACATTTTAAAAATTCACAAAAATAGTTTTGAGGCTTCTCTGATGTTAGGGGAGTCTATGAAAATTAAAGTTAAAATTTTCTAAAAATCTTCATTTTTCACCATATTTTAATATTTTAATAATTAAAAAATAATAAAAATCACAAAAATAATAAAAATCATAAAAATGTCATATTTTGACTCCTAATCACTTAGGAATAAACCAAATATTTTTCCCAAGTCTCTTGGTTAAGATATTGAATTTTAAATGCTTAAGACAATTTTTAATATTAAAAAATGGATTTTTCAACCTTTTCACTAAATTAATTCTAATAAATCAAACAAAAATAAAAAAAATATAAAATTTGTTTCTCTGAACTCCTTGAGGTTAGAGGGACTTAAGAAAAATATAAAACTTAATTTTAAACCTTTATTTTATTTTATAAATAATTAAAACTCCAAAACTCAAAATAAAATATAATTCCAAAAATCACCAAAATTGGTCGAAGTGGTCCTCTGGCCAGCAGGAACATGCCATAATTTTCTTAAGTACAGAAACCTTAGCTTGGTCATGTTGTTGAATTTTCATTGAAAACCCTTATTTTTCACAAAAAATAATTATATAAATTAACTTAAATTCAGAAAAATCACATTTTCTCCTCTAATGTCTTAATTGATATGTGAGTGAAGTGACATAAAAATTTCAAGATCATTTGAGCTCAGTTTAGTGAGTTATGAAATGAATAAGCCTAAAGGGGCATAAAGGTAACTAAAGAATTTCAACCCTAATTAACATTTAGGTTTAATCAAAAATGGGGGGTAAAAATATCTGATCTTAAAATTTTCATTAGAAGATTGAAACCTAGAGAATTAAGGGGTAGAAACTCATTAATCATCTTGAAAATATTTAAATTAAATTTTAATTAATTAAACAATTTGAATTTTGGAAGAATAAATTAAAATTTGGATTATTAAAATGGGGATATAATTTAGAGAGACTATAATAACTTAAACAAAAATCCCTAAATGAATCACTTTAATAATACTTAACTTTTAGTTAAATTTAAAGTGATAATTGAAATTAATAATTAAATAATAAAAAGGAAACTAAACCTTACTTAAATTAAAACTTAAAATATTAAATAACTAGATAATTAAATTGAATTAAAAATAAAATTAATTTCAAAAATCACTTGAAAGCACATTTAAAGCAAACTTGAAACATCAAAATCAATTTCAAAGAAAAAAAGGATAATTAAAAAATCAAACCAATTAAAAGTCAATCTAGAATATTGCAATTAAATTAAAATTAAATCGTTAAAGTCTAAAGTAAAAAAAATTTTACTCTTCTTTCAATTTAAATGGTTTAAGACATTTAAGAATAAAGCAACTTGAACACTATTCCAAACTTAAAATTATTAACAAAATTAAATCATTTTAAATCACCAATTCCAATTTTAAATCATTAAATTCCTTAACAAACTGATTTGCCCCTTAAAGGTTTTCATTATTATAACTCTTAAGTAAAGCATCAAGTGAAATGTCACTTCACTCATAAGATAATCAAACATCTTAATTCACTGAGCAAGAAACAAACTAAACCAAATTTTTGGATGATTAATTCACCTGTGCAATAAAACTCATTTGGACTCAAAAAATAATCCCAAAAATATTGAAAAGATATTTAGGACTCGTCCTAAACACTTCCTCAATATGATGGGATGTTTTAGAAGAACAGTTGAATTTAATTGTTCTTTGATGAAGAAACTCATCCTTAACGAAATACAAGAACCAAGATGTCATAGGAAATGACTAGCAATAGGATTAGGAGTTTGGTAGACAACCAGAACCTTCCCTTAGCTTTACCTATGTACTTGTTATAAATATTTAAATGCCTTAACATGTGTTTTAAGTGCAGCTTGGAATGACGAGAAGACCCTCCAGGTACGCTTTTATTTTATTGCAATTTACTTTATTGCAATTTATTTATATAAGCTGCACTTTACTCTTCTTGCATGTTAAACAAGATTGTCGCATGAAAACTGAAACTTTTAGGATAGCCACAAAACTGAAACCTAAAACTAAATTAAAAATCAACATAAGATAAAATTCACCGCCACAACATTCAAAAGATAAAACAACTCAAAATTTAATCACAAACAAAACAACAAAACTACAATTGCAATTAAATTAAAACACCTCGTTGGATGATCGGGAATACCTCGGATGATGTAACCTACGTGTTGCCAACCGGATTTCCCACGATCTAAATGAAAGTGTGGAACTCATTAAGTTGAGTTTAGCAAATTCATCTGGACTAAGTGAATCCGATAAAAATAACGGTGCCGGAATGATGGAACCGTGGGATCTTAACCATTGTTGTTATAATCAACTTTAAGATTCCCCTAGTAAACATTAAAGACATTTGAACTTTAAGACTCTTCTAAACTAAAACACTTTTCTCATCTCCTGATTTTCACCTTCTAAAACTAAACCTCTGCAATGACAAGGAGCTTGGAGCATAGTGGGCAGCACGGTCATCGTCGTCAGCAAAACTGGAATCTGCATAAGCAAAACCTTTCCTAGTTTTAAATAACCAAGCCATAGGATTTCGAGGTAGTTTGCTTAGTGCAACATAAATCCTCAGCTTTTCGTTAGGCATTTGCATAACCATATTATGCAAATTTAGCCCTAACCGGTCTTAGGATCCGAGGTAGTTGTTTGGTATGACATAAACCCTCACATCTTCCAGGCTATTTGTATGATCATGTCATACGAATATAAGCCCTAAATAAATAAAATCGGCAGGATGAAACATTAAATAACATCTTCTCAAATTCAAGCCAAATAAATAGGATAGTTGGGAAGTCACCGAGGTTCACCTTGGATCTGTAACATCCCCTACTTCTTTGTTCCTTTAGGCTCCTAAAATAGCTGTTCCTATTTTGAGTCATTCGCTTTTTAATTTCCAAAGTTCAATCGTGAAAACCTAAACATTGAAATTTGTGAAAGCAAAACCACTGATAATTATCGAGAGTTTTCTTAAATGATTCCCGTCATTTAAGATGTAATTAACTATAGGGGCTTGCCTTTATAAGGAACTTTAAGAACCCAGGTAATATAAACCCTGCTTAATTCCTTTATATTAAACAGGGGAACTTGTCGGCTTATAAAATTGGTTCGCGTACCAAACGGAAGTCACAAATCTTCTAGTTTATTTAATCGAGCCCCATCATCAAGCAGTGTGTCTATTCTTCGGGATAGATACACAGTTTGTGGTGTGCTGCTCATTTATATAAACTATTTGGGTTGTGAGATCAGTTTAATTTTATGTCATAAAATTTTTAAACTTAAAATTATTTTCAAAAATCTGCTACATTTTAAATTATATATATATTTAAATTAAATTTAAAATTTAAAAATTCGCCGACAATTTCTATAGGCGACCCCTTTTCAAAACACATAACCTAAAATATGCCGACAACTTCTGGCGACTCCGCTGGGGACTGGTTCTTCTTTCCATCCTAATTAGATGGTTTTGCTTTCATAAATCGATAGTAAGTCCATATCCCTAGTGGACCAAACTATCATTCTTCCGTTGGCATACCTCACTCTTTTCTGTCTAGAGCAAGTATAGTCGACTCCCTTTTAGATTTGAGAGCCACTGTTTAGACACCCCTAAACAGAGAGGTTCTGAAATCCTTTTACCTCTTAAGAGGTGGGGTGGACCTCCAATAGGTGTTAGCTTAGGAGTAGTCCTTCGATTGAGAAGCCTTACGAGAATTTCTCTCCCTTTTCAATTCCGAACCGGGTCCCTTCCTTTTTCTATAAACCTCCGTTCTTTAAACATTTCGTTCCTAACAAACAAATCTTCTAATAAAAAACCCTTTAATAAATAAACTCTTTTAGATCACAAAAGCATTAAGATAAATGAAAATGTGTTCGGACTCTTTCTTTTTAGTCCTAAATTTTGTGACAAAAGAAAGCATAATTCGGGACTACTCAGAATCTACCCTGCAGAAAATGTCTGCCCCAAAGTTAATCTTCTCCTTCACCAACGGAATAGACTTCGCCGTTTACAAGGATGAGTTGCCCGACAATGGAATCATCCATTTTAGACAAGGATTTAACAATATAGAAATCAAGTTCGCTGACGTCACTTTTTTTACACTAATGAACAAAGTGCCAGAAACTGAGAAACCCGTGCTTGAGTTCAACCTGAAATCGACTCAAGAATTTCCTCCTCTGCGAAGGGTTCCAGCTGAAAAGGATACCACTGTTCGTAGGAGGACCGTAATCTCTACCCCCACCGGTCTAGTCGTCTCTACACCTGCCTCAATTCCCGCCCAACTGAAAGGGAAGGGAGTCCATGTTTATAACGAACTTGCCACCGTGGAGGGTATTGATTTTACTGCAATACCATCTATTTTTGAAATCGGGTCCAGTTCAAAGTTTTCACCCCTGACTCAGATTCAGAGAAGAAACAGAGGCAGAAAGATCGCGAGGATCGAGAAAGCCAAAGCTGCTGAAGTTGCTTTTCTAGAGGAAATTCCCGAGGAAAGAGAAGAGCTGCCCGAATATTCACCACCGTTAGGAGGAAGTAGGTTCCACCCTCTCGTCTACCGTGCACTCGATGAAGAAGATGCCCGAAGGATCGCCGCCGCGTTACCCCGACCTCGCATATTACAGTGGATAACAAAAGGAAAAGAGCTAGTGGCTACGCCGCTCACTCGACTGCAAGCTGTAGTAGAAAAGTTAGCAAAGAAAGAGAGATGCCCCGTATCTGAGATTCTGAGGAGAATGGGACGGCTGCCAGCCAAATCCCACCTTGGACCGCGAGTAAACCCGATCATTGCTAAGGAAAACCCAAGGAAAAAGGCACGAGCCAACGAAAGGAGTTTGCCTGTTATTGTATCGGGACACCATATTAGGGAGGACACCACCTACCCACGCACAGCCGACCAACCATCTGGTCCTAGGCTACATACTGCGAGAAGGATGGTATGGCAACCTATTATTGGTGAACCGAAACCATCGGAGCATTCTGGGAAGAAAAGTCTCGTCAGGAGGCTTGAATCTGAAGGAAGTGCTACTACAATAAAAGAAACTCCCAGAAAAGAAGTTCAACAGCCATCACACGACAACCGCGAGACCGTGTCGAAGAGACCCCTCGAGGATGCTATAGGAAAGTTAAGGACGGATATCCGACGGTTGGCAAAAGAAAGAGGGGAAAAGTTGGAAAATGAAGTTGATTCATCAGAATTTATGGATGAAGAGTATGCCGAGATCAACATGGTTGAAACACGAGCATCGTCAGCTTCACAAGGTGCTCCGACAGCAGCGGAAAGAGATGAACCGGAAGTGATGAGAGCACAACTTCAGGAGAAGGATAACACAATTTCTCAAATGGCAAGGAGGATGGAAGAGATGGCTGCTGCTTTAGCCACTCTCCAAAGTCAGGTGCAACCTCAGAAAGAAACACCCCCAGAAATCATCCATGTTGTAGATGGAGGGAAAGAGATTACATCCATCAATGGAGATGAGCAACCAAAGAAGGATTCTGCATAGAGCATGATTCCTAAAAAAGACATCAAAAACATGGTAGAATAGCAGGTGCGAGAAGCTTTAGCACAATCCAAGAGTGGAGCATCTATTCAGACGGGTAGACCTTACCCTGAAGAATTTGATGCCGTCCAATACCCAAAAGGTTTCGTACCACCTCTCGTTCAAGACTTTTGATGGAACGGAAACCCCCGGCAAGATGTCGCACATTTTCGTGCTAGTTGCCGCAATGCCGTGGGAGCGATGCTTTACTCTTTCGGCAGCTCGTCGTCAGCTTATCAGGAATTGCCTTCGACTGGTATGCGGAATTGCCAAATGGCTCAGTTAAGACCTTTTCAGAGTTAGAAAACCTCTTTGTTAAGCGGTTTGTCGGAGCTCGACACCACATCACTATCGGTGATTTAGTGGTGGAGCAACAGAAACCGAACGAAACTTTAGTGGATTACATACTTCGATGGAGAAATTTAAGCATGAAGTGTGAACCACAACTTCAGGAACAACATGCGATCGGTATTTTGCTGAAAAGTATCCACGGCCCGATAGCACTTCTCCTTAAAGGATTTATAATCAAGACTTTCGAGAAGTTGCTTAGCAAGGCCGGGAGCTTGCAAGAGGAAGCAAAGCAACTAAGTTTCGTGGACAAGACCGATAAACAGAAACCGGTGAAAACATTCGAAAAGAAGTCCGGAATCATCACGGCAGTAGATAAGGGCAACCAGCCAGTGCAGATACATCTAGAGAGGCCACAACCTAGCTATCAACCACCGCAACGTACCAACAACCTCAGCAGGGTTATCAACAGCCTCGACCGAGCTATCAGTCGCCTCAGCATTATGAATAACTGCCTCGTCCACAGCAGTACCTCGAAAGATTTTCTGAATAAGAAATATCCATTCAAAACTGAAGCAGTAGCGAAGATGTTCCGCAGCTTAATGAAGACACCTGATTTTCAGCTACCAGAGCCCAAGAGGCCAGAAGAAGTCAATAAGAAAGATCATCCAAACTATTGCCCTTACCACCGGATGCTCGAGCATAAGATAGAGGATTGCATCACTTTCAAGATTTGGCTTGACGACAATCTCCGGAAAGGGAACATAACGATCCCGAAGGAATACATGAAGGAACCCCAAAAGGGAGTTTCCGTCAATGTTATTTCAACGGATCCTATTACTCCAATAGACCCTTACACAACCCATGATGGATGGAGTACCGTCTGGACAAAGTCTTCAAAGAAAATCTTAGATCATATCCAGAACGCTTTGGTGCATGCTTCAACTCAAAGTTTGAAACCTGCCGAGCTCGTGCATATCGTTTGCGATCGAAGAACCGCCCCGAAGGAAGAGAAGATCGTAGAAGAGAAGAAGACCGAGGCTCCAAAGAGTAGACTAGGGGCCGCTTATCCTAGGATAGTTGTTTCCGATTCGGGGAGAAATCCCTCGAACCTCTGACTCTGTATGATTATTTGCTCGCCCCGGCGGGATCTGATAACGATAAGAGTTTTGGTGTTGTCTACATTTTGACTGTTTCTAACGATTAGGTAACTAACGAAAACCAACCTAATTCGGATCTCGATTCCGATATAAATAACGATTCTCAAATCATACTAAACCTCAATGACCACGACGAAGGAGAAGACGTTCACAAGGATGGCTACGAAAGCTCAACAAGCGACAAGTCTATTTGTGAATTTCGAGGAGCTCCGATTGCGATAGAATTAGAGTCATCGTATTCCGAAGCAACGCAGAAGAGCCAGTCATTCCAATTCAAGAGGATACACCGACAGCATTCAGCACTCGTATGCGAAGAAATAACAGAAGTTAATTTAAGAAGCAGAAAAGTTCTACCCCCGAGAATGGGTCCAAAAGATAAAGGAAAACAGGTGGTTGCTCAGGAAGAGCCAACCCCAGTAGGGGAACTGCCCATTCGGGAAGAAATTCAAGAACCTGGTAATAAAGTGGATTATAAAGTGCTAGCCCATCTTAGGAAGCTACCAGCCAAATTGAGCATCTACGACGCTCCGATCCCGTCAAAGGAGATGAGGGAAACTCGATCAAGGCTTTACTTGATCCGTAAATTTGTTTAGCTCAAATGGCCGGTAATTCCTTAGATGAGGTTTGCTCGTTAAAAGAATAACGAGGTGTTACCTTCAAGACAATGATCTACTACTCGTAACGGCCGATCACAATCGACCGTTGTACATCTCAATCAATATCGGAAAGTTCACGCTCTCTGTGGTGTTAGTTGATCTGGGAGCTTCAATCAAAGTAATGAACCTTCGAACATTAAGCATATTTGGAAATTGATACTCGCGAACTCGAAGCGTACAAGATGTTATTAAGAGGGTTCAATCGTAAAGGAGAAAGAGCACTCGGATCAATAACACCGTTAATGAAGACCGGTGATTTAGCAAAGACAACCGCAAAATTCCATATAATCGATTCTGAAACATCATTCAACGCTCTACTGGGTCGGCCATGGATCCATGAGAACCAGATGGTACCGTCGTCTCTGCACCAGTGCATAAAATATTATAAAGGAGGAGAACAGTGTATCAAAGGTGACTTGCAACCATTCTCCGTACACGAGATTGGAATTCATGAAGATGCAGCCTACAACGCGCCTCCGAAGAAAACAATCTTCTCCAGAAATGTCATACCAAATGAAGCAAAAGAAGTGCAAGATGATCAAGAACCTGAAATTCTAGTCCAACAGTTACTCACCACTCCCTTACGGCGAGATGGTGAAGGTTTCTCCAGAACTCGCACCCGAGGTCGAGGCCGGGGACGAGGTCGAGGAAGAGACATCGGAACAGCTGGACGAAAAACCGGTCATCGACGTCGATCGGGAGAACTATTCCGAAGAAGAAGAAATCAAGAAAGAAGCAAAGAATAAGAATCAAGAGAAACCTCAGTTCAAGATCTCTCTCGAAGATGAAAGGAATGAAGAATACAAATCAATGTACGAGAAGATTAACCATTATATACATACTATGACCCTGATCTCGATCCATTCTAATAAGATCAAGGGTATGGTGGTCAAGGAAGTATGTGGTGGTACTAAACCGATCAAATTCTACCGTGGTGCTTCTTCTTCCAATACTGAAAAAGATATACAATTTGATGATGTTACTTCTTCTGAATTAATGGAAATTTCTTTTGAGTGGTACTCTCCCTGTGTTCAAAATTTAATTCAACGTGGTGTCTTACCTAAACAATGGACAAAAGGTCGATCACAACACTTCGAAAAATTATGGAACAATGTCAATCGGCCACCCAATTCAAAACATCGTCTTGGATTCGACACAGTAGGATTTGTTGATTATTCGGGATTTTGCTTAGTTGTCACTCACGAGCATGATGAAAGTTGCCTGGAAGCTTCAGATGATCTCGAGGATCTACCAATTGGAAATGCTCCACCATAATTCGAAGAAGAAATTAAATCTACAATAGACGAGTTAATGGAAGTTAACTTAGGTACTAGCGAAGAGCCTAGCCGACCTTTGTTAGCTCCTTACTCAATAAAGAAGACTCCGAAGAGATAATTAAGTTATTAATGGAATTCAAGGACTGTTTTCCTTGGAGTTATGATGAAATGCCAGGATTAGCTCTAGAGGTCGCAGTTCACAAGTTAGGAGTAGATCCCCTTGTCGTTCCAACGACAAGCTCCGAGAAGAATGCGTCCAGAAATCGAACAACAAGTTATAGCTGAAGTTAAGAAGCTAATAGATGCTAAATTTGTTTTTGAGGAACAATTTCCAACTTGGTTAGCCAATGTGGTACCAACGTAAAGAAGAATGGTCGTATCGTAATCTGCGCGGATTTCGTAGATTTGAACAAAGCATGTCCAAAGGACGAATTCCCGCTACCCATTCCGAATCGATGATCGACATTGCTTCAACACATGAAGTCTTCTCATTCATGGATGGATCATCGGATACAACCAGATAAAGATGGCACCGTAAGATGAAAAGCTTACAGTACTATCGAACGCCGATCGGGGTATACTGCTACACAGTGATGCCGTTTGGATTAAAGAACTCAGGAGCAACTTATCAAAGAGCAATGACAAGGATTTTTGATGATCTCATTCACAACCAAGTCGAGTGCTACGTGGATGATGTAGTCATCAAAAGCAAACTAAAAGAAGATCATTTGTATGATTTGAGAATTGTTTTCGAGCGGTTAAGACAATATAACCTTATGATGAATCCTCGAAATGCACCTTCGGCGTCACCTCTGGGAAATTCTTAGGATTTGTTGTTCGACATCGTGGAATTAAAATCAATCCGGAGAAGATTAAAGCTATCTTAGAAATGCCGCCTCCCAAAACCTTGAAACAACTACGATCCTTTCAAGGAAAATTGGCATATCTTCGACGCTTTATCTCAAATTTGTCGTGAAGGTGTCACTTTTTCTCGCTTCGTTAAGAAGGATGCCAAGTTTACTTGGGACTCCAAATGTCAACATGCCTTCGATGACATCAAACAATATTTAATGACACCTCCTGTTTTAGCAGCTCTAGCCTCGGTAGCATCGTCGATACTTTATACCGCAGCTTTAGACGACTCTCTCGGAGCCCTCGCTAGCCTGTGTCAATGACGAGGGAAAAGAAAATGCTCTCTACTACTTAAGTCGTCGTCTAATTCCGACGAAAGTAAAGTATCCTTCGATCGAGAAGCATCGCTTCGCCCTGATCTTCGCCGCTCAAAAGCTCAGGCATTACATGCTTTCTCATAAAGTCAACCTTATTTCGAAGTTCAATCCATTGCAATATTTGATGACCCGACCGACGCTTTCCAGCAGACTTGCTAGGTGGTCGATGATACTATTGCAATTCGATATAACTTTCGTTCCTCTTCGTGCTATAAAGGGACAAGTCCTAGTAGACTTTCTCGCAGCACACCCTTTACCGGCAGAATCGCATCTCAATGATGACTTGCCAGACGAGCAAATAATGAGTCTAGAAGACCCCTAAGATCAATGTTGGGAATTGTACTTTGATGGAGCATCCTCAGTACAAAAAGACAAAGAATCGCAAATGATAGTGCCCGGTAAGGCAGGAATCAGACTAATCTTTATAACACCGGGGCGGGGGATGTTAAGGTATTCCTACCACTTAATAGAACCGTGTACAAACAACGAGGCAGAATACGAAGCCCTTATAAACGGACTGGAATTAACCATTCAGGTGGGGATAACAGACATCAACATCTATGGAGATTCCCAGTTGATCATTCAACAGGTCGTCGGACAATACAGGATTTTAAAACCAAGACTCGAGCAGTACTTTCAGTATGCCATGAAATTGTTAGAGCAGATTCCAAATGTAACGATCTACAAGATTCACAGAAGAGAAAATGCTCTCGCAGATGTGTTAGCCCGCCTGTCAAAAGAATTTGCCTGCCTACAGGATGAGTCAGTTGAAATGTCAGTTCAAGGACGACAGGTCCTATCACAAACCGACATGGATACAATACACAAATCGAAGGAAAAGAAAAAGGATCGCATGCATAGCAATGAAGTTACGTGAGATCGACGGCAACCAATTAATAGACTACTCGCAAACAGAAAACCTACCGGACGATAAGTCGTTAGCTTATCAAATCAAGAAAAGAACTCTGTCTTACGCATTAATAAACAATACATTATAAATAAGGCCTTTTGATCATATGTGGCTAAGGTGCCTGAGCGAGCCTGAGGCTCATGAAATTGTTAAAGAAGTACACTCAGGACTTTGTGGCGCTCATCAGTCGGGTCCGAAAATGAAAATTAAGATTAAGAGGCCAGGCTACTACTGGCCCTCAATGATGACCAATTGCATGAAGATTGCCAAAAGTTGTCACCAGTGCCAAGTGCATGGAGTGGTTCTACATCAACCTCCAAATGTGCTACATCCGACAATCGCATTGTGGCCGTTCGAGTGTCGGAGCACGTATATCGTAGTTCGATAGAACCGCCTTCTTCAAGTGGACATCGCTTCATTCTTGTAGCTACAGATTACTTTTCTAAGTGGGCAGAAGCAGTACCGCTCAGAGAAGTGAAAGCACATCACGTGTTATAGTTCTTTAAGAATCAAGTCGTCTACCGTTTTGGGGTACCGCGAAGAATTATCTAAGATAACAGGTCTGCATTCAGAAGCACGAAGATCAACAATTTTGTCAAAAGACACAGGATCGACTGGCGCTATTCAACAATCTACTACCCAAGAGCGAACGGCTTGGCCGAGGCTTTTAATGAAACTCTCGTCCAAATCCTAAAGAAAACTTAGGACGACAACAAGAGAAATTAGCACGAGAAGTTGTTAGAAGCCTTATGGGCCTACAGGATGACTTTCAGAACTCCCACCCAGTCTACGCCTTACGCCTTAGTGTACGGGTCCGAGGCCGTTCTACCCTTAGAGGTTCAGCTTCCGTCTCTCAGAATTGCAGTTGCAAACAAGATCACTACAAAAGAAAATGCTAAACTACGACTAGAAGAGTTGGAAAGCTTGGAAGGGAAAAGACTTTCAGCATAGCAGAATTTAGAACTGTATCAAGCCAAGATGATCCAGGCCCATGATAAATTAGTCCGTCCAAGGACATTCAAAGTCGGTGACTTGATTTTGGTTCTCAGAAGACCTATTCTTGCACACCGCAAAATAGGAGGTAAATTTGAGCCGACTTGGGAAGGGCCATTCGTGGTCGAGACAGTTTACTCTGGAGGTTCATATCAACAGATAAATTGCCGTGGAGAACAACCCATGCTTCCAATTAATGGACGATATCTAAAGAAGTATTACGCAACCTGATGTTTCGAAGGATGAATCCTCATTCCTAGAAGCACGGGCACAGTAGTTACTTATGACTGGGTCCGAACCCAAAAATATAAAAAAAAGGTGGATTATAAAGAAAATCGTTAAAAAAAAGTGATAAAAGAAAACATGTGAAATCATGATAATAAAGTTTTTATCCTTCCTTTCAAATCGAGTCTCACTCTTGATCTTTCTTCATCTTTTCCTACTCCTATTTAAATTTGAAATAAACGAATAAAAGCTCTTCATTAATAAACAAATTTTTCTATTGTTCTTGTTCTTAGTACAGCCCCTGATCCTTTCCTTGTTTTTCGCAGGGAAATGTCGAACGGGCGGTTGGTTCTGAACTTTAAGAATGGCGTGAGTCTAGCACTCGATAAAAAGAGGATGAATGATGGAGCCGCGATCGAGATCTACTCGACTTCACACCGCCGAGCCACGATACGAAGAAAATTATTGGACTCCGATTGATCGGGAAGAGCTCCGCAACCATACAGTGATGAAATTGGGTGGCTCAAGTCAACCATCTACCAGCAAGAAGAGAAAAGTAAATACCGTTCATGCAACGGGAGAGGACAAGAAAGTTAAGTCTGTGGTTTCTACAGTAGAAGGCAGGCTCGTCAGCGCAATGCCTACAGAAATTCAAGAGGTAAGGAGAGCTACTCTCATCCCTACTCAAAGAAGAAACAAGAACCGACGCATCCGCAAGATGCTAACCCAGCTAGCAGCGGATCAACGTAAAGAGACAGCTGCTACCGTCAGTGCAAGCACTTCTAAGAAGCTAGTTTGTCAGGAACCAGAAAAGAGGAGACCAACTCCAAGAACAACAGAAAAGATAAAAGAAATCCCAAGGAAAGCAGAAACAAAATCTGTACCACGACGCCAGATAAATACACCAGTTTTAAAGAGTCTTGTTGCAAAAACAACCCCGGAGGATGTCCCGACAGAGATTATCTACGAGGAACCGAGACATGCAAGAGAACATGTTGGGGTTGAACCATACATCCCACAGTATGTTACTAGACCCCGCCAGTTGCAGATAATTCCGGAATACGAGCTGGAAAAGACGTAGAATGTTGAAAAGAAAACTTTTGAATACTTTGAAAGAATCCGTGGCAAGGGGATTAACATCTTGGAAGGCCTTGAGCTGCATACAGATGTTTTTTCAGACTACGAACAATAGCAAATTGTAGACTGCATCATTGAACTTCAGAAAATGGGTCGAGCTGGTCGTCTGAGTGAGAAAACTTATTCAGAATCCCGAAGATGGATGCCAGGAAAAGGAAGAGTTACGATCCATTGCGGATGTTGCTACAACTTCACGGTAGACAGAAAAGGAAATCCACCAGGGATACTCTGTCACAGTTAGGTGGATTTGATGCCTAATATTATTAAAAGAATGGTAAAGAGGATGGTGACATGGAAGGTATTGCCCATAGACTGCATACCCAACAGCTGCATCATTAACATCTACAAGGAGGGCGACTGCATACCTCCACACATAGACCATCATGATTTTGTTAGACCTTTCTGCACAGTGTCTTTTGTCAACTAGAGGCAATATCATGTTCGGATCCGACCTTCGGATAGCAGTGCCCGGAGAATTCCGAGGGCCGGTGGAGATACCACTACCGTAGGTTCCGTCATGGTGTTAAAAGGGAATGGAGCTGACATCGCAAAGCATTGCATTCCGGGAGTGCCTGTTGAGCGGATCTCTGTTACTTTCAGGAGAATGGATGATAGAAAGATTCCTTTTCACTTCCAGCCAGAAGCAGAGTTAGAGAGCCTCCGGCCTTACGAACTGTGAGTTACATTGGAGATAGCACACGTCCAATGCACATCCGTACGGCATTCCTGCCAAGGGTGGCTTGGAAGGTGATGTTATTGTCCATGTATCTCACTATTCAGATATGGATTTTCACAGATGCTTTTAGAAACAATTTGCAAGAATTTTACAAAATCCGTTTTGGATTTATATGGATTGTATGAGATATTAAATTCTCAAAGAAAATATCATCATGTTTTGGATCACGTTGTATAATGTATTTTCAACAAGATTGGAATGAAAGTGACATGTCATGTTTTGCCTTCACCTCTTTTTGTGCAAATTGACTGGGAAATGCCATTAAATTAAAAGAACTTTGAACAAAGAACAAAAAAAAAATAAAAATAAATGAAAACTCTCTTTAAAAAAAAAGCACTGAATGTCAAAACAAACTACAAATAAAGACGAACTCTAAATAAACGTGAACTCTAAATTGAAAATCAAGCTAAAAAACCAAATTACAACAAACGACCAAAAAAAATTCCCGAATTTGAAATCCCTAGCCTTCGGTTATTCTCAAATCTCTTTTTGACTCTCCATATTTCCTTCCCTCTTTTGAGAAGGTCGTCTGAATCTACTGACACAGAACCACAAAAATTTTCGATCTGGTTCTGATGGCATGGATTCATATCCTTCACCAAGTAATCAGACTTTGATCGATCCTCATGGGACGTGAAACACTTTCACGTCTCATTCCAAATCTTCGGCTAAACTTAAATCTCCACAGCAAATTTCAACCCTTTAAACCTTCGAGATTGGAACCAGTTTCCATTTCTCTTTAAATCTTCGAGATTGGAACCAGTTTCCATTTCTCTTTAAAACTTCGAGATTGGAACCAGTTTCCATTTCTCTTTAAACCTTTGAGATCGGAACCAGTTTCCATTTCTCTTTAAACCTTCCAGATCGGAACCAATTTCCATTTCTCTTTAAACCTTCGAGATTTGAACCAGTTTCCATTTCTATTTAAAACTTCGAGATTGGAACCGGTTTCCATTTCTCTTTAAACTTTCAAGATTGGAACCAGTTTCCTTTTCTCTTTAAACCTTTGAGATTGGAACCAGTTTCCATTCTATTTAAACCTTCAAGACTGGAACCAGATTCCAGTTCTCTTTAAACCTTAGAGATTGGAACCAGATTCCAGTTCTCTTTAAACCTGCGAGACTGGTACCAAATTCCAGTTCTCTCCTTTCAAGGTCAGTACCAAATTCTGACTCTCTTCCCGAGATTGATACCATATTTCAACTCTCTCCCTCCGAGGCTGGTTCCTAAATTCCAATTCTCTTCGTAATCCCGAGGTTGGAACCTAAGTTCCAATTCTCATTTCAAATTCAGATTTCCTTAAATTGATTTTAAATTAAACCTTAACCGAAATTGAAACTCAGAACAAATCGAAATCTAAACTCACACATTTTAAAAAAAAAACTCAGAATAGAAAATGAAATGAAATCTAAATCAAATTTCCCGCATCTTATGATCTGGAATTCACCTCCTTTTTATTTCCCCAGCGAGAGTTCAGGGATCTCCATTCTTGGAGATATACTCGATACTCCCCAGCAGAAATTTGTTTCAACTTTGTTCTAAGTGTGTCACTTAGACATCTGTGTTGGTTTTGTTGATCTCTTCGGTCAACGCCAATACGCGCGGTGTGCTTGGTTAGCACACCACACCTATTGGGGGTCCATTTGTTGACCTCATTTTTGATGAGGTCTTTTCTCTTCTCTCTCCTTAAGTACTTAGGATCTAGCCTTAGGATTTCCCTTTGACTATCTTAGAGGACTAGAAATGGAACCCGTCACTTAGAAATTCAAACACCTCTTAACTCCCTGCAAACCCCATAAGTTTGATTGTAAACCCCTAAGTCACTTGGAGGGTTAAGATCAAATGTGGAGGTTTAAAGGATGAGTTCCCCATAGGACTCTTTGGCCTTAGGACTACCCTGGGTGGCCTGGTCTGGTGAGGGTTGACCTGCACACATTACACTTGCACACACATTTTAAATCCCAAAAAAAAAACACTTTCACCCAAATTGACTTCCTGACTCATGTAGGTAATTCATATGGATGGACCTTAACCCCTAGTGGCCTAATTAACCCCTAGAGGGGATTCATTCCTAATCCTTCCTTAAGCCCTCTTAACCATATTCATGTCACACTCTAAACCAAGCCTAGCCACCTCACCATGGAAAGAGGCCTCACCACTCTCTCTTATCTGACCCAAATGATTCCTCCCAGCCCAAAGTCAAGTGTTGGGGAGGTGCACCTAGCCTAAACCATGCCTTGGACCAAAATGAGCCCAAAATTAGCCTCCCCCCTTTCCATTTAAATCAAACCTTAGACACTTGTCCAAAGCCAATTGACTACACCAAACCCCGTCCCGACTCCCCGAGTCGATGGTGACTCGACCTTGGCGAGCCAGCCCACTGTGCCGCCGGAAAACACCAAGGCCGAGGAGCTTGGAATGAGCCAAAAATTCAAATCTCACTAGCTGAGCTGCCCCACTCCAATTGGCCACGATAGATCTTCATCTCCTCCCCTAGGCAGCTGATCCCAGCCATCAATTGCCCCTGGGAAGCACTGGCCATGGCTATTTAAATAAGCCACCCCCTCTCGGCCAAAAGGTTGGCTGAAATCAACCTTCACAGAATTCCTCCAAAATCCTCACAGAGCTTCCCCTAGCCAAGAGCAATTCATCCCCACTGCTCTCCTGCCCTAAATCCCATGATTGAGCTCAATTTTGGAGCTCAATTCTCAGCCCAGAACAGGACATCCCTAGAACTTCCACCAAAATCAAATTAAACTCACCCACACCTGTACAGGACCAAGAGAAGGAGTTCCCCAGTGGAAGCCCCCTCACAAAGCCAGCCATTCTCTCTATTGACCAAGCTTTGAAATCGGGCTTGGTGGAAGTTGTACTTAGACAATTCGACAGAGCCAGAGGCTTCATCCCCAGGCTCCTCCAACTCCAGTGAACATGCCGAGCACATTCAGTTGAGGCCTCACCTCCTGAACAAAGGTATGGACACTCCTCCTCCCCGAGAGCTTCCAGCGATTCTCCATTTCATTTGACTTGATTTCAATGCATGTAAATTGTATGGATGTGTTAGTCTCTTCAAGAAGAATCCATAAAGAATAAGAACACAAAAATCCGTTGAGAAATGAGAGAGATCTTAGGATTTTAGTGTGGACAGTCACGGGTGCACACCAGTCGTAGACGATGACCAGGCGCCGTCCAATCGCGCGTGTATCGATTGAACAGTCCAGATTGCGCCGGATCGATGGATGGAACGAGACCGAGGGCCGCGTGGCATCCGAGTCAGATGGCGGCGTCGAATGGGAGTGCGCCGCGTAGGCTTTCAGATCCGCCGAGGTTGAGTCAGCGCTGTGCTGGATAAATATATAAATAGGTTATTTTCTTTTTATTTAAATACCCAGAAATTAAAAAATCCATATCTTTGTGTAGAAAAATCACAAAAATAAAATAAAAATACTCACTTGCTTAGTGAACAGAGGAGAGTAATGTGAAAAAAGAATTGATTTCATTTGATGAGTCTAATATTTTTAATTAATTATTTACTCATTTCAAAATTTTAATTCTCCATTTACATAGACAATTCACCATGGCATGAGACCATAAGGCTTTCGAAGCCTCTGATCTTGACAACATTCCCTGAATTTTTCAAGGTCAGAGGCTATCTCTATGGCAAGTAATGTATTTTTCAAGTATATGTCACTGTTTTTGGTATTTTAATTCCATTAATTAGCATATTGCTTAGAAAATTCTAGAAAAACTTGGGGAAGTTTCTTAGGACCAGAGGACCCTAGGATAATTATATTTTGAGTTAATTCATTAAGAATAACCTTAATTGGCCTATTTACTCAAAACTGAACTTTAATTAATTAGGGTTAACCACACATCAAAAGAACTTGAAAACAATTCTCCACTGATCTTTAGGATCAGAGGGACCTGACATAAGAATTTGGAATCAATTGAAAATGTTTAACCCCACTAAATGGATTAATTAGGTCACATGAGTAAAATTAAACTTTAAAAATTCATAACTCCAAAAATACATTTTAAAAATTCACAAAAATAGTTTTGGGGCTTCTCTGATGTTAGGGGAGTCTAAGAAAATTAAAATTAAAATTTTCTAAAAATCTTTATTTTTCACCATATTTTAATATTTTAATAATTAAAAATTAATAAAAATCACAAAAAAAAATCATAAAAATATCATATTTTGACTCCTAATCACTTAGAAACAAACCAAATATTTTTCACAAGTCTATTGGTTAATATATTGAATTTTAAATGCTTAAGACAATTTTTAATATTAAAAAATGGATTTTTCAACCTTTTCACTAAATTAATTTTAATAAATCAAAGAAAAATTAGAAAAATATAAAACTTATTTCTCTGAACTCCTTGAGGTCAGAGGGACTTAAGAAAAAAATAAAACTTAATTTTCAACCTTTATTTTATTTTATAATTAATTAACACTCCAAAATTCAAAATATTTATAATAAATAAAATATAATTCAAAAAATCACCAAACTTGGTTCAAGTCGTTCTCTAGTCAGTAGGAACATCCCATAATTTTCTTAAGGACAGAAACCTTACGTTGGTCATGTTGTTGAATTTTCATTAAAAACCCTTATTTTTCACAAAAAATAATTATATAAATTAAATTAAATTTAGAAAAATCACATTTTCTCCTCTAATGTCTTAATTGACATGTGAGTGAAGTGTCATAAAAATTTCAAGATCATTTGAGCTCAATTTAGTGAGTTATGAAATGAATAAGCCTAAAGGGGCATGAAGGTAATTAAAGAATCTTAACCCTAATTAACATTTAGGTTTAATTAAAAATGGGGGGGGGGGTAAAAATATCTGATCTTAAAATTTTCATTAGAAGATTGAAACCTAGAGAATTAAGGGGTAGAAATCCATTAATCATCTTGAAAATATTTAAAGTGAATTTTAATTAATTAAACAATTTGAATTTTGGAAGAATAAATTAAAATTTGGATTATTAAAATGGGGATATAATTTAGATAGACTATAATAACTTAAACTAAAATCCCTAAATGAATCACTTTAATAATACTTAACTTTTAGTTAAATTTAATGTGATAATTGAAATTAATAATTAAATAATTAAAAGGAAACTAAACCTTAATTAAATTAAAACTTAAAATATTAAATAACTTGATAATTAAATTGAATTAAAAAGAAAATTAATTTTAAAAATCACTTGAAAGAAAATTTAAAGCAAACTTGAAACATCAAAATCAAATTGAAAAAAAGGATAATTAAAAAATCAAACCAATTAAAAGTCAATCTAGAATATTGCAATTAAATTAAAATTAAATCATTAAAGTCTAAATTAAAAAAAAATTTACTCCTCTTTCAATTCAAATGGTTTAAGACATTTAAGAATAAAGCAACTTGAACACTATTCCAAACTTAAAATTATTAAGTAAATTAAATCATTTTAAATCACCAAATCCAATTTTAAATCATTAAATTCCTTAACAAACTGATTTGCCCCCTAAAGGTTTTCATTATTATAACTCTTAATTAAAGCATCAAGTGAAATGTCACTTCACTCATAGGATAAACAAACATCTTAATTCACTGAGCAAGAAACAAACTAAACTAAATTTTTCGATGATTAATTCACCTGTGGAACAAAACTCATTTGGACTCAAAAAATAATCTCAAAAATATTGAAAAGATGTTTAGGACTCATCCTAAACACTTCCTCAATATGATGGGATGTTTTAGAAGAACAATTGAATTTAATTGTTCTTTGATGATGAAAATCATCCTTAACAAAATACAAGAACCTAGATGTCATAGGAAATGACTAGCAATAGGATTAGGAGTTTGTTAGACAACCAGAATCTTCCCTTAGCTTTACCTATGTACTTGTTATAAATATTTAAATGCCTTAACATGTGTTTTAAGTGCAGCTTGGAATGACGAGAAGACCCTCCAGGTATGCTTTTATTTTATTGCAATTTACTTTATTGCAATTTATTTATATAAGCTGCACTTTACTCTTCTTGCATGTTAAACAAGATTGTTGCATGAAAAATGAAACTTTTAGGATAGCCACAAAATTGAAACCCAAAACTAAATTAAAAATCAACATAAGATAAAATTCACCGCCACAACATTCAAAAGATAAAACAACTCAAAATTTAATCGCAAACAAAACAACAGAACTACAATTGCAATTAAATTAAAACACCTCGTTGGATGATCGGGAATACCTCGGATGATGTAACCTACGTGTTGCTAACGGTATTTCCCACGGTCTAAATGAAAGTGTGGAACTCATTCAGTTGAGTTTAGCAAATTCATCTGTACTAAGTGAATCCGATAAAAATAACGGTGCCAGAATGATGGAACCGTGGGATCTTAACCGGTGTTGTTATAATGAGCTTTAAGATTCCCCTAATAAAACATTAAAGACATTTGAACTTTAAGACTCTTCTAAACTAAAACAATTTTCTCATCTCCTGATTTTCACCTTCTAAAACTAAACCTCCGCGACAACAAGGAGCTTGGAGCATAGTGGGCAGCACGACCATCGTCGTCAGCAAAACTGGAATCTACATCAGCAAAACCTTTCCTAGTTTTAAATAACCAAGCCATAGGATTTCGAGGTAGTTTGCTTAGTGCAACACAAATCCTCAGCTTTTCGTTAGGCATTTGCATAACCATATTATGCAAATTTAGCCCTAACCGGTCTTAGGACTCCGAGGTAGTCGTTTGGTATGACATAAACCCTCACATCTTCCAGGCTATTTGTATGATCATTTCATACAAATATAAAACCTAAATAAATAAAATCGGCAGGAAGAAACATTAAATAACATCTTCTCAAATTCAAGCCAAATAAATAGGATAGTTGGGAAGTCACCGAAGTTCACCTTGGATCTGTAACATCCCCTACTTCTTCGTTCCTTTGGGCTCCTAAAATAGCTGTTCCTATTTTGAGCCATTCGCTTTTTAATTTCCAATGTCCAATCGTGAAAACCTGGTCAGTGCCAATATGTGTGCCATACTTATCAAGTAATCCACACATACTGGAGGCCCATTTGTCGACCTCACTTTTATGAGGACCCCAAATTAACACACACTGACAAGATAGGTCTTGAGCCATCTACACTGGCTCAAGATCCCCTTACACCTCTTTAAAGACCTAATGATCAATATGATCATTAAATTCATCTTTGGATGGGGTCTATTAATGCTGAACCCTTTCAACTCGTCTAGCGTTCCCTAAAACCCTACAAATTGGATTGACCCATATACACCCTTTTTGGGCTCAAACCATGTTGACATCCTAAAATGTCAGATCAATGGTGACAAACCCTAATTTGATTAATTCTTGACCCAATGATCACCAAATGGACCATTGGCCAACCCTTGATCCAATGGTCACCATATGGACCATTTGGTCAACCATAAACCTAATTGGTCAAACCTGGTCAAAATGGTCAAATATGGACCCAATGACCATCACAAGGACCATTTTGTCAACCCTAAGACCCATTTGGTCAAACCTGGTCAGAATGGTCAAATATGGACCTAAGTGACCATCATAAGGACAATTTGGTTAACCCTAAGAGCATTTGGTCAAACATTGTTAAAATGGTCAAAAATATAACTAAATGATCACCACATGGACTATCAAGTCAACCCAAACACCAAACTAATCAAACATGACGTCTTGATCAACTCAAGACACCAAAATGGTCAAACATGACCATTTGGTCAGCTCAAACACTAAAATTACTCAAACATAACCATTTGATCAAATCAAGCTATCCAATGAGCCCATGACTAACTCAACCATGATATGGTCAAGTAAGTCACCCTAATGAAATTTTGACTTAGATTGTTCAACCATGGTCGAACATGGTCAACTTCACGATTTTTTATAAATATTTAGTCTTTTAATCAAATTATTAATTCTCTTAATTAATTAATTAAAGAAAGTTAAAATAATGATAATTAAACCTAGGATTTAAGTCTAAAATCATGGTTTAAGCCCATGTTAAGACAAACCCATGGCAACCCTAAACCCATGCTTTACACTTAAACCCTAAAACAAATTCATGGCCTATTGATATTAGGTCAAACACAACCCATTAATACCCACCATGAAATGAATGACCTACTTAGAATCCACAAGCCTACAATTTTTTACCTACGTAAAAGATTTTTATGAAGCCATTATGAAGGAAGGAGGAGGTGCCATTCCCTTACAAAAACATTGGTGACTTATTAGCTTAGGTGGAAGGGCGTTAAAAAGCTCATTTTGAAGTTACCATTCACCTCACTCCTCATGCAATGGAAAGGAGCCAAAGTATAGCCAAATCTTTGCCTGAGTGTTCATCATGGAAGACTTAGGGAAGTTCCAATACGGCTATCCTCAAGCTGAAATCTTATCCCTAGCCATCATGAACAGCCTCCATCTTCCCCCGATTGGATCCAAGCCCAGCCATGACCTTCCCATGGATATAAATAAGCTAACCCGAGAGCTCCCATGGCGAAGAGAAGAGAGCCTACACTACCTAAACCATGAAACACCCAAGAAAAAAAGTGTTGCCCAAACCCTAAGGAATTAATTCCCCATAGTTTTAGCTCCCGAAATCCATTGAGCTACTCCAATTTCTTGCCGTAAAAATAAGATAGATTTTTGGGTTGAAAAAAAAAACTCTTCCAAACATCAAATTAATCACTTCCACACCATCACTGAGTTACATGAAGAAGTTCCCAATCCAAATTGGCTCTTTCACTTCAAATTAAGCTAAGCAGGACCTTCGCGAGGTTTTGATGATTGTTCTTATCATACTTGATTGAGGCACCTCATCAAGACTAGGTATGGACCCTTAACCCTAATTATTGCTCTGGTTTGGACCTTTGTGAACAAGATCATTTCAAAACACTAATGTCACCGTATAGCTGTGATCATCTCTTTGAGGTGAAGGTTTAGAAACAAATTTCATTAAAATCCATTAAGATTTGATAGAGATCTTAGGGTTTAAATATGAATGGTTTATGGGTTGTCATAGCTTGGGGACGTTGGTTGGATGTCGTCCATTTCCATGTACTGGAAATGGACAGTTATGATGTAGCTGAACCATGGATTCGTCCTTATGAAATAGATGAAACTGCGGGTCACGTGGCTGCTTGCTTGTAAAGCCCCACCAATTAAATGGTGTCGCGTGTTGCTTCGATTAATCCTAGGATCCATTCAATGTTGTGTGAATAATTCTTTAAGTAAGGATTTAAACAAATACAGAAAATATCAAAAAACTTTAAAAATACATATTTTTGCATAGAAAAATCATGAAAATACGACAAAAATATCACTGGATTTAAAAAAATGAGGAGAATAACCTGAAATGAAATTTATAATTTATAAATTATATTTGATTTTTAATTATTTAATTACTCTTTGGATTAATTTAATTATTAAAAATTATTTAAAAATCTAGAAACATGAAATTTTCATAGATTGATCTTTTCGCCATTGGGGACACTCCATTTTTCCAAGGCAAAGAAAAATCTCTAAAACTTCATTTCTTAATTTTCATTAAAATTTATAATTATTTCTAAAAATAATTATAAAAAATCAAGAAAATTGAAAATTAAATCTGAAAATGGTTAGAAATTTAAAGATGATAAGTTTGAACCCCAAAATGACAATTTCTAACTTTTTGAAAGTTTAAAATGACATTTTAACCTTTTAGGGAAAAAATTGTAAAATTGGAAAATTACATTTTAAACTCTAAAACTTCGATTCTTTCTAAAAATGGAATAATAAGGATTAACTAAATCCTAAAATCTTGATTTAAATAACCTTACACCTAAGAAGAATTCCTAAGTTCTAGTTAGGTAAGGTTTAAATATGAATTAAACCTTTAAAAATCCTATTTAGATCTAATTAATCCTTGTTGACCTCATTTTTGATGAGGTCTTTTCTCTTCTCTCTCCGTAGTACTTAGGATCTAGCCTTAGGCTTTCCCTTTGACTATCTTAGAGGACTAGAAATGGAACCCACCACATAGAAATTTAAACACCTCTTAACTCCTTGCAAACCCCATAAGTTTGATTGTAAACCCCTAAGTCACTTGGAGGGTTAAGATCAAATGCGGAGGTTTAAAAGATGAGTTCCCTATGGACTCTTTAGCCTTAGGACTACCCTGGGTGGCCTGATCTGGTGAGGGTTGACCGGCACACATTACACTTTCACACACATTCCAAATCCTAAAACCATTCATACCCAATTTGACTTCTTGACTCATGTAGTTAATTCATATGGATGGTCCTCAACCCCTAAGCCCTCGGCAAGAGGTTAGGAACAACATAGTGAATACCTCAAATGAGTCCTCTCATGGCTCTTATGGGCTAGATATGGCTTCAAGGCTCAACCAAAGTGATTCCATTCTACTCACACCTGATCAATCTTCAATCCCTCAGAATTTCAATTTTTCACCCTCGGGGCCCTACACCCACAAAACCTACCAAATGCCCTTGAAACTACCCAAAATTTACAAAATCACCTAAATTACCCAAAATTCCTCAAAATCAATCCTAAACATTTTCCCCCACTCGAATTGATCATCGATAGCCAAATATACCAAAATTTCAAAAAAAATACCCCCCAATACCCTCCAAATACCCAAAATGCCCTTCTTAACAAAAAATTCCATAAATTCCAAAAATTCCCAGAAAATTCCAAAAAATCCCAAATATTCTCAATTTTGATTTGTTCAACTACACCTTAGGCTAATTTTGTCAATTTAACCCACTTTTACCAAAACTCCCAATTTGACCCATTCTTAACCCAAATGAACCCAATGTTAAACCAAATCAACCCAATTGACCTCAATGTTGATCCAATTCAATTCTAAACATCAATTTAATATCTCCAATATCAATCTAGACCAAATCCAGGTCCAATTTGATTGACATTTGGATCCAATTCCAATTTGAAGCTTAAGGCCCAATTTTGGCCCATGACCTAAACCTAGCCCAAACCAACCCAATTCAACTCCAATTAACCCCAAATCTTTTCATAAACCTTCCTAATATCTCCATAAATAAAACACTAACAAGATTTGCCCCAAATTTGAACCTAAACTCCACCCAAACCTAACCCAAAGTCAAAATCCCCATTTTTGGCCTAAACCCAAACCTAACCCAAATGGGCCCAAATCCCAAAATCAAAGCCCAACCAAAGTTGAAAACTCTTTGTGACACTCCCATAAACATTTATCAACATTAATTTTACATCAAATCCAACCTTAGCCCAACCTTAGCCCAAGTTAGCCCAATTTGACCCACTTTGGTCCCTTTATCAAAAAAGCCCAAATTAAATCCAATTCCACTTTAAATGACACCAAACCTTTTCTAAAATGTTCATGAAACATCCCTAAGCTAAACCCAACAATCTTTTGGCCCAATCCTTCACAAAATTTCCATCCACCAATTTGTTTTCAAACCTAAAGGCCCACTTTCTTAAACCATCCTAGAAGCCAATCCAAAATGATTTCAAAAAGCCTAAAATCCATTCCAAAGCCCACATGAGATTTCCTCTCATCATCCCTTTGATTTAAATCATTCCCTAAGTTTCAAACTCATCATCAATTATCCTAAATTAAGCCTCATGTCAACCTCCCCTAAAGTTATCAAAAATGCCAACATCCTTTCTCATGCAAATGAGCTAACTTTTTCCTAAGCCAAATGAAGCCATGAAGTCATCCTTAAGCCCCATGCAAGCCATGTGAGTGATGTTCATGTGACCATGCCATATTGGGCAAAAGGAGGAGCCTCTTTCTTGATTCCCTTAAAGTGATTAAGCACTCTCATGTTTCCCCTAAACCATGCTTATACTTAAATATGCTTAGATGGTGACTTTTCCCCACTAAGCTAGCTGACTCACCTGATCTCCCTCAGCCCAAACCAGAGCTTGGAGAGGTGAAACCAACCCATTTGCATGACTTCAACCATTTGGATCCAAAATCACCTCTCTCCCCATACCACTTAAAGCTAAACTCTTTACACATGTCCATGGCTAATTGACTGGACCATTGCCAACCCCTGACCCTTCTGATCAAGATGGTGACCTAACCCTGTCGGCCAGCCGCCTGGGTCACCGGAAAACGACATGGCCGAGAGCTCCATGTGAGCCAAAATTTTCAATTCTTCCTTGCTGAGTTCTCCCAGTCTAATTGAACACCATGACTGTTCTTGTCATGCATAGAGCAGCTGATCCCAAGCCTCAAACTCCCCTGGGAAGCTCTCCAGCCATGTCTATTTAAACCCACCACCCTCTCGACCAAACAAGGTGATGAACCAGACCTAAACAAAACTCTGCCAAAATTGCTCTAGGATCTTCTCCTCACCTAGAGCACTTGATCCCCATTGGATTCCAGCCCTAATTTCCTCCAGCTGAGCTCAATTTCTGAGTTCAAATTCAAGTCCAAAACTAGGACATTTCCAAAACCTCCACCAAATCCAAATTAAACTCACCCACACCTGCACAGGACTAAGAGAAGGAGTTCCCCAGTGAAAGCCCCCTCCAGGCCACCCAGTTGCTCCAGCCTCCAAGCTTTGAAATCGGCTGTGGACACTTTCATACCAAAACAATTCCCGAGAGCCAGAGACTTCATCTGGAGCTTCCTTGGGTGCAATCGAAGGTGACACAACTCTCTGATTGAAGCAACACTTCTCAGAGCAAAGGTATGGATCATTCCTTCCTCCCGAGCATCTTGTGATTCTCCATTTTGATTTACTTAATTTCCTAGCATGTAAACCGTATGGATGTGTTCGTTTCTTCAAGACGAATCCATAGAGCATAAGAACACGAAAATCCATTGAGAAATGAGAGATTTCATAGGGTTTTAGTGTGGACGGTCACGGGTTCACACCAGTCGTAGACGATGACCAGGCACCGTCCAATCGAGCATGTATCGAGTGGACGGTCCAGATTGCGCCAGACCAGAGAACGTTACATGAACCGCGGGCCCTTGGAGCGCTGAGTCAGATGGCGGCGACAAATGGGAATGCGACGCGTGGGCTTTCGGAGCTGCCGAGAATGAGTCGGCGCCGCGTGGATAAATAGGAAAATGTGGATTTTTTTTTATTTATTTAAATACCCAGAACTTAGAAAATCCATATCTTTGTGTAGGAAAATCATAAAAATAAACTAAAAATACTCTCTTGCTCAGTGAACAGAGGAGAATAATGTGGAAAGAAATCAAGTTATTTTGATGAGTATTTTATTTTTAATTAATTATTTACTCATTTCAGTATTTTGATTCTTCATTTGCATAGAAAATTCACCATGGCATGAGACCATAGGGCTTTTGAAGCCTCTGATCTTGGGAACATTCCTTGAATTTTTCAAGGTCAGAGGCTATCTCTATGAAAAGGTATGTATTTTTCAAGTTTATGTCACTGTTTTTGGTATTTTAATTCCAATAATTAGCATATTATCCAATAAATTCTAGGAAAATTTGGTGAAGTTTCTTGGGACCAGAGGACCCTAGTATAATTATGGTAGGCTTAATTCATTAAGAATAACCCTAATTGACCTAATTACTCAAAACATGATTTTAATTAATTAGGACTAACCACACATTAAAATAACTTGAAATTAGTTCTCCACTGAACTTTAGGATCAGAGGAACCTTGTGTAAAAATTTGAAGTCAATTGGAAATGTTTAGCCCCACTAAATGAATTAATTAAGTCACTTAACCAAAATTAAACTTTAAAAATTCATAACTCCAAAAATACAGTTCAAAAATTCACCAAATTGGTTTTGTGGGCTCTCTGGTATCAGAGGAGCCTATAAAAATTAAAATTAGAATTTTCTAAATTTTTTCATTTTTAATGATATTTTTTATGTTTAAATAATTAAAAAATAATAAAAATCATAAAAATATTAAAAATCATAAAAATGTCACTTTTGACTCCTAATCACTTAGGAACAAACCAAATATTTTTCCCAAGTCTCGAAGTAAAGATATTGAATTTTAAATGCTTAAAACAATTTTTAATATTAAAAAATGTATTTTCCAACCTTTTCACTAAATTAATTCCAATAAATTAAAGAAAAACCATAAAAATATATAATTTGTTTCTCTAAACTCCTTGAGGTTAGAGAGACTTAAGAAAAATATAAAATTCATTTTTCAAATTTAATTTTATTTTATAATTAATTAACACTCCAAAACTCAAAATAATTTTAATAAATAAAATATAGTTTAAAAAATCACCAAAATTGGTCCAAGTGGTCCTCTGGTCATTAGGAACATTCCATAATTTTATTAAGGACAGGAACCTTACCTTGGTCATGTTGTTGAATTTTCCTTGAAATCCCTTATTTTTCATTAAAAATAATCATATAAATAAATTAAATTCAGAAAAATCATATTTTATCCTCTAATATCTTAATTAACATATGTGTGAAGTGACATAAAAAATTCAAGTTCATTTGAATTCAATTTAGTGAGTTATGAAATAAATAAGCCTAAAAGGGCATAAAGGTATATAAAGAATTTAAACTCCTTAATTAAAATTTTAGGTTTAATTAAAATGGAGGGTAAAATATTTGATTTTATCTTTCTTGGATGATTGAAACTTTGGGAAATTAAAAGGGTAAGAACCCATTAATCACTTTTAATGAACCAAAATGAAACTTTAATTATTTAAACAATTTAAATTTTTGGAAGATTAATGAGAATTTGAATTATTAAAAATAAGGATATAATTTGACAGGATATTAATCTTTTAATAAAAAAAATATCTAAATAAATCACTTCAATAATATTTAACTCTTAATTAAGATTAAAATGATAATCTAAACTAAGTAAATTAAAAATTAAAAAAAATAAATAACCCCTAAATTAAAGAAAAGTTCAAAATATTAAATAATTTAATAATTAAATTAAATTAAATTAAATTAAATTAAGTAAAAATTAAATTAAAATTAAAATTAAATTAAATTAACATTTTAACAATTAAGTTAAGCTAAATTAAAAAAATATCTAAATTAAATTAAATTAAATCAAATTTAAATTAAATTAAGTTAACATCATTCAATAATAAAAGTAAAACGAATTTAAAATATTAAGATGACTTAAAGTATAAAGATTTAAACCAAAATATAATTTGAACACTATTCCAAACTTAAAATTATTGACCTCATAATTAAACTAAATCACTTTAAACCATTAACTCAAACTTCAAATTAAGAATGATTAAAATTCTCAACAAACCAACTTGCCCCTAAAGGCTTTAATTATTATAACTCTTAAATAGAGTATTAAGTGAGATGTCACTTCATTCATCGGGTAATCAAATGCCCAAGTTTACCGAGCAAGAGACAAAGCTTAACTAAACTTTTGGATGATTAATTCACCCGTGCAACTAAATTTACTTGGACTCAAATAATCTCGAAGTATTAAAAGATGTTTAGGACTCGTCCTAAGCACTTTCTCAATATGACGGGATGTTTTAGAAGAATAATTGAATTTAATTGTTCTTTGATGAAGAAAATCATCCATAAACAAAACACAAGAACCTAGACGTCATAGGAAATGACTAGTTATAGGATTATGATCTTGGTAGACAACCAGAACCTTTCCTTAGCTTTACCTAGGTACTGGTTGAAATATTTAAATGCCTTAACATGTGTTTTAAGTGCAGCTTGGAATGACGAGAAGACCCTCCAGGTACGCTTTTATTTTATTGCAATTTACTTACATGCACTTTACTTACTTTTTCTTGCATGTTAAACAAGATTGTTGCATGAAAACTAAAACCTTTAAGATAGCCACAAAATTGTAACCAAAACAAAATTAAAAGTCACCACAAGATAAAATTCACCGTCACAACATTCCAAAATATAAAACAACTCAAAATTTAATCACAAACAGAACAACAAAATTACAATTGCAACTAAATTAAAACGTCTCGTTGAATGATCAGGAATACCTCGGATGATGTAACCCATGTGTTCCTAACGGGATTTCCCACGGTTGAAATGAAAGTGTGGAACTCATTCAATTGAGTTTAGCAAATTCATCTGGACTAAGTGAATTCAATGAAAATAACTGCTGTTGGGATGACGGAACCGCGGGATCTTAATCGGTTCTGTTTAAACAACTTTAAGATTTGTTTTAATTAAAATATTAAAAATATTTGTACTTTAAGATTTCTAAACCAAAACACTTCTCTCATCTTCTGATTTTCACCTTCTAAAACTAAACCTCTGCAACAACAAGGAGCTCGGAGGATGGTGGGTAGCACGGCCATCGTCATCAGCAAAACTCGGATCTACTTCAACAAAACTTTCTTAGAATTAAATAACCAAGCCATAAGACTTCGAGGTAGTTTGCCTAGTGCAACATAAATCCTCAACTCTTCGTTAAGCATTTTCATGATCATGTCATGTAAATTAAGCCCTAACCGGTTTTAGGACTCCGAGGTAGTCGTTCGGTACGACATAAACCCTCATATCTTCGAGGATGTTTGCGTGATTATATCATACAAATATAAGTCCTAATTAATTAAAATTGGCAGGATTGAAACATTAAATAAACTCCCAAATTGAAGCCAAACAATAGGATAGTTTGGGAAGTCGCCAAGATTCTTCTTGGATCCTCAACTTCTCCTACTTCTCTTCCATCGGACTCTTGAAATAAATTGTTCCAAATTCGAGCTATTCCCTATTGAAATTTCCAAAATCCAATTCATTTGATACCTTAAACTTTGAAATTCTTGAGAGCAAAACCACTGATCATTATCAAGAGCTTTCTTAAGTGATTCCCGTCATTTAAGATGTAATTAACTATGTGGGCTTGCCCTTATAGGGAACTTTAAGAACCTGGTAATATAAACCCCGTTTAATTCATTTATATTAAGCAGGGGAACCTGTCGGCTTATAAAGTTGGTTCGCAGACCAAACGGATATCACAAATCTTCTAGTTTATTTAACCAAGCCTCATCATCAAGCTTTTGTCTATTCTTCGGGATAGATATACAGTTTGTGGTGCAGTGCTCATTTATAAACTATTTGGGATGTGAGATCAGTTTGGTTTCATATCTTAAAATTTTCAAACTTAAAATTATTTTCAAAATCAAATGCTACTTTCCAAATTATATATATATTTAAATTAAATTTAAAATTTACCGACAATCTCTGTTAGGCGACCCCCTTTTTTAAAGTACAACACAGCCTAAAAATATGCCAACAGCTTCCGGCGACTCCGCTGGGGACTAGTTTCTCTCTCCATTTTGATTAGATGGATTTGCTTTCATAAATCGATAGTGAGTCCATATCCCTCGTGGACCAAAACTATCATTCTTCCGTTGGCATACTACGTTCATTTCTATCTTGAACGGGTATAACCAACTTCTCTCGGATTTAGGAGCCACTGTTTAGACACCCCTAAATAGAGAGGTTCTGAAATCCTTTTACCTCTTTTCTGAGATGGGGTGGACCCCCAATAGGTGTTAGCTTAGGAGTGGTTCTTCGGGTTGAGAAGTTTTGCAAGAATTTCTCTTCCTTTTCAATTCTGAACCAGCTCCCTTTCTTTTCTATAAACCTCCATCCTTTAATCATTTCGTTCCTAACAAATAAATCTTCTAATAAACAACCCTTTTAATAAACAAACTCTTTTAAATCATAAATACATTAAGATAAACGAAAATGTGTTCGGACTCTTTCTTTTTCGTCCTAAGTTTTGCGACAAAAGGAAGCATAATTCGAGACTAATACTCGTAATCTACCCCGCGAAAATGACTCGCGCCAAAGTTAATTTTCTCCTTCACCAATGGAATGGACTTCACCGTCTATAAGGATGAGCCGCTCGACAATGGGATCATCCGTTTTGGACAAGGATTCGACAATACAGATATCAAGTTCGCTGACGTCACTCTCTTCGCATTAATGCACAAAGTGCCAGAAACTGAAGAGCCTGTAATTGAATTCAACTTGAAGTTGGCTCAAGAATTCCGTCCCCTGCAAAGGGTTCCAGCTGAAAGAAGTAGTGTTGTTCGTAGGAGGACTGTTGTCTCTACCCCCACCGGTCTAGTCATCTCTGCACCTACCCCGGTTTCTGCCAAATTAAAAGGGAAGGAAATCCAAGTCTGTGATGAGCCTGTCACCGTGGAGGGTACAGATTTTACTACAATACCATCTGTTTTTGAGATTGGGTCCGGCTCAAGAGTTGCACCCCTAACTCGGACTCAAAGGAGAAATAGAGCAGAAAGATCCCCAAGATCGAGAAAGCCAAAGCTTCTGAAGTTGCTTTTCTAGAAGAAATTCTTGAGGAAAGAGAAGAACTACCTGAGTATATACCTCTGTTAGAAGGGAGTAGGTTTCACCCCCTCTCTACTGCATTGGATGAAGAAGACATCCGAAGGATTGCCGCTACACTACCCCGACCTGCATACTATAGTAACTACAAAAGAAAAAGGGTTAAGATTACGCCATTCGCTTGGCTACAAGCCGTGATAGAAAAATTGGCAAAGAAAGAAAGATGCCCTGTGTCAGAAATTCTAAGAAGAATGGGACGAGTGCCAGCTAAATCCCGCCTCGGATCGCGAGTAGAGCCTCTCACTACCACAGAGAAACCAAGGAAGAAAATGAGAGCAAGTTCACTTGTTGTTGTATCAGGCCATCATATTAGGGAGGACACCACCTACCAGCATATAGGCGACTGACCTTCCAGTCCTAGGCCTTCTGCTGCAAGAAGGATGGTGTGGCGACCTATTATTTCCGAGCCGAGACCAACACAACGGCTTGAGAAGAAAAGTCTCGTCAAAGAGCCTGAATCAGAAGGAAGTGCTACGATAATAAAAGAAACTCCCGAAAAAGAAGTTCAACAACCATCGCACGACAACCGCGAGACCGTATGGAAGAGACCCCTAGAGGATGCTATAGGAAAGCTAAGGACAAATATCTGTCGGTTGGCAAAAGAAAGAGAAGAAAAGTTGGAAAACGAAGTTGACTCATCAGAGTTCATGGATGAAGAGTATGCCGAGATCAACATGGTTGAAACACGAGCATCGTCAGCTTCGCAGGGTGCTCCAATAGCTGTGGAAAGAGATGAACCGGAAGTGATGAGAGCACAGCTTCGGGAAAGAGATGACACAATTTCCCAGATGGCAAAGAGAATGGAAGAGAGATGGCTGCTGCTTTAGCCACTCTCCAGAGTCAGGTACAACCTCAGAAAGAAGCACCCCCAGAGATCATCCATATTGCAGATGGAGGAAAAGAGATCACATCCGTCAACGGGGATGAGCCACCAAAGAAGGATTCTGCACAGAGCATGATTTCCGAAAAGGACATTAAAAACATGGTAGAACAACAGGTGCAAGAAGCTTTAGCACAATCTAAGAATGGAGCATCTATTCAGACGGGTAGACCTTACCCCGAAGAGTTTGATGCAGTCCAATACCCGAAAGCCTTCGTACCACCTCTGTTTAAGACTTTTGATGGAACGGGAAACCCCGGCAAGCATGTCGCACATTTTCGTGCTAGTTGCCGAAATGCTTGGTGGGAGTGACGCTTACTCTTTCGTCGGCTGTCGCCAGCTTGTCGTGGATTGCCTTAGATCGGGTACGCGAATTGCCAAATGGTTCAGTTAAGACCTTTGCAGAGTTAGAAAACCTTTTTGTTAAGCGGTTTGCCGGGGCTCGGCAGCACATCACCATCGGTGATCTAGTGGTGGAACGCCAGAAACTGAACGAGACTTTAGTAGCTTACATACTTCGATGGAAAAATTTAAGCATGAAGTGTGAACCACAACTTCTGGAATAGCATGCAGTCGGAATCTTGCTTAAGAGTATTCATGGCCCGATGGCACTTCTCCTTAAAGGATTTACAATCAAGACTTTCGAGAAGTTGCTTAGCAAGACCGGGAGCTTGCAAGAAGAGGCAAAGCAGCTAAGTTTCGTGGACAAGAACGATAAGTAGAAGCCCGTGAAAACATTCAAAAAGAAGTCCGGAATCGTCGCGAAAGTCGATAAGGGCAAGTAGCCAGTGAAGTACAGCCAGAGCGGCCACAGCCTAGCTATCAACCACCGCAGCGTACTTACCAAAAACCTCAGCAGGGTTATCAACAACCTCGACCGAGCTATCAGTTGCCTCAGCATTATGAACAACCACCTCATCCACAGCATATCCTGAAAGATTTTCTGAGCAAGGAATATCCATTCAAAAATGAAGCAGTAGCGAAGATGTTCCGCAGTTTAATGAAGACACCAGATTTTCAGCTACCAGAGCCCAAAAGGCCGGAAGAAGTCAATAAGAAAGATCATCCAAACTATTGCCCTTACCACCGGATGCTCGGGCATAAGATAGAGGATTGCATCACTTTCAAGAGTTGGCTTGACAACAATCTACGGAAAGGGAACATAACGATCTCGAAGGAATACATGAAGGAACCTCAAAAGGGAGGTTCCGTCAATGTTATTTCAATGGATCCCATTGTTCCGATAGACCCTTACACAACCCAGGATGGATGGAGTACCATCTAGACAAAGTCTTCAGAGAAAATCTTAGATCACATCCAAACCGCTTCGGTGCGTGCTTCAACTCAAAATTTGAAACCTGTCGAGCCAGCACTATCGCTTGCAATTGAAGAACCGCCCCAAAAGGAAGAGAAGATCATAGAAGAGAAGAAAACTGAGGCTCCGAAGGGTAGACTAGGGGCTGCTTATCCTAGGATGGTTGTTTCCGATTCGGGGGAGAAATCCCTCGAACCTCTGACTCTGTATAATTATTTGCTCGCCCCGGCGGGATCTTATAATGATAAGAGTTTTGGCATTGGCTATGTTTTGACTGTTTCTAACGATTACGTAACTAATGAAAACCAACCTAATCTGGATCTCAACTCCGATATAAATAACGATTCTCAAATCATACTAAACATCGATGACCACGACGAAGAAGAAGACGTTCACAAGGATGGCTACGAGAGCTCAACAAGCAATGAGTCTATTTGAAAATTTCGAGGAGCTCCAATCGCGATATAATTGGAGTTATCAGATTCCGAAGCAACGCCAGAAGAGCCAGTCATTCCAATTCAAAAGAATACACCGGCAGATTTAGCGCCAAATTCAGAAGAAATAACTGAAGTAAATTTAAGAAGTGGAAAAGTTCTACCTCCGAGAATGGGTCCAAAGGATAAAGGAAAGCAGGTGGTTGCTCAGGAGGAGCCAACCCCAGCAGAAGAATTACCCATTCGGGAAGAAACTGAGGAACATGGTAATAAAGTGGTCTATAACGTGCTAGCCCATCTTAGGAAGCTACCAGCCAAACAAAGCATATACGACACTCTGATCCTGTCAAAGGAGATGAGAGAAGCTCTGATCAAGGCTCTACTTAATCCAGAGATTTGTTTAGCTCAAATGGCCGGTAATTCTTTCGATGAGGTTTGCTCGTTAAAAGAACAACAAGGTGTTACCTTCACGGACAATGACTTACTACTCAGAACGGTTGATCACAATCGACCGTTATACATTTCAGTCACTATTGGAAAGTTTACGCTCTCCAGGGTGTTGGTTGATCAGGGAGCATCAATCAACATAATGAGCCTTCGAACGTTAGCATATTTGGAAATTGATGCTCGCGACCTTGAAGCAGACAAGATGTTATTAAGAGGGTTCAATCAGAAAGGAGAAAGAGCCCTTGGATCGATAACACTATTAATGAAGACTGGTGATTTGGTGAAGACAACCGCAAAATTCCACATAATCGATTGTGAGACATCGTTCAACGCTCTACTGGGTTGGCCATGGATCCATGAAAACTGGATGGTACCGTCGTCTCTGCACTAGTGCATAAAGTATTACGATGGAGGAGAACAGTGTATCAATGGTGACTTGCAACCATTCTCCGTACATGAAATCGGAATTCATGAAGATGCAGCCTACTACGCGCCTCTGAAGAAAACAATCTTTTCCAGAAATGTCATACCAAATGAAGCAAAATAAGTGCAAAATGATAAAGAGCCTGAAATTCTAGTCCAACAGTTACTCACCACTCCCTTACGGCGAGATGGTGAAGGTTTCTCCAGAACTCGCACCCGAGGTCGAGGTCGGGGACGAGGACATAGAAGAGACGTTGGAACAGTTAGACAAAAGAAACCAGTCATCAACGTTGATTAGGAGACCAGTTCTGAAGGAGAAGAAATCAAGAAAGAAGCAGCAATAGTAAATCCAAAGAAACCTCAGTTCAAGATCTCTCTTGAAGATGAAAAGAATGAAGAATATAAATCAATGTACGAGAAGATAAACCACTATGTACATACTATGACACTGACCCCAATCCATTCTAACGAGATCGAGGGTATGGTGGTCAAGGAAGTACGTGTTGGTACTAAACCGATCAAATTCTATCGTGGTGCTTCTTCTTCCAATACTGAAAATGATGTACAATTTGAAGATGTTACTTCTTCCAAATTAATGGAACTGCCTTTTGAGTGGTACTCTCCCTGTGTTCAAAATTTAATTCAACTTGGTGTCTTACCTCGACGATGGACAAAAGGTCAATCACAACATTTTGAAAAATTATGGAATAATGCCAGTCGGCCTCCCAATTCAAAACATGGTCTTGGATTCGGCACAATAGGATTAGTCGACGATACGGTATTTTGCTTGGTTGTCACTTGCGAGCCAAATGAAGACTGCTTGGAAGCTTCAGAAGATATCGAAGATCTACCAATCGGAGATGCTCCGCCAGAATTCGAAGAAGAAATTAAATCTACAATAGACGAGTTAATGGAAGTTAACTTCGGTACTAGCGAAGAGCCTAGGCCGACCTTTGTTAGCTCCTTAACTCAATAAAGAAGACTCCGAAGAGATGATCAAGCTATTGATGGAATTCAAGGACTGTTTTGCTTGGAGTTATGATGAAATGCCAGGATTAGCTCCAGAAGT
This sequence comes from Papilionanthe hookeriana x Papilionanthe teres, assembly GCA_022702705.1. Lineage (NCBI taxonomy): Eukaryota > Viridiplantae > Streptophyta > Magnoliopsida > Asparagales > Orchidaceae > Papilionanthe > Papilionanthe hookeriana x Papilionanthe teres. The sequence continues at coordinate 64,788,330 of CM040436.1, forward strand.
CGCAGTTCACAAATTAAGAGTGGATCCCACAGCCGTTCCAGTTAGACAAGCTCCAAGAAGAATGCATCTAGAGATTGAACAACAAGTTATAGCTGAAGTTAAGAAGCTAATAGACGCTAAATTTGTCCGTGAAGAACAATATCCAACTTGGTTAGCCAATGTGGTACCAGTCAGAAAGAAGAATGCTCAGATTAGAATCTGTGTGGATTTCAGAGATTTAAATAAAGCATGTCCAAAGGACGAATTCCCTCTACAAATTCCAGAATTGATGATTGACATTGCTTCAACAAATGAAATCTTTTCTTTCATGGATGGATCTTCGGGATACAACTAGATAAACATGGCACCAGAAGATGAAAAGCTTACAGCCTTCAGAAAGCCGATCGGGGTATAATGCTACATGGTGATGCCGTTTGGATTAAAGAACGCAGGAGCAACTTATCAAAGAGCAATGACAAGAATTTTTGATGATATCATTCACAACCAAGTCGAGTGCAACGTAGAGGATGTGGTCATCAAAAGAAAACTAAAAGAGGATCACTTTTATGATTTGAGAATTGTTTTCGAGCGATTAAGACGATATGACCTTAAGATGAATCCCTTGAAATGCGCCTTTGGCGTCACCTATGGGAAATTCTTAGGATTTGTTGTTCGACATCGTGGAATTGAAATCAATCCGGAGAAGATTAAATCTATCTTAGAAATGCCACCTCCTAAAACCTTGAAACAACTACGGTCTTTTCAAGGAAAATCGGCATATCTTCGATGCTTTATCTCGAACTTGTCAGAAAGGTGTCAGCCTTTTTCTGCTTTGGTTAAGAAGGATGCCAAGTTTACTTGGGACTCCAAATGTCAACAGGCCTTCGAGGACATTAAGCAATATTTAATGACACCTCCTTTCTTAGCAACCCCAGTCTCGGGTAGACCGTTGATACTTTATACCGCAGCTTTAGACGACTCTCTCGGAGCCCTATTAGCCTAGGTCAATGATGAGGGAAAAGAAAACGCGCTCTATTACCTAAGCCGTCGTCTAATTCCGATGGAAGTAAAGTATAATCCTATTGAGAAGCACTGCTTGGCCTTGATCTTCGCCGTACAGAAGCTCAGGCACTACATGCTTTCTCATAAGGTCAACCTTATTTCGAAGTTTAATCCGTTGTAATATTTGATGACCCGATTGAAGCTTTCCGGTAGACTTGCCAGGTGGTCAATGATACTATTGCAATTCGATATAACTTCCGTTCCTCTTTGTGCCGTAAAGGGGCAAGTCCTAGCAAGACTTCCTTGCAGCACACCCTTTACCGGCAGAATCGCCTCTCAACGATGATTTGCCAGACGAGTAGATAATGAGCCTAGAAGACCCCGATGATCAGCGTTGGGAACTGTACTTCGATGGAGCATCCTCAACACAGAGAGATAAAGAATTGCAAACGATAGTGCCCGGTAAGGCAGGAATCAGACTAATCTTTAAAACACCGGAGCAGGGAATGTTAAGATACTCCTACCACTTAACCGTAACCGTGTACAAACAACGAGGCGTAATACGAAGCCCTTATAACCGGATTGGAATTAACCATTCAGATGGGGATAATGGATATTAACATCTATGGAGATTCTCAGTTGATCATTCAACAGGTCGCCGGGCAATACAGAATTCTAAAGCCAAGACTCGAGCAGTACTTTTAGTACGCCATGAAACTATTGGAACAGATTCCAAATGTAACAATCTATAAGATTCCTAGAAAAGAAAATGCTCTCGCCGATGCGTTAGCCCGCCTTGCAAAGGAATTTGCTTCGTCGTAGGATGAGTCGACTGAAGTGTCGATCCGAGAATGTCAAGTTCTCTCACGACTCAACATGGATATAACACACAAATCGACAGAAAAGTGCGAAGAAACAATCGCGAAGCAAGTGACGTAAAATACGTAAGATCGAGCTGCACCACCGATGATACTACTTACAAACAGGAAACCTACCGGACAATAGGTCATTAGCCCATCAAATCAAGAAAAGAACTTTGTCTTACGCATTAATAAACAACACGTTATACAGAAGGTCTTTTGATTAGATGTGGCTAAGATGCCTGAGCGGGTCTGAGGCTCGTGAGATCGTTAAAGAAGTACACTCTGGACTTTGTGGTGCTCATCAGTCTGGTCTAAAAATGAAAATGAAGATTAAAAGACTAGGGTACTACTGGCCCTCGATGATGACCGATTGCATGAAGATTGCCAAAAGTTGTCACCAGTGCCAATTGCATGGAGTGGTTCTACATCAACCTCCAAATGTGCTACATCCGACAATCGAGTCGTGGCCATTTGAGTGTTGGGGCACAGATATCGTGGGTCTGATAGAGCCGCCTTCTTCAAGAGGACATCATTTCATTCTTGCAGCTACAAATTACTTTTCTAAATGGGCAGAAGCAGTACCGCTCAGAGAAGTAAAGGCACATCATGTGTTGCATTTCTTCAAGAATCAAGTTGTCTACCGCTTTGGGGTACTGCGCAGAATCATTTCAGATAATGGGTTCGCGTTCAAGAGTACGAAGATCAACAATTTTGTCAGAAGACATGGGATCGACTGGTGCTATTCAACAATCTACTACCCAAGAGCTAACGGCTTGGCCGAGGCTTTTAATAAAACTTTAGTCCAAATCCTAAAGAAAACTTTGGACGACAACAAGAGAAATTGGCACGAGAAGTTGTTAGAAGCCTTATGGGCCTACAGGACGACTTTCAGAACACCCACCCAGTCTACGCCTTACGCCTTAGTGTATGGGTCCGAGGCCGTTCTACCCTTAGAGGTTTAGCTTCCTTTTCTCAAAATTGCAGTTGCAAACAAAATTACTATAGAAAATAATGCCAAACTATGACTAGAAGAGTTGGAAAGCTTGGAAGGGAAACGACTTTCAGCGCAACAGAATTTGGAACTGTATCAAGCCAGGATGATTCAGGCCCCTGATAAATTAGTCCACCCAAGGACATTCAAAGTCGGTGACTTGGTTTTAGTTCTCAGAAGACCTATTCTTACACATCGCAAGATAGGTGGTAAATTGAACCAACATGGGAAGGGCCATTCGTGGTCGAGACAACCTCACTCGAGAGGTTCATACCAACTTGTAAATTCCCGTGGAGAGCGACCTATGCTTCCAATTAATGGACGATATCTAAAGAATTATTACTCGACCTGATGTTTCGAAGGATGAATCCTCATTCCTATAAGCACGGGCACAGTAATTACTTATGACTGGGTTCGAACCCAAAAATCGTTAAAGAAAAAATGTTAAATAAAAGAAAACATGTGAAATCCTAATAATAATGTTTTTATCCTTCCTTTCAAATCGAGTCTCACTCTTGATCTCTCTTGATCTTTTCCTACTCCTATTTAAATTTAAAATAAATGAATAAAAGCTCTTTATTAATAAAATTACTTTTCTACTGTTCTTGTTCTTAGTACAGCTCCTGATCCTTTCCTTATTTTTCGTAGGGAAATGTCGAACGGGCAGTTGGTTCTGAACTTTAAGAATGGCGTAAGTCTAACACTTGATGAAAAGAGGGTGAGGGATGGAGCCGTGATCAAGATTGACTCTGACTTCACACCAGCCGGGCTACAGTATGAAGAAAATGATTGGATCCCGATTGATCGGGAAGAGTTCCATAGTCAGACAGTTATGAAATTGGGTGGCTCAAATCAACCATCTACCAGCAAAAAGTGGAAAATATGCACCGCTCATGCAACAGGAGAAGATAAGAAAGTTAAGTCCGTTGTTGCTACAGCATAGGGCAAGCTTGTCAGTGTCGTGCCTACAGAAATCCAAGGGGTAAGGAGAGCTACTCTCACCGCCACTCGCCGAAGGAACAAGAATCGCCGCATTCGCAAGATGTTAACCAAGTTAGCAGCAGATCAACATGAAGAGACAGTTGCTACCATCAATACAAATACTCTGAAGAAATTGGTTCGTCAGGAACCGGAAAGGAGGAAATCAACTCCAAGGAAAGTAGAGCAGATAAAGGAAATCCTGAGAGGAGCAGAAATAGAATCAGCGCCTCGACGCCAGATAAATGTTCCAGTTTTAAAGAGTTTTGTTGCGAAAGCAACCCTGAGGATGTCCCGACAGAGACTACCCCCGAGGAGCCAGGACATGCAGGATAGCGTGCCGGGGTGGAACCATACATTCCCCAGTATGTTATTAGACCTCGCCAGTTGCAGATAATTCCAGAATATGAGTTAGAAAGAATGCAGAATGTCAAAAAGAGAACTTTTGAATACTTTGAGAGAATCGGAGGCAAGAGGATCAATATCTTAGAAGGCCTCGAGCCGCATACGTATTTGTTCTCGTACTACGAGCAACAACAAATTGTAGATCGCATACTTGAACTCCAGAAAATGGGTCGAGCTCGCCGCCTAAGGGAAAAGACTTATTCAGAACCCCAAAGGTGGATGCCAGGGAAAGGAAGAGCTACAATCCAGTGCGGATGTTGCTACAACTTCGCGGTAGACAGAAAAGGAAATCCACCAGGAATACTCCGTCGCAGTGAGGTGGATCTGATGCCAAACATTATTAAAAGAATGGTAAAGAGGATGATAACATGGAAGGTATTGCCCGCAGATTGCATACCCAACAGCTGCATCATTAACATCTACAAGGAGGGCGACTGCATACCTCCACACATAGACCATCATGATTTCGTTAGACCTTTCTACACAGTGTCTTTTGTCAACCAGTGCAATATCATGTTCGGATCTGACCTCCGGATAGTAGGCCCCGGAGAATTCCGAGGGCTAGTCGAGATACCACTACCGGTAGGTTCCTTCATGGTGTTAAAAGGGAATGGAGCGGACATCGCAAAGCATTGCATTCCGGGAGTGCCTATTGAGCGGATCTCTGTTACTTTCAGGAGAATGGATGACAGAAAGATTCCTTTTCACTTCCGAACTGTACCCGTAGTTAGAGAGCCTCCGGCCTTACGAGCTGTGAGTTACATGGGAGATAGCACACCTCCAATGCAAATTTGTACGGCATTCCTGCAAAGGGTGGCTTGGAAGGTGATGTTATTGTCCATGTATCTCACTATTCAGACATGCATTTTCGCAGATGCTTTTAGAAACAATTTGCAAGAATTTTACACAATCCGTTTCAGTGTTGTGTGGATAATTCTTTAAGTAAGGATTTAAATAAATACAGAAAATATCAAAAAACTTTAAAAATACATATCTTTGCATAGAAAAATCATGAAAATACGACAAAAATATCACTGGATTTAAAAAAATGAGGAGAATAATCTGAAATGAAATTTAAAATTTATAAATTCTATTTGATTTTTAATTATTTAATTACTCTTTGGATTAATTTAATTATTAAAAATTATTTAAAAATCTAGAAACAAGAAATTTTCATAGATTGATCTTTTCGCCATTGGGGACACTTTGTTTTTCCAAGGCAAAGAAAAATCTCTAAAACTACATTTCTTAATTTTCATTAAAATTTATAATTATTTCTAAAAAAAATTATAAAAAATCAGGAAAATTGAAAATTAAATCTGAAAATGGTTAGAAATTTAAAGATGATAAGTTTGAACCCCAAATGACAATTTCTAACTTTTTGAAAGTTTAAAATGACATTTTAACCTTTTAGGGAAAAAATTGTAAAATTGGAAAATTACATTTTAAACTCTAAAATTTCGATTCTTTGTAAAAAAGGAATAATAAGGATTAACTAAATCCTAAAATCTTGGTTTAAATAACCTTACACCTAAGAAGAATTCCTAAGTTCTAATTAGGTAAGGTTTAAATATGAATTAAACCTTTAAAAATCCTAATTAGATCTAATTAATCCTTGTTGACCTCATTTTTGATGAGGTCTTTTCTCTTCTCTCTCCTCAGTACTTAGCATCTAGCCTTAGGCTTTCCCTTTGACTATCTCAGAGGACTAGAAATGGAACCCACCACTTAGAAATTTAAACACCTCATAACTCCCTGCAAACCCTATAAGTTTGATTGTAAACCCCTAAGTCACTTGGAGGGTTAAGATCAAATGTGGAGGCTTAAAAGATGAGTTCCCTATAGGACTCTTTGGCCTTAGGACTACCCCCGGTGGCCCTGGTCCGGTGAGGGCCGACTCCGCACACATTACACTTTCACACACATTCCAAATCCTAAAACCATTCATACCTAGCTTGACTTCCTACTCATGTAGGTAATTCATATGGATGGTCCCCAACCCCTAAGCCCTTGGCTAAGAGGGTTAGGAACAACATAGTGAATACCTCAAATGAGTCCTCTCATGGCTCTTATGGGCTTGATATGGCTTCATGGCTCAACCAAAGTGATTCCATTCTACTCACACCTGATCAATCTTCATTCCCTCAAAATTTCAATTTTTGACCCCCGGGGCCCTACACCCACTAAACCTACCAAATGCCCTTGAAACTACCCAAAATTTGCAAAATCACCTAAATTACCCAAAATTTCTCAAAATCAATCCTAAACATTTCCCCCACTCAAATTGATCATCCATAGCCAAATATACCAAAATTTCCAAAAATACCCCCCAATACCCTCCAAATACCCAAAATGCCCTTCTTAACCAAAAATTCCATAAATTCTAAAAATTCCCAGAAAATTCCAGAAAATCCCAAATATTCTCCATTCCATTTTGTTCAACTACATCATAGGCCAATTTTGTCAATTTAACCCACTTTTACCAAAACCCCCAATTTGACCCATTCTTAACCCAAATGAACCCAATGTTAAACCAAATCAACCCAATTGACCTCAATATTGATCCAATTCAATTCTAAACTTCAATTTAATATCCCTAATATCAATGTAGACCAAATTCAAGCCTAATTTTATTGACATTTGGATCCAATTCCAATTTGAAGCTTAAGACCCAATTTTGGCCCATGACCTAAACCTAGCCCAAACCAACCCAATTCAACTCCAATTAACCCCAAATCTTTTCCTAAACCTTCCTAATATCTCCATAAACAAAACACTAACAAGATTTGCCCCAAATTTGAACCTAAACTCCACCCAAACCTAACCCAAAGTCAAAATCCCCATTTTTGGCCTAACCCCAAACCTAACCCAAATGGGCCCAAATCCCAAAATCAAAGCCCAACCAAAGTTGAAAACTCTTTGTGACACTCCCATAAACATTTCTGAACATTAATTTTACATCAAATCCAACCTTAGCCCAACCTTAGCCCAAGTTAGCCCAATTTAACCCACTTTGGCCCCTTTATCAAAAAAGCCCAAATTAAATCCAATGCCACTTTAAATGACACCAAACCTTTTCTAAAATGTTCATGACACATCCCTAAGCTAAACCCAACATTTTTTTGGCCCAATCCTTCACAAAATTTCCATCCATCAATTTGTTTTCAAACCTAAAGGCCCACTTTCTTAAACCATCCTAAAGGCCCATCCAAAATGATTTCAAAAAGCCCAAAATCTATTCCAAAGCCCACATGAGATTTCCTCTCATCATCCCTTTGATTTAAATCATTCCCTAAGTTTCAAACTCATCATCAAATTATCCTAAATTAAGCCTCATGCCAACCTCCCCTAAAGTTATAAAAAATGCCAACATCCTTTCCCATGCAAATGAGCTAACTTTTTCTCTAAGCCAAATGAGGCCATGAAGCCATCCTTAAGCCCCATGCAAGCCATGTGAGTGATGTTCATGTGATCATGCCATATTGGGCAAAAGGAGGAGCCTCTTTCTTGATTCCCTTAAAGTGATTAAGCACTCCCATGTTTCCCCTAAACCATGCCTAAACTTAAATATGCGTAGATGGTGACTTTTCCCCACTAAGCTAGCTTACTCACTCGATCTCCTCACCCAAACCGCAGCTTCGGAGAGGTGAACCCAACCCATTTGCATGACTTGACCCATTTGGATCCAAAATCACCCCTCTCCCCATACCACTTAAAGCTAAACTCTTTACACATGTCCATGGCTAATTGACTGCACCATTGCCAACCCCTGACCCTTCTGATCAAGATGGTGACCTAACCCTACCGGCCAGCCGCCTGGGTCACAGGAAAATGCCATGGCCGAGAGCTCCATGTGAGCCAAATTTTTCAATTCTTCCTTGCTGAGTTGTCCCAATCCAATTGAACACCATGGTTGTTCTTCTCTTGCATAGAGTAGCTGATCCCAAGCCTTAAACCCCCCTGGGAAGCCCTCTAACCATGTCTATTTAAACCCACCACCCTCCAGACCTAAACAAACTCTTCCAAAATTGCTCCAGGACCTTCTCCTCACCTAGTGCACTTGATCCCCATTGGATTCTAGCCCCAATTTCCCCCAGCTGAGCTCAATTTCTGAGTTCAAATTCAAGCCCAAAACCAGAACATTTCCAAAACCTCCACCAAATCCAAATTAAACTCACCCACACCTACACAGGACCAAGAGAAGGAGTTTCCCAGTGAAAGCCCCCTCTCCAGGCCACCTAGTTGCTCCAGTTTCCAAGCTTTAAAATCGGCTGTGGACACATTCATACCTAGACAATTCCCTAGAGCCACAGACTTCATTTGGAGCTTCCTTGGGTGCAATCAAAGGTGACACAACTCTCTGATTGAAGCTACACTTCTCAGAGCAAAGGTATGGATAATTCCTTTCTCCCGAGCTTCCAGTGATTCTCCATTTTGATTTACTTAATTTCATAGCATGTAAACCATATGGATGTGTTCGTCTCTTCAAGATGAATCCATAGAGCATAACAACACGAAAATCCGTTGAGAAATGAGAGAGTTCTTAGTGGTTTTAGTGTGGACGGTCACGGTGCACACCGGCCGTAGACAATGACCGCACGCCGTCCGATCGAGCATGTATCGAGTGGACGGTCCGCATTGCGCCGGACCAGAGAACGTTACATGAACCGCGGGCCCCTGGAGCGCTGAGTCAGATGGCGGCATCGAATGGGAGCGCGACGCTTGGGCTTTTGGAGCTGCCGAGGATGAGTCGGCGCCGCGTGGATAAGTAGGAAAATATGGATTTTTTTTATTTATTTAAATACCCAGAACTTAGAAAATCCATATCTTTGTGTAGGAAAATCATAAAAATAAACTAAAAATACTCTCTTGCTCAGTGAACAGAGGAGAATAATGTGGAAAAGAAATCAAGTTATTTTGATGAGTATTTTTTTAATTAATTATTTACTCATTTCAGTATTTTGATTCTTCATTTGCATAGACAATTCACCATGGCATGAGACCATAGGGCTTTTGAAGCCTCTGATCTTGGGAACATTCCTTGAATTTTTCAAGGTGAAAGGCTATCTATATGGAAAATTATGTATTTTTCAAGTTTATGTCACTGTTTTTGGTATTTTAATTCCAATAATTAGCTTATTGTCCAATAAATTCTAGAAAAATTTAGTGAAGTTTCTTGGGACCAGAGGATCCTATGATAATTATGGTTAGGCTTAATTCATTAAGAATAACTCTAATTGACGTAATTACTCAAAACTTAATTTTAATTAATTAGGGCTAACCACACATTAAAATAACTTGAAATTAATTCTCCGCTGAACTTTAGGATCAGAGGAACCTTGCATAAAAATTTGAAGTCAATTGGAAATGTTTAACCCCACTAAATGAATTAATTAAGTCACATAACCAAAATTAAACTTTAAAAATTCATAACTCCAAAAATACCTTTCAAAAATTCACCAAATTGGTTTTGTGGGCTCTCTGGTATCAGAGGAGCCTATAAATATTAAAATTGGAATTTTCTAAAATTTTTCATTTTTAATGATATTTTTGATGTTTAAATAATTAAAAAATAATAAAAATCATAAAAATATTAAAAATCATAAAAATGTCACATTTTGACTCCTAAACACTTAGGAACAAACCAAAAAATTCTCCCTCAAAGTAAATATATTGAATTTTAAATGCTTAAAACAATTTTTAATATTAAAAAATGTATTTTCTAACCTTTTCACTAAATTAATTCCAATAAATCAAAGAAAAATCATAAAAATATAAAATTTGTTTCTCTGAACTCCTTGAGGTCAGAGAGACTTAAGAAAAATATAAAATTCAATTTTCAACTTTAAGTTTATTTTATAATTAATTAACACTCCAAAATTCAAAATAATTATAATAAAAAAAATTAATTTAAAAAATCACCAAAATTGGTCCAAGTGGTCCTCTCGTCATTAGGAATATCCCATAATTTTCTTAAGGACAAGAACCTTACATTGGTCATGTTGTTGAATTTTCCTTGAAATCCCTTATTTTTCATTAAAAATAATCATATAAATAAATTAAATTCAGATAAATCACATTTTCTCCTCTAATGTCTTAATTGACATATGAGTGAAGTGACATAAAAATTTCAAGTTCATTTGAACTCAATTTAATGAGTTATAAAATAAATAAGCCTAAAATGGCATAAAGGTAATTAAAGAATTTAAACTCCTTAATTAAAATTTTAGGTTTAATTAAAATGGAGGGTAAAATATTTGATTTTATCTTTCTTGGATAATTGAAACTTTGGGAAATTAAAAGGGTAAGAATCCATTAATCACTTTTAATGAACCAAAATGAAACTTTAATTATTTAAACAATTTAAATTTTTGGAAGATTAATGAAAATTTGAATTATTAAAAATAAGGATATAATTTGAGAGGATATAAATCTTTTAATAAAAAATCCCTAAATAAATCACTTCAATAATATTTAACTCTTAATTAAGATTAAAATGATAATCCAAACTAAGTAAATTAAAAAATTAAAAAAAATAAATAACCCTTAAATTAAAGAAAAGTTCAAAATATTAAATAATTTAATAATTAAATTAAATTAAATTAATTTAAATTAAATTAAGTAAAAATTAAATTAAAATTAAAATTAAATTAAATTAACATTTTAACAATTAAGTTAATCTAAATTAAAAAAATATCTAAATTAAATTAAATTAAATCAAATTTAAAATAAATTAAGTTAACATCATTCAATAATAAAAGTAAAACGAATTTAAAATATTAAGATCACTTAAAGTATAAAGATTTAAACCAAAATACAATTTGAACACTATTCCAAACTTAAAATTATTAACCTCATAATTAAACTAAATCACTTTAAACCATTAACTCAAACTTCAAATTAAGAATGATTAAAATTCTCAACAAACCAACTCGCTCCTAAAGGCTTTAATTATTATAACTCTTAAATAGAGTATTAAGTGATATGTCACTTCATTCATCGTGTAATCAAATGCCCAAGTTCACCGAGCAAGAGACAAATCTTAACTAAACTCCCTGATGATTAATTCACCTGTGCAACTAAATTTACTTGGACTCAAATAATCTCGGAAGTATTGAAAAGATGTTTAGGACTCGTCCTAAGCACTTTCTCAATATGACGGGATGTTTTAGAAGAACAATTGAATTTAATTGTTCTTTGATGAAGAAAATCATCCATAAACAAAACACAAGAACCTAGACGTTATAGGAAATGACTAGTTATAGGATTATGATCTTGGTAGACAACCAGAACCTTTCCTTAGCTTTACCTAGGTACTTATTGAAATATTTAAATGTCTTAACATGTGTTTTAAGTGCAGCTTGGAATGACGAGAAGACCCTCCAGGTACGCTTTTATTTTATTGCAATTTACTTTATTACAATTTACTTACATGCACTGTGCTTTACTTTTTCTTGCATGTTAAACAAGATTGTTGCATGAAAACTAAAACCTTTAGGATAGCCACAAGATAAAATTCACCACCACAACATTCCAAAATATAAAACAACTCAAAAATTAATCACAAACAGAACAACAAAATTACAATTGCAACTAAATTAAAACGTCTCGTTCAATGATCGGGAATACCTCAGATGATGTAACCCACGTGTTGCTAACGGGATTTCCCACGGTCTAAATGAAAGTGTGGAACTCATTCAGATGAGTTTAGCAAATTCATCTGGACTAAGTGAAATTGATGAAAATAACGGTGCCGGGATGACGGAACCGTGAGAACTTAATCGGTTTTGTTTAAACAACTTTAAGATTTGTTTTAATTAAAATACTAAAAATATTTAGACTTTAAGATTTCTAAACCAAAACACTTCTCTCATCACCTGATTTTCACCTTCTAAAACTAAACCTCTGCAACAACAAGGAGCTCGGAGGATGGTGGGCAGCACGACCATCGTCATCAAGAAAACTCGGATCTACTTCAAAGAAACTTTCTTAGAATTAAATAACCAAGCCATAGGACTTCGAGGTAGTTTGCCTAGTGCAACATAAATCCTCATCTATTCGTCAGGCATTTGCATGATCATGTCATGTAAATTAAGCCCTAACCGGTCTTAGGACTCCGAGGTAGTCATTCGCTATGACATAAACCCGCATATCTTCGAGGCTGTTTGTGTGATTATATCATACAAATATAAGTTCTAATTAATTTAAATTAGCAGGATTGAAACATTAAATAAACTCCCAAATTGAAGACAAACAATAGGATAGTTTGGGAAGTTGCCAAGATTCTTCTTGGATCCTCAACTTCTCCTACTTCTCTTCCATCGGACTCTTGAAATAAATTGTTCCAAATTCGAGCTATTCCCTATTGAAATTTCCAAAATCCAATTCATTTGATACCTTAAACTCTGAAATTCTTGAGAGCAAAACCACTGATCATTATCGAGAGTTTTCTTAAGTGATTCCCGTCATTTAAGATGTAATTAACTATAGAGGCTTGCCCTTATAGGGAACTTTAAAAACTCAGGTAATATAAACCCTATTTAATTCATTTATATTAAGCAGGGGAACCTGTCGGCTTATAAAGTTGGTTTGCAGACCAAACAGATATCACAAATCTTCTAGTTTATTTAACCGAGCCTCATCATCAAGCAGTGTGTCTATTCTTCGGGATAGATATACAGTTTGTGGTGCAGTGCTCATTTATATAAACTATTTGGGATGTGACATCAGTTTGATTTCATATCTTAAAACTTTCAAACTTAAAATTATTTTCAAAATCAAATGTTACTTTCCAAATTATATATATATTTACATTAAATTTAAAATTCGCCGACTATTTCTGTTAGGCGACCCCCTTTTTCTAAAGTACAACACAACCTAAAAATATGTCGACAATCCTCTTCAAGTTTATTTACATTAGGTTTAAGCCTAATTAAACTCTAATTACATCTAATCCCTATTAGGCCAAGTTAATCCTCTTAAACCTTAATTACATTAAGTTTAAAAAAATTAAACCCTAATTAGATCTAATCTCTATTAGGCTTAATTAATCCTCTTAAACCTTAATTAAATTAGGTTTAAGCCAAATTAAACCCTAATTAGGTATAATCCCTATTAGGCCTGATTAATCCTCTTAAACTAAAATTACATTATGTTTAAGCCAAATTAAACCCTAGTTAGGTCTAATCCGTATTAGGCCTAATTAATCATCTTAAAGCATAATTACATTAGGTTTAAGCCAAATTAAAACCTAATTAAGTCTATTCCCGATTAGGCCTGATTAACCCTCTTAATCCTTAAATTAATTAGGTTTAAGCCAAATGATACTCTAATTAGTTCTAATCTCTATCAGGCCTAATTAATCCTCTTAAACCTTTATTACATTAGGTTTAAGTCAAATTAAACCCTAATTAGGTATAATCCCTATTAGGCCTGATTAACCCTCTTAAACCTTAATTTAATAAGGTTTAAGCCAAATTAAACTCTAACATCTTAAAATTTAATTACATTAGGTTTAAGCCAAATTAAACCCTAATTAGGTATAATCCCTATTAGGCCTAATTAATCCTCTTAAACCTTAATTTCATTAGGTTTAAACCAAATTAATCCTTAAGTAGGTCTAATCCTTATTAGGCCAGATTAATCCTCTTAAACCTTAATTACATTAGGTTTAAGCCAAACTAAATCTTAATTAGGTCTAATCCCTATCAGGCCTGATTAATCATCTTAAACCATAATCATATTAGGTTTAAACAAAATAAAACCTAATTAGGTCAAATCTCTATTAAGCCCGATTAATCCTCGTAAACCTTAGTTTAATTAGGTTTAATCCAAAGTAAACTCTAATTTTTTCTAATCTCTATTAGGCCTAATTAATCCTCTTAAACCTTAATTACATTAGGTTTAAGCTAAATTAAACCCTAATTAGGTGTAATCCCTATTAGGCCTAATTAATCCTCTTAAACATTAATTACATTAATTTTAGACCAAATTAAACCCTAATTAGATCTTATCCCTATTAGGCTTAATTAATTCTCTTAAACCTTAATTACATTAGGTTTGAGCCAAATTAAACCCTAATTAGGTCTAATCCCTATTAAGTCTGATTAATCCTCTTAATCCTAAATTACATTATGTTTAAGCCAAATTAAACCCTAATTAGGTTTAATCCCTATTAGGCATAATTAATCCTCTTAAACCATAATTACATTAGGCTTAAGCCAAATTAAACCCTAATTAGGTATAATCCCTATTAGGCCTAGTTAACCCTCTTAAACCTTAATTTAATTAGATTTAAGCTAAAGTTAACTATTATTTGGTCTAATCTCTATTAGGCCTAATTAATTCTCTTAAAACTTAATTACATTAGGTTTAAGTTAAATTAATCCCTAATTTGGTATAATCCCTATTAGGCCTAATTAATCCTCTTAAACCTTAATTACATTAGGTTTAAACCAAATTAAACCCTAATTAGGTCTAATCCATATTAAGCCTCATTAATCCTCTTAAACCCTAATTATATTAGGTTTATGCCAAATTAAACCCTAATTAGGTTAATCCCTATTAGGCCTAATTAACCTTCTTGAACCTTAATTACATTAGGTTTAAGCCAAATTAAAACCTAATTAGGTCTAATCCCAATTAGGCTTGATTAATCCTCTCATACCTTAATTTAATTAGGTTTAAGCCAAACTAAAGTCTAATTAGGTCTAATCTTTATTAGGCCTAAGTAATCCTCTTAACTTTAATTACATTTTGTTTAAGCCAAATTAAACCCTAATTAGGTGTAATCCCTTTTAGGCCTAATTAATCCCCTAAAACCTTAATTACATTAATATTAAACAAAATTAAACCCTAATTAGGTCTAATCCCTATTAAGCTTCAGTAATCATCTTAAACCTTAATTACGTTAGGTTTAAGCTAAATTAAACCCTAATTAGGTCTAATCCCTATTAGGCCTAATTAATCCTCTTAAGCCATAATTACATAGGTTTATGTCAAATCAAACCATAATTAGGTATATCCTAATTAAGCCAAATTAATCTAATTAAACCTTACTTACATTATGTTTAATTAACCCCAAACTATAATTAGGTCTAACCCTAATTATACAAAATTAATCTAATTAAACCTTACTTATATGAGGTTTAATTATCCCAAAACTATAATTAGGTATAACCATAATTAGACCTAATTAATCTAATTAAACCTTACATTAGGATTAGTTAACCCAAAATTATAATTAGGTCTAACCCTAATATGAGCTAATTAATCTAATTAAACCTTATTTACATTTAAGATTAATTAATCCAAAACTATAATTAGGTCTAACCCTAATTAGACCAAATTAATCTAATGAAACCTTACTTATATTAAGTTTAATAAACCCTAAACTATAATTAGGTCTAACATTAATTAGACCTAATTTATCTAGTTAAACCTTACTTAAATTAGATTTAATTAGCCCTAAACTATAACTAGTTCTAACCCTAATTAGACCTAATTAATCTAGTGAAACCTTACTTACATTAGATTTAATTAACTCTAAACTATAATTAGGTCACCCTCATTAGACCTAATTAAACCTTACTTACATTAGGTTTAATTAACCCTAAATTATAATTTGTTCTAACCCTTGTTAGACCTAATTAAATTAAATAAACCTTACTTACATTAGGTTTAATTAATCCTAAACCATAATTAGGTTCATCCCTATTTAGACCTAGTCAACTCAATTAATCCTTGCATAAATTTAGCCTAAGTTAAACTTATATACCTCCTAAACTTTAAACAAAACCCATCAACCTATACCTATGGTTCAACATACATTGAACCTAAGTCAACACATAACTTAGGTTAAACCTACATTGAACCTAATTCAGCATATACCTTAGGTTCAACCAACATTGAACCTAAGGCAACTTATACTTTAGCTTCAATCTATATTGAATCTAAATCAACTTATAGGTTCAACCCAAATTGAATCTAAGTCAATCCAAACCTTAGATTCAACTTACATTAAACCCAAATCAACTTACATCTTAAGCTCCACCTACAGTGAACCTAAACACACATAGACTTCAGCCTCAACCTACATTGAACTTAAGATAACTTAAAAATTAAGTTCAACCCAAATTGAGCCTAAATCAACTTAAATCTTAAGTTCAACACAAATTGAATCTAAAATAACTAAAATATTAGGTTTAAACCAAATTTAACTTTAGTCAAAGCAAATCAACTTAAACTTTAGGTTCAATTTAAATTGGACTTAAAACAGTTTAAACTTTAGGCTACTTAAACTTAAAACTAAGTCTAAACTATTTTAGGTCCAACATAAATTAAACCTAAATTTTAGATTCTACACAAATTGAATCTAATAAAATCAAACATGAGGTTGTTCCAACGTTGAACCTAAACCTTCTTATACATTAGGTTCTACCTAAATTGAGCCTAAGTTACCTTATACCTTAGATTCTACCTAAATTGAATCTAAATATATCAAGTCTTAGATTCTACCTAGATTGAATCTAAGTTATAATGAAACCTTTTTGGTTTTACCCAAATCTAAAGTTCAATCCAAATTGAACCTAAGTGATATTATACCCGAGATTCTAACTAAATTGAATCTATGCAATATTGAACTTTAAAGTCTACATGAATTATATATATATATATTTTTGGGTTTTGCTTAAATACCTAAGTTTCTACCAATATTGATCTTAAATCAACCAATATATTAGGTTCTACCTAAATTGAGCCTAAGTCACTTTACACTTTAGATTCTATCTAAATTGAATCTAAGTAAAAAATCATAGGTTTTATTTAATGGAATCTAATACCACCTTACACAAGGTTTTACTTAAACTGAACTAAAACTATTCTATCAATTTAACGATGTTAATTGAATCATTCAAATAAAAAAAGGAACAAATAATCACAAAATTTAATCAATTAATAAATCGTAAAAAACCTAAAATATTTCAACTTTTTGAAATCCGACGAAAGATATTAAAACTTAGATGAAACCTTAATAAAAAAGATCACCAAACGCAAACTAAAACACATTATATTTTTATCAACAAAGTTTTATTGGATGATGCAATCCGTGGTTGTTGACAAGTGTCTTTTGATCCTGATTTAAATACCTTGCGGACTAAGTAGATCAAGGCATCCAACCACCCTGGAACGATGGAGCCATGGGCATCTTGACCCGGTTGTCTAAAAATTAAAATTCAATTAACTAAATTAACAATTTAAGAAATAAAATTGACATTATTTCTTTTGCATGAATAACTTTAAAATAAATCTGACACTACTTTTCTTGCAGGTTATAGATAAGTTCCATTTTAGATTTACTTTGCATGTTATTAGGTTATTCTAACTACGTTTTATAGGGCGACATTCTTAAGAAGAGACAATGAACTGTAAATCAAAACCAAAATGACAACAAAATAAAACAAAACAACATAAAAATAAAACAAATAAACGACATCAAAATAAAAAAAAACCAAAACAACAACAAAATAAAAAAAAAAAAAACAACAAAATAAACAAAACAATGACATCAAAATAAAACAAAACCAAAATAATAACAAAACAAAATGACAACAATAAAATGAAACAAAAATGACAAACCAAAATAGAACCAAAACTTTAGGGTAGTACGTGACACTTATAAACATATTACCCTGAGGATCAAACATTGATGTTTCTTTTCTTAATCATAACACTTAAAATTTCTTAGAGAATGAATGTTAATGTTAATCTGGAGTTTTCTTAGGTAGTCCTAACTGTCTAAGATGTAATTAATTATAAAAGCTTGCTCGTATAGAAGAATAAAGAACTAAGAATAGGTAATATACTTAAATCTCTTGTTATTAGATTTTTCATGTGGTTTAGTGGCATCCCGAGTTGTGGGATCCCAGCTCGCCGCTAGCCTGTCGTTGCTAAGATTCTCTCGTGTCGATGTGAGGTGTGAAATGTGAATGTCATTGTTTAGGGGGAGTCACCTATCTGTTTATCTATCATAATGCTCTTGTCTTCAAGAAAGCTTATTTCTTCGGATCACGTAAAGGATCCTTGGATGTTAAGAAATTTGTAAAAAATAAGGGCTGATAAATAAAAAACAAAGAATAAGAAATGTTAGTGATAATCCATACAAAAGGGGATTCTAGAATGCCTTATTCTAGAAACTTTTATATAAGGAGGATCACATGTAAAATTGTGATAACCAGAGATTTCTAGGTATGATACCTGTCAGTATTTTTTTTGTTTTGTTGTTTGTCATTTTATTGTCATTTTGTCTTGTAGTTTGTTATTTTTTTGTTGCTTTCCTAAAAGTTTAGGTTTTGTGATTATCCTAAAAGTTTAGGTTTTGTTCTGTTGTTTTCTTGAGCATGTCATTTTAGTATTGTTTTTAATCTCAATTGTGTCATTTTTTATTTCATTGTTTATCCCATCTTCAGAATGTCGCCCTGCAAAACAGAGTTAGCACAACCTACTAACATAAAAAGTAAATTTAAAACTGAACTAATCTTCAACCTGCAAGAAAAACAGTGTCAGAGTAATGTCAATTTTATTTTTTTAAAATTGTTTTGGTTTGTTAATTTTTAATTTTTAGAGACCCCGGTCAAGATGTCCATGGCTCCGTCATCCCAGGGTGATCGGTTGCCTTAATCTACTTACTCTGAAAGGTGTTTAAACCAAGACCGGAAGTCTCTTGTCAACAACCAGGATTACATCGTCCAAGAAATTTTCATAGATTAAGACTGCTGAGGTTCAGGTTGCATTTGGTGATCGTTTTTCATTTGGATTTCATTCAAGTTTTAATGTCTTTTTGTCAGTTTTTTGGGGATGAAAAATTTTAGGTTATTTACGATTTATTAACCAATTAAAATTTTCCATGTATCATTTTGACTGATTTTATATGTCAGTTTTAATTTGTTTATTTAAGTCTAATGTAATTACGAGCTAAAGAAAGGAGTCACGTTTATTTAGATCTACTGTCTCTAAGATCTAATTAGACTTAAAAATTCAGTGTCATTTTAATGGAATAATTTTGAGTTAAATCTAACATGAATTAGATTTAAGAATTTAGATTCAAACGTATTTTGAATCTAAGGGTTTTAAGTCTAATGTTGATTAGACAGAAATAAATTCTAACATAAGTTAGACTTTAATATTTTAGATTCGATTTCATTTGAATCTAAAGGTGTTAAGCATAATATAGATTAGACTTAAATTGAGTCAAAATCAAACATAAGTTAGACTCTAGGATTTTAGATTTGATGTCATTTGAATCTAGAGGTGTTTATGCCTAACATAAATTGGACTTAAATTAGACTCTAAGATTCTAGATTCGATGTCTTTTGAATCTAGAGGTGTTTAATTTTAAGTCTAATATGAATTAGACTTGTCATTAGATAAAATCCAACATAAGGTAGATTTTAGATTCAATGTTGTTTGAATCTAAAACTTTAGGTTGAATTTAGATTCAATATAGGTTGAACCTAAAGATTTTTGACTTAGATATATTGAACTTAAGTAAGATTTGAATTAGGTTCAATGTAGGTTGGATCCTAATTTAAGTTTGGATCAGGATAAATGTAGTTTAAAACTGAGTTAAGTTTAAGTTAGGTTTTATGTAGGTTGAACCTAAGTTAAGGTTGAGTTAGGTTCGATGTAGGTTGAACTAAGTTTATATTAGGTTCATTGTAGGTTGAACCTAAATGGTTTAAGTTTGACTTAGGTTTAAGTTGGGTTGAACCTAAGCAAAGGTTAAGGTTAGGTTCAATGCATATTGAACCTAAAACATTTAAGTTTGACTTAAGTTCAAGTTGGCTTGAACCAAAGTATAAGTTAAAGTTAAGTTCAATGTATGTTGAACCTAAATGATTTAAGTTAGACATAGGTTCATGTTGGGTTGAACCTACGTATAAGTTAAAGTTACGTTCAATGTATATTGAACCTAAATGGTTTAATTTTGACTTCAATTCAAGTTGCATTGAACGTACGTATAGGTTAATGTTAGGTTCAATGTATGTTGAACCTAAAAGGTTTAAGTTTAACTTAGGTTCAAGTTTGGTTGAACCTAAGTATAAGTTAAAGTTAGGTTCAATGTATGTTGAACCTAAATGATTTAAGTTTGACTTAAGTTCAAGTTGGATTGAACCTAAGTATAGGTTAAGGTTAGGTTCAATGTATGTTGAACCTAAAAGGTCTAAGTTTGTCTTAGGTTCAAGTTGGGTTGAACTTGAGTATAGGTTAAGGTTAGGTTCAATGTATGTTAAACCTAAAGGTTTAAGTTTGACTTTGGTTTAAGTTGGGTTGAAGCTAAGAATAGGTTAAGGTTTGGTTCAATGTACGTTGAACCTAAGAGGTTTAAGTTTGACTTTGGTTCAAGTTGGGTTGAACCTTAGTAAAGGTTAAGGTTAAGTAAACCTTATTTGGGTAAGGTTTAATTGATTAATTAGACTTAATTCTCATTAGAGTAAGGTTAATTAAACCTAATTTGGGTGAGGTTTAATTGATTAATTAGACTTAATTGTAGTTAAGAATAGTTACGTTAAGGTTAATTAAACCTAATTTGGGTAAGGTTTAATTGATTAATTAGACTCAATTGCGGTTATGTCTAATTAGGTTAAGGTTAATTAAACCTAATTTGGATAAAGTTTAATTGATTAATTAGACTTAATAGTGGTTAAGTCTAATTAGGTTAAGGTTAACTAAACCTAATTTCGGTAAGGTTTAGTTAATTGATTTGACTTAATTATGGTTAAGTCAAATTATGTTAAGGTTAATTAAACTTAACTTGGATATGGTTTAATTGATTAATTAGACTAATTTTGGTTAATTCTAATTAGTTAAGGTTAATTAAACCTAATTTTAGGTATGTTTCAATTGAGTTAATTAGACCTAATTAGGGTTGGTATAATTAGGGTTTAATTTGTCTTAAACTTAATGTAATTAAGGTTTAAGGTAATTAATGAGGTCTAATAAAAAGTTAGACCTAATTGGAGTTTAATTTGTCTTAAACCTAATTTAATTAGGCATAAAAAAATTAACTAGGTTTAATGAGGGGTTAGACCTAATTAGGATTTGATTTATCTTAAACCTTATGTAATTAGGCTTAATAAAATTAACTAGGTCTAATGAGGGGTTAGACCTAATTAGGATTTGATTTGTATTAAACCTAATGTAATTAAGGTTTAATAGGATTAATTAGGTCTAATGGTGGGTTAGACATAATTAGAGTTCAATTTGTACAAAACCTAATTTGATTAAAGTTTAACGAAGTTAATTAGGCCTAATGATGTGTTAGATCTAACTAAGGTTTGATTTGTATTTATCCTAATTTGATTAAGGTTTAATGAATTTAATTAGGTCTAATGATGGGTTAGACCTAATTAGGGTTTGTTTTGTATTAAACCTAATTTGATCAAGGTTTAATGGAGTTAATTAGGTCTAATGATGGGTTATACCTAATTAGGGTTTGGTTTGTATTAAACCAAATTTTATTAACGTTTAATGAGGTTAATTTGGTCTAATGATGGGTTAGAACTAATTAGGGTTTAGATTGTATTAAAACTAATGAAAATTAGGATTTAAGGTGATTAATCGAGTCTAATGAGGAGTTAGACCTAATTAGGGTTTATATTGTTAAATCTAATGTGATTAAGGCTTAACAGGGTTTAATTAGGTCTAATTGATGTCTGAGACACCTAATTAGGGTTTATGGTGTTAAACCTAATGTGATTAAGACCTAACAAGATTTAATTAAGTCTAATTGATGTCTTAGACCTAATTAGGCTTTATGTGTATTAAAACTAATTTAATTAAGGTGTAATCGGTTTAATTAGGTCTAATTGATGTCTTAGACCTAAGAGGGTTTAGTTTAAGTCTATCTGAAGTTAGACACAAAATTGACTTGAACTAATGTGAAATGGGCTATGTTTAGTAAGCGAAGGTAATGATTTGGGTTTTAAAAAATTTTAGGGTTAATTAAAAATAAATTTATGATTTATAGTTTTTAACCCTAAGAATTAAGATGTCATTTTAAATTTTTCAAAGGTTATGTTTTGTCATTTTAAGGTCTAAATCTATCGCCCTAAATTACTAACCAATTTCCAATAAAATTTCCTTTTTTCTATTCTTTTATAATTATTTTTAGAAATAATTACAAAGATACATAGAAATTAGAAAATCCTAGCTAGAGAATTTTCCTAGCCTTAGAAAAATCAGAGGATATTCTTAAGGACTTAAAGATTGATCCTTAAACTTTTTATATTTTTCTGATTTATAATTAAATTTTAGTTATTAAATTTCTCTAAAGAGTATTTAATTAATTAAAAATTAAATATAACTCCTTAATTCATGATTTCATTTCCATATTATTCCTCTCATTGTCTTGAATTCAATTCAGGCGTAATTTTATTATACTTTTGTGATTTTTATTTATCAAGATATGGATATTTGATTAGTTTAAGGTTAATATGTATTTAATTAAATCCCTATTAACCAGAAATAACAAAATGGTGTTGCGTGTCCTCTGATGCTTCGAAATGCGGCTGATCTGCTGTGGGGATTAGAACACGGAATTGGTTGGGATTAAGTCAGAGTCGTCCGTTTCAAAACATGGAAATGGATGAAATTCGTTCGTCTCCTTCCGTCTGGTCTAATTCGAAAGTCGTTCGTAGTTTAGGGACAAAATCTTACTTTATTCTTGATGGATTCGAGTGAATTTTGCTCTATAGCTTCATCTAAAAAGGGCGAACCCATCCATACGGTGATGTTAGGGTTGTGAATTGGTTTGTTTCACAAAGTATCAAACCCAAACTCAGTTTGAGTCTAAAGAACTATACTTTGGCCTATGTTGATGAAAGTGAAACATAATGAGTAACGGTTTGGAAAATGAAAGTGGAATTGTAGGTTAGAGCCTATGGGAAAGGTCAATATTGATTGTGCTTGACTTCGTAAGGCTCTAGGAAGCTTTTTGAAATTTAATTTGAAGTTTTGAGAAACTTCATTTCAAACCTGAAAATTTTCCTATTTTTGGGTAGAGAAATTGGAAAGGAACAGTGGGTTTCAAGACCTAATTCTATGGGGGATCAATTGCTTCGGTTTTGGGGAAGAAGTTTGATGTAGGATGGTTCAAGTGTTTTAGCTTGTATGTTGGTCTATTTTTTTTTAATGCTCATGGGTTAGCTTATTTATATGCTTGTGGGAGCCATGGGTGAGCCCAAATCTTCTTGGGTTCACTTGAGGAAGGTGTTAGCAGCCTCAATGATGACCTAGGAATAATATTCGAGCTGGAATATAAGGATAATTGAACCTTGCAAGAATAACCCATGTTAGGTTCAACCATTTTTAAAGCTTGGTTCATAATTTGTCTTGCTTTCTTTGGCTAATCCATAAGGTGGTTAAGGCTTCTCAAGATGATATGAATTAGCCTCCCCCATATGAGCTTCATAACTCATTCAATAGTTTGGAGATGAGATGACACATATGCACTGTTTCTCCCATTTGCATGATATTTCATGATGAAGCAAATTATGGTGAAGATGATGACTTGGCTAAGTCTTCTTTTCCATTGGATTAGGAGTGAGGTACTCTCCACCTATGCATCCAAGTCACACCTCAATTTTGAGAGGGGATGACACGTATATCATACCATTATGATGGTGTCATGATAACTCTTAACCATAGTTAAAGGTGATGGTTTATGGGTTGTTTAATGTGTTAACCATGATATGGATCAAGGGTAACCTATTAGTAACACCCTAAAAGTTAAATTTGACTTTAAAAATCAAGTATTGGTTTTTTATTTCATGAATGATGTCATGGGATTAAATTTAAGTTAGGGTTATTTACATATAATTCTATTTTTAATTAATTACGTAATGAATTAAAAATGTAGGAAATTATAATATTAACCCACTAGGTAGTCAAAATGATTTTGAAGGTTAAGCATTTGATTGATTTTATTAATTTGGTTCATAATTGAATATTTTGACCAAAGTTCACGAAAATTGACCATGGTTGACCAATTGTCCATTTTAGATCCAGGATTAAACCAGGTGATTTACATAACCTTGTCATGGTTAATTTAATCGTGGGGTCATTAATTTTGGTAATGGCACCTAGGTTTGATTAGGGTTGACCAAATGATAATGTTTGATCATTTTAATGTCTTAAATTGATTAAATGAGTCAGATTTGACCAATTTGGTGTCTAGGGTTGACTTGGTGGTCAATGGGGTTGGAATTGGGTCAATTTGGTGGTCATAGGGTCATGAATTGACTAATTTGACCAAGTTTGACTATTTAGGTCATTGGATTGACCTATGGGTCAATGTTGTGGTCATTGGGTCATGAATTGATCATTTTGACCTAATTTGACCATTTGGGTCCAGGGTTGACCAATTTGGTCAATGTGATGGTCATTGGGTCATGGTTTGACCATTTTG
Source organism: Papilionanthe hookeriana x Papilionanthe teres (assembly GCA_022702705.1). NCBI lineage: Eukaryota > Viridiplantae > Streptophyta > Magnoliopsida > Asparagales > Orchidaceae > Papilionanthe > Papilionanthe hookeriana x Papilionanthe teres. The sequence continues at coordinate 64,813,012 of CM040436.1, forward strand.
ACCTAATTTGACCATTTGGGTCAAGGGTTGACCAGTTTGGTCAAGAGTTGATCAGATCAGGGTTTAATATTGCTGATTTAATTATTTTAGAAATATTTGAGTATATTGGTAATATTGTAATTGTATTATGTTGGGCTCATTAATTTGTTTTTATCAAGATGCTAAGAAAGTAAGATTTAAAGATCATTTAATCTTCTTGTTGTTATCTTATGTTTTCAAATATTCATGAATTGTCTTATTAGGGTTCATTTGAACAAAGATTGGATCACTTTTGATGTGGTTGTGTTTATGTCATCAAGACATCCAGTATGGATCTTTTAACAATATGATTTTTCTAAATTTTGAGTACGTTTGTAATGTTGGAATTTTATAATGTTGGCCTCATTATTCTTTTATAATTACCATGCTATATAAGGAAATCATTTAATCTTCCAATTAAAACTATAAATTCTAAATTATGCTTCAAAGGTTTGATTATGGCTCATTCAGTTCAATATTGAATCAATAATAATATCATTGGGCTCATATCATAAGGACATTCATTTGCACTATATATTTTTTGAGATTTGAGGTCAGATGGTCCTGAGTGTCACACTTGTGGTCTAACTCAAAGATGTAATAAGATTCATTCTTGGTCCAGAAGACCTTTTATTTTTGTTAAGTGTCATCTATATGTGTAGATTAATTTAGCTTAATTTATTTTAGTTTTACGAGGTATAAGTTGGTTTAGACTAAAATGTAAAATTAGTTCTAAATAAAAACAGTTTTATTTAACCAAATTGATTTGATTTTTTGTTCTATTTTTTTTGCGTTCCATTGCTCCATGTCGCACTTTTCTAGAAAGCTAATAGCCAAATCAGTAATAATAAGTGCCATCAATTCATAAATTAAAGTAATGAAGTATTGTCGTGGTTCCAGACAGTTCGCGTTTCTCTTAATCCAATTATATATTTATAGTTTTCCCTAAATCTTCAGCATGAAAGGGCAGCACACAAAAAATCTTAAGAAAAATTTTCTTTTATTCTTATAATTACATTTCTATTTGTTTAATTTAGGTAAAATAAAGAAGACTTAAATTAATAAGCTTAATAAAATATACGCTTAATTCTTTTAATAATTGTCTAAAACTGAAGCGAGCGAAGAAGTTAGGAATTTTTTATCACCCTTCACTTTAACATTGAGATTTATATTGAAGACAGATCATAATCAATGAGACTTGTAAAGGCAAATAAATAATAATGTAAATCCTTATAGGCCCGACCATGTTAAGTATATCGGCCCTCCTGCCACCCCCCAATATTAAAAATAAAAGCTGATGAGTAATCTCGACCTGGTCCTAAAAAAATTCCACCATCTCCTTACACTCGTGAGATGAGAACACATGTTTTCCTAAAAATGAAGCGGGAGATGGGAAGGTGAACAAACAATAACAGATAAATGAGCATTTTAGAACTCCAACGCTTCAAAGATTAAAATAAATATTCCTTTTTTTTCAGCTTTGTTAGCTATTTAACAACCCATCCTACGACCAAAGAATACCCTAAACCATCATCTTGTTCTTTCGTCTCCTATAAATAGAACAACCATCCTCCTCTTTATCATCAACAACATAGTAAGCAAATAGCACTTCTTCTCTCCTATTCCTCTCCCACCACTTCCATGGCCCGCTTACATCATTTCTTCTACTTCATAGCACTCGCCTTGCTCGAATGCTCCCTATGCCAAGGTGGACGTCCTCTCCTCGACACGAGGACTCCCGAGTCACCACAGATTCCAACGCTGCCACAACAACCAATTTCACCACCGATTCCAACGCTCCCACCACAGCCATCTGTGTCGTCTATCCCGCAACCTATGGTGTTGCCACCACTGCCCCCCGCATCTCCTCTTCCTAAGCTTGCTTTGCCTCCATTTCCGACCATTCCCAACATTCAACCAATATCTTTCCCTCCATTTCCAGCAGGAATTCCTTTCAATACTCGCAACGTCCCATCAATCACATCCATTCCATCTCTTGCACCATCACCTGCAGCTGAAAGCCCATGATTGCTGAAACTAGAGCCAAACAGTATATTTTTATGATTCTATTCACTTACTTGGCTATGATTACAGTGGTGTTGTTTTGGAACCCAGTACTGTGCTGGTATTTGTAAATTGTACGTGTATGTCAGTATTTAGTTTTACTTCGATCGCATTGTTGTGTTTGGATATTGGTGTTTGGTTCTACGTGTGAGAAATATGTTACCTATTATTTCAATGCATTGTGTTGAGAAGATTTCTATTTTTATAGATTAAAATAAAATTTGTTTGGTAACTATTTCTTATTGAGTCTCGCCCCTTCTTGAATCAATTTTTTATGTTAATAAATTAATGTGGGATTTACGCGCATACCGTAGATTTTGATTGGTTTGCTTCCATATATATAATACGCCAATTTTTTTTTTTTCTCGCATATATTTTAAATGTGTTTTTAGTACAATAGTATTATATAAGTAAATTTTATGTTTAGATCCTAAATATAAATATAATTTTTTCTAAATATATAAGTCTCCGAAAAATTAAATTGCATAACCAAATAATTTTCATAATTTTGAGGTAATGATTTTTCATAAAAATGTAAATTACAATAACTTGAAACCCCCGAATAAAACTAGGTGTTAAGCTAACTTGGATACCATATAATAATAGAATTTGCCCAAAAAAAAAATGAAATAATGATTATATTAATAAAATTCAATTAGGCGGTTACAATTAATGAAAATAAGAGAGTAACAAAAGCACACACAAAACACAAAACAAGGGCTAAATTGAAGGTTATAGGAAGGCAACATATAGATGAGATGCTGGGTGACTAGGTAATGGTAAAAACAAAAGGGGAGCTGTAGTATGTGACAACAAGGAAAGGACTAGTTGGAGTGAGGTGATTAAGGCGATAGAGAAATAGCAGCAAATTTGGGTGGCTGGCGACAAGCTGCGCGGTAGGTTGGCGTCAACAATGGCGTAGGTGATGTGATGCGACTTTATATATGCTTTTAAATACAAGAATTTGATACCACTTTTTAGAATATTTAATTCCTGCCAAATGGCTTCAAAAACATGATGTACGATGTTTACTTATGAATTTATATTTAGATTTTATAATAATTGTTGTAAAAGTCACAATTTTAAACGCAAGTATACGTATCGTTCAAATAATACAGGGCTCCAGTGGAGTCCTAGTTATCGATCTCACAGGGATAGTGTTATTATAAAAAGTAAGAAATGTAAGAAATATTTTGGAATTTTTCAAATTAAAAGTAATTTATGTAAATATATAATTTTTTTTTATTTTCGAATTTAATTTACTAACAATTTTTACTATAAGCAAGTAAGCAGTAAGCAGTAATTAAAATTCAATGCAAGTATAAAAACGACTTTCTCCATTTCAACTCATCCAAGATTTTTAGAATAATTATCTTTTGTGGGGAATTTAGATTATGGTATTGTGACAAATAGAAGCATTCATATTCTTTACCCTTTGGTTCAGGTGCAAAGAACATTGACTAATCTATAGATCGGTTCAGAATGTTTTATTAGTAGAATGGGTCAATCTAGGCTCACACTACTAGATGCCCAAGCGTGTCTATGGTCGACCCTACTAGTGACCCGTTCCCTTTCTATAAACCAAATTATTAGAATTTAGTCTGTCACTTTAAAAGCTAATTAATTTTACGCCCAATAAATCATATCTTCCTATTTATTTGCACTTCACCTTGAATAACTCGCATAAAGCCTTCGACTACACAAGGATTCATGTGATATCTACTAGTTAAGAATTTATCTCCGGATAGGTCTCAAAATTCTTCAACAGGTTTTAACAATTTAAATGACCAATTTAAAAAGTAAACTAAGATCAGGTATTAATATTATCAAAATGTTTTAAATATTTTAAATTTAATTCTCCTACAAAATTTAATTATTTTATTATCTTTTCATAGTTGAAAGGAGAAAAATAACTAACTACTCAGAACACATTGAAATCACACAACAAAACATATTTATAAAACTTTAAACCAAGGTATAAATATTAATCTGAAGTATTCCTTCAAGTGATCCGCTGACTTCTACTGACTCCAAAACTATGATGAAAGACACCAACAGCAACAACACACAATAAATACTCAAAATAAACTCACTATATACAAAGTAAAGTGGCTCCCTAAGTATGGAAGAGACTAAAAAAAACTAAGTAGGGCTAAAGATGCAAGAAGGGGTGAAAGAGACTATAGGGTGCCATTTTCTCTGTAGAATGGGCTCCTATTTATAGAGCTCTAAATTTGACCAGGGGTTGCTTAAGGCACCCCTTCAAAATTCGTCCAAATTCAATGCCTCTTCTAGGACGTAACTGTCGCGCCTAGGCGCCGGATCCGGCGCCTGGCGCCGTACTCCGTGACTGTGTCTTCGCACCTCTTCACTTTGGATCACACCTCTTCGCGATTAAAACCGTTTCCTCGTGTCCAAATACATTGTATCACATGTCCTATATATCGGAGTAACTTCCGGTCTTCTAGAAGCTCCAATAACCGGTTAACTCCGTCAAAATAACTTCTTAAAGTCATCAAAAAATCTTAACAATGACTGTATCGAGCTGGCGCTTAGGCGCCGAATTCTGGCGTCTAGGCGCCAGACCAATAATTCCAATATTTTGCTCCAAAACTCCATTTTGCTCATTTTTGCTCATTTTTCCTTCTTTTTTCTTTCTTGGACTCTTTATTAATCATCTACATCCAAAAACATGAAAATACCTTTCATTAAAGCATAATATCCTTAAGAATTGAATCATAAATAAGGCATAAAAGTGAGTATTTTTAGGTAGATCAAATTCCCCCAAACTTAAACGTTACTTGTCCTCAAGTAACCCTTTTAATTACATAAAATAAATAACAATTAGAATGAATTTAAAATATTTAAGATTCCTAATAATTTTTGGTTTTATAAATGTTTTAGCAAATCTTTAACTAAATTTCACTAATTAAGTTTAATTTTAAGAATTAAAGAATATTTAACTACCAAATCATAAGACTTCCAATTTTTCATTTATTTCAAGCATAATTGTAGTTTATCATATTAAGGTCACATAGAATATTTACAAGAAAATGATTTTCATGAAATATTTTTCTAGTAAAAATATTTGTACATAGGATTTAAGTTAAAAATGTAATCAGTTTTCTTTCTATAACATAATTCAAGTGAAGCCAATTTTTTATTAGGCATTTTCTTAAGCTTCTACTCACATTCTTTTTTTTTCTTTTGGATTATTTTTCAATCCTTTTTTTTTTACAAGTGAGGATTACTATTTTTGGATAGCATGTTAATGATTTTGAGCTTCACTATCCTTAACTTATTTTCAAAAACTTATTCATTCTTACTTAATAAATATGACATTTTTAATAATTTATTATTTTTCAAAACTTATTTCAATATTTTCTTTTTCAAGTAATAATCTTGATTCATTAGTATTTTAAAAATACAATTCTCTTTACTATAAATAGAAAAATTTTGATCTTATTATTCTTTAAGTTAAATAATTCTATTTTTAAAATCAATCAAAATTTTTGAAATTTAGGTTAAGTTTACTAAATTATTTATAAATTCAAAAATTTAGGTAATCTTAAACAGATTTTTCATTCCTTATGTTATGTTAATCTTTTTTTAAAAAAAATATTAGTTCATTAAGGTCAAATAATATTTAAATTTGATAAATGTTTTCCCTTCCCCCAAACTTCAGCTTTAGTATAAATATGAATCATGAAATTTTCTAAAGCATGAGAGAAAGAAATAAACAAGAATTAATCTAAGTACAATAATGATGTAGTAAGGAAAAACTAACTTCTACTTCTACACATGCTTTAATATGAATATAACAGAAATGATTAAGCATATATAGAAAAGTTTTGTAGAGCACGAGTTAATTTCTAAAAAATCTTTTTTTTTATTACTATTTTTTTTAATTTTTGAACATGCAAAATTACTAACTATTTATGATCACTAAACAGTAGGCTGAAACAGAAATAAACTTTTATAAAAATTCATTCATATTTCAGTCTTAAACCCACATCAAATAATCTAAAAACAGTTTCAACATAAAAAAAAATTCACATCAACACTATCAAATAACATCACACTAAACAACACAAGAAACAAGAAACACACTAAAAACAGAATCAACACATCTGCAGAGGTAAGTCAGGCTACTAATCACTATTTGTAGCTTCATCGTCATCACCACAAAAAAAAAACTCCATATCCTTCGGATCAACTTATGGTGAATATTTGGGACAAGTAAGGAACTGAGCATTGTGCTCACCTTTCAGAAATCTCACTAAAGACTCAGAATACTCAGCATCGTAATCACTCTTTCTTTGTGTATACTCAGAAAGATGATCGATCTTCTTATCGATCGTATCTACTCTACAATGAGTTAGGAATAACTCATTCTGCTGCTCTATAAGCTTATCATGCATGGATTCCCAAAAAGTAGATGGTGGCTCAGCAGAAGTAGATGGTCTTGAAGTAGAAGCTCTACCTGAAGTGGGTAATGAACCAGAAGGTGCAGTATAACTCTTACCTCGAAGTCAATCATAAATACTGACACTCTCTCTTCCTATAGGCTTTGTCGACTTGAGCTTTTCCTAAGAAAGCTCAGCAACTACTCCAGCACTTTGACATAGAGAATAGATCAGAGATGGAAAACCAAGTCCAACAGAAGTGCTAGTACGAGCAGTAGCCTCTACAGAATCATAAATAATGGTCCCTACATCAATAGGTTTCCTCTCTTGAATGCAGTAGTTGAGGATAGCTCTATCTTTGGTAACCTCGCTTAGATGATTGGATGGAAGGAGACGAGCAAAAATAAAGTAGTGCCATGCCTTTGAAACACCATTAAGCTTAGAAGATGAAAAATTTACCCTTTTTCCGTTCCGAATCTTTCAGGCTCCAGTACTATCAATCAGGTAGGCAATGATCATATCCAAATCTCCCTCAGATGGAGATAATCCGGAGTAATATCACTCAATGTTTGGCGGTAGGACATAGAAAGTGTTGATACGTTCAGGAGTGAATCCTACTCCAACTCCTCTGACGAAAATCTCGTATTCTTCAGCATCCACGAAATTAGCATAAAACTCTCTAACATTCGGGATAACGACAACAGCAGTGAAATAGCAGAATCGTTGCCAGTTGAGCGCAACGATTGTATCCTCAATTCTTCCTCCAAGATTGTACAAACTTCACTCCGAGATAAATTTCCGAGTCGTAGCAAAATCATTGTATCGGAAGTGTGCAGCAGTAGTGACGAAATTGCTATGATCAAAATTTTCTTGTTCCTTTCCTCTTTTAGATTTGGGTGCCAACTAATTGTGAAATAAAAACGCAAAATAAATTCAACAGATCTAGGAAAATAAACTAATTTAAGCTTTTCAAACTTGAAAGAGCTTAAAAATTTCATGGATTTAACCTTAAATATCAAAATTTTTCTAAAAATTTCGATTTTTCTAAATGAGAGTAAAATCCATGTTGAAAATAAAAAATAATGAGTTTAGAATGTAGATCTGACCTCGGGATGAAGAAATCGGGTCATTTCAAGCTCAAAAACTTGAAAATCAGCCTTTAAATGGGATCTATATGGGGTATTTTTCACGAAAACCAGTGAAAAAGGAAGCTTAGGCATCAAAAATGGCATGGGGGGTGTTTAAGAAGATGAGTTTTCGGGTTCAGGTCAAACCAGCGCCTAGGCGCCAAACTCGCCTTTCCAAAAATTCAATTGAAATTTTTTATTTTCCACCAAATCTTATCAAATTTGACTCCTAATTACTCTTATAAGAGTATTAATCCAATTTATATCCTCCAAAAATTTTCACAATCAATTTAAAATGATAGTTTAGATCTACAAAAATTTATCCAAATTCGTCAATTCCAATCCATAACTTCCATTCCAAATTCAATAAATTTCAGTACAAGACTGTATCAAGGTTCATCGTTTTATAAATAACACAAACAACAATAATTTCAAAGAAAATATTCAAATCTAACAACACACATTGAACAATTAAGCAAATACACAAATTCGATATTCAACACTGATGCGATGCGACTTTATATATGCTTTAAAGTACAAGAATTTGATACCACTTTTTAGAATATTTAATTCCTGGCAAATGACTTCAAAAATTTGATGTACGAGGTTTACATTTATTAATTTATATTTAGGTTTTATAATAATTATTGTAAAAGTCAATATTTTAAACGCAAGTATACGTATCGTTCGAAGTAATACGAGGCTCTACAGTGAGTCCTCGGTTATTGATCCCACGGGGATAGTGAATTTATAAAAAGTAAGAAATGTAAGAAATATTTTGGAATTTTCAAATTAAATGCAATTTATATATACTTTCTTTTTTATATATATATTTTAAATTTTAATTTACTAACAATTTTTACTAAAAGCGAAGTAAGCACTAAGCAGTAATAAAGTAAAGTAAGCAGTAATTAAAATTCAATGCAAGTATAAAAAACGACTTTCTCCTTTCAACTAATCCAAGATTTATAGAATAATTATCTTTTGTAGGGAATTTAGATTATGGTATTGTGCCATATAGAAGCATTCTTATTTTTTACCCTTTGGTCCAGGTGCAAAGAACATTGACTAATCTATAGATCGGCTCAGGATGTTTTGTTAGTAGACTGGGTTAATCTAGGCTCACACTACTAGATGTCCAAGGGTGGCTATGGTCGGCCCTACCAGTGACCCGTTACCTTTCTATAAACAAAATTATTAGAATTTAGTCGGTCACTCTAAAAACTAATTAATTTTACGCCCATTAAATAATATCTTCCTATTTATTTGCCTTCACCTTAAATAATCTGCGTATAGCTTGCGATTACCTAAGGATTCATGTGATATCTACTAGTTAAGAATTTATCTCTGGATAGGTCTCAAAATTCTTCAATAGGTTTTAATAATTTAAATGGCCAATTTAAAAAGTAAACTAAGATCGGGGATTAATATCATCACAATGTTTTAAAATATTTTAAATTTAATTCTCCTACAAAATTTAATTAATTTATTATCTTTTCATAGATAAGGAGAAAGATAACTAACTACTCAGAACACATTGAAATAATACAACAAAACATATTTATAAAACTTTGAACCAAAGTACAAATATTTATATGAAGTGTTCCTTCAAGTGATCCGCTAACTTCTACTGACTCCAAAGCAATGAAGAAAGACTCCAACAACACCAACACACAATAAATACTCAAAATAAACCCACTAGATACAAAGTAAGGTGGCACCCTAAGTATGGAAGAGACTAAATAAAACTAAAGAGGGGAGAGAAGATACTAAAATGGGTATGTGTACTAAGAGGGGGGGTTAGTGCCATTTTTTCTGTAGAATGGGCTCATATTTATAGAGCTCTGAATTTGACCAAGCGTTGCTTAAGGAACCTCTTCAAAATTCATCCAAATTCAATGTATCTTCTAGAAGGTAATTGTCGCACCTAGGCGCCGGGATTGGGCGCCTAGGTGCCGACTCCATGACCAGGTCTTTCAGACCTCTTCACTTTGGATCACACCTCTTCGCAATCCAGACCGTTTCCTTGTGTCCAAATACATTGTATCACATGTCCTATATATTAGGAGTAACTTCCAGTCTTCTAGAAGCTCCAATAACCGCTTAATACCGTTAAAATAACTGCCCAAAGTCATCAAAAATTCTTGACAACGTCTATATCGAACTGGCGCTTAGGTGTCGGATTCTGACGCCTAGGCGCCAGGCCAATAATTCCAATATTTTGCTCCATAAGCTCTATTTTTGCTCCTTTTTGCTCATTTTTCCTTCTTTTTTCTTTCTTGGACTCTTTTTAATCATCTACATCCAAAAACATGAAAATACCTTTCATTAAAGCATAATATCCTTAAGAATTGAATCATAAATAAGACATAAAAATGAGTAATTTTTAGGTAGATCAAATTCCCTCAAACTTAAACGTTACTTGTCCTCAAGTAACCCTTTTAATTACATAAAATGATAACATTCAGAATGAAGTTAAAATATTTAAGATTCCTTATAACTTTGGGTTTTATAAATGCTTTAGCAAATCATTAACCAAATTTCACTAATTAAGTTTAATTTTAAGAATTAAAGAACATTTAACTACCAAATCATAAGACTTCCAATTTTTCATTTATTTCAAGAATAATTGTAGTTCATCATCTTAAGGTCACATAGAATATTTACAGGAAAAAGATTTTCATGAAATATTTTTCTAGTAAAAATATTTTTACATAGAAATTAAGTTAAAAATGTAATCAGTTTTCTTCCTATAAGATAATTCAAGTGAAGCCAATTTTTTATTAGGCATTTTCTCAAGCTTCTCCTCGCTTTTTTTTTTCTTTTTTCTGGATTGTTTTTCAATCCTTTTTTTTTAAGTGAGGATTACTATTTTTGGATAGCCTATTAATGATTTTGAACTTCACTATCTTTAACTTATTTTCAAAAACTTATACATTACTTAATAAATATGACATTAATAATTTATTATTTTTCAAAACTTATTTCAATCTATTCTTTTTTAAGAAATAATCTTGATTCCTTAGTATTTCAAAAATAGAATTCTCTTCACTATAAATAGAAAAAATTTGATCTTATTATTTTTAAGCTAAATAATACTATTCTTAAAATCAATCAAAATTTTTGAAATTTTAGTTAAGTTTACTAAATTATTTATAAATTCAAAAATATAGGTTATCTTAAATAGATTTTTCATTCCTTTTGTTATGTTAATATATTTTTAAAGAAAATATTAGTTCTTTAAGGACAAATAATATTTAAATTTGATAAATAGTTTCCCTTCCCCCAAACTTCAGCTTTAGTATAAATATGAATCATGAAATTTTCTAAAGCATGATAGAAAGAAATAAACAGGAATTAATCTAAGTACAATAATGATGTAGTAAAGTAAAACTAACTTCTACTTCTACACATGCTTCAATATGAATATAACAAAAATGATTAAGCATATATAGAAAAGTTTTGTAGAGCAGGAGTTATTTTCTAAAAAAAAAATCTCTTCTTCCTTTTTTTTTAACATGCAAACATACTAACTATTCATGAACACTAAATAGTAGGCTGAAACAGAAATAAACTTTTATAAAATTCATTCACATTTCAGTCTTAAACACACATCAGATAATCTAAAAACAGTTTTAACATAAAAAGTTCACATAAACACTAACAAATAACATCACACTAAACAACACAAGAAACAAGAAACACACTAAAAATAGAATCAACAATCTCCAGAGGTAAGTCAAGCTACTAATCACTGTCTGTAGCTTCATCATTGTCATCACCAAAAGAAAACTCCATATCCTTTGGATCAACATATGGTGAAAATCTGGGACAAGTAGGGAACTGAATATCGTGCTCACCCTTCAGGAATCTCATTAAAGACTCAGAATACTCAGCATCGTAATCACTCTTTCTTTGTGTATACTCAGAAAAATGATCAATCTTCTTATCTATGGTAACTACTCTATAATGAGTTAAGAATAACTCATTCTGCTGCTCTCTAAACTGATCATGCATGGTTTCCCAAAAAGTAGATGGTGGCTCAGCAGAAGTAGATGGTCTAGAAGTAGAAGCTCTACTTGAAGTAGGTAATGAACCAGAAGGTGCAGTAGAACTCTTACTTCGAAGTCGATCATAGATACTGACGCATTCTCTTCCTATAGGATTTTTCGACTTGAGCTTTTCCTCAGAAAGCTCAGCAACTACTCCAGCACTTTGACATAGAGAATAGATCAGAGATGAAAAACCAAGTCTAATAGAAGTGCTAGAACGAGCAGTAACCTCTACAGAATCATAAATAATGCTCCCTACATCAATAGGCTTTTTCTCTTGAATGCAGTAGTTGAGAATAACTCTATCTTTGGTAACCTCGCTCAGATGATTGGATGGAAGGAGACGAGCAGAAATAAAGTAGTGTCATGCCTTTGAAACACCATTAAGCTTAGAAGATGAAAAATTTACCCTCTTTCCATTCCGAATCTTCCAGGCTCCAGTACTATCAGTCAGGTAGGCAATGATCATATCCACATCTCCCTCAGATGGAGATAATCTAAAGTAATAACACTCTATATTTGGCGGCAGGCCATAGAAAATATTGATGCGTTCAGGAATGAATCCTACTCTAACTCCTCGAACAAAAATCTCGTATTCTTCAGCATCCACGAAATTAGCATAAAAATCTCTAACAACGGGGATAACGACAACAACAGTGAAATAGCAGAATCGTTGCGCCAGTTGAGCACAACAATAGTCTCCTCAATTCTTCCTCCAAGATTATAAAAACTTCGCTCCGAGATAAATTTCCGAGTCGTAGCAAAATCATTGTATCGGAAGTGTGTAGTAGCAGTGACAAACTTGCTACGATCAAAATTTTCTCATTCCTTTCCTCGCTTAGATTTGGGTGCCATCTAAACGTGAAAGAAAAACGCGAAATAAATTCAATGAATCTAGGAAAATAAACTAACTTAAGCTTTTCAAACGTGAAAGAGCTTAAAAATTCATGGATTTAACCTTAAAAATCAAAATTTTTCTCAAAATTTTAGTTTTTCTCAATTAGAGCAAAATCCATGGTGAAAATAAAAAATAATGAGTTTAGAATGTAGATCTGACCTCGGGATGAAGAAATCGGGTGATTTCAAGCTCAAAAACATGAATATCTGGATTTAAATGGGATCTCTTGGTAGTATTTTCACGAAAAATAGTGGAGAAGGAAGCTTAGGCATTAAAAATGGCGTGGGGGGTTTAAGAAGATGAGTTTTCGGGTTCAGGCCGAACCGGCGTCTAGGCGCCGAATTCTGGCGCCTAGGCGCCAGACTCGCCTTTCCAAAAATTTGATTTAAATTAAATATTTTCCACCAAATCTTATCAAATTTGACTCTTAATTACTCTTTTGAGAGTATTAATTTAATTTATATCCTCCAAATATTTTCACAATCAATTTAAAATGATAGTATAGATCCACAAACATGTATCCAAATTCTTCAATTCCAATCCCTAATTTCCATTCCAAATCCAATAAATTTCAGTATAAGACTGTATCAAGTTTCATAGTTTTATAAATAACACAAACAACAACATATTCAAAGCAAACATTCAAATCCAACAACACACATTGAACAATTAAGCAAACACACAAATTCGATATTCAACACACTAACACAAGACTCGATCACAACTAAAACACAGATAGGATCTATTTAACACCGATCTTCAATTACCATCTCTTTTGTAATGACGTTCGCTAGGACAATAGGGATAGATCACCAACGCCCTTGGAAATTCCAAAGCCGTCTTTTCATCAATCCACTTATTCTTCGCGTACATTTGTACTTGAGCGTCATGATAGGCCGCCATATGATCAGATTGAAGTTTGGTTTGCCATTCCAAGTGTTCATATTGGTGGTACATCTCATGGAGACGATTACCAACACTTTGAAGTTCTGCTTCAATCTTATCCAATCGACTAAACATTTTCTCCATACTAACAGCAATAAAACCATTAAAATAAGGCTGAGGATCTTTAGGAGATTTGTCTCTTAGCTCATTTCCATGATTTTCTCTATCCATTGCCTCCAAATCCTTCTTAACTCCTCCAAAATGGATTGCTCTGGTCGAAATTAAAGTTTCTATGGGATTGGGGACGAAGAATAAGCTATAAATAAAGAGATTTCATGTGAAAAACTGAAGAATTTTGGTTTTTCCACGATCTATAACCGTGGCTCTTAGGCGTCGAAATCTGGCGCCTAGGTGCCGGATCTTCGATACGCAGGACATTCTGGCGCTTAGGCTCCAACTTTTGGGGCCTAGGCGCCGGAACCTCGATCAACTCTGATTCGCCTATCGTCAAATTTTGCAAGTTTTGATCGTAAAAATAGGTCTAATAAACGGGTATGATCAACAAACAAACACAATTACGAAAAATTCAAATCACAAATAATCACAAACGAAAGTTAACTTGATCTTCTTTTTACTCACATTTGACATGGAGTGGTCCAATTCCCAATTCTATACACTTCAAGATAATGTTTAGCTTAAGCCAATACAGACATGTTAGCAATCTATTTCCAGAAGTTATATACAAATTTAGTCAAGACCAAGGCATAACCTTACAACAATAATTTAACTCACACTAATAAATATGGGTTGCCTCCCACAAAGCGTTTGGTTTAACGTCGTCAACCCGACCTAATAAATTGAATTAATCAGGTAGACTCAGCTCAGAAGCCTCTTTGTAATTTAATTTCATTTCTCCCATATAAGGCTTCAGTCTTAATCCGTTAACTTTAAATACTTTTCCAGTTTTGGAATCTTTAATATGCACAGCACCATAAGGGTATACTTTCTCAATTATAAATGGTCCCATCCATTTAGATTTTAATTTCCCAGGAAAAGTTTTAAACGAGCATTAAATAATAATACTTCTTGTCCAGGCTCGAATACTTTCCTTGAAATCATTTTGTAATGCAATTTCTTCATTCTTTCATTATAAATTCTTCATTTTCATAAGACTCATTTCTTATTTCTTCCATTTCATTCAGTTGTAATAATCGTTTTTTCTCCTGCAGTACTCAAATTATAATTGAACTCCTTTATCGCCCAATAAGCTTTATGTTCAAGTTCAACAGGTAAATGACAATGTTTACCATAAATTAACCGATAAGGTGACATTCCTATAGGTGTCTTATAAGCTGTTCTATAAGCCCATAATGCAGAATCAAGTCTATCAACCCAGTCAGTTCTTTTAGGATTAAGAGCCTTTTCTAATATTTTTTAATTTCTCTGTTTGACACTTCAGCCATTCCACTTGCTTGAGGATGATAAGCAGTTCCAATTCTATGTTTAATTCTGAATTTTTCCAGCAATGATTGAATTCTTATATTTCTGAAATGACTTCCCCCATTTGTGATAATTATCTTGGGCATTCCAAATCTTGTAAAAATCATCTTCTTTAAAAATTTCGAAACACTTTTGGAATCACAGTTAGGTAAAGCTACAGCTTCGATCCACTTTGAAACATAATCAACTGCTAATAAAATATAAATCTTTTCAGATGATGGTACGAAAGGTCCCATAAAGTCTAAACCCCATACATCGAAAATTTCAATTTCTAATATAAAGTTTAGAAGCATTTCATCTTTTCTGGATATATTTCTCATTCTTTAACATCGATCACAAGTTTTCACATAATGTCCAATATCTTTAAATAAAGTAGGCCAATAAAATCCAGAATTTAAAATTTTAAATGCAGTTTTATCAACTCCAAAGTGTCCTCCAAATTCAAAATCATGAAATTTTTGAATAATTGCAAAAGTTTCTTCATAAGGTACACATCTTCAAATCACATAATCTCTTCCTATTTTAAATAAATGAGGATCTTCCCAAATATATGATTTACAATCATTCTTGAATTTCTTAATGTATTTACTATTCATCCCATAAGGTAAAATATTGCTAACCAAGTAGTTAACTATATCTGCATACCAAGGCATTTGTAATCCTTGAATGACATATAATTGCTCATCCGAGAATTTCTCATTTATCTTTTCTTCATAAATCTTCTCATTATTATTTTTTATTCTTGATAAATGATCAACAATTTGGTTGTCAGTTCCTTTTCTGTTTACAATTTCAAAATCAAATTATTGTAAAAGTAAAACCCATCCGATCAATCTAGGTTTAGCATCTTTTTTAGACATCAAATACTTCATAGCAGAATGATCAGTATGTATGATACATTTTGTTTCAAGAAGATATGGTCTAAATTTATCAAACGCATATACTATTGCTAAAAGCTCTTTTTCAGTAGTAGTGTAATTTATTTGAGTTTCATTAAGAGTTTTGCTAGCATAGTATATAACTTTGAAAATTTTCTCATATTTTTGTCCTAATACAGCTCTGATTGCATAATCACTTGCATCACACATTAATTCAAAAGGTTTATTCCAATCAGTTGCAACAATGATCGGTGCAGTGATTAATTTTTCTTTCAGAATATTGAAAGCATTCAGACAATCTTCATTAAATTCAAATTTAGCTTCTTTTTCCAATAAATGGCAAAGAGGTTTAGCAATTTTAGAAAAATCCTTTATATATCTCCTATAAAATTCAGCATGACCCAGAAAACTTCTCACATCAGTAACGGTGGTAGGTGGTTTCAGTTCAGCAATAATTTTCACTTTTGTCTGATCAACTTTCATCCCTATTTGTGAAACTTTATGTTCAAGTACAATGCCTTCTGTGACCATAAATTGACATTTTCCCAGTTTAGAAATAAATTTGTTTCTTCACATCTCTTCAAAACTTTCATTATATTTTCCAAGCAAGATTCAAAAGAAGTTCCAAAAATTGAAAAATCGTCCATAAATACTTCAATTCCTTTATCAATCAAATCACAAAATATTGACATCATACATCTTTGAAAAGTTGCAGGTGCATTACATAAACTAAAAGACATTCTTCTAGAGGCAAATGTTCCATAAGGACATGTAAATATTGTCTTTTCTTGATCTTCAGGAGCAACGGGTAATTGATGATAACCAGAATATCTATCCAGAAAATAGAAATATGAGTGTCCAGCTAGTTTATCCAGCATTTGATCCAAGAGAGGTAAAGGAAAATGATCCTTTCTAGTGGCGTTGTTTAATTTTCGATAGTCAATGCAAATACACCATCCAGTAACTTATCTTGTAGGGATTAATTCATTTTTTTCATTAACAATGACAGTTACTCCTCCTTTCTTCGGAACATAATGAATATGACTCACCCATTGGCTATCCGAAATAGGATAAATAATTCTAGCATCTAACCATTTCAAAATCTCTTTCTTGACAACCTCTTTCATAATTGGGTTTAATCTTCTTTGAGGTTCAATAGTGGGTTTACAATTTTCTTCCATTAAAATCCTATGCATACGGATTGAAGGGCTTATTCCTTTTATATATGCAATAGTCCAACCAAAAGCTTTCTTATAATTCTTCAGAACTCCTATTAATTTTTCTTCTTGATCTTTGCTTAATTCTGAAAATATAATTACAGGTAAAGTTAATGAATTTCCACGAAATGCATACTTTAAATGTGCAGGTAATATTTTTAATTCCAGTTCAGGGGCTCTTTCAATTTAGGGTAAAAGTATATCATTTTTAGTTATGTCTAAAATTTCCCAATTTTCATGAATATAATGAGTTTCTTCAAACAAATTTTCTTCATTTAATGACTCATTATATAACATAGATTCTTTATCTTTATCATCAGAAATGACCTTACACTTTTCTTGATAATGCTTTTCAATTGTATAATCAAAAATATCCATCCGATAGCATTTTTCTTTATCAGGATACCTCATTGATTTCAGAACATTGAATTTTATCTCTTGATCTCTTGGATTAATTATAATACTTTAGGTTGGTTTTAATTAGTTTGATTTTCACATTTTTAATTATGAATTGTTTTGAGATTATTTAATATTCCAAATTTGTTTTAAGTTTGTTCTTAAGTGATTTCAAATTAATTTTAATGTTTTAAATTTATTTTTAATTTAATTATTAAATCATTTAATGTCTTAAGCTTTAATATATTTAACAAGTTATTTCCCTTTTAATAATTAATTTTAATCATCATCTCTTTAAAATTAATTAAGATTTGAATATTACTGGAGTGATTCATTTAGGGATTTTAGATTAAATGATTGCAGTCTTCCTAAATTATATCCCCATTTTAACAATCCAAACTTTTAATTATCTTTCGAAAATTTCAATTATTTAATTAATTAAGATTATCTTTGAATATTTTTAAGATAATTTATGGGTTTCTAACTTTTAATTTCCCAGGTTTGAATCATTTAAAAGAGAATTAAGATCAGATATTTTACCCTCCCTTTGATTAAGCCTAAGGTATTAATTAGGGTTAAAAATCCTTAATTACCTTTATGCCCTTTTAAGCATATTTATTTCATAACTCACTAAATTGAACTCAAATGAACTTGAAATTTTTATGTCACCTCACTCACATATTAATTAAGACATTAGAGGAGAAAAAGTGAATTTTTCCATTTTTAATTTAATTTATATAAATATTTTTGTGGAAAATAAGGGTTTTTCAATGAAAATTTAACAACATGACCAAGATAAGGTTTCTATCCTTAAGAAAATTATAGGATGTTTCTACTGACTAGAGGACCACTTGTGCCAATTTTGGTGATTTTTTGAATTATATTTAATTTATTATAATTATTTTTTGAATTTTTAGGTATTAATTAATTATAAAATTAAATCAAAGTTGAAAAATAGATTTTATATTTTTCTTAAGTCCCTCTGACCTCAAGAAAGTCAGGGAAACAAACTTTATATTTTTCTGATTTTTCTTTAATTTATTAGAATTATTTTAGTGGGAAGGTTTGAAAATTCATTTTTTAACATTAAAAATTACATTAAACTTTTAAATTTCAATATCTTAACCTAGAGACTTAGGAAAAATATTTGGTTAGTTCCTAAGTGATATATTATGCTTTAATGAATGGTATTTTTTATGTTTTTGGATGCAGGTAATGTAAAAATGTTCAAAAAGAAAAAAAGATGAAAACAGATGAAAAAGGAGCAATAAGGAACAAAAATGGAGCCAAAATGCAAACGTGCCAGAATCCGGCGCCTAAGCGCCAGCTCGATACCAAAACAGTTACGATTTTGTAACTACTTTGGGCAGTTATTTTGACGGTTAGAGAGGTTATTGGACCTTCTATAAGATGGACAGTTATTCCTGGATTATAGGACATGTGATACATTGTATCTAGACGCTTGGAAACTATTTAGATCGTGAAGAGGTGCTATCCAAAGTGAAGAGGTGCGAAGAACTGGACGCGGAGTCCGGCGCCTAGGCGCCAGACACAGTTTGTAGAAGATTCATTGAACTTGGACACATTTTGAAGAGGTGCTTTAGGAAACCCTTGAAGCCTATAAATAGGAGGCTTTTTCTATAGAAAAACAGGCCCCCAATCAGAGAGATAATTTTAAATATAGGGCCACACTTTTAGTTTGCTTTCCTTCAAAAAATAGTGAGTTTATTTTATTTAGAGTTTGTATTGAGAGTTCGGAAGAGTTGGTGCTTTGGAAGTCTATTTCACTTTGGAGTCATTAGGAATAAGAGGTTCAGTTGGAGAAACACTTGAGATAAGTATTTGTAATTTGATTCAAAGTTTTATTTATATGTTTTGTTATTTAAATTCAATGTGTTCTGAGTAGTTACTTTACTTTCTCCTTTTAATTATGAAAAGATAAATAAGATAATATAAAATTTGTTGGAGAATTAAAAACTAAATATGTTTAAATATTGTGATGATATTAATATCGGATCTTAATTTACTATTTAAATTGGCCATTTAAGTTGTTAAAATCTATTGAAGAATTTTGAGACCTAGAAGGAGATGAATTCTTAACTAGTAGATATCACATGAATCCTTGGGTAGTCGAAGGCGGTTATTCAAGGTGAAGTGTAAATAAATAGGAAAATGTTATTCAATGGGCGTAGAATTAATAAGTTTTTAGAGTGACAGACTAAATTCTTTTAATTTGGTTTATAGAAAGGGAACGGGTCACTAGTAGGGCCGACTATAGCCACCCTTGGACATCTTGTAGTGTGAGCCTAGATTAACCCATTCTACTAACAATACATTCAGACCTGATCTATAGATTAGCCAATGTTTTTTATACTATCGAGCGAAGGTAAAGAATAGGAATGCTTCTATTTGGCACAATACCATAAATTTATATTCTCCACGAATATTACATTATTTAAAAAGTCTTGGATTAATTGGAAGGAAGAAAGTTGTTTGCTTATTATTATTTACATCACTCATTATTTTAGTACTGCTTTATTTCTACATTTAGTAAATTAAATATTAAATTTATAACTTTAAAAGAAATACATAAAAATAAAATTAAAATATTTAAAAAAATCTGTAAACTTCCTCGTGGGATCGATATTGGGGTCTTTATTTAAAAGCCTATATTACTTGAAACGATACGTATACTTGCGTAGTACCTCTAGTGTGTAAAATATTTTCCATAAAATTATATTTATATACACTAGCCGCTATTATTATTTGGGTCAAAGTATTAGCTATAAAATATTTTTGGAAGCATAAATTACTGCGTTTTTTGCGGTCGGGTGAAGTTTTTGGCGCCGTTGCCGGGGATGCAAATTTTTAGATTTTAAATATTTTTTATTTTATTTATTTCTTTTATTGTCAAAATATAAAAACATTTGTAAAAATAAAAAAATGAAGAGATTTTATTTCTTGCTATTTTATTTTACTTTTTATTTGCCTTTTATGCGTAGTTCTGGATCTGAAGGATTATTACCTTTAGACTCTGAATTAGAAAGTACTGTAAGAAGAATTAAAAAAGGAAAAAAAATTCAAAAAAATCAAGAGATGGCTAATTTACATAACAATTTACAGAATCCAATTGAAATTAATGAACAAAATGTTTACAAACCATTAAGGGATTATGCTAACCCTACAGCTGATGAACTTCATATTAATATTCAAATACCTGCTATAGATGCTAATTCTTTTGAGCTTAAACCGTCTATTATTCAAATGATTCAAAATAATCAATTTGGGGGAACACCAAATGAGGAACCAAATTTACACCTTGCTAGTTTTTTAGAACTTTGTGTTACCTTTAAATATAACAATGTTTCTGATGATGCTGTTAGACTTAGACTCTTTCCATTCTCTTTAAGAGATAAAGCAAATATGTGGCTGAACTCATTAGCAACAGATTCTATTAAAACATGGGCTGAAATGGCATAAAAATTCCTTGCTAAATATTTTCCTCCTTCTAAAACCGCTAAATTAAGAAATGATATTACTTCGTTTAGTCAATTTGACAGGAAGACAATTTATGAAACTTGGGGAAGATTTAAAGAACTATTAGAAAGTGTCCTCATCATGCTTTACTTGATTGGTTAATTATTCAAACATTTTATAGCAGACTTATTGGATCACTGAAATCAATTATTGATTCTACTGCTGGAGGTTCTTTAATGGATAAATCATTTGAAGAAGCTTATACTTTAATTGAAGAAATGGCTAACAATAATTTTCAATGGCCTTCTGAAAGGATTAATCCTAAAAGAATGGCAAGTATTCATGATAACGAAGCCTTATCTATCTTAGCTTCACAAGTGGATGCAATATCTAAGAGATTAGATAATTTTGCTATCAATGTATCACATAACAACTCTGTTAATATTGAAGATTCTCAAACTATTGAAACTTTACAAGCTATTGCTAGTAAAAATAAACCTTATTCAAATAATTATAATATTGGATGGAAAAATCTCCCTAATTTTAACTGGAATAATTCACAACAACAATGGGGTAATAATCAATCTCATCCAACTGGAAATTGGAACAATCAAGTAAATTCAAACTGTGAACCTCCTGGATTTAATAATCAATAGAAAAAGTTATCTGTAGAAGAATTAATTTTACAACTGAGTAATCAATTACAAAATCAAAACACTGCTATTCGTAATATTGAGAATCAAATGGGACAAATCGCTAATTTAATTAATTACAGACCTCCAGGAACACTTCCTAGTAATGTTGAAATCAACCCAAAAGAAACTGGAAAAGAACATGAACATGCTAAAGCTGTACAACTTAGAAGTGGAAAGGAATTAAAAGAGAGAATTCCGGATGAAATTGAAAATGAGATTGAGGTTGAAGAGATTGAAAAACCTAAAGAAACTCCTTCTCCTAGTAGAGATCAGACTGTTATTCCTATTAATGTGGAAGTTGAAAAACCACCACCACCTTTTCCTCAAAAACTAAAACAACAGAAACTTGATCAACAATTTTTTAAGTTCTTTGAAATTTTTAAGAAACTTACCATTAACATACCTTTTGCTGAAGCTTTGGAACAGATGCCAACTTATGGAAAATTTATGAAGGATATTTTAAGTAAGAAACGAAAATTTGAAGCTTTTGAAACTGTTGCATTAAGCGAAGAATGTAGTGCAATAATTCAAAAGAAATTACCTCAGAAACTTAAAGATCCTGGAAGTTTCACTATACCTTGTGCTATTGGAGAAAAATTTTGTGGAAAAGCTTTATGTGATTTAGAAGCAAGTATTATCTCATGTCATTTTCTATTTTTCGAAGGTTGAATTTAGGAGAGATTTTCCCCACCACTGTAACCCGTCAGTTAGCTGATAGATCTATCACTTACCCTAAAGGAGTTATAGAGGATGTTCTTGTTAAAGTGGATAAATTTATTTTCCCTGTGGATTTCATTGTACTTGATATGGAAGAAGATAAAGAAATACCTATTATTTTAAGGAAACCTTTTCTAGCTACCGGACAGGCTATGATTGATGTGCAAAAAGGAGAATTAACTATGAGAGTTAATGATCAAGAGATTAAATTCAATGTCCTTAAATCAATGAAGTACCCTGACAAAAAAAATGCTATCGAATGGATATTATTGATTATATAATTGAAAAACATTATTAAGAAAAATGTAAAGTCATTTATGAAGAAAAAATTGAACTATTAACTAACGAAAATGAAGAACTAAAAGAAGAAGAATTATCTAAAGAAACTCATTATATTAACGATAACTGGGAAATTTTGGACATAACTCAAAACTATATATTTTTACCCTCGATTAAAAAAGCCCCTGAACTGGAATTAAAAATGTTACCTACACATTTAAAGTTTTTCTTGGAAATTCATTAACTTTACCTGTTATTATTTCTTCTAAACTAAGCTTAGATGAAGAAGAAAAATTAATAGAAGTGTTAAAGAATTATAAGAAAGCTTTTGGTTGGACTATTGCTGATATAAGAGGAATAAGCCCTTCCATCTGTATGCATAGGATTTTAATGGAAGAAGAATTTAAACCTACTAATGAATCTCAAAGAAGATTAAATCATATCATGAAAGAGGTTGTTAAAAAAGAAATTTTAAAATGGTTAGATGCTGGAATTATTTATCCTATTTCGGATAGTCAATGGGTGAGTCTTATTCATTGTGTTCCAAAGAAAGGAGGAGTAACTGTCATTGTCAAAGATAAAAATGAACTAATTCCTACAAGACAAGTTACTGGATGGTGAATTTGTATTGATTATCGGAAATTAAATAACGCCACTAGAAAGGATCGTTTTCCTTTACCTTTCTTGGATCAAATGCTTGATAAATTAGCTGGACACTCATATTTACGTTTTCACGGATAGATATTCCGGTTATCATCAATTACCTGTCGCTCCCGAGGACCAAGAGAAAACAACATTTACAAGTCCTTATGGAACATTTGCGTTTAGAAGAATCCCTTTCGGTTTATGTAATGCACACTGCAACTTTTCAAAGATGTATGATGTCAATATTTTGTGATTTGATTGACGAAAGGAATTGAAATATTTATGGACTATTTTTTCAATTTTTGGAACTTCTTTTGAATCTTGTTTGAAAAATATTTCCAAAGTTCTGAAAAGATGTGAAGAAACAAACTTAGTTCTTAACTGGGAAAAATTTCAATTTTTGGTCACAGAAGGCATTGTACTTGGTCATAAAATTTCACAAAAAGGGATGGATGTTGATCAAGTAAAACTGAAAATTATTGCTAAACTGCAACCACCTACTACTGTTACTGATGTGAGATGTTTTCTGGGACATGCTGGATTTTATAGAAGATATATAAAGGATTTTTCTAAAATTGCTAAACCTCTTTGTGATTTATTGGAAAAAGAAGCTAAATTTGAATTTAATGAAGAATGTGTTAATGCTTTCAATATTTAAAAAGAAAATTTAATAACTGCACCTATTATTATTGCACCTAATTGGAATAAACCTTTTGAATTAATGTGTGATGCAAGTTATTTTGCAATTGGAGCTGTGTTGGGATAAAAATATGAGAAAATTTTCAAAGTTATATATTATGCTAGTAAAACTCTTACTGAAACTCAAAGAAATTACACTACTACTGAGAAAGAGCTTTTAGCTATAGTCTATGCCTTTGATAAATTTAGACCTTAGCTTCTTGGTACCAAATGCATAGTTCATACTGATCATTCCGCTATTAAATATTTAATGTCAAAAAAATATGCTAAACCTAGACTGATAAGATGGGTTTTACTTCGAATTTGATTTTCAAATAGTGGATAGAAAAGGAACTGATAACCAAATTGCTGATCATTTATCTAGAATTAAGAATGATATTATTATTGAAGAAAATACAAATGAGAAATTTCCTGATGAACAGTTATATGTTATTCAAGGATGCCAAACACCTTGGTATGCGGATATAGTGAACTATTAAGTTAGCAATATTCTACCTTACGGATTGAACAACAAATATATTAAGAAATTTAAAAATGATGCTAAATCTTATATTTGGGAAGATCCTCATTTATTTAAATTGGGAAGAGATTATGTAATTCGAAGATGTGTACCTTTTGAAGAATCTTTTGCTATTGTTAAAAAATGTCATGATTCTGAATTTGGAGGACACTTTGGAGTAGATAAAACTACATTTAAAATTTTAAATTTAGGATTTTATTGACCTACCTTATTCAAATATGTGAGACAATATGTGAAAACATGTGATCGATGTCAAAGGATGGGAAATATATCTAGGAAAGATGAAATGCCTTTAAACTATATATTAGAAGTTGAAATTTTTGATATATGGGGTTTAGACTTTATGGGACCATTTGTACCATCATCTGGAAAGATTTATATTTTATTAGCAGTTGATTATGTTTCAAAGTGAATTGAAGCTGTAGCTTTACCTAACTGTGATTCCAAAAGTGTTTCGAAATTTTTAAAGAAAATGATTTTCTCAAGATTTGGAATGTCTAGAGTAATTATCACAGATGGTGGAAGTCATTTCAGAAATATAAGAATTCAATCATTACTGGAAAAATTTGGAATCAAACATAGAATTGCAACTGCTTATCACCCACAAACAAGTGGAATGAGTCGAAGTATCAAACGAGAGAAATTAAAAGAATTTTAGAGAAAAGCTGTTAATCCTAAAAGAAGCTGATTAGGTTGATAGACTTGATTCTGCATTATGGGCTTATAGAACAGCTTATAAGACACCAATCGGAATATCACCTTACCGGTTAGTTTATGGTAAACATTGTCACTTACCTATTGAACTTGAACATAAAGCTTATTGGGCGATAAAGGAGTTTAATTTTGATTTGAATACTGCAGGAGAAAAACGATTATTACAATTAAATGAGATGGATGAAATAAGAAATGAGTCATATGAAAATACAAAGATTTATAAAGAGAAAATGAAGATATTACATGATAAAAATATTTCAGGAAAAATATTCAAACCTGGATAAGAAGTATTATTATTTAATACTCGTTTAAGACTTTTTCCTGGAAAATTAAGATCTAAATGGATGGGACCATATATAATTGAGAAAGTATACCATTATGAAGCTGTGGATATTAAAGACCCCAAAATGGGAAACATATTTAAAGTTAACGGATTAAGACCGAAGTCTTATTTGGGAGACATAAAAAAGATTTATAAAGAGGCTTACGAGTTGAGTCTACCTGATTAAAGACATAATTAGGTCGGGCTGACGATGTTAAACCAAGCGCTTTGTGGGAGGCAACCAATAGTTATTTTTGTGTGTTTTTACTTTTTTAATGTAAGGTTATGCCTCGGTCTTGACTAAATTTTATATAACTTTAGAAACTTGGATGCTAACAAGTCTTTATTGACTTAAGCTAAAGATTATCTCGAAGTATATAAAGTTTGGACTTTGGATCACTCCATTTTGTATGTGAGTAAAAAGGAGATCAAGTTAACCTTCATTATGATTATTTATAATTTGAGTTAATTTTAATTACTAAGTTTATATTGATCTTACCATTCTAATTTACCTATTTTTGAGATCGAAACTTTGAAATTTGACGTTAGGCTAAACGAAGTCGAACATGGTTCTGGCACCTAGGCTCCGAAATCCGGCGCCTAAGCGCCAGAGTAGACTGTGTATCGATGGGTTCGTAGCCTAAGCGCCCGTTTTGGCACCTAAGCGCCACAGTTACTGGGTTGTGTAAAAACTAAAAATTTTCAGTTTTTCACACGATTTTCTCCTATAAACTACCCCATCTTCATTTCCAATCCCTAAGAAACCATAGATACGACCTTTACACTTCATTCTTGAGGAGATAAGAGAAGATTTTGAAGAAATGGAGAGAAGAAATCATGGAGAAGAGGCTAGAGACAAGTGTTCTAAGGATCCTCAACCTTTTTTCAATGGTTTTATTGCTGTTAGTTTGGAGAAGTTTTCGAGTCGCCTAGATAAGTTTGAAGCATAATTAAAAAGTATTGGAGATCGCCTCCATGAGATGTATCATCAAATCGAGCATCTAGAATGGCAGGCAAAGCTTCAATTCGATCATCTAGCGGCCTATCAAGACACTCAAGTGGAGATGTATGCGAAGAACAAATGGATCGATGAGAAAACGACTACGGATTTTCTAAGTGCATTAGTGTTCTTCCCAAGTAGGCCGAGTAATCTTCATTGTGACGACAGTGGAAATTCAAATTTGAAGATTAGATAGTAAATGTGGTTAGATCAAGACTTTATCTAGTGTGTCGTTGCATCGATTTGGTAAATCGAATGTGTTGTTTGTGTGTTTGCTTTAATGTTCAATGTGTGTTGTATTTGCTTTAAAATTGTGTTGTTTGATTGTTTGTTAAGACTTGAATCTTATTATTATACTTATCTATAATGTATTGAGCCCGAAACTGAAGATTATGAATGGAATTAGAAGAATTTGACTTAAACTTGTGTTTAACTGGTGGATTTAATTTATAATTTTTAAAATTTTTGGAAAATATTTTTGAAGTTGGAAACTGAAGCATTACTCTTATATGAGTAATTGAAAGTTGAAGTTGTAAATTTTGGGTGGAAAACTAAATTTTTAAAACTATTTTTGTGAAGGGCGAGTCTGGCGCCTAGGCACCGGTTCGGCCTGCTAATCAAAAATCAGGATTTAAACCCTCATTAGCCATTGCCGACGCCTAAGCTTCATCACCTTCCTCTTTTTGGCAAAAACATACCCCTATATCCATCTAGAGACCAAATCTTCATGTTTTTGAGACTGAAATCACTCGATTTCTTCATCTTGAGGTCAGATCTACCTTCTAATCCATTTATTTTTGATTTCTACCATGGATTTTCCTATTTTTGCTAAAAACTGAAATTTTGGAGAAAAATATTGATTTTTAGAAATTCTCCATGGATTTTATTAACTAATTTTAAGTTTCTCAAGCTTAAAAAAAGTTTACATATTTAATTCATTAATTTATTTGTGTTTTCTTTCACGTTTAGATGACACCTAAATCTAAGCGCGGAAAAGAATGAGAAAATTTCGATAGCAGCAAGTTCGCTACTGCGGCAACGTACTTTCGTTACCACAAATTTGTGACATCGAGGAAATTTATCTCGGAGCGCAGTTTTTACTGTCTTAGAGAGATAATCAAGAACACGATTGTTGCACACAACTGGCATGTTGACCTCATTTTTGATGAGGTCTTCTCTTCCCTCTTTAGTGTTTAGGATCTAGCCTTAGGCTTTTCCTTTGACTATCTTAGAGGACTAGAATTGGGACCCATCCCTTAGAAATTTGAACCACTTCTTGCCTCCCTGCAAACCCCACAAGCTTGGTTGTAGACCCCTAATCACCTAGAGGGTTGAAATCAAATGTGAAGGTTTAAAGGATGAGTTCCCTATAGGACTCTTTGGCCTTGGGACCACCCCAGGTGGCTCAGTGCAGTGAGGGTTGACTTACACACTCACTACACTCACACTCTACACTCTCACACACGCAATCCAAATCCTAAAACCACACCCATACCCAACTTGACTCCTTAACTCATGTAGGTAATTCATATGGATGGACCTTAACCCCTAAGCCCCTGGTAAAGAGGGTTAGGAACAACATAGTGAGTGCCTCAAATGAGTCCTCCCATGGCTCATATAGGCTTAACATGGCTTCATGGCTCAATCAAAGTGATTCCATTCCACTCATATTTGATCAATCTTCATTATTCCAAAATTTCAATTTTTGACCTCGGGGACCCTACACCTATCAAACCTACCAAAAACCCTTGAAATTGCCTAAATTCTCCAAAATCTCCAAATCACCCAAAAGTCCTCAGAATCAATCCTAAAAATTTTTCCCCCACTCAAATTGACCATCTCCAGCCAAAAATACCAAAATTTCTAGAAATACCCCCAATACCCTCCAAATTACCAAAATGCCCCTCTTGACCCAAAAATCCAAAAATTCAGAAAGTTCCCAGAAAATTCCAGAAAATCCCAAATATTCCCAATTTCATTTTGTCCAACTACACTATAGGCCAATTTTGTCAATTTACCCCACTTTTACCAAAACCCCCAATTTAGCCCATTTTAAACCCAAATGAACCCAATGTCAAACCAAATCACCCCAATTGGTCTCAATTTTGGTCCAATTCAATTCTAAACTTCAATTCAATATCCCCAATATCAATTTAGACCAAATTCAAGCCCAATTTGATTCGCATTTGAATCCAATTTCATTTTAAAAGCTTAAGGCCCAATTTTGACCCATGACCTAAACCTAGCTCAAACCAACCCAATTCAATCCCAATTAACCCCAAACCTTTTCTAAATCTTCCCTAACATCTACATAAACAAAACAGTAACATAATTTGCCCAAAATTTGGACCCAAACCTTACTCAAATTCAACCCAAACCCAAAATTCCTTAAATTGGCCTAAATTCACCATGAACCCAAATAGGCCCAAATCCCAAGATTGAACCCCCAACCAAAGTTGAAAACTCTTCATAACATTCTCCTAAACATTTCTCAACATCAATTTTACATCAATTTCAACATTAGCCCAACCTTAGCCTAAGTTAGCCCAATTTGGCCCACCTTAGCCCCTTTACCAAATAAACCCAAATCCAACCCAATTCGATCCCAAATCACTCCAAATTTGTTTTAAATCACTCATGACATATCCTTAAACTAAACCCAACATTTATTTGGCATGGCCCTTTACAAATTTTTTGATCTAAAAGCCCATTTTGAAACATAAAAGTCCATTCCCAAGGCCACATGAAACCTTTTCTTCATCATTCCTTTGATAATCCTATTTAACCAAAGTCTTAAACCATCATGAAATCAACCCATTAGTAGCATCATGACAAATCCCATCAATGGAATCCAAAGTTTTCAAAATTCCAAATAACCCTTTTCCATGCAAGTGAGCCAACCTTCTCCCCGAAGCCATGAAGCAAGCCAAATGAAGTCATGGAGCCATGCATAAGCCACATGCGAAGCCATGGGGAGCCCTTTCCACCTCACCATGCCACTTATGGCAAGGAGAGGGGAGCCTTTCCTAAGCCTTCACTAAACCTTTTTAACCCCATTCATGATACACTTTAACCAAAATTGGCCACCTCACCTTGGATGGGGACTTCACCGGACATGTGAGGTCGACCCAAATGATCTCACATCGGCCCGACTCGAAGCCTTGGTGAGTGAACCAAGCCAAAGCCATGAATTGACCCAAATTGGACCAAAAATGCTCCTTACACCCATGCCATTTAAATCCTTGACTTTACACATGGCATAACCCAATTGATTGCACCAAGATCAAGCTCGATCATGTGAGTTTTTCTCGGCCGAAAAACCTTGATGAATGAACCAAGCCAACCCTCATGGCCACCCAAGCTCCACCATAACCTTCCTTATTTAAACCCCACCTCCATGACCAAGTGGAGGAGATGCAAAGATTACCTTGGGTAAACTCTGCCAAATTGTTCCCAAAGCTTCTCCAAGCACTCCTAAGGTCAATCCGATCATTTCCGATTGAGGCCTCACCTCTTGGACAAAGGTATCAAATTTTTTTCTCCTCCAACCGAGCATGTTTTAATTTTCTGTAATTATTCACATGTTTTAAGTATATCATCACCATATAGATGTGTGCTACTTGATTAGACGATCATTTTAAAAAAAAATTCATTCAATTTCGTTGAGAATCGAGGGAGATATCAAGGTTTGAAGTTGGACGGTTTTGGGTGAATAGAACTAGGGAGAGAAGCGGCAGCCGTCCGATCAGGCGTGTATCCAACGGACGGCGCTGATGGAGTTGGACGGTAGCTGCATCCATGAACAGAATCGTGTCAGCAAATCAGGGAGCGACACGTGGCGATTGAGCAGGAAAATGAAATATTTTATTTATTTTTGACCCTAAACTTCAAAAATGCATAACTTTGTGTAGAAAAATCATAAAAATAAAATAAAAATACCCTCTTACTCAGTGAATAGAAGAGAATAATGTGGAAAAGAAATCAAGTAATTTCATTGAGTATTTTATTTTTAATGATTTATTTACTCTCTACATTATTTTAATTCTCCATGCATATAGGAAATTCACCATGGCATGAGACCATAGGGTTTTTGAAGCCTCTGAATTTGGGAATATTTCCTAAATTTTCCAAGGTTAGAGGCTATCCCTATGAGAAGTTATTGATTTTTCAAGTTCATGTTACTGTTTTGAGTATTTTAATTCCAATAATTAGCATGTTGAGAAATAAATTCTAGGAAAATTTGGTGATGTTGCTTGTGACTAGAGGAACCTAGGAAAAATAATTTTTGAGCTAATTCACTTTGAACAACCCTAATTGGCCTAAACACCCAAAATTGAATTTTAATTAATTAGGGTTAACCACTCATCAAATTAACTTAAAAACAATTCTCCACTGTCCTTTAGGGATAGGAGAACACCGCATAAAAATTTGAAACCAATTGGACTTGATTAACCCCACCAAATGGGTTGATTAAGCATCTTAAGTAATAATGGGTAAAATTAAACTTTAAAAATTTATAACTCACAAAATACTTTTCAAAAATTCACAAAAATGGTTTTTGAGCCTCTCTGATATCAGAGGAACTTAGGAAAATTAAAATTGTAATTTTCTAAAAAAGTTGATTTTTATCATTATTTTAATATTTTTAATAATTAAAAAATAATAAAAATTATAAAAATATTAAAATCACCAAAATGTCATATTTTGAATTCTAAACACTTAGGAACAAACCAAATATTTTTCTTAAATTTCTAGGATAAGATATTGAATTTTAAAGGCTTAATGTATTTTTTAATATTAAAAAATGTATTTTCCAACTTTTTCACTAAAATAATTATAATAAAACAAAGAAAAATCAAAAAATTATAAAAATTGGTTCTCTGGTTTCCCTGATATTAGAGAGATTTTTGAAAAATATAAAACTCATTTTTCAACATTTATTTTATTTTTAAATTAATTAATACTCCAAAACTCAAAATAATTCTAGTAAATAAAATATAATTCAAAAAATCACCAAATTTAGTCCAAATGGTCCTCTGGTCATTGGGAGTGCCCCATAATTTTCTTAAGAACAGAAAAATTCCCTTGGTCATCTTATTGAATTTTCTACAAAAAATAATTATATAAATAAATTAAATACAGAAAAATGACATTTTCTCCTCTAATGTCTTAATTGACATGTGAGTGAAGCCACATAAAAATTTCAAATTCATTCAAGCTCAATTTAGTGAGTTATGGAATTATTAAGCTTGAAGGGCAAAATGGTAATTAAAATTTAAACCCTTAATTAAAACTTTAGGCTTAATAAAATGAGAGAGTAAAATATTTGATCCTAATCTAATTTGGAAGATTGAAATTTAAATAATTAAAGGATAGAAACCCATCAATCATTTTTAAGATTAATTAGAGTAAACCTTAACCAATTAATTAATTAAATTTGGAAGATTAATAAAAATTGAAATTATTAAAATAGGGATATTGTTAGGAAGATATATATTCTTTAATCTAAGAATCCCTAAATTAATCACCTCAATAATATTTAATTCCTAATTAAAATGATAATCCAAACTCAAGATTTAAAATACTAAAATACTTAATCATTAAATTAAATTAAGATTAAAACATTTAAATTAAATCCTTCCAAAATTTCAATTAAATTAATACTTTAACAATTAAATTAAATCATCTTTAAAACATAAAAAATAAAATATTAAATTAAAATTAAAATAAAATTAAATTAAAATTTAAATTAAATTAAATTAAATTAAATTAAATTAAATTAAATTAAATTAAATTAAATTAAAACATATTAAATTAAATTAAATTAAATAAAAAATAAAATCAAATTAAAATACAATTTAAATTAAATTAAAATTAAAAATTAAATTAAATTAAAATTAAAATTAATATTAAATTAAATTAAATTAAATTGAATTAAATTAAATTAAATTAAATTAAATTAAATTAAATAATAAAATAATAAAATCAAATTAAAATAAAATTTAAATTAAATTAAAGTTAAAAATAAAATTAAATTAAAATTAATATTAAATTAAATTAAATTAAATTAAATTGAATTAAATATAACATCACCTGGGACATAAAGAATTCAAAAATAAATCTAAAACAACTTGAACACTATTCCAAACTTAAACCCATTAATTAAAATTAAATTAAATCACAAATCACTCAAACATCAATTTGCCCTCAAAAGCTCTTGTTGTCATAACTCCTAAACGGAGTATTAAGTGAAGTGTTACTTCACTTATAGGATATTCAAATGTCCTAGTTCACTGAGCAAAAGAACAAAACTTAACTAAACTCCTGGATGATTAATTCACTTGTATAATTAAGTTCCCTTGGACTTAAAACAATCCTAGAGGTATTGAAAAGATGTTTAAGACTCGCCTTAAGCACTTCCTCAATATGATAGGATATTTATAAGAACAATTGAACTTAATTGTTCTTTGATGAAGGAAATCGTCCTCAAACCAAAATACAAGAACCTAGACGTCATAGGAGATGACTAGCTATTGGATTAGGACTTTGGTAGACAACCAAAACCTTTCACTTAGCTTTACCTAGGTACTTGTCGGAATACTTAAATGCTCTAACATGTGTTTCAAGTGCAGCTTGGGATGACGGGAAGACCCTCCAGGTACGCTTTTATTTTATTGCAATTTACCTTCTCGCAATTTAATTAATCGCATTGCACTTTCTTTTCTTGCATGATAAACAACTGTTGCATGAAAACCAAAAACCTTTAGGGTAGTCCCTAAAACTGAAACCAAAACTAAATTAAAAATCACTGCAAGATAAAATTCACCGCCACAACATTTCAAAATATAAAGTAACTCAAATTTTAATCACCAACATAACAACAAAACTACAATTACAACTAAATTAAAACGTCTCGTTGAATGATCGGGAATACCTCGGATGATGTAACCCACGTGTTGCTAACGGGATTTCCCACGGTCTAAATGAAAGTGTGGAACTCATTCAGTTGAGTTTAGCAAATTCATCCGGACTAAGTGAATTCAATGAAAATAACGGTGCCGAGATGACGGAACTGTGGGATCTTAATCGGTTCGTTTAACCAACTTTAAGATTTGTTTTAATTAATATATTAAAAACACTTGGATTTTAAGATTCTCTCTAAACCAAAACACTTCTCTCATCTCCCGATTTATGACTTCTAAAACTAAACCTTTGCAACAACAAGGAGCTCGGAGCATGGTGGGCGAGCACGGCCATCGTCATCAAGAAAACCCGAGTCTACTTCAAAGAAAACTTTCTTAGAATAAAATAACCAAGCCATAGGATTTTGAGGTAGTTTGCCTAGTGCAACATAAAGCCTCAACTTTTTGTTAGGCATTTGCATAATCATGTTATGCAAATTAAGCCCTAACCGGCCTTAGGACTCCGAGGTAGTCGTTTGGTACGACATAAACCGTCACATCTTCAAGGCTATTTGTATGATCATGTCATGTAAATATAAGTCCTAATTAATTAAAATTGGCAAGATTGAAACATTAAGTAAATTCCCAAATCTAAGCTAAACAATAGGATAGTTTGGGAAGTTGCCAAGATTACTCTTGGATCCTCAACTTCTTCTACTTTTCTTCCTTTGGATTCTCAAAATAAACTGTTCTGAAGTTGAGCTAATCCCTATTGAAATTCCAAAATCCAATCCTTTGAAAACCTTAAACTTTGAAATTCTTGAGAGCAAAACCACTGATCATTATCGAGAGTTTTCTTAAGTGATTCCCGTCACTTAGGATGTAATTAACTATAGGAGCTTGCCTCTATAAGGAACTTTAAGAACCCAGGTAATATAAACCCTGCTTAATTCCTTTATATTAAGCAGGGGAACTTGTCGGCTTATAAAATTGGTTCGCAGACCAAACGTATGTCACAAATCTTTTAGTTTATTTAATCGAGCCCCATCATCAAGCAGTGTGTCTATTCCTCGAGATAAATACACGGTTTGTGGTGCGGTGCTCGTTTATATAAACTATTCGAGATGTGAGATCGGTTTGATTTCATATCTTAAAATTTTCAAACTTAAAATTATTTTCAAAATAAAAATGCTACTTTCCAAATTATATACATATTTAAATTAAATTTAAAATCTAAAATTCGCCGACAATTTCTGTTAGGCGACCCCTTTTTAAAATACAACACATAACCTAAAAATATGCCGACATGGCAGCGATTCTGTCATTTCACTGTCGTTGCTGTTATTCCTGTTGTACGAGAATTTTACGCCAACTTTATGAATGCGGAAGACTATGAAGTCCTCGTTAGAGGTGTCGGAGTGGGATTCACTCCGGAGTGGATCAACATTTTCTACGACCTACCACCTACAGTCGAGTGCTACTATTCTAGTCTATCTCCATCTGAAGGAGATCTGGTGATGATCATTGCATATCTGACTGACGCCACTGGAGCTTGGAAGATCCGGAACAACAAACGGGTAAACTTTAAATCTTCTAAGCTGAATGGTATTTCAAAGGCCTGACACTATTTTATTTCTGCTAGATTACTTCCTTCCAACCACCTGAGTGAAGTTACCAGAGATAGAGCTATCCTGAACTACTGTATTCAGGAAAGGAAGTCGATTGATGTTGGCAGCATTATCTATAATTCTGTAGAATTGACTGCACGATCCAACACTTCTGTGGGATTAGGATTCCCATCTTTGATATATTCTTTATGCATGAGCGATGGAGTTATTGCTGATATTTCTGAGGAGAAGCTGAAGACTACAAAGCCTATTGGATAGGAGAGTGTTAGTATTTATGATCATCTTCGTGGGAAGAGATCTATTGCTCCTTCTACTTCTGTACCTATTCCAGATAGTGCTTCTACTTCTAGACCTTCTACTTCTACTACACCACCACCTAGTTTTTGGGAGACTATGGATGAGAGGTATTCAGAGCAGCAGAATGTGTTACATTTAGCTCATTGTCGCATAGATACGATCGATGCGAAATTTGATCATCTTGCTGATTTTACCCATAGGAAGAGCAATTATGATGCTGATTATGATAAAGCTCTTGTTAGATTCTTGAAGGGAGAACAATATGTTCAGTTCCCTACTTGTCCTAGATTCACACTTTATTATCCGAAGAACACTGAGGATTTTTCCTTTAGTGACGATGATGATGATGATGAGGAGACTGCGAGTGATGATTAGATTGTCGAGATTATGTTCTTGTTTTATTTGTCTGTTTGTTAGACTTAGTAGTATGATAGGTTTATGTTTGTTTGATGTTTTGTTGATGTTAGTTGTACTGATGATTGTCGTACTATTTAGTTATTGATGTTGTTCTGTTTCTGTTATTTTGATTAGTATAGTCGTTTAATTTAGCTACTGATATAAAAATTGAACTTGCTTACTGTTATATATGCTTCATTATTTCAGTGATATTCATAAAAAGCATGTGTAGAAGTAAATTTTTCTTCGTAGACTGTTTTTATATACTTATAAAATTCCTTTTTAAATTATGCCTTTCTTTCTCTCATACTTTAAAATTTTTCATGATATACCAAAACTTAAGTTTAGGGGAAGGGAAAATACCTGCAAATTTAAATTTTATTTGTCCTTAAGTGCTAATATTTTCTCTAAAAAAAATATATTAACAGAACATAAGGAATGAAAAATCTATTTAAGATCACTTAAATTTTTGAAAGTATAAATAATTTAGTAGACTTAACCAAAATTTTAATAACTTTGATTAATTTTAAGAATAGAATTATTCAACTTAAAGAAGAGTAAGATTAAGAATTTTTTCTATTCATGGTAGAGATAATTGAATTTTAGAAGTATTAAGAAATCAAGAATTATAACTTGAAAAAGAAAAAGATTGAAAGTCTTTTTGAAAACTATTCATGTTATAGTAATTAAGTGAAGATGTATAAGTTTGTAAATATAAGTTAAGGATAGTGAAGTTCAAAATCATTAACAGGCTATCCAGATACAGTAATCCTCACTGTGAAAAAAGAAAAAAAAAGAGGAGAAGCTTGAGGAGATGCCTAATCAAAAATTGGCTTCACTTGAATTATCTTATAAGAAGAAAATTAATTACATATTTTACTTAATTTTTATGCATGCATCTTTATTAGAAAAGATTTTCATGAAGATCTTTTTCTTGTAAATAATTTATGTGATCTTAATATAATAAACTACAATTATTTTCGAAATGAATGAAAAATTTTGAAGTCTTAAGATTTGGTAGTTAAATATTCTTTAAATTCTTAAAATTAAACTTAATTAGTGAAATTTGGTTAATGATTTACTAAAGCCTTTATAAAATCAAAAATTACAATGAATCTTAAATATTTACCTTTTATTCCAATTGTTATACATTTTATATAGTAAAAAGGGTTACTTGAGGACAAGTAACGTTTAAGTTTGGGGGATTTTTGATCCACGAAAAAAATACCTATTTTTATGCCTTGACTTTTATTAAAATTTTAAGGATATTATGCTTTAATGAAAGGTATTTTTATATTTTTGGATGCACGTAATGTAAAAATTTTCAAAAAGAAAAAAAAAAAGATGAAAAAGGATGAAAAAGGAGCAAAAAGGAGCAAAAATGGAGCCAAAATGCAAAATTGCCAAAATAATGGGTCTGGCGCCGAATCCGGCCCCTAAGCGCCAGCTCGATACCAAAACAGTTACGATTTTGTAACTACTTTGGGCAGTTATTTTGAAGGTTAGAGTGGTTATTGGACCTTCTAGAAGATTGGCAGTTATTCCTGGATTATAGGACATGTGATACATTGTATCTAGAAGCTTGGAAACGGTTTGGATCGCGAAGAGGTGCGATCCAAAGTGAAGAGGTGTGAAGAACTGGATGCGGAGTCCAGCTCCTAGGCGCCAGACACAGTTTCTAGAAGATTCATTGGACTTGGACACATTTTGAAGAGGTGCTTTAGGTAACCCTTGAAGCATATAAATAGGATGCAATTTCTACAGAAAAAGAGGCCCCCAATCAGAGAGATAACTTTAAATATAGGGCCACACTTTTAGTTTACTTTCGTTCATAAATTAGTGAGTTTATTTTATTTAGAGTTTGTATTGAGAGTTTGGAAGAGTTGGTGCTTTGAAAGTCTATTTCACTTTGGAGTCAGTAGGAATCAGAGGTTCAATAGGAGAAACACTTGAGATAAGTATTTGTAATTTGATTTAAAGTTTTATTTATATGTTTTGTTGTTTAAATTCAATGTGTTCTTAGTAGTTACTTTACTTTCTCCTTTCAATTATGAAAAGATAAATAAGATAATATAAAATTTGTTGGAGAATTAAAAACTAAATATGTTTAAATAATGTGATGATATTAATACCGGAAC
The DNA here is from genome assembly GCA_022702705.1 of Papilionanthe hookeriana x Papilionanthe teres. Lineage (NCBI taxonomy): Eukaryota > Viridiplantae > Streptophyta > Magnoliopsida > Asparagales > Orchidaceae > Papilionanthe > Papilionanthe hookeriana x Papilionanthe teres. The sequence continues at coordinate 64,850,882 of CM040436.1, forward strand.
TTAATTTACTATTTAAATTGGCCATTTAAGTTGTTAAAATCTGTTGAAGAATTTTGAGACCTAGAAGGAGATGAATTCTTCATTAGTTGATATCACATGAATCCTTGGGTAGTCGAAGGCGCTGTGCCGGTTATTCAAGGTGAAGTGCAAATAAATAGGAAAATATTATTCAATGGACGTAGAATTAATAAGTTTTTAGAGTGACAGACTAAATTCTTTTAATTTGGTTTATAGAAAGGGAACGGGTCACTAGTAGGGCCGACCATAGCCACCCTTGGACATCTAGTAGTGTGAGCCTAGATTAACTCATTCTACTAACAATACATCCAGACTTGATCTATAGATTAGCCAATGTTCTTTATACTATCGAGCGAAGGTAACAAATAGGAATGCTTCTATTTGTCACAATACCATAAATTTATATTCTCCACGAATATTACATTATCTAAAAAGTCTTGGATTAATTGGAAGGCAGAAAGTTGTTTGCTTATTATTATTTACATCACTCATTATTTTAGTACTGCTTTATTTCTGCATTTAGTAAATTAAATATTAAATTTATAACTTTAAAAGAAATACATAAAAATAAAATTAAAATAATTAAAAATATATATAAACCTCCTCGTGGGATCGATACTGGGGTCTTTATTTAAAACCCTATATTACTTGAAACGATACGTATACTTACGTAGTACCTCTAGTGTGTAAAATATTTTCCATAAGTTTATATTTATATACACTAGCCGCTATTATTATTTGTGTCAAAGTATTGGCTATAACATGTTTTTAGAAGCATAAATTACTGCGTTATTTGCGGTCGGGTCAGCGCCAACTCAACCTCGGCAGCTCCGAAGCTCCACACGGCGCTCCTCCATTCGATGATGCCTTCCACCTCAGTGCCACGCAGCCCCGTGGTCTCATCCTATGCTCCAGTCCGGCGCAATCTGGATCGTTCGTTCGATACACACACGATTGGACGGCATCCATTCATCATCCTCGAGTGCCCTTACCCGAGAACCGTCCACACTAAATCTCTAAGATCTCCCTCATTTCTCCACCAGATTTCATGATCTTGGACTCTATGGACTCGTCTCAATAAGACGAACACATATATACGACTATGATGCTATGAAATGGACTTAAACAAAATGGAGAGTCGAAAGAAGCTCTCGGGAAGGAAGAGTTTAATACCTTGGCTCTGAGAAGTGAAGCTTCAATCAGAGAGGCTCAGCACGTTCGTTGGAGTCCAAGGAAGCTAGGGATGAAGCCTGGAGCTGTGGTGAAATGCCTAGGTATGATTTCCACTAAACCTGATTTCAAGCTTTGGTCTCCAGCACAAATGGGTGGCCTGGTGAGGGGCCTTCCATTGGGGAACTTCTTCTATTGGTCTGGTGAAGGTATGGGTGAGTTTAATTTGGTTTTTGTGGAGGTTTCAGGGATGTCTTGGTTTCAGGCTTGAGATTGAGCTCAGAAATTGAACTCACAGAGGGGCCTTTAGGGCTGGATTTCAGTGGGGATCAATTGCTCTAAGTTAGGAGAAGAGTTTGGGATCAATTTGACAGAGTTTTGTTAAGGTCCAGTGCATCTAACCTTTTGGCCGTGGAGGTGAGGAGTTTAAATAGCCATGGCTATGGGGCTTTCCAGAGGCAATTGAAGGCTGGGATCAGCATCTCAGGGGAGGAGAAGATGAGCCCTGGTGTTGAATGGGGTTGGGACAACTCAGCAAGCTCAAATTTGAAATTTTGGCTCACATGGAACTCTCGGGTGTGGTGTTTTCCGGTGACCCAGGTGGCTAGCCGGCAGGCATGGGTCACCATCTGACTCAGTGAGGTCAGGGCTGGGTTTGGTGAGTTCAATTGGCTTTAGACATGTGTAAAGGAGTTTGATTTAAATGGTATGGGGGAGAGCTCATTTTGGGCTTGAAATGGTCAAGCCATGGAAATGGGTTGGGTGGACCTCCCCAAGACCTGATTTGGGATGAGGGAAAGTCATTTGGTTCAGCTTGATTAGTGGGGTCAAGTCACAATCCAAGTACAATTAGGCTTAATCATGGGTTAGGGGAAACATGGGAAAGGCTAATGACTTTTAAGGGGTGTATAAAGTCCTTCCTCCTTTTTCCATTTATGGAGTGATGACAAGTCTAAGGTTCTCATGGCTCTCATGTGGCTTGTGCATGGCTCCAAGGCTTGCTCATGGCTTGGGAATGGCTTGGCATGAGAAAGGGATTTTGGGATTTTTGAAATTTAGGGTTATTTTGGCATGAGGCTTGATTTAGATTTATTTGATGATGAAATTGGAATTTAGGGAATGATTTTAATTAAAGGGATGACAAATGAAAATGTCATGTGCGCTTTAGGATAGATTTTGTGCTTTTAAATTTGGTGAAAAATGGGCTTTTAAAATGTCTTAAGGGGATGGGCTTCTAGATTTTAAAATAAACTTTTGGATAAAAATTTGGTAAAATCTTATGCCAAATAAGTGTTTCATTTAATTTAGGAATGTGTTATCAAGGTTTTAGAAAAGATTTGGGGTCATTTGGAGTTGAATTGGATTTAATTTAGGTATTTTAATAATATGGTCAAAGTGGGTCAAATTGGGCTAACTTGGGCTAAAGTTTGGTTAATGTTGGTTTTGATTTAAAATTAATGTTGCAAAATATTTATAGAGGTGTGACAAAGATTTTTCAATTTTGGTTGGGTCTTGATTTTGGGATTTGCGTTTGTTTGGGTTCATGATTGGTTTAGGCCAATTTAGAGGAATTTTGGTTTGAGTTAGGCTTGAGGTGGAGTTTGGGTCCAATTATTGGGTAAATTAAGTTAGAGTATTGTTTGTGGGGATGTTAGGAAGGTTTCAAAACAAATTTTGGGAAAATTGGGTGACATTTGGGTTGAATTTGGGATGGATTGGGTCACTTGGTCAATTTTGGGCCTTGAGGGCAAATTTGGGATTTTTTATCAAATTGGGTTAAATTGACCAAATTGGGGTTTGTGGCAGTTAAACAAAATAAAATTAGGAATATTTATTATTTTTTGGAATTTTTTTGAGAATTTTTGGAATTTTTGGATTTTTGGACCAAAAAGGGTATTTTGGGTATTTGGAGGGTATTGGGGGGTATTTTTGGAAATTTTGGTATATTTTGCCATGGATGATCCATTTGTGTGGTGGGGAGTGTTTAGGATTGATTTGGATGAATTTTTGGTAATTTGGGCAATTTTTTATAATTTTGGGCAATTTCATGGGTATTTGGTAGGTTTTGTGGGTTTAGGGCCCCGGGGGTCAAAAATTAAAATTTGGGAAAAATGAAGATTGATTAGATGTAAGCAGAATGAAACCACTTTGGTTGAGCCAATAAGCCATGTTAAGCTCACAAGACCCATGAGAGGACTTATCTTAGGTAGGGATGTAAAAAAAGCTCGTTGTTCGCGAATAGTTTGTGTTCGGTTCGCCAATAAGTTCGTGTTCGATTCGTTCAATAATCAAACGAGACGAACACAAACAATTTTTTTCGTTTGATTTGTTAAATGAAACAAACATGAACGGTGATGTGTTCCTTCGTGTTCGGTTCGTTATTGTTCGAAATATAAAATAATTTAAAATAATTATATATAAAAATTTTATGATATTTTAAAACTAGTTATATATTATAAAATTTATCATATTTTAAATAATTAAACTTTTATAAATTATAATATATGATAAATTATTAATAAAAATAATAATATTATAGTATTAATTATATTAATATAAATATTATAATATTATAATTAATATATTATACTATATATTAAAATAAAACCCTAAACGCCTTATTCGATTTGCTTCATTTTGAGGAGGTATGGATTACCTGATGTGTACAGAATACCTGATCAATTTGATTCATTTTGAGGAAGTATGTTATCAAAGCTAGGGCTGTCAAAGAAAGTTTGTTGTTCGCGAACAATTCGTGTTCGGTTCACTATGAAGTTCGTGTTCAATTCGTTTGATAAGCAAACGAGATGAACACGCACAATTTTTTTTCGTTCGGTTTATTAAACGAACCAAACACAAACAGTGATGTGTTTGAACATTTCAAACACGAACACTAGCTCTGTTCATTCGTGTTCGGTTCGTTTACACCCCTAATCTTAGGCACTCAATATGTTGTTCCTAACCCACTTAGCCATGGGCTTAGGGGTTGAGGTCCATCCATATTAGTTTCCTACATGAGTTAGAAAACCAAGTTGGGTAAGAGTGGTTTTAGGATTTAGAATGTGTGTGAGAGTGTGGTGTGTGTAAGCCTACGCTCACCAAGACCAGGCCACCTAGGGTTGTCCTAAGGCTTGACCATCCTATAGGAACTCATCCTTGAACCTCCACATTTGACTTTTAACCTTCCAAGGAGGCTTGGAGGTTTATGAACATCTATGGGGTTCAAGAAGAGTTAAGAGGTGTTTGAATTTCGAAGTGGTGGGTTCCATTTCTAGTCCTCTAGGATAGTCAAAGGGAAAACCTATGGCTAGATCTTAAGCACTAAGAAGAGAAAAAAAAACTTATAAAAAATGAGGTCAACACCATTTAAGAAGTTTCATAAGACAGTTTTCAAATTTGAGGACTTCCCTAGCGAAAACAATAGTGTAGTCAATATATTTGACAATTGTATTAGGATATGCCTTCTGTCCAAACGATCAATATGCCATGCCCCTGATAATTTAAGCAAATCAAACTCCTTACAGATGAGATCAAGTTTATGATGTCCATATAGAAACTTTCCAACCAACACAAAATAGTAGGCGGAGGCGAGTATATTGGTCTCTTCCTCAGTAATAAAAAGGGCTAGTTTTCCATTTTTCCTGCTAAGCTTTTAATAAATGTGTAGTCACCTCCAACAAGCTGCAAGGCATCATGAAATTCTTATGGGAAATAGCATGAATGTCATTTCTGACCTGTCAAGGAGCCGCTAGACCTCAGCATAGTTTCAAGCCATAAACTCCCCTTCATATTAGTTAGCACGTGTTGTTGGTGATGTGCCTTATGTTGGGTTAACTCGCTCAGGATCACTTAGGATCTCTCCGTCCACTTCTATTTGGGGATTCTTTGGACTTGCCTTATGTCAGATCTTAATTTAGTTTCCTCTTTCTGTTCCTCACCTTCTGTTATTCTTCTACAGTTTGTTACTATTGCAACGGGCTGCTCTCTTGGACTTACTACTGATTGTTTAATTTGGTCCACTTTCTGTTTTTGGAAGGACAGATTATTTGCTTCTTACTAAGTTTTGATTGTTGCAGCTGATTTAATTGCCCATGTCTTGGAGAGGGAAAACGTAATCCAGAATCTTTTCTTGATCATTCTTTGAAAACACGTCTGAGTAGAGCTCGAGGCCTTCCAAGTTGTTGATGAATTTCCTCTGTATTTCTTCATAATATTGAAATTCCTCCTTTCTGATTCTTCTGAATTCCTCCTTTCTGATTCTTCTGATCTTTGTCATCACGTAGTCTGGAACTCATCACTGCGGTGACAGCAGAACAAATTGTGGCACATATGGCTCCACATCAGGATGCTTCCTGCTCCTGAGTGGCATCGAAGCGGCTGCATACGCCTCAAATGTGTCATACTCCTCTAGCTGTAGAACGTGACACTGTGGGCACTCCGAAAATGCTTCTGTCACTAAAGGTAGTCTGGGTAACTCCGAGTTGCAAGTCAGACACCCAGTAAAGATTTCTTCCATTGGATCCAATGTCGGCGCAGGATCCTCTGCAGTCTCTAGCTTAGCATCGGTGTGTGGTGCGCTGTCGTTGGTTTCTTTCATTTCAGGATCATAAAAATCTTCTGGAATGGGTGGCATCTCGGCGGCTAACTCCCGATATTGTCTCCTCTTCATCCTTTCTAAGAGGTGACTCTTGCGGCAATTTGCATTTCTTCTTTTAGTGCATGCCAACGGTGCATCTGGAATTATTTCAGCTGAAGCGGCGACAAGATTGCCCTCTGGGGTAGCGATCATGGACGGAACCTGACTGTGTCTCCTTGCGAGGAGGTGTGAGTCAACGAAACGTCCAGTACCTCCATGTCCTGACATTTGTCTGGTCTCTCTGCGACCAATTTTCTTCATTGACTTTATATCTGCAGTCCTCTAGTATGTATTCTTTCTCTTCAAGACGCAAGGTCCAAGCCATCTTTTAAAGTAAATGCCATGCGACCTGACACTTCCTACATAAGAAGACAGGAAAAATGTAAGTAGCTGACTCTTTGCACAAACAAGAACAATAACAAGGTTATTCTTATCATTTATTAACAATTCTTCCGCAATTATTTTTGATGCCATTCTCTTGTTTAATATGATTTATATGATTTAGCATTAGAAATTTAACAAGAGTATTTTATTTTGTGAGAAAATTTATTTTATTTCATTTAACTATATTTTATTACAAAGTTTGGACCCAGTCACAGATACTGCCCACATGGCTACATCAGAATTTATATTCCTTTATCAGCTTCATCAAGTCCCGTAGTATTTCTTTAGATATCGTCCATTTATTGGCAACATGGGTCTATCCCCTTGGGAATCCACCAACTGGTATGAACCTCCTGAAAAAACTTGTTCTACCATGAATGGTCCTTCCCAGTTCGGTTCAAATTGTCTACCTATCTTGCAGTGTGCAAGGATAGGTCATCTAAGAATGAGCACGAGGTCACCAATTTTGAACAACCTCTAGCGGACCAATTTATTGTGGGCTTGAATCATTTTTGCTTGGTAGAGTTCTAAATTCTGTTGTGCGAGTAATCTATTTCCTTCAAGGCTTTCCAATTTTGCAAGTCGGAGCTTGGCATTCTCTTCTGTTGTGATTTGGTTAGCGACGGCGATCCGGAATGATGGTAGTTGAACTTCTAGCGGAAGAAATGCCTTTGACCCGTACACAAGTGCGTAAGGTGTAGACTGCATCGACGTTTTGACTATCATCCTGTAAGCCCATAAAGCTTCCAGTAACGTCTCGTGCCATCCTCTTTTATTGTCGTTGTATGTCTTCTTTAAGATCTGTACAAGTGTTTAGTTGAAGGCTTCTGCCAAGCTGTTTGCTCTAGGGTAATAGATTATAGAGTATCTTCAATCTATCTCGTGTCTTTTGATGAAGTTATTGATTTTCGTGCTCTTGAAAGCAGATTAATTATCAGAAATGATCCTGTGTGGAACACCGAAGTGGTAAAGAACCTGATTCTTAAGTAACTGTAGAACCTACTGTGCTGTAACTTCCCATAGGGGCACTGCCTCTGCCCATTTGGAGAAGTAATCCGTAGCAGCTAGTATAAATCTGTGTCCTTTTTAAGAAGAGAGTCTATCGGGCCCACTATATCCATGCCCCAACACTCGAATGGCCACGAGGCAATCGTGGGGTGAAGAACATTCGGAAGTTGGTGCAGGACCACTCCATGCACTTGGCACTGATGACATTTCTTAGCTATGTCCATGCAGTCGGTCATCATTGCCGGCAAATAGTATCCGAGCCTTTTGATTTTCATTTTCATTTTCGGCTCTGACTGGTGAGCACCACACAATCCGGCATGCACCTGTTTGACTATTTTCTGTGCTTCTGCTCTGCTGAGACATCTGAGCCACATTTAGTCGAAGGATCTCCTGTACAGAACATTATCGATTAAGGCATACGATAAAGACCTCTTCTGAATTTGATGTGCTATTGACTTGCCATCTGGTAAACTTCCTATTTGCAAATATTCTATTAATGGTTAACGCCAATCTTCTATATCATTTAACATTGTAGCTGCCACTTCTTTTTTTCCAATCTTACGCAAACTATCAAAGTCAGTCTGCGATAAAACTTGACATTCTTGTACTGTAATATCTATAGAATCTTCGGGTGGAGAAGCCAATTATTTAGCAAGCTTCACTAAGGTGTCCACATGGTCATTGTCTGCTCGAGGAATTCTATAGAATATCACACTTGGAATCTGCTTTAGTAATTTCATCACGTATTGTCCACTTGGATGTGCTATTGACTTGCCATCTGGTATTCTTCTAATCTTGGTTTCGTAATCTTATATTGTCCTGCCACTTGCTGTATGATGAGTTGTGAATCGCCATAAATGACAATGTTTATAATTTCCATTAATATTGCTAATTCTAAACTTGTGATTAGAGCTTCATATTCTGTTTCATTATTGTTACACAGCTCTGTCAAGTGGTAGGAATATCTTAGTATGGCCTGTTCCGGAATTACGAAGACCAAACTGATTCTTGCTTTGCCCGATATCACCGCATGTTTTTCCTTGTTTCTTCTAGCTGACGAAGCCCCATCAAAGTACATTTCCCAACGTTGAGTGTTGGGGTCTTCCACTTGTATTATATGTTCGTATGGTAAGTCATCGTTGAGAGGGGACCCAGCTAGTAGTGGGTGCGCTGCAAGAAAATACAGGAGAATCTTCCCTTTGATAGTGCGAAGGGGCATAAAAGTTATATCAAATTACAATAATATCTCGACTTCCTTGCTAAGCGTCCAGAAAGTGTTGGTCGGGTCATCAAATATTGCAATGGATTAACTTTCAAGATCATGTTGACCTTATGAGACAACATGTAATGTCTTAGCTTTTGAGCGGCGAAAACCAAAGCTAGACAATGCTTCTCAATAGGAGGATACTTTTCTTCTGCAGGTATTAGACATCGACTCAGGCAGTAGAGTGCTTTCTCTTTACCCTCATCATTGACTTGAGTAATTAATGCCATGAGGGACTCGTTTAAAGCCGCAGTATAAAGTATCAACGGTCTACACGGGATAGGGGCCGCTAAAATAAAAGATGTCGCTAGGTATCATTTAATATCTTCGAAATCTCGTTGACATGGCTTTCCCCAAACGAATGTGACATCCTTTCAAAGTATGTTCAAAAAGGGTAGACACCTTCCTGAAAGATTAGATATAAAGCATCTTAAATATGTTAATTTTCCTTGAAAAGAACATAGTTGTTTCAAGGCTTTGGGATGAGGCATTTCTAAGATAGTTTTAATCTTCTCTGGCTCGATTTTGATTCCCCGATGAAGGACAACGAATATTAGAAGTTTCCTGGAGGTAACACTGAAAGTGGACTTTAAGGGATTCATCTTGAGATTGTGTTGTCGTAATCGTTCAAATACTATCCTCGAATCATATAGGTGATTTTCTTTTACTTTTCTCGTGATGACCAAATCGTCCACGTAGCAATCTACTTGGTTTTGAATGAGGTCATCAAAGATTTTCGTCATTTCTCTTTGGTAAATAGCTCCGGCATTCTTCAATCCAAATGGCATCACGATGTTTTAGTAGATTCCAATTGGAGTTCTAAAGGCTGTAAGCATTGCATCTTTTGGAGCCATCTTGATTTGATTGTAACCTGACGATCCATCCTTGAAGGAGAAAATTTCGTGTGACGACGCAATGTCCACCATTAATTCTGGTATTGGTAAAGGGAGTTCATCTTTCGGACATGCTTTATTTGATTCCATGAAGTCGACAAATACTCGTATTTGTCCATTTTTCTTATTAATCGGCATGACGTTAGCTAACTATGTTGGATACTGTTCTTCTCGGACAAAGTTAGCGTCTATTAATTTCTTTATTTTTGTCGTAACTTACTGTTATATTTTAAGGTGCATTCTTCTGGGAGCTTGCTTTACTGGCGTTGTATTTCGATCCACTCCTAGTTGGCGAACTGCAACCCCTGGAGATAGTCCTGTTATCTCGTTATAGATCCAAGCGAAGCAGTCCTTGAATTCTGACAGTAACCTGACCAAGTCTGTAACATCTTCTTTATTGAATAATGAAGGGTGCTCCTCAGTCCCAAGATTGATTTCTTTTAATTCATCCACAGTTGATTTGATTTCTTCTTCGAATTCTGGAGGAGCATCATCTATTGGTTGATCTTCAAATTCATCTTAAATGTTTAAGTAATCTTCCATTAGTTGACTAGTAACAACCATGCAAAATCCAGAGTCATCGACGGGTCTGATCGTACCAAACCCAAGACCTTCTTTCGAGTTGAGTTTCTATCCTTTTGTATTCCATAATTTTTCAAATTATTGTAACTTATCTTTCGGCATTTGCTACGGCACATGTCCTTGTTGAATTAATTTTTATACATATAGCGAAAAGTAACCAAAAGACAATTCCATTAATTAATTAGAATCATTTTCTTCGAGAATTATACAAGGTTCAGAAGTAGAAGGAGAAGCTTTATAAAACTTGATCAGTTTAAAACCATCATTATGGACTTCCTTGACCTCCATACTCTTAATCTTTTGAGGATGGATCAAAGTTAGGGTCATAGCTTGAACATAATGATTAATCTGATTGTACATTGATTCATATTCATCCTTTTTTGTGCCGTCCGTAGAAATCTCAAACTGAAGCTTCTTCTGACTTATCATCATTGTTTCCTTGTTGAATTCATCCTCTTCAGAGCTTCCTTCTTTATCGATGGTGATCCTGAGCTTAGTCCGTTCAACAATCTGGTGAGTTTTTCCTCACCTACATCCCCGTCCTTGACCTTGGATGTGTGGGCTAAAAGAACCTCCACCAACTCGCTGCAAAGGAGTGGTTGGAGATTATTGAAGTGGAGGTATATTGTCCAGTTCTTATGATTTTTCTGAATCTTTGACTTTACTTGTTGTAGCTTCTCTTGAAAGTATTATTTTCTTCGAGGGAGCATAGTAGGCGGCGTCTTCGATGATGCCTACTTCATGTATTGAGAAAGGTTGTAGGTCTCCCTTGATGCAATGTTCTTGTCCATCTTTATAGTACTTGATGCACTGGTGAAGCGACGATGGGACCATATTGTACTCGTCAAGCCACGGCCAACCCAAGCAGGGTATTAAACGAAGTATCTGCGTTGATGGCATGGAATTTTGCAATCGTTACTAGATTTCCAATTTTCATTTGTAGTGTTATAGATACAAGTTCTCTTTCTCCTTTCTGGTTGAATCCACCTAGAATCATTTGATCTGTAGTGAGCTCTCGTGCGTCGATGTCTAAGTAAGCTAACGTATGTAGACACAATATGTTTAGTGATGCTCTAGGATCTACCAACACTCTGGAAAGTACAAACCTACCAATGATGATGTAAATGTAGAGCGGACGGTTGTGATCGGCGCATACCGAGTAACAAATCTTCATCGGTGAAGGTTAGACCAGTCTGTCCTTTCAAAGTACAAACTCCATTTGAGGATGTGCTAGCCAACTGTGCTAAGCAAATATCTGATCAAGTAAAGCCTTTATTGAATATTCTCTCATCCCCTTTGACAGGATCGGATCTTTGTAAATGCTTAGTTTGGCCAACAACTTCCTGAGATGAGCTAGTACATTGTAATCCACATTATTTGAATTCTCAATCTCATTTCAAATTTTTATTTCTTCTGTTGCTGGAGATATTTCTTTTGGAGTAATCATCTTTTTTCCTTTATCTGCTGGTGCTGTTCTTGGCGGTAGCATCTTTTCACTCCTTAAATGTACTTCTGTTACCTCTTCTTCTTTCAGACCTGGAGGTTCTCCTAATGTTGTAGTTGACTCTTCCAGTATTGTTTCTGTATCTGAAAGATGTACGTTGATTGCAAGCGGAGTTCCTTTACACTCGAGGACTGGCTCCTCACTTCTCGTGCTGTCGTAACCGGTGTTGTCAATATCTTTTTCATCTTCGTCAACATCTTCATCAAGAGCTAACGTGATTTGAGGATCATTTTTGGAATCTAAATCAGAGTTAGATAGGTCGTGATTAGTCACGTCAACACTAGAGATAGTAAGAACGTAGCCAATATCACTTATATTATCATTATGAGACCCTAGAGGGGCATATAGATAATTGTACAAAGTCAGAGGTTTGAAGAGTTTCACCCTCTAATCCGAGACAACCAATCTAATAGGGGTAGCCCCTATCCTACCCTTCGTGTTATTGTCCTTAATTTCATTCGCGCTCTCTTTCTTTCTTCTTTCCTTCTGTGGTGGCCTCCTTGGTGGAATCTTCATCTTGGACTAAGCTGGTGGCAAATCTCAAGCAGCGGCTTTCTTTGTAGTGGACTGGATCTGATCCAGGACTCTCTTGAGCTTGTTCCAAATTGTAATCCATCCACCCTTGTCATCATATGGATTAATCAGAGAGATTAGCTCGGGTGAAATCACATTGATAGAACTTCTTTCAGGGTCTTTCAAATATTCTTTTGGTATTGTTATGTTTCCTTCTTTGTAATTTCTTTCGAGCCAATCCTTAAAACTGAAGCAGCTTTCTAGGGTGTGGCCGAGCATTCTTTGATAGGATAAAAGTTGGGTTAATCCTTCTTACCATCTCTTCTGGCCTCTTTGGCTTGGGCAATTTGAACTCAGTTTCTTTATTAAGTTCTTGAACATCTTTGCTACAACATCATCCTTAAAAAATTAATTCCTACGTAGCCGTTCTAACATTGTCAGACCCTCTCGTCCATCTGTCCTGTATGACCTCTGCTGCTGACCAGACTGACTGCTCTGTTGTGCATGAGGCTGACCGTACTACTGACACTGACTGTACTAAGGCGACTGACTGTGCTGCTGTGGCGACTGCTTTGCCTAAATCCTCATCGGTTGCTTCCCATTATCGACCATTACCACTACGCCAGATCTTTTTTCATATGCTTTGGCGGGCCTTCTTTTCTCTGCTTTCTCTATAGGCTCCATATGCTTGACTTCTTCTTGTAAACTGCAAGCCTTGCTGATTAGTTTCTCAAAGTACTTAATGGTGAGACCCTTAAGCAGGAAAGCGACGGGACTGTGGATACTCTTGAGTAGTATTTCGATCGCGTAATATTCTTGTAACTAAGGTTCACAGTTCATTCTTAAGTTTCTCCACCTCAATATATAGTTAACCAGAGTCTCGTCAGGCTTCTGCCGCTCTATTACGAGATCTCCTATAGTAACATGGTGTTAGGCACCGGCGAATCTTTTCATGAACATGTTTTCCATTTCTGCAAATGTTTTATTGATCCATTGGGAAGCTCGACATACCAATCGAATGCTATCCCAGACAAGCTACTGACAAATTGTCGGAACAACAATGCTTCACTCCTTCTTGTGTTGCAATAGCTGGCTCTGAAGTGTGCCACATGCTAGTTAAGATTTCCCGTCTCGTCAAAAGTCTTGAAAGTCGGGGGCACAAAGCCTTTAGGGTAAGGAACGACATCAAATTCCTTCGGGTAGGGTCTACTCTTTGAAATTGATGCTCTACCTTTTGACTGAGCCAAAGCCTCCCGAACTTGTTGTTCGACCATTTGTTTAATGTCCTTCTTTGGCGAACTTGGAGTTGGATCTTTTTCTCATTGGTTCATCTTCATTGCCAGAAGCAATTTCTCTTCTTTCATCTATTATATGTATGATTTCAAGCTGGTTTATCTCTGGAGATGCTACTCGTCGTGGTTGTTACTGTCTGTGGAGTGTAGCGATGGCGTTCATGGCGGCGGTCATCTCCCCCGTCTTCTTCTCCAGACGGTAATATGTTCATCTCTTGTCAGATTGGTCCTTCGAAGCTCTTCTACGGTGTTCTCCTCACAGAGAGCATCGCGTGCAGAAGACGTGGATCTACTTTCAACCATATTTATTTACTTGAACACTTCATCCATGTAATCCGACATAAAGTAATCATCATCATCGATATCCAACCCTCGTTGTTTAGCTAATTATAAAATTTTTGCTCGGAGTTTTTGAACTTTCGTCAATTGTTTTCTCTTTTGTCAATTTCAAATTTTTAGGATTTTCTCGGCGTTAACTTTTTTCTGCAACTGACTCAGAAGCAACGACAGTAGTGACAACAGGAACATCGGACTCATGATCCATCTGGTGGTCAACAAACTTCTCAGAACGTACTGGTGAAACGGCCTTCGGTAACCACACGTGCCTCTTAAAGCTCGACTCCTTGAGACAAGGAGTCTCAGCAGGGACATCGGAGTAGCGAGGGGAACTGTTCTCTCTAGCGTTTAGACCATGCATAAAGATAAACAAATCATCGACAGACGATACTCTCGGACCCAGCTGGGACTTAACCGATCTGCATACTGCAGGTGTCGGAATGGCAATAGTAACATTTGCGGTAGCATCAACATGTTTTGCCAAGCGGTGTTTGACGGACACTCGGATGAGTCTCTTTCCATATTTAAAATTTCATCCTTTATTTCAGGGGATATTGCACATCCCATCCTCTTGAGAAGCTTAGCAACGGAGCATCCTTCATTTTCAGCCAACATTCGGAGAAGGGTATGAACTCGGGTAATGGGTGTGGGCCTCTCCCTCACCTCATCACGACCAGATGGTAATCGCAGCTGCTGTGACTTTTTAAAATTGCCAAAATTTATGAACTCGGATTTATATATATATTGATTTAGTTTACTATTTTTTCACACAGTTAAACTCAAGTATACGTATCGCTCAAGTAATACAGGGCTCTAATGGAGTCCTGATTATCGATCCCACAGGGAGGTAGTTAATTTTATAATGTAGCACGGAAAGCACTTCACGAATCACAGCACAATTGTAAGTATTTACTAATATTAAAAGAGGAACAAACATTTGTAGTTAATAATTCTACCAAAGTACTTTCTAACTTTCTAGCAAGGTTAACTGACACATGACTAAATTTAAAAAAAAAAGTTCAACTGTAAAAAAGACTCTTCCTCCACTCCAATATTAAAGTGATGATTTAGTGACATAGATCAGTGATGTAAATGTATTGTACCAAATAGGAGCATTCTTATTCCTTACCCTTTTCTAAGTGCATAAAGAACATTGGCTAATCCTAAGTTCAGTTCCCAAATCCGTGGTTAGGCTGGGAGGATAATTGCTCTCACTCCAGAGCTCCCACTTCCCTTCCCCTGAAGGCTAACTATCGCTTTGGTTTCCAAACCCTAGAACCAAATTGGGGATTTCAGCCTGTCACTCTAAAATCTCCAATTTTACACCCATCAAAATATATTTCCCTATTTATTTGAACTCAACCCCCATGAACTACGTCACTCATTCAAGGACATTGAATGTGAACTTCACTTTTGTTGTGGAACTCATAATCCTTTCGGAATGTTTCCCTAACAAGTTTTAACAATTTAATTGGCCAGATCAAAAAGTAAATGAAGTATGAAGCAAAAAGGTCATCACAAATTCTCCACAATTAATCGGCACATCTTTTCCATATCACAACATCAACACATCACATGAAAAGAAGGAAGACAAAGAAATCTACTCAAGACTCACGAGGAAGAGATGACAAAATATGGATTATATATATAAAAGCAATTTCATACAAATAGAGTAAAGAAAAGATAACTTATCTCAAACTCTTCCCATTTCGGAACATATGTTTCCCAACAACTTTTAACAATTGAATTGGCCAGATCAAAAATTAAATAAAGTACGAAGTGAAAAGGTCATCACAATTTCTCCACAATAAATGGGCACATCTTTTCCATATCACAACATCAACACATCACATGAAAAGGAGGAATACAAAGAAATCTACTCAAGACTCACGAGGAAAGGATGACAAAATATGGATTTTATATATAAAACCAAAGTCATATAAACAGAGTAAAGAAACGACAACTTATCTCAAACTCTTCCCCAAGCAGATTTTAAGGAATTCCTTTGACTCCTTTTCTTTCTTCACAACAACACACAATTCTCTCTTTAGATAAGTAAGGAAGAAGAAATCTCTCACTTTTCCTCTCCTCCAACACTCCTTATAAGAGAACACACAAACCCTAGATTTACTAAACAAATGAAAAGGACACACTCACTCTTCACTCCATCACACTAAAGACTCTCTCCCCTCTTAAACTTGGCTCCAAAACAGTTTAAATTCGGTAATTATTGATTTCCTAAGAGTTTTTTCAAGCATCCCTCCAAATTCCGGCCAAATACATTGAATCTAGTTTAAAATCGGGATATGGCGTGGTCAGGCGCAGGATAGGGCATTGTCCGGCACTATTTTTTGCCTTCTGGTCAAAACTCTTTGTAAATTGGCACAACCCTGCACTGGTGACATCTACGTTCAGCTCTAGTTCAATAAAATGCATTTTACTCCATTTTGCTCCAATTTTGATCCTTTTTCTTCCTTTTTCTCCAAAGGCCTAAAATCATTGTATCTGCATGAAATCATGAAAAATACCTTCCTTTAAAGTGCAATACCATCAAAAACATGTATGAAATAGACATTAAAAAGCTATCAAATTTTCAGTGGATCAAGATCCCCCAAATATAACTATTACTTGTACTCAAGTAATTTAGTTAATACATAAAGTAATGATCCACTGCAATGAACATTCTTTCTATAATACCATAATTTTGACTTAGATAAGTAAAATAGTAAAATTTTCAGAAACATTTTTGAATTTGCAGGTGTAAGGCTATCTAGTAATCAAGTCTAAGAGTTCTAGCCTTCTATTCATTTCAAAAATGATTGTAGATTGTTCTATTAAGGCACTTAAAATGATTACATGAAAAGAAGTTTATGAGAACAGTAGTAGTAAAGATGCTAATCCATACATATGAGTTCAAGAAAGTAATTAAGTTTTCTCTTTATTAGGTCCAAGTGAAGTCAATTTTTTATTAGGCATCTCCTCAAGCTTCTCATCATTTTTTCTTTTCTTTTTCTTCTTTTTCTCTTTTTTTTCCTTCTTTTCTTTTTTACTTCCTTTTACTTTTTCTTTTTGCTTTTTTTCAAGTTAGGATTACTATATCCGGATAGCCTTTAATAATTTTGAAATTCACCCTTCTCACCCTAAGTTTGAAACTTACCACAATCCTTTACCTTATAGGCATTTCTTTAGCTTATTATTGATTTATCATAAAGTCTCAATCCTTTCCTTTCACGTAAAGAATTAGGATTCTTAATACTTCAAACATACAATTTTTTTACTTTTAATAGTTAACTATAGTCCTATTCTCTTATACCAAATATCTTAGCCTACAAAATTACTTTTCATTACCAAACACTTTTATTGAGGTCCACTAAAGTACTTAAATAAAATCAAAATATAGTTATCTGAAATTGAACTCTATCACAGGAAATCATGTTAATAATTTTGAAAATACTTTTAAACGAGAACAACTAACAGTTTATTCTTTCCCTCCCCCAAACTTAAATTTTTAAATATCAATAAGATTAGCATAGGTAAAAAGAAATGATCTAAGCATATATGTAACTCATACCTCAATATGTTGGGCATTTCATACATTTGGGTTTAGGTAAGTCTTCTTCATATATTAGAACAGTAAGCCTGAAATAATTAAGAGCATTTCTACACACAAATATAGGTTAGAAAATTGCAATGGAAGAAGTTTGAAATCTTAAAACATAAAACATCAACTAAACACACAACATTAACATTCAACTGTTACAATCACAAATTAAACTAACAGACAAAATACAGTTACATTACATCCATTACAATTCAACATAAAGTTCACAACAAACACATCCAAATACAAATTACATCACAAATACAAATAAGAGTCCCATGTACATCACAAATACATCAACAAATACAAAATACAATGAAAATAAAAATACTAAACTACCAATCATCATCTGAAGGAGCTCCACCATCATCAGGTTCATCAGGCTGGCATGGAGTGTACTCAGGGTATGTAAGGAATACAACACTAGTGTCTCCCATGAGGAATCTCATTTGTGCGTCCTGATAAACTATATCATATTCTCATCACCGCACTTGATAATCATCATTTATCTTATTCCTTACTTCTAGTCCCTCTACTCTGGTATTCAACTTCTCTAGCTGATCCATAACATCATGCAGAGTAGGTTCCCTAGATGTAGATGGTCTCTCATGACTAGAAGAAGGTACATCAGCTTTCTTACTCCATTTCCATCCTACATGGGCTTCATAGTTTTTTAGATTTATTTTACTTATTGGCTTCAGGGGATGGACTACTTCGTCATTATCTTCAGTTGTTACACCTGACGGAATACACAAGGCATGTATCAGGCTGGGGTATCCTAGTCCACCTGTAGTCTCTCCTTTTGAATTTGTCAAAATAATCTTATGAATGATAGCACCAATATTGATATTCTCCATGTTCTAAATATAGTAATTCAGAATAACTCTATCTACAGTAACTTCACTGTGATGGTTGATAGGCATAAGTCTTGTAGAAATGAAATAATGTCAGGATTTCGATACAGGATTCAATGTAGAAAGGGGGAAGTTAACTTTTTTGCTTCAATTTAATCTTCCATTCCCCTTTTCTGTCAGTCAAATAGTTCATAACCATATTAATGCTTCATTATTAATAGGAAAATTTTCCTATTCACAAAAGAAATGTTCTCAACTGGTAAAATGCATTGATGCGTGTAGAGGTAAACTCTATCATTTGTCCTATAACAATGATATATTTGCTCTCAGAATAGTATAAATTAGCATAAAATTCTCTTACAGTCCCCAACATCGCTTTAGCAGTAAAATAGCATAAATTTTCTCATTGATGATTTGCAATTAATTCTTCAATCACACCTCTAGGATTTTCAAAGGCTTTTTCTTGAATACACTTCTTATTACTAAGAAATGCACTGAAACTGGAATAAGCCTAGAAATTCACAAATTTACTCTCATCATAATTAAATTTTCTCTTCCCCTTATTCATTCTTGGAGCCATTTTTCTAAAAATATCAAATTTATCAAATCAATTTCAAAATTACAATGTAATAGACTCCAAAGTAAATTTAAAAAGATAAGAACTCCAACACCATGGAAAATCTCCAAATTTCTCTAAAAATCTCAAAATTCAAATCTTCCTAATGTAGGACATTTCCGTAGTCAAAATAAAAAAAAAATAGTTTAAAGTGAAGCTCTTACTAAGAGAAGATGAAATCTGAAATTTTCCGCCTCGAAATCACTTCAAATCCAAATGCAAGTGAAACCTAGGTGCAAAAATCGGCCTTGGCTGGAGGTAGAAGATGATGGTTTGGGTAAAAATGGTGGGTCCCAGGGTTAAATCGCAAAATTTGATGGTTTAAGGCCTTTCTTCTGGTTGGGTCCGGTCCAGCGCTAGTGACAGCTCCGTTCGATGCAATTTTTGTTTCAAAAGGCTAAACTCTCTATCATTCGGTGCGGTCTGGTGCTGGTAGTTGTGCCGTTCAACTCCAGTTCAAAAACTGGGCTTCCAACTTTCTTTTGCATTTTTGATCTTTTGAAGTCCGCACCGACGTCTAATTAGTCCATTTAAGCATTGAATAACGTACTAAAGCCATGGATATAATATTTTTTAACATAAATAACACAAAAC
Source organism: Papilionanthe hookeriana x Papilionanthe teres (assembly GCA_022702705.1). Lineage (NCBI taxonomy): Eukaryota > Viridiplantae > Streptophyta > Magnoliopsida > Asparagales > Orchidaceae > Papilionanthe > Papilionanthe hookeriana x Papilionanthe teres. Next base: position 64,870,147 of record CM040436.1, read on the forward strand.
ATCACTTTGATATATAAAATCCTAATTATAAACACATAAATAACACTAAACCCTAAACATCGTCAATCCATAAAATACTAAAATTCAACGTCGCTCACAACCACAACAAAATAACGTTGAAAACTAAACAAGAAAGCAAGTACAAATATAACATTCAAGCGAATCAAAGCAAAGTAAGTAATCAATTCAAATACATAAACACAGAAACACAATAATTAAGTCTTCATTCTTCCTCAGAGCTATCATCAACTCTTAAATCTCCAATTGATTGAACGTGAATGAACAGATTGTAGAATGGACGAAAAAGAAATTCTTCAGTAGAATCCTCCTCAATCCAACCTTTTCTTTTCATCAAATGTATAAAACTTCCTTCGAGGTACTAAGAATGATCAAAGTGTTCCTTCATTCTCCAATCTAGGTGATCAAACAAGTCAGATAAATTGTTGATTGCATTCATCAGGTGTTGCATTTCTTTCTCCAATTTCTTAATTTTCTTCAAAATGATCTGTGAACTTTCAGGAAAGTAAGGAGGAATAGGTGTTGAACTTTAAGATGGTTGATCTTCAATGATACTCATGTCATTCATATCACAAACTTCCTAATTATTATGTTCATCTGATAGGTCTATAGGCTTCCAAGTTAGAAGTACTATTTCCCAATTCTTATATGGCACTTGTGATTCACTGCAGAGGAGAAATATGATGGAAGGATGTCCAAGCCCATACTTTGATCAGTGGATTATCAATCCCAAAACAGATTTTACAATTATAGAACCAACATCAATAGGCATCCCCATTTGAATATAATAGTTCAAAATAGCACATTCCTTGGTTACTTTACTGATTTTCATAGTTGGGAGCAATTTTACACATATAAAACAATGTAAGTGCTTCGACGTAGGATTTAGCAGTGTGGTCGTAAAACTCACATACTTGTTATCTCTTATCTCCCAATCATCACTTTCATCCATCAAATATCTGTATATATCATTCATGTTGTCCTTCGTTGGGGCAAAGTTTGAATAGTGGCAGATCGGCACATTCTCAATCATATATAAATCATTAATCTTTGCAGGAGTAAATGTGACAAACCTACCTCGCACATAGACTGATCCTTGGTTGATTCCATGAAGATTTGCATAAAATTCTTTCACAACAGGGACGAATAGGCGGCAGTAGTATAACATAATACTTCCCAACATCTCTGAACAATAATTTCTTCAATTCGAGTAGTAGGAGAATTCAAACCTCGATTTACGAAGCCTCAATCCTTAATTAGCCTCTTCTTTGAGATAATCTTGTTGAGTAGACATTGCACTTAGAAACTGACAAACTTTCTACGGTTGAAAACTTGAAATCTTGAAGTTTTGATCGAGTCAGAATCCATTTGGATGAGATTTGGGATCTTCCTTTTCGTTCCTCTGGAATTTTTTGCGCCTAAGGGCGGTTTTTGGGAGTTCAAGTGGAGGAAATGCTGCCTAGAACCTCCAAATCACATTTTTAAAGACAAAAACCTGTTTTCTGAACAGCAGCGCGGTCCGGCGTTGATAGCAGCGCTGTCCGACGCTAGTTCAATTTTTTGCCAAACTTCATTTTGTCCAAATTCTTTCCAAACATCGATTCAATTAATTTCTTTAATGTTTTTAATGATATTTATGGAAGGGTAGGACTTAATTAAGTAACAAAAAAACACAAATAACACAGCAAACAAGCAAACACTCAATAACTGTGGGTTGCCTCCCACAAAGCGCTTGGTTTAACGTCGTCGGCCCGACATAACTTCAAGTTATTCAGGTTGATCCAACATTAAATCATCTTTAAAATTAGGCAAATTTCCTTCAAAATATGGTTTTAATCTTTGTCCAATGACTTCGAATATTCTTCCAGATTTAAGGTCTTCGATAATCACAACTCCAAATTGATAGATTTTTACGATAGTGAAAGGTCCTATCCATCAAGATTTTAGTTTCCCAGGAAATAATTTCAATCTTGTATTGTATAGTAAAAATTTTTTTCCTATTTCAAATTCCTTTTTAACAATCTTCCAATCATGCCATATTTTTCTTCTCTCATTGTATATTCTATCATTACATATGATTCATTTCTGATTTCTTCCAACTCATTCAATTGAAACAGTCTTTCTCACCAGCATCTTTCAAATTAATGTTCAATTTCTTTATCGTCCAATATGCTATACTCTAATCCAACTGGCAAGTGACAAGTCTTTCCAAAGATTAATCTATAAGGGGACATTCCTATAGGAGTTTTATAAGTAGTTATGTATACCCATAAAGCGGTGTCTAATCTAGTAGACCAATCTAAATACTCAGGATTTATGACTTTTTCCAAAATTTGTTTAATTTCACGATTAGATACCTCAGCTAAGTCATTAGTGTGGGGATGATAAGCTGTAGAGATTCTATGCATAATATTATATTTTTCTACCAATTTCTAAAGCAGATTATTCTTAAAATGGGATCCTTTATCAGTGATGATTACTCTAGGCATTCCATATCTTGTGAAAATATTTTTAATTAAAAATCTTGATCCACTTCTAGCATCACATTTAGGTAAAGCCATTGCCTCAATCCATTTGGATACATAATCAACAACAATTAATATATATAAATTTCCAAATGAAGGTATAAATGGTCCTATAAAATATAATCCCCAAGCATAAAAAATTTCAACTTCCAAAGTAAAATTAAGAGGCATTTCATTTCTTCTAGATATATTGCCAATTTTTTGACATCAAGCACAGGTTTTGATAAATCTATAAACATCTCTAAAAATGGTAGGCCAATAAAATCCAGATTGAAACATCTTAGGTGTTGTTCTATATATTCTGAAATGTCCTCCAAATTCAGAATCATGACATTCTTGAATAATTTGTTCAGTTTCTTCATAAGGCACACATCTCCTAATAATAAGATCTTTACAATTCTTATACAGATAAGGATCATCCCAAAAATAGAATTTAGCATCATGTTTGAATTTCTTCTATTGTTGCAATGTTAATTCAGGTGGTAAAATATTACTAACGATGTAGTTTACAATATCAGCATACCACGGTATATTTCCTTTTGTAATATTATATAACTGCTCGTCAAGGAAAATTTCTACTATTTTCTTTTTAAATTCAGCCAAATTAAGTTGCTCAAGTCTAGCTAAATGATCAGCTATTTGATTATCGAACCCTTTTCTATTAACGATCTCAAAATCGAATTCTTGCATTAAAAGTATCCATCGAATCAATCTTGGTTTAACATCCTTCTTCTGCATTAAATACTTAAGAGCAGAATGATCAATTTGCACTATACATTTGGCTCCAATTAAGTAAGATCTAAATTTTTCAAAGCCATAAACGATAGCTAATAAATCTCTCTCTGTAGTAGTATAATTAATTTGAGCATCAGTAAGAGTTTTACTAGCATAGTATATAACTTTAAATATTTTCTCGTGCCTTTGCCCTAAAACTACTCCAATAGCATAATCACTCGCATCACATTAATTCAAATGGTTTCTCTCAGTCAGGTGAAACTATTACAGTGGCAACGATTAATTTTTCCTTTAATAAATCGAAAGCTTTTAAGCATTCATCATTAAAATCAAACTTCTTATCTTTTTCCAAAAGTTGGCAAAGAGGCTTAGTAATTTTTGAAAAGTCTTTAATATATCGTATGCAGAATCCTACATGTCCCAAAAAGCTTCTTACCCCTCTCACATTTGTTGGAGGTGGTAATTTTTCTATAATTTGAATCTTCGCAGGATCTACTTCCATGTCATTTTCAGATATTTTATGCTCAAGCACAATTCCTCCTGCAACCATAAATTGACATTTTTCCCAGTTTAGGACTAAATTTTTGCATACCTCTAAAACTTTTTCTATGTTACGTAGGCATGCATCAAATGAATCTCCAAATACTGAGAAATCATCAATAAACACTTCTATTCCATTATCTATTAATTTGCAAAATATAGACATCATACATTTTTGTAATGTTACAGGCGCATTACATAATCCAAAGGGCATTTTTCTAAAAACAAAAGTTCCACAAGGGCTAGTAAATGTAGTCTTTTCTTGATCCTCAGGAGCAATAGGTATTTGGTGATAATCGGTATATCCATCTAAAAAGCAATAATACTTGTGTCCAACAATTCTGTCTAGCATTTGGTCTAAAAAAGGTAAAGGGAAGTGATCTTTTCTGGTGGCGGCATTTAATTTTCTATAATCAATACATATTCGCCAACCAGTGACCTGTCTTGTCGGTATTATTTCATTTCATTCATTTACATCAACAATCACTCCTCCTTTCTTAGGAACAATGAATTGGGCTTACCCAAACACTATCAGAAAGAGGATATATGATTTCAGCATCTAACCCTTTAAAATCTCTTTTTTAACCACTTCTTTCATCATTGGATTCAGCCTTCTTTGCTGATCAACTCTAAGTTTATATTGTTCATTCAACAAAATTTTGTGCACCCAAATTGAAGGACTAACTTCTTTAATATCTGCTAAGGACCTACCAAAAGCCTTTTTGTATCTTTTTTAAGGCATCCAATAATTTTTGTTCTTGATATTCATTTAAACCCGAAGATATAATGACTGGTAAGGTAGATGATTCTCCTAAATACATATACTTCAAATAATTAAGGAGAATTTTCATCTCAAGTTCAGGGGGTTTTAAGATAGATGGGATTAAACTTTTATCTCCATTTTCTATAGTATCCAACCTTTCAAATCTTTCCTGAAAAAATTCTAACTTTTCAATTTTCATATCATCCAATTCATCTTCACTTTCACTTTCATCCTCACATTCCAAATTCTCTTCAAATACTTCTTTAAAATGATCTTCTCTTAAATAATTACAGATTTCCATTCGAAAGCAATCATCATCTTTTTCAGCTGAAGGGTATTTCATAGATTTCATAATATTGAAAGTTACCTCTTGATCATTAACTTTCATAGTTAATTCTCCTTTTTGAACATCGATCATAGCTCTCCCAGTGGTAAGGAATGATCTTACCAAAATAATTGGAATTTCTTCATCTTGCACCATATCTAATACAATAAAGTCCACAGGAAAGATAAATTTATCCACCTTCACTAATAAAACTTCCACAACTCCTTTAGGATAAGTGATAGAACGATCAGCCAATTGAAGAGTCACAGATGTAGGTGAAATTTCTCCTATTCCTAATCTTTTGAAAGTTGATGAAGGCATAAGATTAATACTAGCTCCCAGATTACATAAAGCTCTTCTGAAAAATATTCACCTATAACACACGAGATAGTGAAACTACTAGGGTCTTTAAGTTTTTCGGGAAGCTTCTTCTGAATAATTTCACTACACTCACCGCTAAGTGCAACAGTCTCGTGGTCTTTGAATTTTTTTTTCTTTTTAAGAATATCCTTCATAAACTTTGCATAATAAGGCATCTGCTCTAATGCTTCAACAAAGGGAATATTACTCATTAATTTCTTAAGAATTTCCAAAAACTTTGAAAATCTATTATCCATGTTCTGTTTTTTTAGTCTTTGAGGAAACGCAGGAGGTGGTTTTTCAACAGTTATCTTCATTGGTTCAATCAGATATTCTAAGTCTGGATATATCCTATTATAACCTTTTTCAATTTTCACTTCCTCTCTCTCAACTTCAACTTCTTTTTGTACTCTTGTTTCAAATTCTTTTCCACTTCTTTATTGAATAACCTTAATTTGCTCCTTGTTTGATCTTTTGGGTTGATCTCAACATTGCTAGGAAGATTTCCAGAAGGTCTATTATTAAGCGCAGTAAAACTATGTCCCAATTAATTTTCAATGTTCTTCATCGCAACATTTTGAGCTTGAATTTCATTACCCATATTCAGAAATATTTCTTCAGTAGACAACTTCTTTTCCTTAAATTGTGGGTTATAATTAAAACTAGGAGGATAAGAAGGTCTATAATTAGTCTTTCCTTGGTTGTTCGGATTTCCAACTGCATTCATAGAATTCTTTCCCTATTACGGGTTAACAATAGCATTATTATTATTACAATTGAAGTTTGGGTGATTCTTCTAACCAGGATTATAATCATTTAAATAGGGATTGTTGAGTTTATTATTTATGGCATTCAAGGTTTCATAAGGTGTTTGAGAATAATTTATTCAATATTGATCGATTTTCTTAGAAAGTGCAGCAATTTGAGAGACTATCATAGTTATCGCATCAGAATCATGAATACTAGCTATTCTCCTAGGATTTACTAACTTAGAGGGCCATTGAAAATTATTAATAGCCTCCCTTAAATTAACGAATATGCTTCATCAAAAGGTTTTGACATTAATGATACACAGCAGTAACAGTTATAATCGATCTAAAAGATCCCACTAATCCATTATAAATTGTTTGAATTATTAACAAGTCTGGTAAAGCATGATGTAGACACTTTCTCAGAAGATCTTTAAATCTTTCCCAAGCTTCATATATAGATTCTCCATCAAACTGACTAAAAGATGTGATATCATTCCTTAGCTTAGCAGTTTTTAAAGGAGAGAAATATTTTGACAGAAACTTTTGTGAAAGTTCTCCCCAAGTTCTGATAGATCTAGGTGCTAACGAATTTAGCCATTCCTTAGCCTTATCCCTTAATGAAAAAGGAAAAAGTCTAAGTCTAATAGCATCGTTCGACACTCCATCGTAATTAAAGGTAGCACACAGTTCCTGAATGTAGCGATATGTAAATTAATATCTTCATTAATTTTTCCTCCAAATTGATTATTCTGTACCATTTGGATAATAGCAGATTTAAGCTCAAATAAATTAGCAGCAACATCAGGGTTTTGAATAGTTAAGTGAATTTCATCTACTGTTGGATTAGCATAATAACTTAAAGGTTTTGGTATATTTTCATTTTGATTGTTTGATTGTTCAAATTGTTCACTATTTTGTGAGGATTTTCAGATTGTTTTTGTTGTTTTCAAATTTTTCTAATAGGACGCTCTAATTCAGAATTGTAAGACACTAAACCTATAGATTTGATACTACACATACAATCATAATAAGCACACTAACAATAAACAAGCACACACAATTATGACTTGTAATTAAAATATAAGCCTTCAAATACTACAAAGTAAATTTTGCAGTTACCTACCCGACAATGGCGCCAAAAACTTGGTGCGACTTTTTTAAATTGCCAAAATTTATGAACTCAGATTTATTTAAATATTGATTTAGTTTACTATTGAGTCACACAATTAAATGCAAGTATACGTATCGCTTAAGTAATATAGGGCTCTAATGGAGTCCTGGTTATTGATCCCACAAAGAGGCAGTTAATTTTATAATGTAACATAGAAAGAACTTCATGAATCACAGCACAATTGCAAGTATTTACTAATATTAAAAGAGGAACAAACAGTTGCAGTTACTAATTCTACCATAGTGCGTTCTAACTTTCTAGCAAGGTTAACTAACACAAGACTAAATTTATAACAAAATTTTAATTGTACGAAAGAATCTTCCTCCCCTCCAATAATAATGTGATGATTTAGTGACATAGATCAGTGAAGCAAATGTATTGTGCCAAATAGGAGCATTTCTATTCTTTACCCTCTTCCAAGCGCATAAAGAACATTGGCTAATCCTAAGTTTAGTCCCCAAATCTGTGGTTAGGCTGGGAGGATACTGGCTCTCACTCTAGATCTCCCACTTCCCTTCTCCTGAAGGCTAACTCTCACTTTGGTTTCCAAACCCTAGGACCAAATTGGGGATTTCAGCCTGTCACTCTAAAATTTCCAATTCTAAGCCCATCAAAATATATTTCCCTATTTATTTGCACTCAAACCCCCATAAACTACGTCACTCATTCATGGACATTGAATGTGACCTTCACTTTTGTTGTGGAACTCATAATCCTTTCGGGACATCTGTTTCCCAACAAGTTTTAATAATTCAATTGGCCAGATCAAAAAGTAAATGAAGTACGAAGTGAAAAGGTCATCACTGATTCTCCACAATAAATCAGCACATCATTTCTATATCACAACATCAACACATCACATGAAAAGGGGGAAGACAAAGAAATCTACTCAAGGCTCATGAGGAAAGAATTACAAAATATAGATTTTATATATAAAAGCAATGTCATACAAACAAAGTAAAGAAAATACAACTTATCTCAAACTCTTCCCCAAGTGAATCTCAAAGAATTCCTTTGACTCCTCTTCTTTCTTCACAACAACACACAATTCTCTTTTTAAATAAGAAAGGAAGAAGAAATCTCTCACTTTTCCTCTCCTCCTACACTCCTTAGAAGTGAACACACAAACCCTAGATTTACTAAACAAATGGAAAGAACACAATCACCTTCACTTCCTCACACTAAAGACTATCTACCACTCCTAAACTTGGCTCCAAAATAATTTAAATTCAGCCATAACTGATTTCGCAAGAGTTTCTTCAAGCATCCCTAAAAAATCCAGCCAAATATATTGAATCTAGTTTAAAATTAGGATAGGGCGCGGTCCGGCGCAGAATAGGGCGCTGTCCGGCGCTATTTTCCGCCTTTTGTCAAAACTCTCTGTAAATTGGTGTGGTGTGGCGCTGGTGACAGCGCCGTTTAGCGCTAGTTCAATAAAATGTATTTTGCTCCAAATTTTCTCCTTTTTACCTCCTTTTGCTCCAAAGGCCTAAAATCATTATACCTACATGAATTCATGAAAAATACCTTTCTTTAAAGTGCAATATCATCAAAAATAGGTATGAAATGAACATTAAAAAGTTATGAAATTTTCAGTGGATCTGCTGTGCAGCAGCAATCATGTGAAGGCTTTCATCTCCGGTAGTGTTGACTAACGGGTGGTACCTACCCTCTCGAAAGAAAGGAGAGGTATCCGGTAAACCGAGTTCCTCCTGCTGAGCAATCTCATCAATCACTGACAGGCTTGTAACTTATGCCCTTGGCTTTAAGATTCCTTCAATTGTGGTTCCTTCTTTGAGATCTGGTTAGAAGGGGAACCCTGGAACTAGAACCCATCTCAAAAACTGACGGCGGGGCAAGAAAGGTGTTTTCAGAGTCTTCTTCATGCAGAAACTCTTTCCCTTAGGCAGACGGGAAAGTAGGTGCAGTGACTGCAAAACCAGTAGCGCTAGGGGTGACGACTCTCCTATGCATGGAGATGACTGACTTAACAGGAGTAGAAGAAACCTTCACTTTTATAGCAGAAGAGAAATCTTGGTGGGAGTTCAAGTCGAACTCTACCGACGGCTCTTGAATTTCTTTGGTGGCAACTTTCACGACCACGGACGGTGCTTCTCCAAATATGACTTCAAACTCATTGAAGCCCGTCTTAAACTGGATCACTGGAGCTGTAAGATGGGCCTCGCGATAAGAGGGTAAGTTGTAGGAGAAAGTCAGCATAGGGGTTGATATCTTGACCGTCGAAGGAAAATATTTATGGAAATTAGCAAAGGCTCAAACCCTTGAATCATAGTACAAACACTACGAAAAAGGAGAGTTGTTCTGTGAACTAGGCACAATTTCATTTTATTTTAATATTTTATTATTATCTTGCTTTTAGATATGTTTGCTAAAAAGGAGTTTTAACATTTCAAGGAGGGATGGTCAATCTGCCAAGGGCAGGATTGAGCCCGGGAGGCACAAAGAGGAGGTAAAGTGTGGGACCCCGTTCGGTAATTAGATAGGGTTTATATTAATCTACCCCGTTCGGTAATTAGATAGGGTTTATATTAATCTGTGGTCTTTAAGTTTCTTATAAGGTGAAGCCCCTATAGTTAATTACATCATAGATAACCAAAGTCACCTAAGAAAACTCTTGATATAGATCAGGAAATATTTATATTCATGACTTCCAAAAGGGTAAGGTTCTTCAAGAAAATGTGATATAGGAAATACAATAGGTGAGTGGCTCAATTTTGGAACAATTTTTGTAGGAATCCAAAGGAAGAAAATACTAGGGGAAAGACAAGGATCCAAGAAGAATCTCAGTGTTTTCCCGAACTATCCTATTGTTTGGCTCAAATTTAAAATATTTATTTGATGTTTCATCCTACCAATTTTATTATTTAAGACTTATGTTCACTTGATACGGATCATGTGAATAGCCTGGAAGATAGGTGGATTTATGTCATATCCGATGACAACTTCGGAATCCTAAAACGAGTTAGGGCTTATGTTGCACAACATGGTTACACAAGGGCCTAAAGAGATATAGTGAGGGTTTATGCTGCACTAAGCAAGCTACCTTGAAGTCCTATGACTTGTTATTTTAATTTCTAAGAAGTTTTTCTTTTGAAGATGGTCGTGCTGCCCACTATGCATGCTCCAAGCTCCTCGTTGTAATAGATTTAGTTTAAAGAAGTGTCAATTGTAAGAGAGAAGAGAAGTGTCATGTTTTGAGCATAATTAAATTGAGGTGTCTTAATGTTTTATTAGGGGAATATTAAAGTTTATTATAGTGACACCGGTTAAGATCACACGGTTCCATCATCCCAGCACCACTATTTTCATCGGATTCACTGAGTCTAAATGAATTTGCTAAACTCGACTGAAGTGAGCTCCACACATTCATTTAGACTGTGGGAATCCATGTTAGCAACACGTGGGTTACCTCCTTGGAGGGATTCCCGATCATCAAACGAGACGTTTTAATTTAGTTGAAATTATGATTTTTGTTTTGTTTGTGATTAAATTTTGAGTTGTTTTTTATTTTGACTGTTGTGGCGGAGAATTTTATCTTATTTTTATTTTTAATTTTGATTTTAGTTTTGGTTTCGTAGCTATCTTAAGTATTTTGGTTTTCATATAGGGTGACATTGTTGTTTAACATGAAAGCTCATAAGCAAGAAAAGATAAAGAAAGTGCGGGAAGGAAAGCGTTGTAAACTTGTAAAAGTGTACCTGGCGAGTTTTCTTGTTCCTCCACTTAAGACTTTAGTATTTTTTTGCAATAAAAATTTATATTTTTGCAGGGAAGTAAAACCTTATGGATAGGTTCGTCACAGACCTACTAGATCTTATGTCATAACTTGGTGGCTCCTATTTATTTATTTGAGAGATTTTCTTCATTTAATGGATATGATAGGTCCAGCTGTCCTATAAGGTGTCTAGAAGATTTATGAGAAAGGCCTAGGAGATACCTGGACATTTCACAATCCTTTTGAGCTTCCTTGAGTTCATTTGAACTTATCATAATTATTAAATGACTCATCTGTTTTATATCTTTATGCTCAGTGAGCCCATGTTTTAGTCATCCCAAAAGGTGGGGTAGTTATCATTTGACATTTTACTTACAAATTATGTAAGTGGGGGCCTTTAGAGGAAAACTTAATTTATGCAAGAATTTATCAATTTTTGATTGGCTTGTAATGTTCTAAATGTAGTTTTAGATTAACTGTGTTTCCTTTTCTATTTCTCATTAGTCAATTTCCAATTAAACCTAGCTTACTACTAAACCCTTAAGATTTTAATAGGTATTTTTATGTCTTTAGAAAAGGAAGTTAAATGACCTTCATGATTATGATTCTCATCCACATATTGAATTATCATTTAAACATCAAATGAGGGGTATTAAATTAGTGGAATACTAACTTCCAAAATCAACCCCTAACCTTAAGGATCTTTTAATTTAGTTCTCTTCCAAATTATGATGATTAATTAAATTATAAATTTTTATCTTTTAATGTCAAAAACATGAAATAGGTTTGTACCATTTACCCTTTTATATTTCAATGATTAAAACATAATGATTAAGATCATTTATTGCCCTTTTCCCATTTTAATTAATCCTAAATATTTATTAAGGCTAAATTCTTCAAAATTAAATTTTACCCCTAAAGGCCTTTATCACTTCATAATTCATTGAGTTTAACTCAAATGACTTTGAAATTTTTATGTGACTCCACTCATGGGTTAATTAAAACATGAGAGGAGAAAATGTGATTTTTCAAATTTTAATTTAATTTATATATTTTTTTAATGCAAAAAATTGAGATTTTCAATGAAAATTCAATAATTTGTCCAAAACAAGACCTTTAATTTTGAAATTTTTATTGGAGGTAGACCTGGACCAGAGTACCACTTGGACAAAATTTCATGATTTTTTGAGATTTGCTTTAATTATTAAAATTATTTTAATTTTTAGAGTATTAATTAAATATAAAATATTATTTAAGTTGAAAACTAAGTTTTATATTTTTCTTAAGCCTCTCTGAGGTCAGGGAACTCAGAGAAAAAAATTTGATATTTTTCTGATTTTTCTATGTGGATGACTTTTTGAAGGGTTGCTTGAGGAAACTCTTGGAAAATTCGTTTCTAACTTATTTTAGACAATTATGGACGCCACTTTTGGTGGTGTGTGTGTGAGAGGAGAGGGAGAGAAGTGAAGAGAGTGTGTTAAGGTTTGTAGTAAGTGTGAGGAAAGTGTGTAAAAGTCTTGTATTGTGAGGGATTCTTCTTTAAAGAGTATTGGAGAATGAGTAAAGTGAGAGATTGCTTCTTTCTTACCATTCTAAAGAGGGAATTGAGTGTTGAAGAGAAGGGAGAAAAGGATTCAAAGGAACTACAAGAGATTTTCTTGGGGAAGTGAAAGAGATAAGTTGTATTTACTGTTGTGTTTGTACGACTTTGATTTTATATATATAATCCATGTTATGTTGTATCTTCCTCATGAGTTCTGATTAGATTTCTTTGTCTTTCTTCTTGCTGTGAGATGTGCTGAAGTGTTGATGTAGATTTGATGTGCCATAAAAATTTTTTAGAAATTGTGATGGTTTTTCACTTCGAACTTCATTTACTTTTCGATCTAGCTAATTGAATTGTTAAAATCTGCTGTGAAACATCCAAGCTGAAAGGATTAAGTGTTCTACAACAATAGTGGAGAATCCATTCAATGTCCATGAATGAGTTGTGTAGTTCATGAGAATTAGTACAAATAAATAGGGAAATATAGTTTAATGGGTGTCGAATTGAAGATTTTAAAGTGACAAGTTGAAATCCCCAATTTGGTCCTAAAGTTTGGTAAATAAAATAAGGGTTACCCTTCAGGTGATGGGAAGTGGGAGCTTTGATGTGAGAGCCAGTATCCTCCCATCCTAACCAAGGATTTAGTGACTAAGCTTAGGATTTGTTAATGGTCTTTACATGACTTGGAAATGGGGGTACTCTGACGAGGGTAAAGAATACAAATCTATTATCAATCTATATCAATCACTCACCATAGAATCATTGCAAGGGGAAGACACTCTTCCATATATAAACCTTTCAATTACAAAACTTAGTGTGCGTTTTAGTTAAACCTGATTAGAAAATTTAGAAGTAACTTTTAATAAATCTAATTGTTTTTATCTTTGCATTAGCATATTAAATAATACTTAAACTTGCATTGTGAATTGAGTATTGGATTTCAACATCTTTGCTATATTTTGAAGAGTTTCTGCCTTCCTCGTGGGATCGATAACCAGGACTCCACTATAGCCCTGTATTACTTGAACGATATGTATAATTGCGTATACGGGTGACTGCCTAATTATTAAACTAATATATTTACAAAACTAAACTGAAACTATCTTTCAAATATTAACTTTCGAGGCAGCTCGTAGTTCCACATCAAACTTGTGTGTTTGTGTTGGACGGCTCAGATCGCGTGAGATGGGAGATGGGATGAAACTACAGAGCCGCATGGCACTGAGGTGGATTGCAACGCCAAATGGGAGACAGTCGCGTGGAGGCTTCGATCCGCCATAGGATTGTGTGACGCCGATGTGGTTAAGTAGGAAAATATGGATTGTTTTGTATTTATTTAATTCAGTAAAATTTGAAAATCCATAACTTTGCCAAGAAAACTCCTAAAAATAAAATAAAATTATCCTCTTGCTCGGTAAATAGAGGAGAATAATGTGGAAATATTTTCAAGGTCATTTGATGCATGCATGATTTTTAATTAATTAAATACTATATGGTGTCTTTTGATTCTTCATGAGCATACATATTTCACCATGGCAAACCATTTAGGTATTTTTTAGCCTCTATCATGGGGGATCTTTTTTTATTTTTTCCAAGACTAGAAAAGACTCCTATAAGGAGATATGTATTTTTCAAGTTTAGACCCCTATTTTGGCAAATTAATTACAATAATTAGCATATTGTTTAAAAAATCCAGGAAAATTATGGTAGGTTCACTTTGACCAGCGGACCCTAGGAAAAATAATAGTTTGGTTTAAATTATTAAGATTAACTCTAATTGGCCTAAAACCCTAAAAATGAAATTAAATTAATTTACACTAAATACAAATCAAAATTGCTTGAAAATAATTCTCCATTGTGCTTTAGAATTAAGAGAACCCCACCCCCCCTAAAAATTTCAAATCAATTGAATTAATTTGATTCCTTAAATGGATTAATTAAGTAAAATGACCATTTTGGCAATAAAATAATTATAATAATTAAAATATAACAGAAAAAATCACCAAATTGGTTTTGGGAGCTCCTCATGACCATTGTAATTTAATAAAGATAAAATGATAATTAAAACAAATATTTTATTTTTAAGCCTAAAATTGAATTTTAAAATATTAAAAATAATTAAAAAAGATCAAAAATCACAAAATTAATAAAATTCATGAAAATATTCTAAATTGTCTCCTAATCACTTTGGAGCAATTTGGATAATTTTCCTAAGTCCTTAAGTGAAGATAATAAGTTTTGAAAGCTTAAAATAATTTTTAAAGACTAAAAAATGAATTTCTTAAATTTCCCACAAAAATAATTCCAATAATTCAATGAAAAAAATCAAAAAATATGAAATCTTCTCCTCTGGTTGCACTGACTTCAGAGAGATTTATGAAAAATCAAAAACATAATTTTCCACTTTTAAAATTATAATTAATTCATACTCGAGAATTTAAAATAATTTTCATAATTACATTAAAACTCTAAAAATCATGAAATTGGGTCCATGTGGTCTTCTAGTCTAGTTCTACCTCCAATAAAAATTTCAAGGGCAGAGGCTTTGTCTTTCCCAAGTTATTGAATTTTCATTAAAAAAATTTATTTTGCTTTAAAATAAATATATAATTTAACTTAAATTCAAAAAAATCACATTTTCTCCTCTGATATTTTAATTGACCCATTATTTGGGTGAAATAAAAATTTCCAAGTCATTTGACTTTAATTTAATGAATTATGAAGTGAACAAGCTTAAAGGGGTAAAATTGTGATTATGGGATTTAGCCTTAACTAATATTTAGGCTTAACTATGGGTAATGGGCAATGAAAAAATCTTAAATTGTCTCCATAGATGATTAAAATATGGGGAATTAAGAGAGGTAGAAACCAATTCATCACCTTTTCAACATTAAGAGAAATATTATACTTTTCTTGATTATTAAAATTTGGAGGTTAATTAAAAGAGAAGATATTAGGTGAAGGGGTTAGACCTTGGAAGATTTTAACTCACCAATGTAAACCTCTAATCAATGACCTAATAATGATGCAACCTTGTATAAAGATCAAATGAATTATAAGTCTACCCATAAGGACTTAATGGCTTATTACGGAGATTAAGTCAGAATATTATAATTAATTTGAAACATTTTAAAACAATATAATTAATTTAAAATAATTTTAGAATAACATCAATAATTTAAAATAACTTTAAATAACATAATTATTTTAAATAATTTAAAATAATATAATTAATTTAACACAATTCTAAAATAGTATAACCAAATTCTAAAATAACATGATTAAGTTTAAGTAACTTCAAGATAACATAATTTAGATAATTGAATTTTAAAATAATATAATCAAATCAAAATAATATAATTAATTTGAAATATGTTAAAACATTATAACTAATTTGAAACATTAATTTCGAACACTTTCAAACTCTATTCAACCTTAATTAAATTGGCTAAGTTTTCCAACAATTCAATTTGCCCCCTAAAGGCTCTGACTCACATAATTCTTAAACTTTAATTAAATTGGCATGATGATTAATCACTTGATGAAGTTCATTTAGACTCAAAATGATCCTAGAGGCATCAGAAAGATGTTCAGGATACGTCCTAAGCACTTTCCCGATCAGATGGGATATTTTGGAAGAACAATTAGATTTCATTGCTCTTTGATGAAGAAAATCATCCTTAACACACCTTAAGGACCAACTAAATTACATCTTAAGATTGGATAGACACATTTATACCTACTTTTCCTGTTTTTTGGCATGCTTTAAATTCCTGCAATATTATATATATGCATTGCAATGCTAAACTTTTAGGTGAGGGAAAGAAAGACTCGTCAGGTAAACATTTATTTATTACAATTTCCATTGCTTTACTTAAATGACTTTATTGCTTTTTGCCTACTATACTTATAATAAATTGCTAAAATGATAGAACCTAGCATGTTTAAACAAATTAAAATTTGATCACAAACCAAACAAAACTACAATCACAACAAAATTAAATTGTCTCGTTGGATGATCGGGAATCCCTCGGAGGAGGTAACCCACATGTTGCTAACGAGATTTCCCACGGTCTAAATTAAAGTACGGAACTCATTTAGTTGAGTTTAGCAAAGATATTTAGACTAAGTGAATCCGATGAAAATAATGGTGTCGGGATTATGGAACCGTGGGATCTTAACCGGTTCCGCTTAATCAACATAAATATTGTCCCCTAATAAAACATTAAGCTACCTCAACTTTTAACTTTCTTTAACATGATACTTCTCTCATCTCTTGATGGTTATTTCTTAAACTAAACTCTCTACAACAACAAGGAGCTTGGAGCAAGCATGATGGGCAGCACGGCCATCTTCAACAGCAAAACTAATCTTCATCAACTCAACTTTCCTTAGAAATAAGTAACTAACCGTAGGACTTCGAGGTAGTTTTCTTAGTGCAACATAAATACCCCATATTTAGGCATTTTTATAATTATGTTGTGCAATTTAAGCCCTAACTCATCTTAGGATTCTGAGGTTGTCGTTCGTTACGACTTAAATCTTCCTATTTTTCAATCTCTTTGTGTGATTTTGTCATACAAATGTAAGTCCTAATTAAGTAAATTTGGCAAGATTGAAACATCAAATAATATTTTCTCAAAATTAAAGCCAAACAAATAGGATAGTTGGGAGGTCATTTGAGGTTCCCCACAAAATCTGTGACATCCCCTACCATTCTTTCTTTGGATTCTTAAAATAAATGTTCCCAATTTGATCTATTCCCTTTTGAATTTCTAAAGTCTAATCATGAAAGCCTAAACTTTTAAATTCTTGAAAGCAGAATCGCAGATCATAATCGAGAGTTTTCTTACGTGACTCCCGTCATTTAAGATGTAATTAACTATAGGGGCTTACTCTTATAGGGAACTTTAGAACCCAACGTCCAATCGTAAAAGCCTAAACTTTGAAATTTTTTAATGCAGAATCGCTAATCATAATTGAGAGTTTTCTTAAGTGACTCCCGTCATTTAAGATGTAATTAACTATAGGGGCTTACTCTTATAGGGAACTTTAGAACCAAGTAATATAAACCCTATTTAATCTTTTGTATTAAATAGGGAAACTTGTCGGCTTATAAAATTGGTTCGCAGGCTAAAAAGATGTCATAACTTTCATAGGTTATTTAATTGCCTCACCATTAAGCAATGTGTCTATCTCTCGGGATTGATGCATGGCTTACGGTACGACGCTCGTTTATTTAAACTATTAAAGATATGAAATCAGTTAAGATTTCATACTTTAAAATTATATTTTCAAATATCGTTTCCAGAAACTATATTTATTAAATTAAATCTAAATTATTTTTCTATTAAATTAAAAGTATATTATTTTCAAAACAGCTTAAGATAAATTTAAAACGACCGACACAAATATTTAATGTGTTTTGCACAATATATTTTGAATTAATATCTGTGTTTGTTGAAGATATTTTATCATGGAATTTTAAAAATTGCTGAAATGAAAAGTGATATTTTGAAAATATCACACCGAAATAAAATTTGATGTCGTCTGTTTTATCCACTTTGGAGTAGTTTCACTATCCTTAAACACTTTGACCACGACTAGATTTACCTCGCAAAGGTGCACAGAGAAATTTGTATATGAATTAGGTGTAATATTATCCATGCTGCACAATAAGAGAAAGTAGTAGCATGTACCTGCTATTTTTGACGCTCCAAACACATTATAATTGTAAAACACAAGTGTGTATAAGAGAATAGTCTTTACATTTTAAATATCAAAACTTTAGCATGTATATTTAAAGAAAAAGGTTAATTTGTGTGCATATGTAAAATCAAAGGGTAAAAGAATTTAAATTGGGGATAGGCTCAGCCTAGACTTTCTATTCTCTATAATCCCACAAGCAACCAAAGCGTCAAAGTCTATCTATATCATTATCAAATAGCAGCTACCAACTAGACACTCCTTAAGGCTGGGCAACTAATAATCACTAACAGTTGATTGACAAGTGAACAGAAAAGGGTTCTCAGCCACGAATGTCATATATATGTAATTTTTTTGTATATGTGATGTTTTTGTAGCTGCAATGTGATGTAAATGTGTTATGTAATGTAAGTTTATAAAGTGATGTAAATGTGTAATGTGATGTAAATCTGTAATATGATGTAAATGTCTGATGTTGTAAAAAAATAGTTCACGTCTTTCAGTGTTAAGGTTAAAACCTCCAGCAACCTATAGAAGTAAAAAGGACAATCTTACTAATCAAATATTGATTAAGAAGTTTCAGCTATAAAAGCATCAATAAAGTTTTGCATCATTGCCTTTACCCTGCATTTCCAACTTATAGGCTACTTTGATGTTCCATATGCATATCAAACAATATTGGATACATCCAACCATAAAATAAAATGTTGTCTCAATAACTTCGTAGTACACATCACCCTTCAGGCTTGCAACACAAACATAAATGAGCATTTATATACATACCATATAATTCTTATGTATTTACACATTTAATTTCAAAGATTTCATTCATTTGTTTTTTTTTTTTCTTTTAAGTATAGAATGTATCAAAGTTCGAATAACCAAAATGTTTAAACTTATTTTTAGATATCATATGCTTAACATTTAAAGATATATTATTCGTATCCTTTAGTTTAAGTGATATGGTTGTAGTGATTTAAAGGTCTAGTGATTTCTTTCTTTCATTTTAAAAGTTGTGTATGTAAAAGCTTAATAAATTTTGTATGTTCATATTCAATACATTCAAATTAGGTGTTATATTTACATAACAACACTAATGTTGACAAATAATAAATGTACATTTAAATTCTAGGTGTTGTATCTGTAAATATATGCAAAAATCAGAAAATTACACAGATTTTTATTATATGTTAAGTATGTAAATATATTGAGTTATGTAAAAATCTGTAGGTATTATATGTTTAAATTTTAATGCTAAGTATGTAAATACTTAAAGATTTAAAGTGTTAGACATGTAAATGCAATGGAGTTGAATAAATCAGTAAATTTATATTTACGTTTGTGTTAAGTATATATATTTAAATGTTATTATATGCACACACGAATTATTGGTATATCCAAATATTCCAAATACATGTAATGTATGAGTTAAAAAAAAAAATAAAGACTGCTTAGAAAAATGTACATGGTATTATAAAGACTGCTTAGAAAAATGCAGAAACAGACAATATCTAAAGAATGGTTTCACTTGCTCTTTAAGCTAATCTCCCAAATAATCACTAATACAATGAAATTGCTAATGTGTGTAATGGCAGGTACCAAAGCATTTACTAATTGAAGCATTCCCAATCATTGATATCTTAGAATACGATTAATGCCTGTATCTACCTTTCCATTCTTCTATCTGATGCCTATTCAAATATATTATAGAATTTCCTTGGCGTGGAAGCAGGAGCTGGAGATAACCATATCAAGTGAACTATCAAATTCACAATAGCAGTAAGAATCATGAAAGAAATTTTTAGCAAGTCAATTTATCAATAAGGAAATCCTCAGCACACATACAGTGGCAACCTCTAAAAGTTTAGCACTACAAAGCTTTTCAAATTTTTTTAGTAGAATGAAAGGTATAGGAAAATGAGACCCTTAATAGAACAACTAGTTGATTCAACTTTTCATATGCTTTCCTTTTTGCAAATCCATTATTAAGCAATAAATAAGTTCATTCCATAGTGACAAGATTACTAAACCACTGATGTGCCAATTCATGCATAACGATAGTTATCACCATTTGCTTATTCGTAGCTGATGAAGGAGTTCATCATAGAGAAAATCCATTTCTCTGTAAGTCACTAAATCATAGTTCTCCAAGGCGTTAGCAGCAAAATCTGGAATGGCAATCATGTTGAGTTTAGGAAGTGGATATGTAATTTACAATAGACTTGAACATTAATCCCATCAGCTTTTGAGTCCTCTACAAAATCAAACAAGCTCACAACAACACCAACCAAATAAGTAGACATAATAGAAGATTCCCGGTAATATAGCTTCTTCACATTTCCGTTGAATTCTTCTTTAGTAACAGGCATATTTGACAATGCTACATGATCAAAAGGTACTTCCAAAATTATCTCGAATCAAGCATGAGCTTGACGTTATTACCTTAATTTCAGCTTTTGGTCTTATTTAAACGGAATATCCAAAGGTAAGGAAGATTTACAAACATACCACTTAATTCTTATGCACCTACACAGCTCATACCTTAAACTTCAATTTATACATGTCACATTATCTATGCATAATACTGTATAAAAAGGAAGGTGAAGATGGCAATATTTTTATGTGATGAGAAAGATTTAGGTGGCATAAATGTAAATCAGTTTTGGTGTTGGATTTGTAAATACCAAGGAATTGGGTGGTATGAATGTAAATATGTATTTTTAAATGGGAGTTGGGTAAATACATAAGGTCTTTTGTGGAATGCATTTTTCATTGATAAATATATGATATATAAGTGTCATAAGTGAAATGTTGGGTGTCAGATAAATAAATGCATAAGAATTATGTGGTATGTATTTAAATCTTCCAAAATAAAACTTTAGTTGATCAGAAGTTCAACTATATTTGAGATAGTCATACCAGATAACAGCTACCAAACCAAACAGAATGATCCTAGATAGTAATTGGACCTAAGGACCTGATTCATTACCAAAACCCCACATGGCAAGTGGCTCCTCAGAATATTCAGCAGCTTAATTCCCCTTTCTCATCTAAATTGTTGATTTCATGTGATTATTTCCTCTGACTAAAAAAAGATTTTAAAGCAGATGATGAAAATTTTCTTTTACCACAATGGAAGAATTTGGATTGCTTCAAATTGAACCTATTCTCTAAGAGTTTCACATTAGAACTACTATAATCATATGGCAATGGATGTCTGGAGGGAAGCAATTCCATGTTCGAATCAGATTCAATCAAAGAGCATACATTAGATGGCTCTGGTTGAAAGAGGGGAAAATTATTGCATACGGACAATGTACGTAGTGCTGCGTACGTTGTCCGCAAAAATAAGCGTCGAATAACCTCCAAGGTTGTGTATTTCGGGATTATTGACAGGTTATTGCGGCATTAATTCCAAAAATCTCCCAATAACCTCCTAAAAACGACCCAATAATCTTCACGGTTTCACTTTTATAACTTTTATCTGTTATTCGGGTTTTGTGAGATTATTGGAGCATTAACTCAAATAACACTGCAATAACTTCCTAATAACCTCCGCGGTTCCATTTTGATGTTCTTCATAGGGTTATTATGGGTTATTCACTGGTTATTTGCGGACAATATACGTAGCGCTGCATACATTGTCCGTATACAATAATTTCCCCGAGAGAGGACGAAGCTTCGAGAGCCAAAGATATGAGCGGGGATTCGCCCGAAATGAGAGAAATGAGGGTTTTCCAAAGGGAAGAGGCATGAGTTTTTTTATTATATTATTTAAGAAATGCCCCTTTTATTATTCTAATCTTAATATTATCATTATATTCAAATTCGTCAATTTACATACAATTCGAACCAACTCAGAATCCTATCAAGATATATGTCCTTCCCAGCTAAAATCGAAGTTCCGAACGCATCGGCATGGTCCATTTCGTCATCCGAGGTCATCCAGACAAATTCACAGACGGTCGTACCAATTTAAATCTAATTTGTGCCACGTGGCAAACGAATGTATTTTGGTCCGATCGGAGTCATCTAACGAGCACGTTTTTGACCGATCCTCGCCTAAGCAACAACTAAAGTGAAGAATATTGCTCGTGTCGACAAGTCAAACATTGTACGTTGTGGAGTCCACCTATGACTTTCAAATCCTTATAGGAACTCAACATGAGCTTCAATATGTGGGCTTTAATCGACTCAACTAGATGTTGAGGATTTAAAGCCGTCCATATGAAACTTCAAAGAGCAAAGAAATTGTTTGAATTTTTAAATGTTGTAGCTTCATGTTTAATCCTCTAGGAGAGTCAATATAGGGAAATTCTAATGCTAGATCCTAGGCTCTAAAGAGAGGGGAAAGAAAAACCTCAAAATTGAGGTCAACCATTTAAAGATTATTTATTCTTCTAGTTGGTATCTTATGTTTTTCAAATATGCTTGAATAGTCTTGTTAGGGTTCATTTGAACCAATATTAGATCACTACTGATCTGGTTGTGTTCATGTCATCAAGACATCTAGTGTGATTCTCTTCACAAAAAAACTTTTCTAAATTTTGAGTACATTGGTAATGTTGGAATGTTATCAGGTTAGACTCATTATTCTTTTATAATCACCATTCTAAAAAAAAAATCATTTAATCTTCTAATTAAAAACATAAATTTTAAATTATGCTTCAACAGTTTGATTATGGCTCATTCGGTTCAAAATAGGATCATTTCTTATATGGTTGGGCTCATATCAAAAGGAGATTCATTTTCACTTTATATTTTTTTTGAGATTAGAGGTCAGATGGTCCTGGGTGTTATTCTTGAAGTCAAACTCCAATATGTAATGAGATTTATGCTTGGTCCAGAAGACTTTTTTTTAAGCATCATCTATATGTGTTGATTAATTTAGCTTAATTTTGTTGGTATTTTTAACTCTGTAAGAAAATGCAAAGACAGAAAACAGAGAATTTTTATGATCCTTTAAGGAGGGCATCATTTTTTGATTTTTTTACTATTTATAAACATAACTTTTAACTTACACCACTAACTCTACATAAATAACTGCTTAAACTGAAAAACATAACTACTTAAAATATGAAGCACATGCAAATTATTTAATTAACTACTTAAGACAACTAGATTAATGATACACCTTAAATATATAGTATTTTTATGCACATATTTATACCTATTTTTAATGATAATGCACTTTAATGGAAGGTATTTTGTGTTTTTCTTGCAAGTATGATGAAAATGGATGGTCATGATGAAAGGAGCAAAATTGGATCAAATTTGGAGCAAAAAAATGAAAAATAAAAAATTTGACACTGGCGGCTAAGCACCGCTGGGCCGGCACTTAGCCGCCTCAGTTAAAAATTGAGATTCAAATGGATTTGGTGCAAATTTCAAAGGGGATGGGATGTAAATCTTAGTAGTAACGTCCATAACTTCCTTTGGGCTGCAAGTTTGAATGAAGGGGTGCGTTCCTTGGTAGATGCATCGAATCTGGACACATTTTGAAGAGACACCAAGACACCTTTTGGTTTACTATTTAAAGAGAGTCTTAGGAAAGATTTAGAGGAGGCAATTTAAGGAGACTCTTCCACTGCATTTTGAAGAGTACTTCCATTGTTCTTCCACTGCTTTTTAAAAGATTTTATTCAGAGTAGGAGTAGAGAGTAGAAAGGAGAAAAGGGTCGGAGTGAAGTATTCTTCTTCCCACTTCTTTTCTTTCTTTTAGTTTAGTTTTTATTGAAGTCTGAAGTCTGTATTCTGAGTCAACGGAATTGGGAGACTTGCTCTGAGAAGTAGTTTAGCGATGAGTCAAAGTTTCAGAGGAACTTCCTTAGTCTTGTGGAGAGGATTTTTAGATAAGTGTTTACTTTTATTTAGTTTATTAATACTTGCTTTCGTTTATTATTTTTCTTATTGTTGTTTTTAATTTCAAATCAATGTGTTTTTATATTTTCTCAATGCATTCTGAGTAGTTTACTTTATATTTTTCTTTCTTAAATGGAGAAGTAATTAATTTTAAGAGAATTGTTGTGGAATGTATAAGTGTTTAAAAGTTGGAAGAAGTTGTGAAGATTGATTCTAAAAACTTTGTTTACTTCTTAATTTGGCCTGTTAAGTTATAAAATTTCTTGAGATTATGTAAGATCCAATGCGGTATTGTCTCATAAAAGTTAGTAAAAATCACATGAAATTATATGGGTAGAACCGTAGTCCATATAATTGAATGTAATATTAGAAGATATTTTTATAAAAGGGAGTAAAATTAGAGGATTTTAGAGTGACAGGCTAAAAGCCCCTAATTTGGTTCGAAGTTTTGAGTTTTGTTATGAGAAGTTAGCCCTCGTGTGGTGGGAATCGAGGGAACTCTAGAGTGAGAGACCGGTATCTTCCCCGCCTAACCATGTTCAAAATAATATAAATTTCAAATTAACCTGTGTTCTTTATAGAACCAAGTAAGGGTAAAGAACACATTTGCTTCTATCTGTCACAACAAAAATTTGAATATTTTCACAACAATACTTTAAGAATTATTACTACTTCATGAAATGAAAGAAAAAGATATTCTAGTTAATAGTATTTTACATCCAGTGTTATTAGTTATTATAATTGTAATTTCTTACTTTGCATTTTTATTAAGAAAATTTCAAAAGACATATCAACCTTCAAAACTTTTCAAAATCAAGACATACTTTTTCGAAAATAATTAAAGAAAATAAAAAGATAATTTCTCTGATTCCTTTAAAGATTTCACAATTTCCCTGTGGGTTTGATATCTCGGGGCTTAATCAGAAAGTCCTATATTACTTGATAAACGATACGTATACTTGCGTAGTATCCCATATTATAAAATCATAATTTTCATATCTAAAATCATCAGTGCATTTATCTAGCGGAACCAAGTTTCTGGCATCCATTGCACTTATATCTATCGGGAATCAATTAACTCAACATTCTCCTCCTTAAGCTTGTTGTCTTTCACTGATGATTTGCACACCAGTTCTTTCTCATCTCCAAGAACTTCAATCTTGCAAGTGACTTTGTCAGAATATCGGCTCGCTGATCTTCTGTAAAAACATGTTGGATTTCAATTATTCCTGATTCAACACGGTTTCTTATGTAGTGGAATCTAGTATCGATGTGTTTACTCCTCTCATGGTGAACTAAATTCTTGCTTAATGCAATTGCGGACTGATTATCGAGCTTTATAACCACTTTCTTAACCTCGATCTTTAATAAATCTACCAACATTCGTCCTAGCCATACTCCTTAATATATTGTTGCACAAGCAGCGATGTACTCCGCTTCACGGGAGGATAACACAAATACTTTCCGTTTTTGTGAACACCAACTAATAGGACTTGTCCCAAGAAAAAATATTGAACCTGAGGTACTTTTCCTATCATTAGTATCACCGGCTAGATCACTATCAGAGTAACCAATAAGTTCCAAGCTTCCTTTTATCTTCTCATAAATGCAACCAAAGTTTAAATTTTCTTTCACGTACCGCAATATGTGCTTCACTGCATCCCTGTGCTCCGTTGTGGGCTTCTCCATATATCCACTCACCATGCCAACAGAAAATGCCAAATCTGGGCGTGTGTGTAGTAGAAACCTTAAACTGTCAACAATACTTTGGTTTATAGTTGCATCTACAGGTGGACTTGAGCTTTCCATGCTTAGTTTCAAACGAGATTCCATCGGAATTTGTGAAGGGTTGCAATCTTTCATACCACGTTTTTCTAAAACCTTTTTTGCATATGCCTCCTGGTTGAGTGTAAATGATTGAGAATTCTGACAAACTTCAACTCCCAAATAGTAACTTAGTAATCCAAGGTCACTCATGCTAAACAATTTCTTCATCTATAACTTGAACCTGTCTATGTCTTGAATACACTCTCCGGTGAAGATTAAAACATCCATGTAGACTCCAACAATAAAACTGCTTTTACCTTGATTTCTTATGTGTACGAAATGCTTTAAAGAACATCTCATAAAATCGAGTGTCCTCAATGACTTGTCCAGTTTTGAGTTTCAGGCTCTAGGTGCTTGTCGTAAAATGTACAATGCTTTGTGTAGTTTTAACACCTTGTGTTCTTCTCCTTTTACTTCAAATCCTGGGGGTTGAATAACTTACACTTTCTCTTCCAAATCACCTTTGAGGAAAGCTGACTTCACATCCATATGATGTGTCTCCCATCCTTTATGTGCTGCAATACAGATTAGAAAACGTATTGTGCTTCACAATATCTAAGCCTTATCGTTGAACATACCCCTTTGCCACTAATCTCTCTTTGTGCTTCACAATTATGCCTTGAGTACCCTTTTTTAGCTTGTAAACCCATTTTAAACCTATTGGATTGTGGTTCTCAAGTAAGTACTAGCTTCCAAGTTTCATTCCTCTGAATAGAAGAAATTTCCTCCTCCATTGCTTTTCTCCACATCAGGTCTGCCTTAGTGATACGCCTAAAATATATAGTGTTTTTAAATGCATTTTATACCTATTTTTGATGATATTGCAGTTTAATGGAAGGTATATTTGTGTTTTTCTTATAGGTATAATTAAAATGACTAATTATGATGAAATGAGCAAAAGATGATCAAATTTGGAGCAAAAATTGAAGAATAAAAAACTTGGCCTCTGGTGCCTAAGCACTGGACCCTTGGCGCATAGGCGCCACAATTAAAAATACGAATTACTCAAATTTGGCGCCATTTTTAAGGGGTGTTTGAATCAACTTTTGGTTTAAACAACCTTAACTTCTTTTGGGCAGCAGATTTGAATGAAGAGATGCATTCTTTGGTGGATACATTGAATCTGAACATGATTTATAGAGACACCAAGGCACCTTTTGGAAAATTTTAAAAAGAATATTTGAAGATCAGAAAAGGGTTGTTGTTGGAGGGTGTGATTAGTTTTAACAGTCAAGTTTATGTTAGAGAGTTATTGAGAGCACACCTTTCCACATCAATCGCTTTTACTATCACTTGTATCTAGTTTTTATTAAGAGGAGAATAGAGATTTGGAGTCAACAGAGTTGGGCGCTAACCTCTATTGTGTCTTGTAAAGGGAGAGTAAAGTTTCAAAGGAACTTCAATAGTCTTGTGGAGAGGATTTTCAGATAAGTGTTTATCTTTGTTTTACATTTGGTTTTGAAGTAAGACCTGTTGTGTTTTCACTATGATTTCTACTTTCAAATCAAGTTGTGATTGTGTTTTCACTATGATTTCTATTTTCAAATCAAGTTGTGATTGTAGTTTTCTTTATCTTTTTCCTTTTAAATGATGAAGTAATTTATTTACGGAAGGAAGTTATGAGAAGTATATGATTTCAATGTTGGAAGATGTTGTGATGATTCACTGCCTTGCACTTAATTTACCTCTTGATTTAGTCAGTTAAGATGTTAAAATTTATTGTGAGAACATGTAAGAACCAATGCGGTATTGTCTCAATCAACAATTGGAAAGGATCACATGTAATTGTATGTGTGAGAATTGTAGTCCATATGGTTGGGTGCAAATAAATAAAAAGATATGTTTTAATGGGGAGTAAAATTAGAGGACCTTAGAGTAACAGACTAAAGGCCCATAATTTGGTTTGATATTTTAAATTTTGTTATGTGATGTTAGCTCCAAGTGGAGGGAATCGGGGGAATTATAGATTGAGAGCTAGTATCTTCCCTGCCTAAACCATCTACATTATTTCAAAAGTTCAAATTAACCAATGCTATTTATAGAACCAAGTAAGGGTAAAGAATATAATTGCTTCTATTTGGCACAACACATTTAGATACTTCCACAATGAAATTCCATAATTATTACTTATTCATTGAAAGAGGAAAAAATATTTATTCTCATTTACTATCATACTATTTTATAATTGTGTTAACTTTAGTTGTTTGCATTACTTTTTATTCAGAAAATTCCAAAAACAAATTTTAAAAACTTTATATCTTAAAATATACTTTACAAAAACATTTTAAAAATAAAAAGTTATTTTTCTTATTTATTTAAAATTTTGGACATTTTCTTGTTGGTTCAATATCTCAGGGCTTAATCAAAAATTCATATATTACTTGATAAACGATATGTATATTTGCGTAGTATCTCATATTATATATAACTAAAGTATAATTTCATATCTGAATCATAAGCATAAATGTTGCCAGGGAAATTAATTCAAATATTATTTAAAGAGAATTAAAAAATATTAAGTTTTCACTTTTCATTGCTTTTGTTAGTGTGTTTTACTTTATCTTATTTTATTTTGTTAATTGTGTATGCGTAGTTCAGGTTCTAGGGACTTGTGCCTTACAATTCTGAATTAGAGAGAACTATCAAAAAAATAAAAAGAAATTAAAAATACAGAAAAAGATAAAAATATTCAAGATTATCAAAGTGTTGAAATCCATCAAGAATTTAGACCTTTAAGAGATTATGCTAACCCTGCAGTGGATGAACTTCATTGTAATCAGTTTGGGGGAGCACCAACTGAAGATCCTAATTTACATCTTGCCATTTTTTAGAATTGTGCGCTACTTTTAAATATGATGGTGTTTCAGACGATGCTAGAAGAATTAGACTTTTTCTTTTTCACTAAAGGATAAAGCTAAGATTTGGTTAAATTTGTTAGCACTTGGATCTAACAGAACTTACAATGATTTAGCACAAAAATTCTGTGATAAATATTTTCCACCATCAAAAACTACGAAACTTAAAAATGATATAACATCTTTTTGTCAGTTTGAAGGAGAATCTATATATGAAGCATGAGAACGTTTTAAAGATCTCCTAAGAAAGTGTCCACATCATTCGATAACAGATTGGTTAATAATTCAGACCTTTTACAATGGATTAGTTGGATCTCTTGAATCTATTATCGATGCCACTGCTGGTGGTTCATTGATGTCTAAACAGTTTGTTGATGTTTATGCTTTAATTGAAGAAATGGCTACTAATAATTTTCAATGGCCTTTTGAAACGTTAAATCCTAATTAGGTAGCCAACATTCATGAAAATGATGCTAGAAAATCAAGTTGTTACAATTTCGAGGAAGATAGACCAATTTGGAATGAATTTTTCTTAGCCAACTCTCATAATTGAAGAAAATCCATTAGGCCAAATGGTTGATTCTCAAACTTCATCAGAAACTTTGAGTGTCATAAGTAAGCCTAATAACCCATATTCCAATTATTATAACCCAAGTTGGAAAAACCATCCAAACTTTAACTGAAATACCAATAATCAAGGTGGTAGTAATTAACAATGGGGGAAAAACCAAGTAAACTCATTGGGAAACTGGAATAACCAAGGGAATAATAATAATTATATACCAACCAATCCTTCAGGTTTTAACAGTACTTCACAATTTAAGGAGAAGAAGTTGTTTTTTGAAGAAGTGGTGTTACAAATGAGAAATCAAGTACAAAGTTAAGGAGTTACAATCAGAAATACCGAGAATCAATTGGGACAGATTGTCAATTCATTAAGTAATAGATCCCAAGGAACGCTTTCTAGTAATATTGAAGTAAATCCAAAAGAAAAGACTAAAGAGCAAGTATAAGCTATTCAGTTGAGAAGTGGAAAACAGTTGGAAGGTAGAGTTCAAAAAGAGACTGAAGTAGAAAAAGAAAAGATTGAAAAACAAAAAGAGGACGCTCCAAAAGGTTTGGAAATACCTATTTCTACACTTAAGGTTGATTTAGAAAATCCATCACCTCTATTTCCTCAGAGACTTCGACAATAAAAATTGGATAAGCAATTTTCAAAATTCTTAGAGATATTTAAGCAGCTTACAATAAATATTCCATTTGCTGAAGCCTTAGAACAAATGCCAAGCTATGTGAAATTTATTAAGGATATTCTCAACAGAAAGAGGAAGTTTGAAGATAATAAGACTGTTGCACTTAGTGAAGAGTGTAGGGTCATAATTCAGAAAAAGCTTCCTGAAGAGAGTTTGCTTGAAATTTTGAAGAAATATAAGAAAGACTTTGGATAGACAATAGCCGATATTAAAGGAATCAGTCCTTCAATTTGTTTGCATAGAATTCTTATGGAGGATATTTGCAAACCTCGGGCTGATCCTCAAAAGAGATTAAATCTTATCATGAAAGAAGTTGTTAAGAAAGAAATCTTAAAGTGGTTGGATGCTGGTATTATCTACCCTATTTCAGATAGTGCATGAGTTAGTCATATTCACTGTGTACATAAGAAAGGAGGCATTACTTGACTGTGAATGAAATGAATGAAATAATACTATTAAGACAAGTTACAGGGTGGTGAATATGCATTGATTATAGAAAATTAAACCTTGCCACCTGGAAAGACCATTTTCCACTTCCTTTTCTAGATCAGATGTTGGATAGACTGGCTGGGCATAAATACTTTCGTTTTCTAGATGGATATACTGGTTACAACAAAATTCAAATTGCTCCTGAGGATTAAGAGAAAACAACGTTTACCAGTCCTTATAGTACATTCGCTTTTAAAAGAATTCCCTTTGTTTTATGTAATGCCCCTGCTACATTTCAAAGATGTATGATAACAATTTTTTGTGATGTAATTGAAAAAGGAATTGAAGTTTTTATGGATGAATTTTCAGTTTTTGGAATTTCGTTTGAATCATGTTTAGAACATCTATCTAAAGTTTTGAAATGCTGTGAAGAAACTAATTTGGTCCTTAACTAAGAGAAATGCTAATATATGGTAGCAGGATGAATTGTTTTGGGACATCATATATCAAAAAATAGTATGGAACTAGATTTTGCAAGAATTCAAGTGATATCTAATTTACCTTGCCCAACTAATGTAAGGGGAATTAAGAGTTTTCTGAGACATGTTGGATTTTACAAGCATTATATTAATGTCTTTTCACAAATTTTAAAGCCTTTATGCTGTTTACTGAAAAAAGATGTGATTTTTTATTTTGATGATGAATGCCTAAAAACATTTGAAGCTTTAAAAGAAAAATTAATCACTGCACCTGTTATGGTTTCACCTAACTAAGAAAAATCTTATGAATTAATGTGTGATGCTAGTGATTATGCTATTGGAGCTGTTTTAGGTCAGAAATATGATAAGATTTTCAAAATAATTTACTATGCTAGTAAAACTCTTAATGAAGCTCAAATTAATTATACCACAACTGACAAAGAGTTATTAACTATAATATTTGCCTTTGATAAATTCAAATCATATTTAATGGGAACTAAATGTGTGGTGCATACTGATTATTCTGCTACTAAATACTTAGTGAAGAAGAAGGATGCAAAACCAAGATTGATTAGATGGATTCTTCTTTTGCAAGAATTTGATTTCGAGATAATAGATAGGAAGGGTGCCGGTAATCAAATTGCTGATCATCTATCCAGGCTTAACTGAAAAATCTCTCTGTAATGCTAAAGAAATTAATGAAAGTTTTCCTGATGAAAATTGTTCACAGTTAATGAGTGGTGTGTTTCGTGATATGCCAACATTGTAAACTTTATTGTCACTGATATTATACCCTAGGGTTTGACATACCAGGAGAAGAAGAAATTTCTATCTGAAACTAAGACTTATTTTTAGGATGACCCATTTTTATATAAACAAGGAAATGATTTGATTATTCAAAGATGTGTGCCTTTAGAAGAAATTTATGAAATTATTCAAAAATGTCATAATTCTAATTATGGGGGACATTTTGGAGTTGATAAAACTTATATAAAATCATACAATCTGGATTTTATTGGCCTACAATTTTTAAGGATGTTAATGCTTATATTAAAAATTGTGATATTAAAAATTGTGATCAATGTCAATGTGTAGGAAATATTTCTAGAAGAAATGAGAAGCCCCTCAATTATATGTTGGAAGTTGAAATATTTGACGTTTGGGGGTTAGATTTCATGGGACCATTTATACCATCTTTCGGAAATACATACATTTTGATAGCAGTAGACTATGTATATAAATGGATTGAAGTTGTTGCTTTACCTCGATGTGATGCTCAAAGTGTTGCAATGTTTTTAAATAAGAATATATTTTGCAGATTTGGAATACCAAGTGTAATCATAACTGATGGAGGCAGTCATTTTAAGAATGCGACTATAGAGAAGTTAGTAAAGAAGTATCATATTAACCATCACATTTCTACTGCTTATTATCTGCATACAAGTGGTTTGGTTGAATTATCCAATCGTGAAATTAAAAGAATATTTGAAAAGATTGTTAATCTAAATAGAAATGATTGGTTAATCAAATTGCATTATGCTTTGTGAGCCTATAGGACTGCCTACAGAAATTATATAGGAATGTCCCCATATAGGCTAATTTTTGGAAAAGCTTCTCATTTACCAGTTGAACTTGAGCATAAAGCATATTGGGCTATTAAAGAGTTCAATTATAATTTGAAAGATGCTGGAGAAAAGAGATTGTTGCAATTAAATGAGCTTGAAGAGATAAGGAATGAATCTCATGAAAATGCTAAGATTTATAAAGAAAAGATGAAGTCGTGGCATGATCGGAAGATTCTTACTAAAAATCTTGAGCCAGGACAAAAAGTTTTACTATATAATGCTAGATTGAGAATTTTTGCTGGAAAACTTAAGTCCAGGAGGATGGGCCCATTTATTGTGATGAAAGTTTATTCATTTGGAGCTGTGGATATTAAACATCCTAAGACTGGAAAAATATTTAAAGTTAACAGTCATAAACATAAACCTTACTTTTTAATTAATCAATCTTTATCTGATGAGAATCTGATGTTAGGCCACTCAGAAAAAGCTCTGGGTATGTCAGGCTGATGACGTTAAACCAAGTTCTTTGTGGGAGGCAGTCCATATTTATTGGTGTGCTTTGCTTTATGTTTGCTTTGTGTGCTTTTATTTGGTTTGATTTGAGAAATGTGGTAGCATTTTGGAGTTTTTTATGTTATAATGGTGTTTATTTGACCTTATTTGATGACTTAGAGGAGTCAGAATGAAGATTTTAACGTTTGGCTGAACTGTGCAATAATGTGCACTGGCGGCTATGCGCCGCTGGTCGGCGCACAGGCACCACATTTATAAAAAATGTGAAAAACGAGGTTCTATAAGCCTAAATCGTGTTTGAGTAGTTTCTGGAGTTATTAAGGAGTTTTAAAAAGTCTAAGGTCGGTTTTAAGGCTTCCTAAGTCTATAAAAGGACCTGAATTTATGAGATACTTGCCCCATTTCTTATTTTCATTTCTGAGTCTTAAAAAGAGTATTTTGAGTGCAAAAATGTCTTCTTGAGAGAGTGAAATTAAGAAAAAAGAGGATGCCAACAAGAAGTTTATTTGTGATAGTATGCAAGAGTTATATAATGGATTTCTGGCTGTGAGTATCCAAGGAATAGCAGAAAGGATTACGAAGATCGAGGTCGATGTGGAGTCTATTGATGCAAAGGTAAATGAAATTAATGCACTTTTAGTGCACATTGGATGGCAACTAAAAATGCAATTTTTTCATACAAGTCATGTGGAAGAAGCAGATAGAGCGATATTTCTTAAGAACAAATGGATAGAAGAAGATGATGTATGAGCTTTTAACATCACATGTTTTATCAGATTTTCATTCTAGATGATTCAAATGGAACTAATGGTGGTTTTGGATATATCCCACCTAATGGAGAATGGAATTAAATTAAGTGTGATCTTGTTATCTTTGTTGTGTGTTTAGTATTTTAAGTTTGTTTTCTTTAATGTTTGTGTTTTTTGCATTTTACATGTATTTGTTACATCTTAATGATGTAAGTTTGTGTTTAAATTACATGTGTATGACCTTATGTATTAAGGAATTTCATTCAAAGTGTTTGGATAGAAGTTTGTAGTTTTTATTAAGTTTTCTTTGATATTTAAGTAATATAAGTTTGTGTTTGTGTGAAATTTGTGTGGAAACATGAGAGATTAAAGTGTACTTTTGGAGTGTTAGAAGAGTTTATGGGGAGAAATAATTATTTGAAGTGATTAAAGGTGATTAACTCAGATTTTTGATGAAATTAACTTCATTGTCAAAATTTGGGCACTGGCGCCTAAGCGCCAGATTTCGCGGCTAGGCACCGTATGCCTCGCGCATAGGCGTCGATTCACAAAAATCGATTTTCGGCAGTTAAAAACCTGAAATTTGCCATTTTTAACCCCCTAATCACCTTCAACCTCTAGATTTCGAGAAATAGGAGCTTAGGACATCACTAAATTGGATCATTTTAGAGCTGATTTCGTCGACATTTGTTGGATTTGAATTCCTTAAGGTATGATCACTACTCATATGTAAAATTTTTTATTTTCACCATGTATTTTGAGTACATTATTAAAAAATCAAAAAATCACTATTCATGGTGATAATTTGAGGAAAAGCATGAGAAATTGCTTGGATTTAGTGGAGTTTGCCTTTGGAAGTTGAGTTAACAAGTTTAGTTTAAATTTGGAATTTATGGCGAATTTTTTTTTCAATTTTTAGAGATGGATTCAAAGTCAAAACGCTCGAAAGAAAAAGCGAAATTTGATTCTGAAAAATTTGTCAGTTCTAGAGAGGAGAATCATTACGTCAATGCACTCGCATCACAGAAGTTGATTCCAGAACGAGTTTTTAGCAAGCCAGGAGGAGATATTGAGGAGATGATTTCTAGAAGGAATTGGGAAAAATACTGTTGCTTCTCCGATGTTGTAGTTGTTTCTGTGGTGAGAGAGTTCTATGCTAACTTGCCAGCAGCAGAAGACAATTTAGTGATGGTTAGGGGGCAACAAGTGGATTTTTCACCTGCGGTAATTAATAACATTTACGGATTACCTCCTGCGATGTTTTGTTTTTATGCAAATTATCATCCTTCTGAGGGAGAGTTAGATGAGATTATGGCATTTCTTACTGATGGAAAAGGTTTGTGGAAGATAACAAATGAAAGAATAGTGAATTTTTAAGCCTCTAAGTTGAATGCTACCTCAAAGGAATGACATTACATCATCACATCTAAGCTTTTTCCTTCAAGTCATGTTAGTGAAGTTACAAGGGAGAGAGCTATTCTGAACCATTGTATTCAGCAGGGAAAGCCTTTAGATATTGGAACTATTATTTTTATTATATTTTGAACTGTGTCAGAGCTGCTACTACAGCAGGTATGGGATTTCCTTCACTGATTTATTCATTTTGTGAGTAGTTTGGTGTTAAGTCTGAAACATGGGAAGAGGTTCTTCAGCCACTTAGACCTATTACCACTGAACATTTACACTATACATTCAGTTTTTGGCTGGAAAGGAGGATCTATTAAAGCTTCCAGTGCTTCTGCTTCTAGTGCTTCTACTTCTCGTGCTTCTACTGCACATTCATCATCCTCCAGAGATTCACAAAATGGATTATTATAGAAGATTTTGAAGAAGGTGAGTCTTACGAGAGAGCATATTAGAGATATGGATGGTAATATTGAAATATTGAAAGGTATATTATAAAACATGATGAATATGAGGAGATTTATCAGAAATACATGGATAGAGTGATTATAGGAGATCATAGTGTTGAGATTCCCCTCATCCTTTTTATATACCTTATGTGTCATCTAGAGACTGAAATAAGGATGATGATTAGGATTGTTATGTTAAGTTTGTGATGTTGTGTTGTAATTTTCTTATGTGTTGTGATATTTTTATTTTAATGTTCTTGTATGTGATGTGATGTATTCAGATGTTTTATGTTGTAATTTATGATATGTTTGTGGTAGTAAATGTTTTTATGTGTTTTTTAGTGTTGAGTTTTTAGTAGTGTCTAATTTAATTCCTATAAAGATTAGAAAAATTTAAAACACTATTAGAAACCACTATTTATATATCATGTTTAAACTTTTAAAAGTTTGCTACCATTTATTTTCTAGTATGTTGTGATTTGTGTTATGTTAAGTTAGTGTGTATTTGCTTTAAAAACCTCCACTATTGTAAAAGTCCTTTGAAATTTTGAAATTTCTATTTTATGAAAAACTGAATTTGATCTACTGTTTACTCCTTGTTTTTAAATTGTTATACTTGCATATTTAGGATATGAAAATTCATGCGACCATGTTAATCTAGTTTTTTAATTCTTACCCATGTATCATTTTTATGCTTTAATGTTTTATCCTAATTAAAAATTAAAGTTTAGGGGGAATTTAAAAACATATTTTTAAAAACTAAAATTTTATTTGTTCTCAATAATACTTAAATAAAATTTGATTTTTGATTGAAAATAATTATGTATATGAAGTTATATTAGGGAAGCAAAATTTTGAATATAGAAGTGAGTAAGAGAATCTAGTTAAAATTTATAGTAATGGTGAAAAATTTTAAGTTAAAATTTTCTTAATAAAGAAATGTTAAACATAGTAAACTATCTTTAGTAAGAAGTATTGTATTTTTGGATAAATAGAAGATTTGACTTTTATTTTTAAAGCTTAAATTTCTTTTATTGAGAAATAATTTTAAACACTATTATTATGATTTTTAAGTGAATGATATATATCAGACCTTTGTTTTAAATGAAAGGATAGAATTCAAAATCATTAAAAGCCTATCCAGATACAGTAATCCTTACCTTACAAAAAAAAAGAGAAAGAAAAAGAAAAGAAAAAGAAAAAGAAAAAGAAAAATAAAAAGAAAAAAGAAAAAAGAGAGAAAAATAGTATGTAAAAAGGAAGGAGAAGCTTGAGGATTTAAGGACCTAATCAAAAATTGGTTCCATACCTAAAGTTTAAAATATAAGTTTTAAGAAAAATATAAAGTTTAAGGTTATAATATAGTAAGTAAAATTATTTCAAAATGAAAATTTTTAATTGAGGAAGATAAAATGCTTGAATCCTATTTTTTGAAAAATCTACAAGTATTTCTGAATTAGATAGGAATTAATATTTTTCATTATTCTTTACTTAAGAACCTTCTAAACTTTAAATTGGTCTCATTTACTAAAATTTTTTCTAAATTGGACTATTTCATTTCTAGAACAAAATTTTGAAACTTTCCTAAAGAAACTCATTTACATAATTTGCATGTTAAGATTTTCTATGTGATTAAGTGTCACTTGAGGACAAGTAACATTTTAAGTTTGGAGAATTTTGATACACCTAAAATATATAGTGTTTTTAAATGTAATTGTATACCTATTTTTGATGATATTGCACTTTAATGGAAGGTATATTTGTGTTTTTCTCGTAGGTATGATTAAAATGACTCATTATGATGAAATGAGCAAAAGAGGATCAAAGTTTGAGCAACAATTGAAGAATGAAAAATTTTGGCATCTGGAGTCTAAGCGCCGGACCCTTGGGGCATAGTCGCCACAGTTAAAAATATGAATTAACTCGAATTTGGCGTCATTTTCAAGGGGTGTTTGAAGCAACTTTTGGTTTAAACATCCTTAAATTCATTTTGGTGGCAGATTTGAATGAAGAGATGCATTCTTTGGTGGGTACATTGAATCTGGATATGATTTGAAGAGACACCAAGGCATCTTTAGAAAATTTTAAAAAGAAGACTTAAAGATCAGAAAAATGGTTGTTGTTGGAGGGTGTGATTAGTGTTAAGAGTCAAGTTTATGCTAGAAAGTAATTGAGAGCACACCTTTCCACTTCATCTACTTTTAGTATCACTTGTATCTAGTTTTTATTAAGAGTAGAATAGAGATTTTTAGTCAACAGAGTTGGGCGCTAACCTCTACTGTGGCTTATAAAGGGAAAGCAAAGTTTCAAAGGAACTTCAAGAGTCTTATAGAGAGGATTTTCAGATAAGTGTTTATCTTTGTTTTACATTTGGTTTTAAAGTAAGATTTGTTGTGTTTTCACTATGATTTCTACTTTCAAATCAAGTTGTGATTGTGTTTTCTCCATGAGTTCTAAGTAGTTTTCTTTATTTTTTTCCATTTAAATGATAAAGTAATTTAATTATGGAAGGAATTTGTGTGAAGTATAAGATTTCAATGTTGGAAGAAGTTGTGATGATTCATTACCTTGCACTTCATTTACCTCTTGATTTAGCCAATTATGAAGTTAAAATTTGTTGTGAGAACATGTAAGAACCAATGTGGTATTGTCTCAATCAAAAATTGGAAAGGATCACATGCAATTGTATGGGTGAGAATTGTAGTCCATATGGTTCGGTGCAAATAAATAGAAAGATATGTTTTAATGGGGAGTAAAATTAGAGGACTGTAGAGTGGCAGGATAAAGCCCCCTAATTTGGTTTAATGTTTTAAATTTTGTTATGTGATTTTATCCCCCAAGTGGAGGGACTCGAAGGAACTCTAAAGTGAGAGCTACTATCTTCCCTGCCTAACCCATCTACATTATTTCAAAACTTCAAATTAACCAATGTTATTTATATAACCAAGTAAGGGTAAAAAATATAATTGTTTCTATTTGGCACAACACATTTAGATACTTCCACAATGAAATTTTATAATTATTACTGATTCATTGAAAGAGAAAAAAGATATTTTATTCTCATTTGCTTTCATACTATTATTATAGTTGTGTTAACTTTAGTTGTTTTCTTTACTTTTTATTCTGAAAATTCCAAAAATAAATTTGAAAAACTTTATATCTTAAAATAAACTTTATAAAATCAAATTTAAAAGTAAAAAGTTATTTTTCTTATTTCTTTAAAAGTTTAGACATTTCCTTATGGGTTCGATATCTCGGGGTTTAATAAAAAATTCCTATATTACTTGATAAATGATATGTATACTTGCGTAGTATCCCATATTATAAATAATTAAAGTATAATTTCATATCTAAATCGTAAGCATAAATATTCAGGGATCACTTAGCTTCTTCAAAAGTTGATGGCTTCTCCTCTCCTTGCAAACACAATTCTGAATATTCTAGTTCTAATGGGAAGATTTCATCGTAAAGGCTTTTGATATCACACTTACCTTGTGGTCCTTCTGAAGAACTCTCAACAAATGTTGTGGGCTGCACTTCTTCTGTTGAGGTCAAACCATCAAAGAATGCATCTGGAGTGTGTGGTCTTAATGGGTCGAGGTCTGGAATAGATGTTATGGATCTCATATTTATCACTGGTGAAGCATGTTGGTATTGATTACTAATATGTTCCTGCGTTTTTTGTGGAAAATCCATACCAGATGCGCCTGCTATTTTAAAATTGTGTGTTGTAAGAGCGTTACCTGGTGATCCTATACCAGTTACCGAAAATTTTTTCCACTCCCACTTCTTTTCCTCCTCAAACACAGCATCTCGTTTTACCACAACTCGTCTTGTCGCTGGATCGAACATTCGATAACCTTTTGTGTTTATATCATAACCAATAAACACCATTTGCTTGCTACGATCAGCCAATTTTGGAAGGTGCGGTGTGATCACTTATACATGTGCAAGGCAACCAAAAACTCAAAAATGACTAACACTTGGCATGCGATTATAGTATGCTTCATAGGGAGCTTTGCCAACAACACTTTTTGTTGGTGCTTTATTTAAGATATATACGGTAGTTGATATCGCTTATCCCCAAAATTCACCAAAACTCCCATGCTTTTCAACAAGCTCCTTGCCATGCCAACCACTGTCTGATTTCTTCGTTCAACAACTCCATTTTGCTGAAGAGAATAAGGCATCATGAAATAATGCTTAATTCCTAATAGTTCGCAATAAGTCTTGAATTAATTTGAGGTGAATTCGCCACCACGATCCGTATGTAAAGCTTTCATCTTACTATTTTCTCCATTTCAACTGCAGCTTTTACCTTCTTAAATGCCTCAAATGCTTCATCTTTATTTCAGATCAACACTTTCCACATAAATCTTGTACAATCATCAAACAATAACAAGAAATAGTGCTTACCTCCATGCGTAGCAGGGGATATTAGGCTACACAAATCTCCATGCCAAAATTCAAGAGGTAATTTTTCATGGAATTTTGCCACTGATGGAAAAGAATTTTTGTGTTTCTTTCCAGTTAAGCAACCATCACACATGTGATCTTCATGCTTGATTTTGGGCAAGTCATGCACCATCTGTTTCTGACTTAGAAACTTTAAAGCATGAAAATTCACATGCCCATATCTTGCATGCCACCGCCAGGCTTCTTCTTTGCTCCTTGCTAGAAGACATTCAGGTTAAGATAGTGTTATGTTAAACACATACAACCGATTACTTGACTTGTTCACTGTTGCTAATAGCTTTTGTAAACTATCCAAAATAGTCATAATACCTCCATCAATCACAACCTTACATCCGTTCTCATCTAACTGTCCAAGGCTTATAATGTTGCTCTTCAACTTCAGGATGAAGAAGACATTTGTAAGTATACAATGTTCACCTGTGAAATCATCAAATAACATCGAGCCTCTTCCTTGGATTTCTACAACCGAGCCATCCCTAAATTTGACCAACCCTTTAATTGTTGAATCAATTTTAGCAAACTTTTTGATACAACCAGTCATGTGGTTACTTGCTGTGGTATCTAAATACCAAGCCTTCTTTGGAGTGCTTTTTATCTTTGGCACCGCCTTGTCTTCAGTAACACCTGCTCGCTCTGTGTTGCATGGCTGACAACACCTGTTTCAGCCATCAAAAGTGCAGGTTCATCTTCAAATTGCGTTGTAACAATGTTTGCTCTTTCTCTTTGATTTGGTTTGGAGCATCCTTTTGCAAAGTGACCATATTAATTACAATTGAAACACTTAACCTTAGAATTGTCAAAGTTACATAGCTTTCGGTCTTCATTTTTGCGTTGAACATTTCCTCGAACTCCACCATTTTCGCGCCCACGACTACGTCCTCTCCCATGACGTCCTCCTCTTTTGTTGTTGTAGGAGCCTTCATGTCTTTTTAACTTCTGAATTCTTGCCTCCAATTCTGCCTGGGTTATAAGTAACTGATCTTCACTTCCCTTTGAGTGTAGTCGCCCTTAATTCCTTCCTCGAAGGTTCTGAGACGACCTACTGCTTCTGAAAATCACATCTTCTCAGTATCGCCAAATTGCTCAATTGTTCCAATAATTTGGAGAAATCTATCTGGAACTGCGCTGAATAGTTTTTCAACAACTTCGCTGTCATTGAGCTTCGCGCCAACGATCGGATCTCACCCACTAGCATAGTAAGTATCATGGAAAATTCATTTATCTTTTATGATTCCTCCATGTGTAACTTGCTTAGTTGCCTTTTCAGTACCTGTATGCGTGCCTTCATAATGCTATCTTCACCAATTCGCATCTCCCTGAGTGCATCCCAAGCCTCATTTGTTGTCAGTTTCTTCGCGATTACCATCTTCACGTCAATTGGCACGGCTTGAGAAATGGATACCATGGTGCCTTGATCTTTGTCATCGTCCTTCTCTTCACCTTTAATTACCGACCATAATCCTAGCGAATGTAAGATTATCTTAATCTTAATAGCCCATATGTTGTAATTCATCTCGCTTCAAGTTGGAAATTGGATCGGTATTGAGGCTCCTCTTGTCGTTGGTTTCATGACTTCGAGCGTCCTAAATGCATCTCCATTATTTATGTCCATCGCGCTCTATTAATTCTAATAAAATCGAATTTCATATATATACCTTCTGATCCACCTGATATTTATACTTACAAATATGATATGAAAATTGTCAACGACACCAAAAACTTGATTCCGCACCGATATATATATGCTGATGATTTTGATTTATAATGTGGATACTACGCAAGTATACGTATCGTTTATCAAGTAATATAGGACTTTCTGATTAAGCCTCGAGATATCGAACCCACAGGGAAAATGTAAAATCTTTAAAGAAATCAAAAAAATTATCTTCTTACTTTTTTTATGGCTTTTGAAAGTATGTGTTGATTTTGAAAAAATTTGAAAGTTGAATAAAATGTTAAGCAAGAAATTAAAATTATAATAACTAACAACACTGTATGTAAAATACTATTAAGAAAGAAAAAGATAAATTAATCTACTCGGAATGCATTGAGAAAATACAAAAACACATTGATTTGAAATTAAAAACCATAAGAAAAACAACAAACAGAAACAAGTATTAATTAAAAACTAAATGTAAGAACAAAAGTAAACACTTATCTGAAAATTCTCTCCACAAAACTCAGAAAGTTCCTCTGAAACTTTAACTCTTTACTAAACTACTCCTCAGAGCGGATCTCCCAACTCCGATGACCCAGAATAACTTCAGACTTCAATAAAAACTAAACTAAAAAGAAAGAAAAGAAGTGGGAAGAAGAAGACTTCACTCCGACCCTTTTCTCCTCTCTACTCTCTACTCCCACTCTTAATAAAACCTAAATGA
This sequence comes from Papilionanthe hookeriana x Papilionanthe teres, assembly GCA_022702705.1. Classification (NCBI taxonomy): domain Eukaryota; kingdom Viridiplantae; phylum Streptophyta; class Magnoliopsida; order Asparagales; family Orchidaceae; genus Papilionanthe; species Papilionanthe hookeriana x Papilionanthe teres. Next base: position 64,912,566 of record CM040436.1, read on the forward strand.
AAACTCTGTAAAAATGCAATGGAAGAACCCTTCAAAATGAAAAGGAAAGGCTCCTTATTCTTTCCTAAGACTCTCTTTAAATAGTAAACCAAAAGGTGCCTTGGTGCCTCTCCAAAATGTGTTCAGATTCAATGTATCCACCAAAGAATGCACCCCTTCATTCAAACTTGCCGCCCAAAGAAAGTTATGGAAGTTACCACCAAGAGTTGCATCCCATCCCCTTTGAAAATGGCGCCAACTTCAATTTAATTTGATTTTTAACTGTGGCGCCTAAGCGCCGGCCTAGCGGCGCTTAGCCGTCAGTGCCAAAATTTTGATTTTTCATTTTTTTTTGCTCCAAATTTGATCCAATTTTGCTCCTTTCATCATGACCATCCATTTTCATCATACCTGCAAGAAAAACACAAAATAACTTCCATTAAAGTGCAATATCATTAAAAATAGGTATAAAAATGTGCATAAAAATACTATATATTTTAGGTGTATCAAAATCCCCCAAACATAAAATGTTACTTGTCCTCAAGTGACAGTTAATCTCATAGAACATTTTAGCAGGCAAATTATGTAATGAGTTTCTTAGGAAGATAACAAAATTTTGTTCTAGAAATGGAATAGTCCAATTAAGAAAAAATTTCACTAATTAAAACCAACTTAAAGTTTAGAAAGTTCTTAAGTAAAGGAATATGACAAATATAAGTTTCTATCTAATTCAAAAATATTTGTAGATTCTTAAAAATATAGGATTCAAACACTTATTTTTCTCACTTAAAAATCTTTATTTGAAAATAATTTTACTTACAATATTATAACCTTAAGCTTTAGATTTTCTCTGAACTTATATCTTAAACTTTAGGTATGAAACCAATTTTTGATTAGGCCCTTAAATCCTCAAGCTTCTCCTCCCTTTTCATATAATATTTTTCACTTTTTCTTTTCTTTTATTTTCTTTTTTTTTTATAAGGCAAGGATTACTATATCTGGATAGGCCTTTAATGATTTTGAATTCCACAATTCCATTTAAAATTAAGGTCAGATATATATCTTTCACTTAAAAATCATAATAATAATTTTTGAAAATTACTCTTCAATAAAAGAAATTTAAGCTTTGAAGAATAAAAGTCAGATCTTCTATTTATCCAAAAATACAAAACTTCTTACTAAATATAGTTTAACTTTATTTAACACCTCTTCATTAAGAAAATTTTAACTTTAAGTTTTTTATGATTACTATAAGTTTTAACTAAATTCTTTTATACATTTCTATATTCAAAATTTTTGTTCCCCTAATATAACTTCATGTACATAATTGTTCTCAATCAAAAATAAGATTTATTTTAAGTATTCTTGAGAATCAAATAAAATTTTACGTTTTTTTTTTTTGAAAATCTTTGTTTTTAAAATCCCCCCCAAAACTTTAATTTTTAGTTAAGATAAAACATTTAAGCATAAGAAATGATACATGGGTGAGAAATAAAAAACTGACATATCATGCTTGCGGGAATTTTTAATATCCTAATATGCAAGTATAACAATTTAAATAACAGGAGTAAAATGAAATCAAATTTAGTTTTTTTAAAAAATATTTTTTTTAAACAAATAAAGGTAAAAATTTCAAAAAGACTTCTACAATACTGGAGGTTTTCAAAGCAAATACACACCAACTAAAATAACACATTGATACAGATAACAGATGATAGTGGAATTTAAAAAATTTTAAACATGTAGTTTCCTAAGTAGAAGTTCCCATTAGTGGTTTATAATCTCCTAACTTTTTTTTTGAATTAAAGTACACTACTAAAAACTCTGACATAACATACACATTAAAACAATTACTAATACACATCACTACCACAAAGCAACATATAAAACATCAATACAAACAACAACAAACACATCTGAATATGCATAACAGAAAAAATAATACAAACTACAGTTTTACATACTATCAAGGTTCATATCACAACACAATAATCAAACTAAATACTAACAAAACAAACATCAGCAACAACAATAACAACATTTCAACAAAAACAAATAACACTAATCTACTCATCATCCTCATCATCATCATTATCCTGCTCATTCCAATCCCTAGATGGCACATAAGGTATGTAGAATGGATGAGGGGGCATCTCAGCACTCTGATCACCTCTAATCAGTCTATCCAAATATTGCTGATAACTCTCCTCATACTCATCATGTTTCACAATATATCTTTCCAGATTATCCATCTTACCATCCATATCTTTCAGATGCTCTCGAGTAAGACTCATTTTTTTCAAAAATTATCTTAATAAAACAGTATGTGAATCAATAGATGATGATGCACGCGAAGTAGAAGCACGAGAAGTAGATGCAGCAGAAGCAGAAGCAGTAGAAGCCCTACCAAATCCTCCTCTCCAACCAAACTCTGAATGTACAGTGTAAGCACCAACGTTTACACTGGTAATTGGTCTTAATGGCTGAATTACCTCTTCCAAGGTTTCAAACTTCACTCCAGATCGTTCACATAATGAATGAATCAAGTAAGGAAATCCCATACCTACAGTAGTGGTGGATCTAGCACTGTTCAAAACATAATCATAAATTATTCCTCCAATGTCAATATGCTTCCCTTGCTCAATACAATGGTTCAACGCAGCTCTTTCTCTCGTTACTTCACTAGTGTGGCTCGAAGGTAACAACTTAGACGAGATAAAATAATGCCATGCCTTAGAAATGACATTCAATTTGGAAGCAGGAAAGTTCAATCTTCTATCATTTGTTATTTTCCATAACCCTCTTCCATCAGTAAGAAATTCTACGATCTCATCTAACTCTCCTTCCGTAGGATATAGTTAGAATAAAAACAAAAGATGACAGGAGGTAGTCCATAAAAAGTATTGATTGCCCCAGAAGAAAAGTTGAACTCATGCCTCCTAACAATCACTTGATTCTCTTCTGTAGCAGGCAAATTTGCATAAAATTCTTGAACCACAGAAACAACAACAACAGCGGAGAAGCAACAGTAATTCTCCCAGTTCCTTCTACAATCATTTCTTCAATCACCTCCTTTGGTTTACTAAACACTCGCTCAGGAATCAACTTACGTGATTGTAATGCATCGACGTATTGTTCCTCAGCCCTCATACTAACAAATTTGTCAGAATCAAATCTTGTCTTTTCTTGTGCACGCTTTGACTTTGGAGCCATCTCTAAAAATTCACGAAAAATTCACCATAAATTCTAAAATCAAACTAAACTTGCTAAAATATCTTCCAAAAGATATTTTCACTAAATCTAAGCAATTTCTCAAGTTTTTCCTCAAATTTTCACCATGAATAGTGATTTTAAGATTTTCCAAAATGTACTCAAAATACATGGTGAAAATCAAGAATTTTTACTTAGGAGTAGTGCTCTTACCTCAAGGAATCCAAATCTAACAATTTTTGTTGAGATCGGCTCTTAAATGATCCACAATATGATGCCCTAGGCTCCTCTTTCGCGATAGACCGAAGGTTGAAGACGATGCGGCGGTTTAAAAATGGCATTTTTCGGGTTTTTAACTGTTGGGAACCAATTTTGGCGAACTGGCGCCTAAGCGCGAACTATCGGCGCTTAGCCGCGAAATCTGGCGCTTAAGCGCCGGCACTTTGGCGCTTAGCCGCCAATACCCAAATATTCACAATAATGGTATATGCACTAAATCACTTGGTTAATCACCCTTAATTACTCCAAAATAATTATTTCTCCCCACATAAATCTTCAATATTCCAAATCAAAATTAAATATCCATTGATTCCACACAAATTTCACACAAACACAAACTTTATATTAAAACAAACATAACACTTAATACAACTCTAGAATTTCTATCCACACATAAATGATGAAATTCTCTAAATACAAGAGACTTTAATCTCAAACTAATAAGTATACATCTCTAGGATGTAACTATCACATCATCAGGCTTAGTTAATACTTAAAGATAAACACTAAACACACTAAACATAACACACAAGAACACTAAACATAACACATAAGAACACTAAACAAATAAAAAAAAACACTCTTAATTTCATTCTCCGTTAGGCGGATTATATCCAAGACCACTATTATTCTCATTTGACCCTTCTGGAATATAAATTTGATAAAACGGGCGATAATTGTTCATTCTTACATCTTCCTCTTCATCCATTTGTTTTTCAAAACATCGCCTTATCTGCCTCTTCCACATACCTTGAATGACTGAATTGCATCTTGAGTTGCCATCCCATGTGCTCCAACTGCAAATTAGTTTCATTGATCTTTGCTTCCATTGAAGTCACTCGGGCTTCAATATTTGCAATCTTTTTTGCAATATCTTAAATACTAACAGCGAGATAACCATTGAATAATTCTTTAGCACTATTAGTATGAACTTACTTTTGTCAGAATCCTTCTTCTTTTTCATCTCCATCTCCCAGGAAGACATGATGCACTAAAAACTCTCTTCTTAAGACTCAGAAATGAAAATGGGACTTGGGGCAAGTGTTTCTCTTAAATCAGGTCCTTTTTATAGACTTGGGAAGTGCTAAATTTGTCCCAAGACGTTTTAAAACTCCAAAATAACTTCCAAAAATTCTCCCCCACAATCTAGGCTTCTAGAACCTCATTTTTCATGTTTTTTATAGCTGCGGCGCCTAAGCGCCAACCAGTCGGCGCTTAGCCGCCAGTGCTCAATTTAGCACAGGTCTGCTAAGTGTCCAAATTTTCATTCTGACTTCTCTAAGTCATCAATTAAGGTCAAATAAACTCTACTATAGTTACAAAAACTCCAAATTACTACAACCAAAAACATAAAAATAAATCAAACAAAGCAAACAATGCTCACAAAACAAACATAAAGCAAAGCACACCGATAATTATGGGTTGCCTCCCACAAAGCACTTGTTTTAACGTCTTCAGTCTGACATACCCAGAACTCATTCCGAGTCACCCAACATCAAATTATTATCAGATTTAGATTTATTGACTGAAAAATATGGTTTAAGTCTATGTCCGTTAACTTTAAATATTTTTCCAGTCTTAGGATCTTGAATATCTATAGCTCCATAAGAATAAACTTTTATCACAATAAATGGACCCATCCACCTGGACTTAAGTTTTCCAGAAAATATTCTCAATCTAGCATTATACAGTAAAAATTTTTGTCCTGGTACAAGATTTTTAGTATGGATCTTCCGATCATGCCATAACTTCATCTTTTCCTTATAAATCTTAGCATTTTCATAAGATTCATTTTTTATTTCTTCAAGCTCATTCAATTGCAATAATCTCTTTTCAGCAGCAACTTTCAAATTACAATTGAACTCTTTAATAGCCCAATTTGCTTTATACTCAAGTTCAAAAGGTAAATGACAAGCTTTTCCAAAAATCAGCCTATATGGGGACATTCCTATAGGTGTTCTGTAAGCAGTCCTATAGGCCCACAAAACATAATCCAGTTTGATTGACCAATCCTTTCTATTTGGATTAACAGTTTTTTTTAATATTCTTTTAATTTCACGATTGGATAATTCAACAAAACCACTTGTCTGCGGAAGATAAGCAGTAGCAATGCGATGATTAATATGATATTTCTTTGCTAACTTCCCAATAATCGCATTTCTAAAATGACTTCCCCCATGAGTTATGATTACTCTTGGTATTCTAAATCTGTAAAATATATTCTTTTCTAAAAACTTTGCAACACTTTGAGCATCACATCCAGGTAAAGCAATAGCTTCAATCCATTTGGAAACATAGTCTACTGTTATCAAAATATAAACATTTCCGAAAGATGGTGTAAATGGTCCCATAAAATCTAGTCGCCAAACATCAAATATTTCAACTTCCAACATATAATTGAGGGGCATCTCATTTCTTCTGGAAATATTGCCTACACGCTGACATCTATCACAATTTTTAATATAATCATTCACATCCTTAAAAATTGTATGCCAATAAAATCCTGATTGTAATATTTTATATGTAGTTTTATCACTTCCAAAATGTCCCCCATAGTCAGAATCATGACATTTTTGAATAACATAAGTCTCTTCCATGGGTACACATCTTTGAATTATTAGATCATTTCCTTGTTTATATAAAAATCGGTCATCCCAAAAATAAGTCTTAGCATCAGACAGAAATTTCTTCTTTTCTTGGTATGTCAAACCATAGGGTATAATATTACTAACAATAAAGTTTACTATGTCCGCATACCACGAACACGTAATTCTTTAACGATGAATGTGTTTTCATCGGGAAAATGTTCATTAATTTCTTCAAGATCACAGAGAGATTTTTCAATTTCAAGTCTGGACAAATGATTAGCAATTTGATTATCAGAACCCTTCCTATCTACTATCTCAATATCAAATTCTTGCAAAAGAAGAATCCATCTTATCAGTCTCGGTTTTGCATCATTTTTCTTCATTAAATATTTAATAACAGAATGATCAGTATGCACCACACATTTAGTTCCAATTAATTATGATCAAAATTTATCAAAGGCAAATACTGTAGCTAATAACTCTTTCTTAGTAGTTGTATAATTAATTTGAGCTTCATTAAGAGTTTTACTAGCATAATAAATTACTTTAAAAATTTTATCATATTTCTGACCTAAAACAACACCAATAACATAATCACTAGCATCACACATTAATTCAAAAGGTTTTTCCCAATTTGGTGAAATTATTACAACTGCAGTGATTAATTTTTATTTTAATGTTTCAAAGGCATTGAGGCAATCATCATCAAAATTAAAAATTACATCATTTTCCAGTAAACGGCATAAAGGTTTTGTAATCTTTGAAAAGTCTTTGATGTAACGCCTGTAGAATCCAGCATGTCCTAAAAAACTTCTAATTCCCCTTACATTGGTTGGGCAAGGTAAATTAGATATAACTAGAATTTTTGCAGGATCTACCTCCAAACCTTTTTCTGAAATCTGATGTCCCAAAACAATTCCTCCTGCTACCATAAATTAGTATTTTTCCCAATTAAGGACCAAATTAGTTTCTTCACAGTGTTTTAGAACTTTAAATAAATGTTCTAAACATGATTCAAATGAAATTCCAAACACTGAAAAGTCATCCATAAAAACTTCAATCCCTTTTTCAATTAAATCACAAAAAATAGCCATCATACATATCTGAAATATAGCAGGGGCATTACATAAACCAAAGGGCATTCTTCTAAAAGAAAACGTACCATAAGGACTGGTAAACGTAGTTTTCTCTTGATCCTTAGGAACAATTTGAATCTGGTGGTAACCAGTATATCCATCCAAAAAACAAAAGTATTTATGCCCAAACTGTACTATCCAACATTTGATCTAGAAAAGGGAGTGGAAAATGATCTTTCCTTATGGCAAGGTTTAATTTTCTATAATCAATGCATATTCGTCACCCTGTAACTTGTCTTGTTGGTATCATTTCATTCTTCTCATTAACAGTCACAGTTACTCCTCCTTTCTTAGGAACACAGTGAATAGGACTAACCCATGCACTATCTGAAATAGGGTAGATAATTCCAGCATCTAACCATTTGAAATTTTCTTTCTTAACAACGACTTTCATGATAAGATTTAATCTCCTTTGGGGATCAGCCCGCGGTTTGCAATTATCTTCCATAAGAATTATGTGCATACAAATTGAAGAACTGATTCCTTTAATATCAGCAATTGTCCATCCAAAGGCTTTCTTGTGCTTCTTCAAAATTTCAAGCAAACTCTCTTATTCTTTTTCAATTAATTGAGAAGAAATTATAACAGGCAAGGTTGCGGATTCACCTAGAAAAACACTTCAAATGATCAAGAAGCATTTTTAGCTCATGTTCAGGAGGTTTTTCAATTGATGGACCATAAGATTCATCTTTTTTAGTCATATCCAACAATTCAAAACTTTCATGAACATACTTTAAATCTTCCTCTTAAAAATCTTCGAAATCAAATAACTCCTCTTCTTGCTTATATTCCAATTCTTCTCTTTCAGCTTTCTCTTCATAAGTTGATTTGAAATGGCATTCACGTAAATACTCAATAACATCCATCCTATAACACTCATCTTCTTTACCTTTAGCAGGATATTTCATCAATTTTGAAATATTAAATGTAACAGTCTGATCATTAACCCTCATCGTTAATTCCTGTTTTTGTACATCTATCATGGCTCTGCCTGTAGCTAGAAAAGGTCTCCCAAAAATTATGGGTATCTCTTTATCCTCCTCTATATCTAATACGATGAAATCCACAGGAAAAATAAATTGATCCACTTTTACCGAAACATCTTTTATAACTCCTTTAGGATATGTGATCGAACGATCTGCTAATTGTAGAGTTACAGTAGTTGGGGTTATTTCTCCTAGTCCTAGTCTTTTGAATATTGATAGAAGCATAAGGTTAATGCTTGCACCCAAATCACATAAAGCTTTTCCATAGAATCTTTCTCTGATTGCACATGGAATTATGAAACTACAAAGATCTTTAAGTTTTTCAGGAAGTCTTTTTTGAATTATCACATTGCATTCCTCACTAAGTGCAACAGTCTCATTTTCTTCAAACTTCCACTTTTTATTAAGAATATCCTTCATAAATTTTGCATAGCTTGGCATTTTTTCTAGGGCTTCAGCAAATGGAATATTAATGGTAAGCTTTTTTAATATCTCCAAGAATTTTAAAAATTGCTTATCCAACTTTTGTTGACGAAGTCTCTGAGGAAATGGAGGTGGTGATTTTTCTAAATCAACCTTAGGTGGAGAAATAGGTCTTTCAAAACCTTTTGGAGCATTCTCTTTAGGTCTTTCAATCTCTTCTTTCTCTACTTCAGTTTCTTTTTGAACTCCACCTTCCAATTCTTTTCCACTTCTCAGTTGAATTGCTTTTACTTGTTCTTTATTCTTTTCTCTTGGATTCACATCAGTATTACTTAGAAGCATTCCTTGGGATCTATTACTTAAGACATTTTCAATTTGTCCCAATTGATTTTCAATATTTTTGATGGTTGCTCCTTGAATTTGTAATTGATTTCCCATATGTGATACTACTTCTTCCATAGACAACTTCTTCTCCTTTAATTGTAAAGCATTGTTATAACTTGAAGGATAAGTTAGTCTATTATTATTATTACCTTGGTTGTTCCAATTCCCCAATGGGTTTACTTGGTGGTTCCCCCATTGTTGATTAACATCACCCTGATTATTGTTATTCCAGTTAAAATTTGGATGATTCTTCCAACCTGGGTTCTAATAATTGGAATATGGGTTGTTAGGTTTACTTATAGCATTCACAGTTTCTGCTGAAGAATAAGAAACAACCATTTGGCCTAATGAATTTTCTTCAATCATGAGATTTGGCTGAGAAAAATTCATCCCAAATTGGTCTATCTTCCTTGATACAGAAGCAACTTGATTTGCTAATATTGTAAAAGCATTATTTTCATAAACACTTGCTACCTTTTTAGGATTTAACCTTTCAGAAAGCCATTAAAAATTATTAGTAGTCATTTCTTCAATTAAAGCATAAGCATCAGAAAATGGTTTAGATATTAATGATCCACCAGCAGCAGCATCGATGATTGATGTAAGAGATCCAACTAATCCATTATAAAAAGTTTGAATTATTAACCAATCTAGTATCACATGATGTGGACATTTCCTGAGGAGATCTTTAAATCTTTCTCATGCTTCATATATTGATTCCTCTTCAAACTGACAAAAATATGTTATATCATTTCTCAACTTAGTAGTCTTAGATGGTGGAAAATAATTAGCAAGGAATTTTTGTGACAGTTCACCCCAAGTTCTTATTGATCCAGGTGGTAATGAATGTAACCATATTTTAGCTTTATCCCTTAGTGAGAAAGGAAAAAGTGTAAGTCTAATAACATCATTTGAAACACCATCATATTTAAAAGTACCACACAACTCTAGAAAATTAACAAGGTGCAAATTAGGATCTTCAGTTGTTGCTCCCCCAAACTGATTATTTGACACCATTTGGATAATAGCAGGTTTAAGCTCAAAAGAATTAGCAGCTACAGCAGGATTTTGAATACTACCGCGAAATTCATCTACTGTAGGGTTAACATAATCTCTTAAAGGTCTTAATTCTTGATTGATGCCTACATTTTGATTTTGACGATTTGCCATTTCTTGATTATTTTTTATCTTTTTCTGTATTTTTAATTTTTTTGATTTTTCTGATAGTTCTTTCTAATTCAGAATCGTAAGGCACAAGTCCTTCAGAACCTGAACTACGCATACAACAATAAAATAAAACAAAGCACAACACACTAACAAAAACAAAGAAAAGTAAAAATTTAAAATTTCTTAATTCTCTTTAAAATGCAATTTAATTGTTTTCCCCGGCAACAGCGCCAAAAACTTAGTCCACCTGATATTTATACTTACAAATATGATATGAAAATTAGCAACGACACCAAAAACTTGATTCCGCACCGATATATATACATGCTGATGATTTTGATTTATAATGTGGATACTACGCAAGTATACGTATCGTTTATCAAGTAATATATGACTTTCTGATTAAGCCACGAGATATCGAACCTACAGGGAAAATGTAAAATCTTTAAAGAAATAAAAAAAAAATATCTTTTTACTTTTTTATGGCTTTTGAAAGTATGTGTTGATTTTGAAAAGTTTTTAAAGTTGAATAAAATGTTAAGCAAGAAATTAAAATTATAATAACTAAAAACACTGTATGTAAAATACTATTAACTAGAATATCTTTTTTTTTTCTTTTATGAAGGAGTAATAATTATTAAAGTATTGTTGTGGAAGTATTTAAATTTTGTTGTGACAGATATAAGCAAATGTGTTCTTTACCCTTGCTTGGTTCTATAAAGAACATAGGTTAATTTGAAATTTTTATCATTTTGAACATGGTTAGGCAAGGAAGATACCAGTCTCTCACTCTAGAGTTCCCTCGATTCTCACCAATCTGGGCCTAACTTCTCATAACAAAACTCAAAACTTCAAACCAAATTAGGGGGTTTTAGCTCGTCACTCTAAAATCCTCTAATTTTACTCCCTTCCATAAAAATATCTTCTAATATTACATTCAATTATATGGACTACAATTCTCACCCATATAATTGCATGTGATTCTTACTAACTTTTATGAGAAAATACCGCATTGGATCTTAGATAATATCAAGAAATTCTACAACTTAACAGGCCAAATTAAGAAGTAAACAAAGTTTTCAGAATCAATCTTCACAACTTCTTCCAACTTTTAAACACTTATACTTTCCACAACAATTCTTTATAAATTAATTAATTCTCCATTTAAGAATAAAAAAGATAAAGTAAACTACTCAGAATGCATTGGAAAAATACAAAAACACATTGATTTGAAATTAAAAACAACAAAAAAAAATAACAAACGAAAGAAAGTATTACTAAATAAATTAAAAGTAAACACTTATCTGAGAATCCTCTCCACAAGACTAAGGAAGTTTCTCTGAAACTTTGACTCTTCGCTAAACTACTCCTCAGAGCAAGTCTCCCAACTCCGATGACTCAGAATACAGACTTCAGACTTCAATAAAAACTAAACTAAAAGAAAGAAAAGAAGTGGGAAGAAGAATACTTCACTCCGACCATTTTCTCATTTCTAATCTCTACTCCTACTCTTAATAAAAACTCTTAAAATGCAGTGGAAGAACAATGGAAGTACCCTTCAAAACGCAGTGGAAGAGCCTCCTAAAGCCTCTCCTAATCTTTCCTAAGACCCTCTTTAAATAGTAAACCAAAAGGTGTCTTGGTGTCTCTTCAAAATGTGTCCAGATTCAATGTATCTACAAAGGAACGCACCCCTTCATTCAAACTTGCCGCCCAAAGGAAGTTATGGTAGTTACCACCAAGAGTTGCATCCCATCCTCTTTGAAATTGGCGCCAAATTCATTTGAATTTCGATTTTTAACTGTGGCGGCTAAGCGCCGGCCCTGCAGCGCTTAGCTGCCAGTGCCAAAATTTTGATTTTTCATTATATTTGCTCCAAATTTGATCCAATTTTGCTCCTTTCATCATGACCATCTATTTTCATCATACCTGCAAGAAAAACACAAAGTACCTTCCATTAAAGTGCAATATCATTAAAAATAGGTATAAAAATGTGCATAAAAATACTATATATTTTAGGTGTATCAGCAGTTCCCATTCCGCCCACAAGATTCCTCTGTCCTCTTCAGCTCCGCCTGTTTCGCCCGTACCGAGCCACGGACTCTACCGCGATCCGTGATCTGGAGGCTGCAAACTTCTCTGCCGACGCCGCGAACTCCTAGAACCTGCTTGCTAACTGACCTTCGCGCGATCGCGCCTTCGCGAATCTGAGATGCCGAAGGTGGAGAAACGTGCGCGAACAATTGAGAACCCCAAGCTCCCGAAGCCCTATAGCGACCATCTTACACGTTGCTGATGCCTCGAACTCCCTTAGCCGAGCGAATCTGGAGCACCTTCGCGCGAACCTTCTCTGTCGCGCCTGCCTTCAGTTGCCTTCGCGAATCCAATCGCGCGAAATCTCCTGAAAGGATTGCTAACTGCCTGCTTCGCGAACTTCCTATGTGATATGTTCCTCTCCTGCGCGACTGGCAGCAAGATTCCTCTTGGAACCGCCTTCGCTACTCCTGATTCGTGAAAAGCGAATGTACCTCTTCGTTCGTCAGAACTCCTTTGGGGAACTGCAGGGCCGAACTGTTTCGCGATCGTCCTAGTTGCGCGAAGAAAAACCGAACTCCTCTTCGCCTGGAAACTGGAACCGAAATCCCCTCGCCGCGAACTCTTTCGCGATCGAAACTGCTGGCGTCACGTCCGCCGAGCCATGGATTTCCTCCTTGCTCTGATACCAAATGTTGGTATTTTTAACTCAGTAAAAAAAAATGCAAAAACAGAAAATAGAGGATTTTTGTGATGCTTGAAGGAGTGCATCATTTTCTGATTTTTTTACTATTTATAAACATAACTTTTAACTTACACTACTAACTCTACATAAATAAATGCTTAAACTGAAAAATATAACTACTTTAAACATGAAGCACATATAAACTATTTAATTAACTATTTAAGACAACTAGATTAACTCAATAAATTTATTTTAGTTTTACCAAATATAAGTTAGTTTAGACTAAATTTATAATTTGTTGCAAGTAAAAACAGTTATATTTAACCAAAATGGTTTAATTTTTTTATATATTTTTTTTGCATTCCCTTGCTCCATGTCGCACTTTTCTGTCAAATCAGTAATAATAAAATAAATGTGTGCCAGCAATCCATGCTGAAGTAACGAAGTATTGTCGAGGTTGCAGACAGTTCGCGTTTCACTTAATCCGAACTAATATTTATAGATTTTCCTAAATTTTCATAATTATAAATGGACAATTTTATCAGCATGAAAGGGCAGTACACAAAAAAAAACTTAATTAAAAATTTATTTTTTTTCTTATAATTACATTTCTATTTGTTTAATTTAGGTGAAATAAAGAAGACTTGAATTAACAAGCTTAATAAAATATACGCTTAATTCTTTTAATAATTGTCTAAGACTGATGCAAGCGAAGAACTTAGGAATTTGTTATCACCCTTCAGTTTAGCATTGAGATTCATATTCCAGTAAGACTCACCTCCGAAAGAAGACAGAACATAATCAATGAGACTTTTTAAGGAAAATAAATAATAGTAAAAATCCTTCTAGGCCCAACCATGTAAGTATTCCTGCGCTCGAATATTAAAAATAATAATTGATGTGACTACATGAGAACACGTGTTTTCCTTAAAACGAAGCGGAAGATGGGAAGGTGAACAAACAACAACAGATAAATGAGAATTTAGAACTCCAACACTTCAAAGATTAAACTAAATATTCCTTTTTATTCAGCTTTGTTAGCTATTTAACAACCTACCTCACGACCAAAGAATACCCCCAAGGCATCATGTCGTTCCATCATCTCCTATAAATAGCACACAACCGTCCTACTCTCTCATCTCCTATAAATAACACTTCTCTGCTATTCCTCTCCAACCACTTCAATGGCCCACGTAAATCATGTCTTCTACTTCTTAATGGCACTCGCCTTGCTCGAAAGCTCCCTATGCCAAGGTGGACGTCTTCTCCTCGACACGACGACTCCCGAGTCACCACAGATTCCAACGCTGCCACCACAACCAACTTTGCCACCGATTCCAACGCTGCCACCACAGCCATCTGTGCCGTCTATCCCGCAACCTACGACGTTGCCGCCGCTGCCCCCCGTACCTCCTCTTCCAAAGCTTGCTTTGCCTCCATTTCCGACTATTCCCAACATTCAACCAATATCATTCCCTCCATTTCCAGCAGGAATTCCTTTCAATATTCCCAATGTTCCATCAATCCCATCCATTCCTTCTCTTGCACCACCACCTGCAAGTGAAAGCCCATGATCGCTGGAGCTAGAGCCAAACACTATATTCATATGATTCTATTCACTTGGTTACGATTTCACTGGTGTTGTTTTGGAACTTAGTATTGTGTCGGTATTTGTAAATTGTATGTGTTTTTTAGTATTTAGTTTTACTTCGATCGCGTTGTACTGTTTGGTTCTACGTGTTGGAAATATGTTAACTATTATTTCTACGCATTATATTTAGAAGTTTTATATTTTTATAGATTAAACTAATGTGTCTGTTTGGTCACTATTTCTTATTGAGTCTCGCCCAATCTTGAATCATTTTTTTATTTTAATAAATTAATGTGGGATTAACACGCATACCGCAGATTTCTATCGGTTTGCTTAGATTTTATTATTTTCAAATATATAATACTCCACTTTTTCTTTTTCTGCATATATTTTAAATGTGGTTTTAGTACACTGTTATACAAGTAAATTTTATGTTTAGGTCTTAAATGAAATGATAATTTTTGTGTTTGATAAGCAAGTTTTTTAATGACATCTAACTTTGTCCAATTTTTTAGCATCGAATTCTCCATCAACTATAATGCATCATATTTGCATATGAAAATTTTGGCACAAAACTAAAATTTTAGAGAAATTGTAAGATGTGATCACTCCCTAAATTAATTCATGGTCCAATGGCAATAAACAAAATTTGCTCAAATAAATTTATTTATTTATAATCAACTACAAACAATTTTTTTGATGATTAGAAGTGTCGAAATCAAACTAAAAATATCAAAAAGAAAAGTCCTGAGAAAAAATAAATGTCAAATTATGCATGATCATGCTCAAAATCAGGCATGGAGTAGATCTAGATGGCTATTAAAGTTAACAGTGAAATGCACTTAAGCTAATCATAACACCCTTATAAGGGCGTGTGCAAATGCCTATGCATATAATGGCATGACTGCAAAATCACGCATGCAGTCGCACTACAACGATGATAAAATTTTCTTTATTTTTATTTATTTTATTTTCTCACTCATTATTGATGGAAAATAAAATATGGCCCATAAAATTAAAAATATTTTTACATTATTTTAAATTTTTTCCCCTTCATTTGCTCAGATACAACTATAAATACCTATATAATTACTAGAAGAAAGCATTTTTATATCATGTACGATTTCATTTTTCTCGATAAATGGAAAATTTTTTGATAGAAGTTTATCATCGAAAATAGCCGAAGCCTAAAATCCTTATCATATGGTTTTGGTCTTCCCTTAGGAATGATATTGGTTATTTTTATTAGGTGGTTCAAATTTAGAAGCAATCAAAAGATATAGTCAATATGGAAAAGCCCTTGCCTGTTATGGAGGTGCCAACTATTCTTATTATCGAAGCTTAATTCGGAGGTTACTATAGCTTGCAGTCCAAACAATGAGTCTTTGGTCTTTCCTTAAGAATTGAACCAAATGTTTTCTCAGGGCATATCAGATTTGATGAAATCAAGTTATATGGTCTATAAAATAATAATACTCTAGTATTCTTCTTGAAAAAGCATCAGCTAACCTTATCGGGTAGGTTGTTTTTGGAGTTGAACAAATCTTGCAATTTTTATAGTGAAGCCTTTGTGTTCTCAAAGAAACAATACAAACTTTTATGATAGGATTAATTGAATTTTAAAGTAAGGTTTAATTCCATGCATTAAGTCTCTAATTTTTTTATAGGGAATAATTATCCTATATTTTTTATAAAATGATGGGATAGTATCTGGAAATGGGATGTTGAAATATGAATGAAGCCATATGTTGACCTTAACCAAATGTTATTACTTATCTATTTAAGCTTATTTGTTTTAGTTTTATTCGATAATGGTGAATTATATAAAAGAAATTAAGGAATAGCATCTATCAATGTTCAATAAGTGCTACTCAGAGATAGTAACTAATGTAGAAAAGACTGGGAAAAAAATGCTACAATATTTTTAATTATTTTGAGGTTTGTTTTTTGCTTCACTAAATAATACTAACTTGTATGAGAGATAAAAAGCTAAATCTACCAAGAATTTTGACCAATTTAAGATTATTGAATTTTGTGTTAGCCAACAACATTAACCAGTGAGAATTTGTTTGACAGAAATCAAACAAAATTTTTGACAATTTTTAGGTATGTTGTTATAATGTTTCTAAATGATACTAGTTTGTGTGGTCGAGAGTAAGAAAAAGTTACCAAAAACTTTTATCTATCCAAGTTTCTTTATGCAAGTTCCACTCAATAATATTTGTTTTTTTTTTTTTAATGAGGTTAAGAATACTCACCTTAATTATATGAACAATTCAAGATTATTTATTTCTACATTTTAAACGTGAATGCACTCTCCATGCCATATTTATGTGGATGGCAGCTGGTCCTCCACTTCTACTGCAGTTGGTGGTGTTTTTAGAGATCATCTCGGAAATTGCCTATGTTATTTTCATTCACCTGTTATCTCAGATGGGCCTCTAATGACTGAATGCTGGTTGTTTTCTTAGTCATTCAAACTGCTACTGCTTTCTCTTTTACTAATCTGTGTGTGGAGATAGACTCTAAAATCCCTTATGACATTTTGTCTGGAAATTCTCCCCTTTACTGGAATCTTATTTGCCTACTTCATAGAATACGTTTACTTATTGCTGCCAACCATATGACAGTTGTTTGGAACTTCATCTTCAGGGAAGGTAACACTCCCGCCGACCGGTCGGCTCGTATCGTTGGTAGTCTCCTCTCGGTGGGGCTAACCCCAGCGTTATTACCTTGTTGGGGACTCTTTGAATCTCCCTTATATCAGAACTTGACATTTTCTTTTTATGGCTTACTCTGCTTTTTTTTTGCACTCCAGTATAGTTTGCTACATCCTTTTCGACTGCCCCTATGTTTATTGTTTAGCTGCTTTAATATTTAATGGCTTTGTTTGGGATGTTTTCTTGGCAAGATCTCTCTGGACTGTTCTTACCATTCATTCTTTGCTGGAAGTTTTCACTGTACTTTGCAGGTTTCCTATGTTTTGGCTATCAATGCTCTTTATTTTGGCTTGACAAGTGCTGAGAACCTTTTCAAATGTCATTTACTTGCTCTTATCAGTTCACATTTTGTTTGCTGCACTCTTGGCAAGTTTTCTGTGCATGCTGGGATCTCCACGGCCACCTTTTCTGTTGATTTCTTTACAAGGCATTTTACGTTTCTATATGGCAGTATTCAACGCCCTTTTCTTTTAGTACAACTTTGTTTTGGTTTTGTTTCTCCTTTTAGTTTACTTGCTTAGTGTCAATCTTGTATTTTGGAGAATTTTTTGCGTGAATTGTACTGAGGGAAGTGGAACCCTTACGGGTGCATTCTATTGCATTTTTTTGGTTTTTAGATTAGGGATCCACCTCCCTCCCTTTTGTAAAACTTTTTTGAATTAACGCTAGGGAGCCACCAATGCTCTTTTCCCATATATATATATATATATATATATATATATATATATATATATATATATAGATTAACATGATTAAATTTTTTATAAAATTTTTCGTAAATGTGAGACTCCTTTAACTGATTAGTTTCTGTAATATTACCTTATAAAAAACATGTCTAAAAGAAAGATTAACTCTAAATCATGTCTAAAATGTCAACATGAACATTCATTTGAGGTTGCAAGAAAAGCTACCCCTATCCTAATTGTCTTCTCATGAAGGTAATGCAATAATAACACAATAAGAGGTTGGAGTTTTTTAGCTATAAACATGTCAATCATTTTATTGATTTGGCGTTTTAAGTCAAAGTTTATTACCAAACATGGCCTGTTTCTTCAAAAGTGATAATTCGTAACATAGATAAGACATTTATACATTATAATCATTCCTAAAACATTGATGTAAATGATAATTAATGGTTGTAGTAAAGTTTGCATCCTATGATAGAACTTTCTCGCACATAGAGCATTAAACTAGTACAGGCAAGAAAATTTGGGTTGTAAGGTAAAGGATAAACATCTTAGGTTTGCATGAAGCCTAAGACATTAATAATAAACACGTTGTATTGGATACATCAAATTCTTTTATGTGGAGAACCTAAAAATATAGAAATTGTATTGCCTAGCTCAATCGATGTTATTTTCTCAAGTATATGCAGGTTAAAAGTAAAGACCTTCCACATAATTTGTAAGGGTATTAAAATCTTACGAATTATGTACATTTGATTCTATCATAAAACTTAGAAGCGCCTTAAAAAAGCACTAGAGTTCTATTTAAGTGATCATCGGTATATATATATATATATATATATATATATATATATATATATATATATATATATATATATATATATATATATATTATTTTTAAAAATTATTATTATTATTATTATTTTATTTTTTATTTTTGAGGACAGGACCTTCTACTAATGAGAATCAAAATACAACCCAGAGATGTGGGGCATCCAGGAGGTCCCAAAAAAGAAAAAAAAGAAGAGGGAGAGGGGATTATATGAGACTACAGTAGAGGAGGAGAACAATCCATATCTAGCTAACCAATTTGCAGGTCTGTTACCTTCCCTATAGATGAAATAGAAGCTGACAGTAATCTAGGATCTAAGGGAAATGATCTTCTGAACCCATTGAGAGTGGTGCCATGGAGAGGATTTCTCATGGTCCAACAGTTGTAGCAGCACATTGGAGTCCCCTTCCACCATGAGGGTTGACCATTGATTCAAAATAGAAAGCTTGATAGCCCAAAAGACTGCAATCAGTTCAGATTCCAGGGCATTATAAGCAATAGCAGGAGCATAGAAAAACAACAGACATTTCCTAAGATGGTCTCTAAAAATCCCACCCACTCCAACACCCAGCTCAGAGAAGCTCCCATCTGTATTAACCTTGATAGAGTGGGGGCAGGTGGTTTTCAAACAACCTTAGTGATCACAGGGGGGGCCAGCCTTTATAAAGGGAGGGAGGGGCAGATATTGGGGAATTTCTTGTATATGATAAACTTCTGCAGGAAAGAAATGCAATTTCTGACCAATTGCTCCACCAGAGGTGTCTTACCCTTAAATATAGCCTGATTTCTAGCCATCCAAAGAAACCAAGCAGTGAAAAGGGGAATGGCACCGACATTAGCATCCTTCCTATCAGACCAGCAGGACTGAAGGTGGGCCCAATGAAAGTGAAGTGAATCTAGGAGTAAGTGACTTATGAAAGAAGACCATACCTGCTAGGAGAACCTCCTTACCAAAAATTGACGAGTGATAGTATCCTCTACTTCCAAGCACAACCTGCAGCAAGAAGGGCCTGCCAAGCTCTTCAGTTTAAGAATGTCATAAGTATGAAGAAGCTTACTGAATAATCTCCAAATAAAAATGGCCATAGAAGGAGAGAGCTGGCTTCTCCAAATGAAGTCCCCCCTGAGAACCTGAACCCAGTTAAACAGCTTAGAGTAGATGTTTTTGGACAGGCTTTGGTTCTGGTAGGCTTGTTAAACAATTCTATCTGATCTGTTCCTGTCAAAGTGCAGTTTTGAAACAAAGCAGTTGAAGAATCTTGCAGCAAAGACTTGAGGGTGGGTAGAGACAAATTATCCCCATCCCAGCAATCAGCCGCCAATACATTGTGATTGATATTATTAGTGGAAGGGGTTAGACATTCTTTAGGACACCAGTGATCCAACCAAAAGTTAATTTTCCCCTTGCCAAGGTCCCAAATGTACATTTTCTCTGCAAGATGTCTTACTTTAAGCATTCCCATCCATAGTTTAGAATCCCCCAACTTTCTTGTGGACTGGGAGGGGTGCAAATCTCTGTAGTGCTTCCCTTTCATGAATTTAGCCCACAGCGAGTCTCGTGATCTGAACTTGATCTAGAGTTTGCATATATTTACTTGGAGGATTTGTTGTAGGCCTTTGAAAACTATCCCACCTACCCAAGTGGGTTTGGCCACCTTTTTTAGGATGCCCAGTAGAGTTGCTGCTTTTATCCTGCCCAAAAGAACCTATTGAAGGCCTTTTCAAACCGAATTTGGGTGCTTTTCTTCATGTTCATCATTTGTAGGATATATAAGGGGAAGGTGGTAAGTATACTTTTCAACACTGTAATTCTGCCTCCATTTGACAAGAAAGTGTGAGTCTTGCTAAAAAGGTGAGTGCTAATTTTATCAAGCACCTCATCAAAATTGGATTTATTTGGTTCTTCCATTAATGAGTAAAACCCCTAGGTATTTGATAGGGAGCTGAGAGCAAGAGAAACCAGTGAAGTACAGGATCCATTGCTTACAACTAGGAAGGATTCTCTTATGAAAGATGAAATTGCACTTCTCAGGGTTGAAAAATATCCCTGAATGAGACTGGAAAAGCTGCAGGCACTGATATACTTTCTTGACAACATTTTTGTTAGCATTTGAGAAAATCATAATATCATCTGCATAGACCAAATGAGAGACTGCCACATTAGATTTATGGTGACACCTTGTGTAGTTCTTGGAGATGAGGTTGTGTTTGAGCATTTTGGACATGTAATCCTTTGCTAGGATGAAAAATGTTGGAGAGAGGGGGTCCCCTGGCTTCAGACCTCTAAAGGCAGTAAAAGATGCCTAAGTATGCCTGTTAATAAGAATGGAGTGTGTATTAGTAGCCATCCATCTGTGTATAAGGTTACAGAAATCAGCTGAAAAGCCATTGTTAGAAAGGATATCAATTATGAATTCCCAGCAGATAGAATTATGTGCCTTCCTTAAATCCAATTTATAGATTAGGTTTCCTCCCCTACAGGGTTTGTCCAGGTCCAATAGAAGTTCTTGAGCAGGAAAAACATTATTTGTACTGGATCTACCTTTCACAAAGGTTGTGTAGTTGAAGCTGATGATTTTGTCAAGGTGTGGTTGAAGCTTGGCCACAATGATCTTATGAATAATTTTTCTCATAACAGAAGTAAGAAAAATGGGTCTGAAATGGTTCCACTTTTTCTACTCAGTAGACCTGGGCACAAGCACAAAATTTAAAGAGTTAAAGTAAGGGGGAATGGTGGACCTTGAAAGAAATTTTTGATTGCATTGACAACCTCATCTTTGACAATGGACCAAGCTTTTTTATAGAAGTCAGCAGTGTACCCATCTGGCCCTGCAGTTTTGAAGTTGTCAATGGAATTTATAGCTTACCCCACTGTCTAAGGCCTTTGCTCACCTTGAGATGGAGAAGAAAATGTTTAATCTAAGGATCAGGGTGATCAATCTCACACCAAAGGGTTGAGATAGTCTAAAGGAAAGAATTTTGAGCTGACTACATGTTGAAATATCTGAAGGGAGGAGGTTGACCACTAAAAGGAGGAGCAGTATTAGAAATTAACAATGGTCTATGGTCAGACCCAACAAGGGACAAATGTGTAACAAAAGTGACCAGAAAATGAGAGCACCAATGAATATTAACCAGAATCCTATCAAGTCTCTCCCAAATCTTCCCTCTCTCCAAGTAAAATCTGGCCCTTTAAAACCCAAATTAAACAGTCTAGCAAGCTGAATGTTGTCATTAAATCTAGTCATCTTGGTAAGGTTAGGAGACCATCCGCCAGACATCTTAGCAGAGTTAGCAATGCAATTGAAATCACCTTCCACCAGTGATCCCCGAATATTTATCCTTATGTTTTAGATATGAAATTGTACTCTAATTATTTATAATATAGGATACTACGCAAGTATACGTATCGTTTATCAAGTAATATAAGACTTCTTAATTAAGCCCCGAGATATCAAACCCACAGGGAAATGTCTAAAAATTTAAAGAAATAAGAAAAATAACTTTTTACTTTTTAAAATGATTTTGTAAAGTATGTTTCAAGATATAAAGTTTTTCAAAATTATTTTTGGTATTTTCTGAATAAAAAGTAAAGAAAACAACTAAATTTAACACAACTATAAAATAGTATGAAAGTAAATGAGAATAAAATATCTTTTTCCTTTTTCAAAGAATCAGTAATAATTATGGATTTTCTTTGTGGAAGTATCTAAAATGTGTTGTGCTTAATAGAAGCAATTATATTCTTTACACTTACTTGGTTCTATAAAAAACATTGACTAATTTGATGATTTGAAATCTTGTAGATGGGTTAGGCAGGAAAGATACTAGCTCTCACTCTAGAGTTCCCTTGATTCTCTCCACCTGGGGGCTAACATCTCATAACAAAATTTTTTACATGAAACCAAATTAGGGGACTTTAGCTTGTCACTCTAAAGCCCTCTAATTTTACGCCCCATTATAAGCATATCTTCCTATTTATTTGCCCCCAACCATATGGACTACAGTTCTCATCCATACAATTGCATGTGATTCTTTCTAACTGTTAATTGAGAAAATACCGCAATGGATCTTACATAATCTCCCAACAAATTTTAACTTCATATTTGGCCAAATCAAAAAGTAAATGAAGTGCAAGGTAGTGAATCATTAAAACTTCTTCTAACACTGAAATCTTATACTTCACACAACTTCCTTCCATAATTTAATTACTTCATCATTTAAAAGGAAAAAGATAAAGAAAATTACTCAGAATGCATGAATAAAACACAATCACAACTTGATTTGAAAGTAAAAATCATTGTGAAAACACAAAAAGTTTTACTTAAAAACCAAGTATAAAACAAAGATAAACACTTATCTGAAAATCCTCTCCACAAGACTCTTGAAGTTCCTTTGAAACTTTGCTTTCCCTTTACAAGACACAATAGAGGTTGGCGCCCAACTCCGTAGACTTCAAATCTCTATTCTACTCTTAATAAAAACTAGATACAATTGATAATAAAAGTGGTGAAGTGGAAATGTATACTCTCAATACCTCTCTAACATTAACTTGACTCTTAACACTATTCACACCCTCAAACAACAACCCTTTTTCTGATCTTCAAGTCATCTTTTTAAAATTTTTCAAAACGTGCCTTGGTGTCTCTTCAAAATATGTCCAGATTCAATGTATCCACCAAGAATGCATCCATCCGTTCAAATTTTAAATGAGTTTTGGCGCTGATGGGAAGCTCGTGGAGTTTAAACCAAAGGAGGCTTCAAAATCCCCTTCAAATTTCTTCCAAAATCAAATAAATTCATCACTTTAACTATGGAGCCTATTCGCCATCCAGCCAGCGCTTAGGCACCAGAGGACAATTTTGCACATCTTTCAATTTTTGCTCCAAATTTGATCTTTTATTGCTCCTTTCATCAAAATCACTCATTTTAATCATACCTGCAAGAAAAACAAAAAAATATCTTCCATCAACATGCAATATCATCGAAAATAGCTATAAAAATGTTCTTAAAAACACTTTATATTTTAGGTATATAAAAATCCCCAAACTTAAAATGCTACTTATCCTTAAGTGACACTTAATCACATAGAAAATCTTAACATGCAAATTAAGTAAATGAGTTTCATTATGAAGGTTTCAAAATTTTGTTCTAGAAATGAAATAGTCTAATTTAGAAAAAATTTTAGTAAATGAGATCAACTTAAAGTCTAGAAGGTTCTTAAGTAAAGGATAATGAAAAATATAAGTCAGAAATACTTGTAGATTTTTCAAAATATAGGATTTAAACATTTCATCTTTCTCACTTAAAAATTTTCATTTGAAAATAATTTTACTTACTATATTATAACCTTAAGCTTTAGATTTTCTCAAAACAAATTTAAGCTTTGAAAAATAAAAATTCAAATCTTCTGTTTATCCAAAAATACAACACTTCTTACTAAAGATAGTTTAACTATATTTAACATTTCTTTACTAAGAAAATTTTAACTTTAAAATTTTCATCATTACTACAAATTTTAACTAAATTCTCTTACTCATTTATATATTCAAAATTTTACTTCCCTAATATAACTTCATATACATAATTATTTTCAATCAAAAATCAAATTTTATTTAAGTATTCTTGAGAACAAATAAAATTTTAGTTTTTATTTTAATGATTGTTTTTAAAATTTCCCCCAAACTTTAATTTTTTAGTAGGATAAAATATTTAAGCATAAGAAATGTTACATGGGTAATAATTAAAAAACTAGAATAACATGCTTGCAGAAATCTTAATATTCTAAATATGCAAGTATAACAGTTTAAAAACAAGGAGTAAAAAGAAATCAAATTTAGTTTTTCAGTTTTTCATAAAATAGAAATTTTAAATTTCAAAGGACTTCTACAATAGTGGAGGTTTTCAAAGCAAATACACTCAAACACAAATCATAACATACTAAAAACCCGCTCTGGAATCAATTTTCACAATGCAAGTGCATCGACGTAACGATTCTCCGCTTTAGAACTTACAAATTTGTCGGAATCAAATTTTTCTTTTCCTTTTGAACGTTTTGACTTTGGAGCCATCTCTAAAAATTCACAAAAAATTCACCATAAATTTGAAATTTAAACTAAACTTGTTAATTCAACTTCCAAAGGCAAACTCCACTAAATCCAAGCAATTTCTCATGCTTTTCTCAAATTTTCACCACGAATAGTGATTTTTATATTTTGCAATAATGTACTCAAAATACATGTTGAAAATAAAAAAATTTTTACTTAGGAGTAGTGATCATACCTTAAGGAACTCAAATCCAACAAATTTTGACAAAATCGACTCTAAAATTATCCAAATAATGATGTCATAGGCTCTTATTTTGCGAAACCGAGAGGTTGAAGGTGATGAGGATGTTAAAAATGGCAAATTTCGGGTTTTAGCTGCCGAAAAATCGATTTTCGCGAACCGACGCCTATGCGCGAGGCATACGACGCTTAGCAGTGAAATCTGGCGCTTAGGCGCCAGTGCCCAAATTTTGACAATTATGTTAATTTTATCAAAAATTCGAGTTAATCACCTTTAATCACTTCAAATAATTATTTCTCCTCATAAACTCTTACAATACTCCAAAAGTACACATTAATTTCCAATGATTCCACACAAATTTCACACAAACACAAACTTATATTTCATTAAATATTAAAACACACTTAATAAAAACTACAATTTTCTATCCAAATACTTTGGATGAAATTCTAAAAATAAATAAGTTCAAACACATGTAATTAAACATTAACTTACATCATTGAGATGTATCAAACATATGTAAAGTGCAAAAAACACCAACATTAACAAAAAATGCACTTAAAGCACTAAAAACACATAATCAAACCATAAGACCACACATAATTTAATTCCAATCTCCATTAGGTGGAATATATCTGGAACCACAATTAGTTCCATTTGACCCATCTGAAATGTAAATTTGATAAAACGAGCGATGATTAAAAGCTCTTACATCTTCTTCTTCCATCCATTTGTTCTTTAGATACATCGCTCTATTCACTTCTTCCACGTGACTTGTATGACTGAATTGTATTTTGAGTTGTCATCCTATGTGCGCTAAATGAGCATTAATTTTATTTACATTTGCATCAATAGACTCCACATCAGCCTCGATCTTCGAAATCCTTTTTATTATTCCTTAGATACTCACAGCCAGAAATCCATTATATAACCCCTGCGCACTATCACAAATAAACTCTTCTTGTTGGCTTCCTCTTTCTTCTTAAGTTTGCTCTCCAGAGAAGACATTTTTGCACTCAAAATACTCTTTCAGAAGACTCAGGAATGAAAATAAGAACTGGGGCAAGTATTTCATAAATTCAGGGCATTTTTATAGACTTGAGAAGGCACAAAAATGACCCTAGACGTGTTGAAACTCCTTAATAAATCTAAAAACTACTCACCCATGATTTTGACCTCTAGAACCACATTTTTCGCATTTTTTATAACTGTGGCGCCTATGCGCCAACCAGCGGCGCATAGCCACTAGTGCACATTTTTGCATAGTCTCGCCAAACGTCAAATCTTCATTCTGATTCCTTTAAGTCATTAAATAAGATCAAATAAACACCACTATAACATAAAATACTCCAAAATGCTACCACATTTCTC
Source organism: Papilionanthe hookeriana x Papilionanthe teres (assembly GCA_022702705.1). Taxonomy (NCBI): domain Eukaryota; kingdom Viridiplantae; phylum Streptophyta; class Magnoliopsida; order Asparagales; family Orchidaceae; genus Papilionanthe; species Papilionanthe hookeriana x Papilionanthe teres. The sequence continues at coordinate 64,938,925 of CM040436.1, forward strand.
AAATCAAACCAAATGAAAGCATACAAAGCAAACATAAAACAAAGCACATCGATAAATATGGGTTGCCTCCCACAATGCGCTTGGTTTAACGTCATCAGCCTGACATACCTAGAGCTTATTCTGAGTGACCCAGCATCAGATTCTCATCAGGTTTAGATTGATCGACTGAAAAATAAGGTTTAAGTCTATGACTATTCACTTTAAATATTTTTCCAGTCTTATAATCTTGAATATCCACAGCTCCATAGGAATAAACTTTCTTTACAATAAATGGGAATGTCCCTGGACTTAAGTTTTCCAGCAGAAATTCCCACTCTAGCATTATACAGTAAAAATTTTTGCCCTAGCTCAAGATTTTTAGTAAGAATCTTCCGATCATGCCACAACTTCATCTTTTCTTTATAAATCTTAGCATTTTCATAAGATTCATTCCTTATCTCTTCAAGCTCATTTAATTGCAACAATCTTTTTTCTCCAGCATCTTTTAAATTAAAATTGAACTCTTTAATAGCCCAATATGCTTTATACTCAAGTTCAACTGGTAAATGACAAGCATTTCAAAAAAATTAGCCTATATAGGGACATTCCTATAGGAGTTATGTAGGCAGTCCTATAGGCCCATAAAGCATAATCTAATTTGATTGACCAATCCTTTCTATTTGGATTAACAGTCTTTTCCAATATTGTTTTAATTTCATGATTGGATAATTCAACCAAATCACTTGTCTGCGGATGATAAGCAGTAGCAATGCGATGGTTAATATGATATTTCTTTACTAACTTCTCCATAATTGCATTTCTAAAATGACTTCCCCCATCAGTTATGATTACCCTTAGTATTCCAAATCAGCAAAATATATTCTTATTTAAAAATTCTGCAACACTTTGAGCATCACATCGAGGTTAAAGCAACAGCTTCTATCCATTTAGATATATATTCTACTGCTATCAAAATTTATGTAATTCAGAAAGATGGTATAAATGGTCCCATGAAATCTAATCTCCAAACGTCAGATATTTCAACATCTAACATATAATTGAGGGGCATCTCATTTCTTCTAGACATATTGCCTACACATTGACATTGATCACAGTTTATAATATAAACATTAACGTCCTTGAAAAGTAGGCAAATAAAATCCAGATTGTAAAATTTTATATGCATTTTTATCAACAACAAAATGTCCCCCATAATCAGAATTATGACATTTTTGAATAATTTCATAAGTTTCTTCTAAAGGTACACATCTTTGAAAAATCAAATCATTTCCTTGTTTATAGAAAAATGGGTCATCCCAAACATAAGTTCTGGCTTCAGATATAAATTTCTTCCTTTGCTGGTATGTCAAACCATAAAGTAAAATATCACTGACAATAATCTTTTCAATGTTGGCATACCACGGAACACGCCACTCATTAACAGTGAAGAATTTTTCATCAGGAAAATTTTCATTAATTTCTTCAATATCACAGAGAGATTTTTCAGTTTCAAGCCTAGACAAATGATCAGCAATTTGATTATCAGTATACTTCCTATCTACTATCTCGAAATCAAATTCTTGCAAAAGAAGAATCCATCTAATCAATCTTTGTTTTGCATCTTTCTTCTTCATTAAATACTTAATGGCAGAATGATCAGTATGCATCACACATTTAGTTCCAATTAAATATGATCTGAATTTATCAAATGCAAATACTATAACTAATAGCTTTTTCTTAGTAGTAGTATAATTAATTTGAGCTTCATTAAGAGTTTTACTAGCATAGTAAATCACTTTGAAAGTTTTATCATATTTCTGACCTAAAATAGCTCCAATAACATAATCACTAGCATCACCCATTAATTCAAAAGGTTTTTCCCAGTTTGGTAAAACTATAATAGGTGCAGTGATTAATTTTTCTTTTAAAGTTTCAAAAGCTTTTAGCCAATCCTCATCAAAATGAAAAATTACATTTTTTTTCTAGTAAACGGCATAAAGGCTTCGAAATTTTTGAAAAGTCTTTAATATAACACCTGTAAAATCCAGCATGTCACGTAAAAACTTCTATTCCCCTTACATTAGTTGGGCAAGGTAAATTAGAGATCACTTCAATTTTTGCAGGATTTACTTCCATACCATTTTCTAATATACGATGTCCCAAAACAATTCCTCCTGCTACCATAAATTGGCATTTCTCCCAATTAATTACCAAATTAGTTTTTTCACAGTGTTTCAGAATTTTAGATAGATGTTTTAAACATGATTCAAATGAAATTACAAACACTGAAAAGTCATCCATAAACTTCAATTCCTTTTTCTATTAAATCACAAAAAATTCCCATCATACATCTTTGAAATGTAGCAGGGGCATTACATAAACCAAAGGGCATTCTTCTAAAAGCAAATGTACCATAAGGACTGGTACACATTGTTTTCTCTTGATCCTCAGGAGCAATTTAAATTTGGTGGTAGCCAGTATATCCATCCAGAAAACAAAAGTATTTATGCATAGCCAATCTATCCAACATCTGATTTAGAAATGGAAGTGGAAAATGATATTTCCTGGTGGCAAGGTTTAATTTTCTAGAATTAATGCATATTCGTCATCATGTAACTTGTCTTACTGGTATTAATTCATTCTTTTCATTAACAGACACAAGAACTCTTCCTTTCTTAGGAACACAGTGAATATGACTAACCCATGCACTATCTGAAATAGGGTAGATAATTCCAGCATTCAACCACTTTAAAATTTCTTTCTTAACAACTTCTTTCATGACAGGATTTAATCTCCTTTGAGGATCATCCCGAGGTTTGCAGTTATCCTCCATAAGGATTCTATGCATACAAATTGAATGACTGATTTCTTTAATATCAGTTATTGTCCATCCAAAGGCTTTCTTAAATTTCTTTAAAATTTCAAGCAAACTCTCTACTTCTCTTTTAGTTAATTGAGAGGAAATTTTAACTGGCAAAGTTGAGGAATCACCTAAAAAAACATACTTCAAATGATTAGGAAGCATCTTTAAATCAAGTTTAAAATGTTTTTCAATTGATGGACCAAAAGGTTCATCTTTTTCAGTCATGTCCAAAATTTCAAAATTTTCATGAACATAATTTAAATCTTCCTTATGAAAATCTTTAGAATCTTGTAATTCCTCTTCTTGCTTGTGTTCCAATTCTTTACTTTCAGATTTCTCTTCATAAGTCGACTTGAAATGGCATTCACTCAAATATTTGATAACATTCATCCTATAACATTCATCATCTTTACCTCTTGGAGAATATTTCATTGACTTTAAAATATTGAATATAGCAGTTTGATCATTAAATCGCATCGTTAATTCCCCTTTTTGCACATCTATCATCGCTCTGCCTGTGGCTAGGAAAGGTCTCCCTAAATTTATGAGTATCTCTTTATCTTCCTCAATATCCAACACAATGTAATCAACAGGAAAAATAAATAGATCCACTTTCACCAAAACATCCTCTATAACTCCTTTAGGATATGTGATCAAACAACCAGCTAATTGCAAAGTTACAGTGGTAGGAGTTATTTCTCCTAATCTCAGTCTTTTGAATATTGATAATGGCTTAAGGTTAATGCTTGCACCCAAATCACATAAATCTTTTTCAAATAATCTGTCCCTGATTGCACATGAAATTGTGAAACTTCCAGGATCTTTAAGCTTTTCAGGAAGCTTTTTTTAAATTATTGCAATGCACTCTTCACTAAAGGCAAAAGTCTCATTATCTTCAAACTTACTCTTTCTGTTGAGAATATCCTTCATAAATTTTGCATAGCTTGGCATTTATTGTAAGGCTTCAGCAAAAGAAATGTTGATTGTAAGCTTCTTAAATATCTCCAAGAATTTTGAAAATTTCTTATCTAATTTTGTTATTGAAGTCTTTGAGGAAATGGAGTTGGTGGTTTTTCTAAATCAACTTTAGGTGGAGAAATAGGTTTTTCCAAACCTTTCGGAGCGTCCTCTATTGGTTTTTCAATTTCTTCTTTCTCCACTTTAGTCTCTTTTTGAACTCTACCTTCCAACTCTCTTCCACTTCTCAACTAAATAGCTTGTACTTTCTCTTTAGTTTTATCAATTGGATTTACTTCTATATTACTAGGATGTATTCCTTGGGATCTATTACTTAATGAATTGACAAATTATCCCAATTGATTCTCAATATTTCTAATTGTAACTCCTTGACTTTGTAATTGATTTCCCATTTGTAACACCACTTCTTCAATAGACAACTTCTTCTCCTTAAGTTATGAAGTATTGTTAAAACCTGGAGGATAGGTTAGTCTATAATTTTTATTCCCTTGGTTGTTCAAGTTTCCTAATGGGTTTACTTGGTTGTTCCCCCATTGTTGATTACTACCACCTTGATTATTAGTATTCCAGTTAAAGTTTGGATGATTTTTCCAACCTGGGTTATAATAATTGGAATATGGGTTATTAGGCTTACTTATAGCATTCAAATTTTCTGGTGAAGTTTGAGAATCAACCATTTGGCCTAATGAATTTTCTTCAATCATGAAAGTTAGCTGAGAAAAAATCATCTCAAATTGGTCTATCTTCCTTGAAATTGCAGCAACTTGATTTGCTAGCATCGCAAAAGCATCATTTTCATGAATGTTGGCTACCTTTTTAGGATTTAACCTTTCAGAAGGCCATTGAAAATTATTAGTAGTCATTTCTTCAATTAAAGCATAAGCATCAACAAACTGTTTAGACATCAATGAACCACTAGAAGCGGCATCGATAATAGATCTAAGAGATCCAACTAATCCATTATAAAATGTCTGAATTATTAACCAATCTGGTATCGAATGATGTGGGCACTTTCTTAAGAAATCTTTAAAACGTTCTCATGCTTCATATATAGATTCCCCTTCAAACTGACAAAAAGATGTAATATCATTTCTAAGCTTCGCAATCTTTGATGGTGGAAAATATTTAGCAAGGAATTTTTATGCTAAATCACCCCAAGTTCTGATAGATTTAGGTGCTAACAAATTTAACCAAATCTTAGCTTTATCCCTTAGTGAAAAAGGAAAAAGTCTAAGTCTAATAGCATCATCCGAAACACCATCATATTTAAAAGTAGCGCACAATTCTAGAAAATTGGCAATATGTAAATTAGAATCTTCAGTTGGTGCTCCCCCCAACTGATTATTAGATACCATTTGGGTAATAGCAGGTTTAAGTTCAAATGAATTAGCAGCTACGACAGGGTGTTGAATACTACCATGAAGTTCATCCACTTTAATGTTAGCATCATCTTTTAAAGGTCTAAGTTCTTGATGGATTACAACATTTTGATGATCTTGATTTACCATTTCTTGAATATTTTTATCTTTTTCTAAATTTTTAATTTTTTTCATTTTTTTATAGTTCTCTCTAATTGAGAATCGTAAAGTAAAAGTCCCTCAGAACCTAAACTACGTATACAAAATTAACAAAATAAAATAAAACACACTAACAAAAACAATGAAAAGTAAAAACATAAATTTTCTTGAGTTTTCTTTAAAAAAAATTTTAATTAATTTCCCCGGTAACGGTACTAAAAACTTGATCCCCGAATATTTATCCTTACGTTTTAGATATGAAATTGTACTTTAATTATTTATAATATGGGATACTACGCAAGTATACGTATCATTTATCAAATAATATAGGACTTTTTAATTAAGACCCGAGATATGGAACCCCTAGGGAAATGTCTAAAAATTTAAAGAAATAAGAAAAATAATTTTTTCCTTTTTAAAATGATTTTGTAAAGTATGTTTCGAGATATGAAGTTTTTCAAATTTATTTTTGGTATTTTCTGAATAAAAAGTAAAGCAAACAACTAAAGTTAACACAAATATAAAAAAATATGAAAGCAAATGAGAATAGAATATCTTTTTTACGCTTTCAATGAATCAGTAATAATTATGGAATCTCATTGTGGAAGTATCTAAAATGTGTTGTGCCAAATAGAAGCAATTATATTGTTTACCCTTACTTGGTTCTATAAAGAATATTGGTTAATTTGATGATTTGAAATCTTGTAGATGGGTTAGGCAATAAAGATACTAGCTCTTACTCTAGAGTTCCCTTGATTCCCTCCACCTGGGGGCTAACATCCCATAGCAAAATGTTTCACATCAAACCAAATTAGGGGGCTTTAGCTTGTCACTCTAAAGTCCTCTAATTTTACTTCCCATTATAAGCATATCTTCCTATTTATTTGCACCCAACTATATGGACTACAATTCTCATCCATACAATTGCATGTGATTCTTTCCAATTGTTGATTGAGACAATACTGCAATGGATCTTACATAATCTCCCAACAAATTTTAACATCTTAATTGGCCAAATTAATAAGTAAATGAAATGCAAGGTAGTGAATCATCACAACTTCTTCCAACAGAGAAATCCTATACTTCACACAACATCCTTCCATAATTTAATTACTTCATCATTTAAAAGGAAAAAGATAAAGAAAACTACTCAGAATCCATGAAGAAAGCACAATCACAACTTGATTTGAAAGTAGAAATTATAGTGAAAACAAAACAAGTTTTACTTAAAAATCGAGTATAAAACAAAGATAAACACTTATCTGAAAATCCTCTCCACAAGACTCTTAAAGTTCCTTTGAACTTTGCTTTCCCTTTACAAGACACAATAGAGGTTGGAGCCCAACTCTGTAGACTCCAAATCTCTATTCTACTCTTAATAAAAACAAGATACAATTGATAATAAAAGTTGTGAAGTGGAAAGGTGTACCCTCAATAACTCTCTAACATAAACTTAACTCTTAACACTAATCACACCTTCCAACAAGAGCCCTTTTTCTGATCTTCAAGTTTTCTTTTTAAAATTTTCCAAAAAGTGCCTTGGAGTCTCTTCAAAATATGTCCAGATTCAATGTATCCATCAAGAATGCATCCATCCGTTCAAATTTTAAATGAGTTTTGGCACTGATGGGAGGGTAGTGAAGTTTAAACCAAAGGATGCTTCAAAAACCCGTTCAAATTTGCACCAAAGTCAAATAAATCTGTCATTTTAATTGTGGCGCCTATGCACCAACCAGCTGGTGCTTAGGCACTAGAGGCCAATTTTGCATATCTTTTAATTCCTTCTCTAAATTTGATTTTTTATTGCTCCTTTCATCATAATCACACATTTTAATCATACCTGCAAGAAAAACACAAAAATACCTTCCATTAATGTACAATATCATAAAAAATAGGTATCAAATGTGCTTAAAAATACTATATATTTTAGGTATATCAACTACCTAGGGAAGTTCATAATATTGCTAATGTTGTGTAGACAGTCCTATAGTTCCACTCTATCAGTTTACTGCACCCAACATATATAAAAAGGGCGAAACCAGTGTGTCCACTCAACTGAAAAATGGTATGGACAAATTGTTGATGATCCACCATGACTGACCAAGTGATCTCCTTTCTACAAAAGATTCAAATTTTATTGTTGTTAATGGAAAAGTGAGAAAAGCCAGCAAACTTGCTAATGCGTTTATCTGGATATTTGTGAACCAATGGTTCAAGGATTGCAATACACCAAAGTTTATAATTTTTGTTTAAATGAAGAAGCCTTCTAATGGATAGAGGGTGAGCAACTCCCCTTATGTTCCAACAAAGGAATTTAATAATATTTATGAGGTGGGTGGAGGGATGGTTGGGATCTTGATCTCGTTCTTCCTCTAGCAGGCTTAGAGGATGAGCCATTCAATGAATCCCTAGTAACAAAAGGGGAAAATACGGCTAACAGTATCTGCACTTCAGATATATTCTTCTTTTTCTTCTTTGCTGTTTGGATGTGCCAATCTACCTCCAAATATTCTGCAACTCAATGATAGCTTCATTTAAAAGAGAAGCCACCACATCCTCCCCCCACCCACTTCAGGAGTAGGAGGAGACGTAGTGGAATGAGATGGGGAAATAATGATCCCCAATCCAATAACTTTACCCATGATTGCTTTGGAATATTCCTTCTCAGCCCTAATGATTTCAACAGGAGTAGTACCATTCTCCCCCTACACCCCAACAGATGAGGCACTAGAATGAGATGGAGTGACAATGGTCACAACTTCAGTAACATTTCTAAAATCTGTTTCAAAAGGATCTCTCTCTTCAGTGGACACTGAGGGGGAGGCACTAACATAGCTCCAATGATAGCAGGAGAAATATTAGTTTCTCCATGCCCCCAGCAGAGACCCCAACAGTCCCTTTAGAGGTTGTGGGAATTCTCTTTGAAGGGGGATAGAACCTATAGCATCTCTCCCTAGTATGCCCAAATTTTCTACATTGGTAACAATAATAAGTCCTTTGCTCCATAACCACCTCTTGCCAAGCTCCCTTAAGGTCTGAGCTAACCCAAACTATATGCAGTCCAGGTAGGGTAATGTCCCTTTTAATAAGAACTTTAGCAGCTGCAGGTCTTGCTTTGTTGTAAGTTGGGGCATCAAACTTCAGAGGAGTGCCAAGAGCTCTTCCAATTTGGAATAGCACATTCTGATTAAAGAATCTGTAGGGAAGGCCTAGAAATTTAAACCAGATAAAGACCACAAGAGGCTCCTTACTTGGGTCAAAATCAGGATTCCACTTCAAAATCTTCATTTATGTCTTAAGCAATAATAATTGTCTGCTTAGCAAACAGCCTAGCATAGTCCTCTTCAACTGTGAGTTGTATCAATAAATTCCTTCCATCAAGTAACCCCACCTTCCAACCTCCAAGGAAGTGTAAAGAGTCAAAAAGTTTATGACCAACTCCATTTTAGGATGACCCAGGGCAAATTTACCAATTAGAGTGAACTCCACATCCTTATTAAGTGCATTGAGTTCATGTTCAGAGAAAATGATGGTAGGTAAACCATCTTTCACCCCTAAAGGATTAATGAAGGGACAAGTCCCTCTTCCTGCCTCCGTATCATGTAATGCTTGGGGGAACACCAAAAGTTCAGGACCCTTCAAAGTGACATTTTCTTTACCCACCACCCCATCATAGGTGGCTTTAGACCAAGCAGCATTGGAATCCATATCGATAGGAAAAGCCATGAAAGTAAGAAGAGCAAGTGGGCAGCACAAGGAGCAGCACTTACTCAATGTAATAGTAAAATTCAAAAATAAAGAGCCCGGGAAGGGGCCAACTCCTACAAGTATCAAAAACCAACACAAGGAACCAATGGAACAGTACTCCGAAAGCTCCAAACAAGCCTCCTTGCCACTGGAACAGTACTCCAAAAGCTCCAAACAAGCCTCCTTGCCACTCCACCCCCAAGCAACTGGATTCAGCCATCATGAAACCCTAACAAAGCATAGCTGCCAGTCAAGATGTTTATATATATATATATATATATATATATATATATATATATATATATATATATATATATATATATATATATCCCGAGAATTAGATTAATTAACAGGACCAAGGTGTTTAATAAAATATTAACTTTGATGGCTTGCTTTTGTTGATAGAATGTGTTGATATTTTTTGTCACTAGGAAGAGACAAATTCTGGAAATGTTAGCATAATTATCAATAGAGAGAAACCATTCTATAAGGAAAAGCAACTATTGGTGGTAAAAATATTATTGTTAAGTGACAGTGGTTGAAAATATATAATTAGATGATGATGTTTGAATAACCATAGATGTCTAAAAGAGGTCTTATGGTTATTGAGTGAATGTGCAACCACATTTTAGAAATGGTGGTCATACAATTAATGTTAAGTTAGAATGTTTAAACAGTCATAGTTAAGTGAGGATGGCCGAAGAACTATAAATAAGTGATAGTGGTCATGAAACTATAAATAGGCAACTAATGTTTGGTGATAATGTTCAAGCTACTATGGCATAGAGATGGTGGTTAGGTAAACGTCGTCAGGCCGTGGTGGTGACTTGAATGGTGGTGGTCAAATTGTGATAACCAAGAAATAGTGGTAGTAGTTTAATAGTTGATTAAGAAGCAAAGATTTGAATGGAATGGTTGAGTGACAATGTTCAAATGACAATAGAAGGCAATGCTAATTTAATGGTGGTTGATTAGTTGTTGTGATCTAATGGCTATGCCTAGGTTGCAACAATCTAATGATAGTAGAATTGCATTGGTGATTAAAAGGTTATGATTGATTGGAGACAATGTTATGATAATAGTACTGGAAAGGGAGTTGTTGTCCTTTGATTGTGGATAGGTCATAAAAGTTTGATAGTAGTAGAGGGGCTAAAATGAGTTCATGATAGCAGATGATAGGCATAGGTCTAATAGTATTGGATAAGCAATGATAGTTAGGTAAAGCTCAGTGATCCTATGTGTTTGAAAGTCTCTATAATTTTTAGTTCTCGTCCTACTTTTATGTAAAGAATGAAAGTCCATTTATATTTTAGGAAAGTTATTTTATCTAAATACTGGCAAAATCCAAATCACACTATCAGAAGATATAATCTGATTAACTTGACCAAAATATATTTTTTAGAAATATTTGAGTATATTGTTAATGTTGTAATAGTAGTATGTTGGGCTCATAAACTTTTTTTTTATCAAGATGCTCAGCATGTAAGACATAAAGATCATTTAATCTTCTAGTTGGTATCTTATGTTTTCAAATATGCATGAATTGTCTGATTAGGGTTCATTTGGACCAAGATTGGATCATTTTTGATGTGGTTGTGTTTATTCATCAAGACTTCAGTGTGGCTCTTTTAACAATAAGATATTACAAAATTTTGATTACATTTGTAATGTTGTAATTTTATGATGTTGGCCTTATTATTCTTTTATAATCACCATGCTAAACAAGGAAATCATTTAATCTTCCAATTAAAAACTTTAATTCTAAATTATGCTTCAACGAATTGATTATGGCTTGTTAGTTTCAATATTGAATCACTTTTGATATCGTTGGGCTCATATCAAAAGGACATTTATTCCCTGTATATTTTTTTAGATTGGAGGTCAAATGTTACTGGGTCTCACTCTGGTGGTCTAACTCCAATATGTAATGAGATTCATGATTGGTCCAGAAAGACTATTTTTTTTAAGTGTCATCTATGTTTGTTAATTAATTTAGCATATTTTATTTTGGTTTTACGAAATATAAGTTGGTTTTAACTTAACGTAAAATTGATTTGATTTTTTGAATTATTTTTTTCGCATTCCCTTAATCCATATCCCACTTTTCTAGAAAGCTAATAGCTAAATCAGTAATAATAATAAAAATAAATGTGTGCTAGCAATTCATAAATTGAAGTAACGAAGTATTGCCGTGGTTGCAGACGGTACGCGTTTGTCTTAATCCAATTAAATATTTCTTCTAGATTTTCTTAAATCTTCAATGTTGGAAATGAACAATTTTATCAGCATAAAAAGCGAAATTTTTATTTTTTGCTTATAATTACATTTCTATTTGTTTTGTTTAGGTGAAGTAAAGAAGACTTAATTTAATAAGCCTAATAAAATATACGCTTAATTCTATTAATAATTGCCTAATACTGATGCAAGTGAAGAAGTTAGGAATTTTTTATCACCCTTCAGTTTAACATTGAGATTTATATTCGAGCAAGACTCAGCTTCCAATGAAGAGATCATAATCAAAGAGACGTGTAAAGGCAAATAAATATCCTTATAGGCCCAGCCATGTAAGTATATCGGCCCTCCTGCCCCCCTCTAATATTAAAAATAATAATTGAGGTGTAAGCTCTACCTGGTCATAAAAAGAATCCAAAATCTCCTTACAGTCATGAGATGAGAACACGTGCTTTCCTAAAAATGAGGCGGAAGATGGGAAGGTGAACAAACAATAACAGATAAATGAGAAATTTAGAACCCCAACACTTTAAAATTTAGAACCCCAACACTTTAAAAATTAAATTAAATATGCCATTTATTCATCTTTGTTAGCTATTTAACAACCTACCTTGAGAACAAAGAATACCGCCAAAGCATCGTCTTGTTCTTTCATCTCCTATAAATAGCAGACAGCCGTCCTCCTCTTTTCTCATCAACCACATAGCAAGCAAATAAAACTTCTTCTCCTGTTCCTCCCCACCTCCATGGGAAAATTATTCCATACGGAGCGAGTAGGTATCGCTCCATGCGGAGGCAAATAGGATCGCGCCAAGTATGCAGTTCACGGATCTAGAAATACCCACTAATACTCACAAATACCCACCCAAGAACCACCGCGTCTTATTGTCCAGTACCCGCCGTAACCATCCAGGTACTCTCCAATAACCACCTCCGCGATCCTGTTAGTCACCGCTCCAAGTGCACTTGCGTGCACCATCCATACCCGCGGGAATACCCTGCGTACCCATCCATACCCCCGAAATTGATTCAAGCTACCTCCGTGGACCTTTCAATACACACGAATACCTTACCCTAACCATCGCACTGCTGCGGTAAGACGATCAAAACTCGAATAAGCTCGCCAAGGTAAATACCTTTCGGTACTGCTCGAAAATTTTTACCCTGACCTAAAATTTTTACCCTCTTACGCGAGAAGTTACGCGACTTCCTCACGCCGGTGACCTAGCTTCTCGTACGCCGCACGTACGCCGCCGCCGTCCCTACGCCGCCGCCGCCCCTACGCCGCCGCCGCCCCTACGCCGCGAGAACGGATGGAGAGTGCGAAGCCGGATGTGGTGGTGGTGGAGAAGCCGGATTTGGACGAGGTGGAGAAGGCGGAGGAAATGGTGAAGATTCCGGTCTTGAAAGAGATGAAGAAAAAGCTCAATGGTCGTCGGAAGAAGAACGCGCCGGAGAAAGAGGTCATTTTTTCCGGTGAGAGGCCGCCGGAAACCTCGTCAAGGTAGCCCTAATTTTTTTTTTTTTGAATCTCTTTAGTTATGATGTACCCTTTATCACATAGCAGCTACACTTTGATTTGTTTTGATCTTCTTAGCATCCATAATACTTTCCCTGTGACTTTTTTTTTTTAAGTTTTGATCCGGTGGAATAGAACCAACCTAATTTTAACTAATCGGAGTCCAAGAGTGCATTTCTGTTTTGTGAATGGCTCATGTTGCTAAATAGATATTAAGGCATGTAAATGTAAATATGAAAGGCTAGATGTTAGATCTGTAAATACATAAGAATTGTATGGTATGCATTTAGATTTCTCTTAATATATGAGCACAAATATAACCTTCACTTTACAGCAGGTCTTAGAAAATCATCCATTGAATCATTGAAGTTTGTAGCAGAATCATATCTTTTATTAATTATCAAAGTTACATCAGTATGAATTACATTGCAATAAATATTTTATCTTACAAATAAATGAAATAAAAGTAACATCTACATACATGCTGCTTAATAAGTTACATATCTAATGCCAAAACTTCAATTTTTTACATATTATAAATATAAAACTTCTGACCTTTAAGTTCTGTAACTTGCTATTGTTGACTTCCACTTGGGTGAAATATTGTAGAACGTCTCTGCCTTCTGCCTTATGCAATGTAGAATATGCTTGCCGAGGAATATTGTTGGTCTTTTGATGTGTACATCGCACAGTTCCTATGTATTTACATGATGTTTTGCCCACTGTTGAGGAATAGCTGCTTCCATGATGTTCTGCCTACTGAATGGTAATTCTATGTTTTTTCCCTAGTTTTCTGAAGTGCTTTTTTCAGATCGAGTAAAATCATGAAATGAATTAAAATGTATTTACATGCATGCCACTTAATTCTTATATATTAACATGTCAACACCTAAAATTTAATATTTAGATTGGCCTGCAATATTACAAATGCATCTTTTTTTTCAATATCAGCAGAAGTGCCAATTTCACATGATTCCTATGTAAAGTGCTTATAATGGTTTGAAGTGATTATTACATATCGAATATTTGACATGGTTTGAAGTTCTGTCGTGTTTTTATGTAGGTTTGGGAGCACGAAATTAATGAATTGCAGATGTCGTCCATCTGCAGTGAGAGGAGCACTAGATAAAGTCCGGAAAAACATTCAGGAGGAGACATGGTATAGATTGGAAGCAATGAACCTGGTTCGGTTTTTGACCTTCCTCCATACCCTCGAGACCATGTTTTGACGATGCATATATTCAATCGTTGGGACATTGACCGAAGGACATTCAATTTCGGTGGGAAGGAGGTTAGGTTTAATGCAAACCAAGTTGCACTTGTCGATAAGATTGCCGAATAGAGGGCCGATAGCAATCTGGAATAAAGGCCCGCTTTGTAATGTTACTGCGGTACAAATAAAGGAAGAATTTGAAAATGTCTCACCAGGGGAGTCTTCTGATCGATTTATAGCACTTTTGCAGATGTATCAAAAAGCCAATATGTCATGTTTTGTTAATCACATCACGACAAAGAGTATGCAAAAGGTTGATATTATACTGATGCCAATAATCGATAATGGCCACTGGACGCTGCTTGTAGGGTCACTAAGGGAAAAAAATAGCGACTATACGATTCATTGAACAACAGACGTCATTTGCATATCACACGCGATTTTGTGAGTCCACTCATCTGAGCTTCAACTTTTGAAATATTTTGACATGTGATTTTTTATATGTAGATTCAATATTTCGTGAGTCATGCCGGTGCTGCTTTCACGATTGATTTGACACGATGGCCGATTGTTATGGCCAAAGGCGTGCCGGTGCAAAGAAACAGTATTGACTGTGGTGTTTTTGTTTGTAAATATATGGAAGCACTTGTCCAGAAGAGTGGCGTAAACTGGACGGATAAGTTAATGTGGCAGGACTCCATGACACTATTCAGAGCAGAAATTGGATATGAGATATCCAAATTTGCATTGTCTGAAATGAATTTACCAACAATAGAAGCTACACATAGAAGTAAATAAACTATATCACTATACTTAGATAATTTTACATTAATTACAATTAGGTCCAGTGTTTTATGGATTAATTATTTTTAGTTGTTTCAACACATGTTTTGTTAGAATATCATAATAATCAGCCTATCTTCATTAGCCTTAACTTAATTTTTAAATACCCAATTTTTCAGACGTGGAGACTCATACATCATAAATGGAAGGAAGTGGTGGACAAGTGGAGCAATGGACCCTCGATGCAAACTTTTGATATTTATGATATCACAGATCATATTCTTGAAGATAGATTTTTTGGTATGATGTAATTATGGCAGTCATGGTCTAAGATCATTTTTTGGTATGATGTGATACAAACTTTTCTGCTGCCAAGCATGAGCAGCACTCAATGATTTTGGTAGACACAAACACCCCTAATCATGGCAGTCATGCTCTAAGAGGCAAATTTTACAGAAACCTTCATTTAAAAATGTAATTAAATATTTAAAGAAGACATTCTATTTATATATTTCTTTACAGCAGTAGGGAAAATAAGGTTTCGGCCAATTGGAATGCAAAGGCAGTTTTTTCTTCTTCGAATTTGAGATTATTGCACTGTAATCTATTTGCTCAAATGATGAAATACAGTCTTCATTTAATGTTTCAGGCTAGTTGTTACCTCTTTATACCACTGGCCGAATAGCTTCCTTGAATATGAGCAGCTGACAGTATGCCTTGGCTCTTTAGTGTACACAATGGTAAAGGATGATTTCCAGTACTTATGTTTATCATGGAATTGAAAGCATATTCAGCTTGACCCAGAATTCATCCCCAATTATTTGGACGAGACTGGTTACTGGCATCAGGTCAATTTCTGCAGCTTCATTTCTGTATTTTGTGACTTTGTCAAAATGTAGTACAGTTTTTTTTTAATTTAATTTTTTTAAAGATTATTTTTTATTATTGTGAGAAATGTTATTGACAATCATCATTACGCATGCACGCATTGTCTTCAGACTTGTAACGCTTAATTTTATGTTAAGTGTTTGATAATTTGTTTCATATATCACAACAAAAATGATGTCAGCTGTAATAGGAATCTGATTAAATTAAATTAAAAAAAAAATGTACACATTCTTATTCAATCTTTGGGGTCAGCTGTAATAGGAATCTGATTCTAGCTGATTTGCACAGGAAATCTTCTAAATCGCACGCTCGGGCTCCTTAAAAAAAATTGTCATTCTACCCCGGCTTAAAGCAACTTCAGTTATGGCTGAGCCCAAGCCGTTTTTGCAAGGATTGAAGTGAGCAAAGATGGTGAAGAGGGAATAGTAGCAGCTACAGAAATAGTTGTAGCATCTAATAATGATGTGTTAATATTTTTGTACTTTTATTGTGTTTGTTAAGTTGTTGGATGAAACTTAGCATGTTTAGATGCCTTGGTAACTGTTGATGATCAAAAACCCATTTTCTGGCTGCGGTAATTAGAGATCAGCATATCAGATTATAATGATTTATTTACAGTTGACTCTATTGTATTCTTCAAATGAAGCGTAATGCTACAGTGTTTCTGTAATTTCCTTCTTTTTTTTTATCAAAAGGTTTCCTTTTGAACATTTATAATGATTTATTTTCCAAATATTTATCATTATGATTTCCTTGAATTTCGTTTTGGAACATACCATACTGAAGAAATCGTTCATGGAAGGTGTTGTGTGCCCAAGAAATCGTTTAATTTCTGCTGATATGTAGTGGCCGGTGATTGAATTTGAAGATGGTTCATTTAAGTGAACAAAGATGGTGAAGGTGGAGTAGTAGCAGCTACAGAAATAGTTGTAGCATCTAACAATGATGCGTTAAAATGTTTGTTCTTTTATTGCGTTTGTTAAGTTGTTGGATGAAACTTAGCATTTTCCGATGAAGAGTAATGCTACAGTGTGAAGTGCAAATTACAAAAAGGTGCAATTACATACAGACCAAACGAAACTTGGTATTTACAAATCAACCACTTTATTTTATCTATTTTTCAAATTCTCCTCAAATATGAAAATTCATGGTAAAACCCCAACCCTTATTTTTAATTTTTATCAAATTCTCATTAATTTGATTGTGGCACGCATAAATATAGTGAGTTAATAGTTCAGAATATCACCGGAGTGGTAAATTTTGTAAATAAAAATGTTTCGGGTGCTACATATGTAAAAAACCCAGGCCAGCAAGCCCTTCATCCTCATCAAGCCACCAATATTTTGCAGCATGGAAAGATAAATCATGAACAACTAAACATTTTATAAATTGTTAAAAATTAACATCAAACTGAAGTACTGAAGTTGATCACATCTCTTTTGCTATAATTTGAACCCAACTGCTACAAAGTTTCTGCACCGAGAGGGACGTTATGTTCAAAATATTACAAAAAAATCAAATAACTAAAAATGTAAGCTCTCAGAAACCAGAACTAATCATCCGGACATTGCTTGTTTAATTTATCATAATACAAAAATTCTGGACATTCCAAACAATGAATTCTATGAAGAATAAATATCATTGCAGACGCACTAATTTGGTCCTGAACAAATAACTCATCAAAACTGCTCTTCATGGCACACTTTTGTGTTAGTCTGCTTCAATATTAATCATCATTCTCCTCTACTAAAACTATTGTATACAATCTTGTCAATCTCCACCATAAAAGGAAATCATCAATTTCAGCCTCGCTCAAGACCCTGCAATAAAAAAAATAATAATAACAATTAAGATGCAATATATGAAGAAATTTACAACATGTAAACTAAAGTAAAGTAAAAGAGATCAAATAGAAAACTCACAAAGCTTTACTTCAGAACTCCGGTAACGAATCCATTAGCATGTCGGTGAATGATTCCCTCGATCGTGTTGGAAAAAAATTCTGCATTGCATCGATCTTTACTGAGAACGTGTTTTCCTTAATGTATAAGCATGACTACAAAAAAGTAAGGTAATACCCCAACCTGTGTCAAAAAATCTGGAATTGAGGGAATGTTTGGATCACATGGGAATGACTCTGGTTCTTGGCTAGATGAAACTTCTATCTGCTTGCCTGTAAGTAGAGTGATTATGACAGTAAAATAAAACATTCCTTTGCCGTTACATATGAAAGCATATTGTAATGATGCAAAAAATACCTTTCGCTCTTTTTCGTGTCTCCCAATAACCTTTCAGCCTAGCATTCGATATTCCCTTAGGACGCACTTTGCTCGGATCGCCTACTTTCGATTTATTAATTATCAGCTTCTTATTTTTTTTTTGCTGGCTCTTATCCTGCAAGTCTCTCCCGCAAATAATCTTGTCAACATCCAATGATAATTTCATCATGGCTTCCTTCATACACTGCTCGGCTTCTACATTCCCCTTTGCTTTAGTGGTAATTGCATATGCAAATTTTTGCATATGTGTTTGAAATATTAGGTCACCTTTACTTCCATTAAATATGTCTGTCTGTTGGATATGCTTGTATCCACAACTATTGTATACATCTCTTTTTGCGAGCTGCGACCATCTTAGTAGGAGATATTTATCCGGTATCTTCCTAACATGCATGAAGTTCATGACGCGTAGAGAGTGTGCACATAGTAACCCCATCATCTCGAACTTCTTGCAACTACATTGAATATCCAGAGTTAACTTGTCAAAGTACACAACCCAAGGTTTATTTGTCAAGTGATTGTCGAAATTCGTAATGTAAAATTCAGATTCATTTGTTGTGGATGCCATGAATGAACTCCTCCTCGAACATTGAGTACATCTTCTTTGAGTAAAATGCAGCGGCCTGCTTCAATATTGGGCTGCTTCTAGAAACTGGTTTAATAACAGATTGATCACGTTTGAAATCTTCATCCTTTTCGTTGCGCCTCCATGATCTCATGATAGTTTCAAGTCCCAAAAACGATCGTAATAGAGCTCGTGGGCTTTGACACACCATGACAGATATTATTTGTTGACTCACTTCTTTGGGTCGATAAAATTTGCATTCCAAACACATCCTTATTATAAGCTGTAGACCACCTATGTCTAATATTATA
Source organism: Papilionanthe hookeriana x Papilionanthe teres (assembly GCA_022702705.1). Classification (NCBI taxonomy): domain Eukaryota; kingdom Viridiplantae; phylum Streptophyta; class Magnoliopsida; order Asparagales; family Orchidaceae; genus Papilionanthe; species Papilionanthe hookeriana x Papilionanthe teres. Next base: position 64,957,799 of record CM040436.1, read on the forward strand.
CATGTCATCGAGCCAGACATTATCGTGTAGATTACCCTTCTCAATCATCACCTCCCATGTATTATCAAAATCCTCTTCAGTCTCACATTTGCTCATACACTTATAGAAAAGCTCCGTCACTATTTTGTTCACCACCCCGCAGTGAATTTTTGTAGGCAACTTCTTGTAAATATGACATTGGCATAATCTGTGGCGTGTATTTGGAATAACATCTTCTATGGCTTTAGCCATTGCCTGATCTTGATCGGTGTATATTGTAATTGGATGATTATCACCCATGATACGGATAAAAGTTTTAAACAACCATGTAAACGACGCCACCGTCTCATCCGACAAAAAACCAACTCCAAACATCACATTTTGCCAATTGTGATTAACGCCGACAAAGGGAGCACAACATAGGTTATATTTATTGAGTCTATAGCTAGTATAAAAAATAACAACGTCACCAAAATAGTCATAGTCGAGTCTGGATGTGCCATCGCTCCAAAAAAAATTAGTCATCCTTCCTCTTTCATCAACTTCGAAATCCCATTCAAACATGCTATCCTCGGACTTTCTTTCCGTGAATAACTGTAATAAAGCATTGGCGTCGCCATTTTCAATCCGATCTCTCTTGTCTTTCTGAATGAAATTGAACGCGTCTCGCTTCGTACATTCTAGATTCTCCACACCTCCAACTTCTGTAGCCAGATAGTTAAATGCATCAGTAATTCTTACCCCAGACCGTGTCAAAGATCTGAGCACATCTGCATTGACATCACTTATCTTCCTCCTGGAACGCAATAGGTGCTTATCATCGGGGTTCGCTAACGAGTGGTTATGAGATTCAATCAATCTTTTCACAGTCCAATTGCCTTCAGCATCAATTGCATATCGAATCATTGCAGGACATCCAGTTCTTGTGTCGGCTCTTTTGTATTTCACGGTTTCCGTGCTCTTCAACTCTTTCTTGAAACCAGCTTTTCCACATACGAAGTCCTTCGTTTTAAGATTCCTAGAGTTAGGCCAAAAAGAAGTGTGGTCCTTACGAACACTAAATCCAATAATATGCGCGTAAGCACAATATAAATCAAATGCATCTTTCTCATTTTGGACAACAGTGTTAAGTAATAAGTCTGCATGTTGCCGGGTACAATTATCACAACCCTCGCCAGCTCTGCTATCCTGCTCAATACATAATGATCATCTTTAAAACTATATGTGTGTTGAACAAATAAATTTCACAAAAGATTTAAAAATATATAACTACACAACACAACTTTATAAATACATATACATAGATAAAAAACCTGTTAAATAACACGAGTACTCACAAAACCATAGAATAAGCCGACGGTATATCTTTTAATTTTTAAAAAGCAACCACATTATATCATTAGCATAATAACGTAATGTCTTTCGTTCCTAAGGAACCTGTCTCCCAGTAAATCTTTTAATTCTTATGTTTTTACATCTCTCACACTTAAAATTTCATATTTGCACTCATGGCAAATCAAATCTAGCATTATTTTCGAAAGTGAAATATTTATTTCTTATATATAACATTAGAACATCTAAAAACTATTACTTGTAAATATTAAAGTTTAGATATGAGATATGTATGTAAATACAAGTAGACGTGTATTAAATATGTAAATATTCTCACAAAGGGGCATTTACATATATATGGATCGTCCTGTGTTTCATTTACATTTACATACATAGCACACAATTCTTTTATATTTGCATATATATATATATATATACATATATATATATATATATATATATATATATATATATATATACATATATATATATATATATTAATACAGACACTTTATTTAAAAATATCTAATACATTCATGAGACTACACGGCCTAAAAAAACAGAAAACCATAACAATAACAATAACCTAGAGGCAAGAAAAACTTTGCCACAACATAAGAAAAGTCTAAAATAAAGCATTGGCCGCGACAACAAACCTCAAATTTCATCTTCTCTTTCTCTATGTTCTCGGGATGACTCTCTTCCCCTTCCCCAACATAGCTCTTTAGGTCCTCCATATCCTCCGTGCGGCCCTCCATGTACAGAACTGCGGCGCCCAGCTCGCGAAATGATTCGCAGCAAGTAAACCTAGCAGGCCTTAAACAAGCTTTCCGCTGGGTATAGATGGGTACCGCAGCGTATCGAAAGGTACCGCAATGCGCATTTCGTGCAGTATGGATGGGTACTGCAGCGCATTCCATGCGGTGACTAAGCGATCGCGGAGGTGAGCTACCGGAGAGTACTCGGATGGTTACCGGCGGGTACCGGACAATAAGGCGCGGTGGATGCACGGTGAGTATTTGGGAGTATTTGTGGGTATTTCTGGATCCGCGAACTGCATACTTGGCGCGATCCTATTTGCCTCCGCATGGAGCGATACCTACTCGCTCCGTATGGAATAATTTTCCCACCTCCATGGCCCACTTAAATCATTTCTTCTACTTCTTCATGGCACTAGCCTTGCTTGAAAGCTCCCTGTGCCAAGGGGGACGTCTTCTCCTCGACACGACGACTCCCGAGTCGCCACAGATTCCAACGCTGCCACCACAACAAACTTCACCAATTCCAACGCTGCCACCACAGCCATCAGTGCCATCTATCCCGCAACCTACGACGTTGCCGCCGCTGCCCCCCGTACCTGCTCTTCCAAAGCTTGCTTTGCCTCCATTTCCGACCATTCCCAACATTCAACCAATATCGTTCCCTCCATTTCCAGCAGGATTTCCTTTCAATATTCCCAATGTTCCATCAATCCCATCCATTCCTTCTCTTGCACCACCTCTTGCACCACCACCTGCAAGTGAAAGCCCATGATTGCTGAAGCTCGAGCTAAACAGTATATTTTTATGATTCTATTCGCTTTCTTGGATACAATTACAGTGTGTTGTTTTGGAACCCAATAATTTGCTGGTATTTGTAAATTGTACGTGTATTTTAGTATTTAGTTTTACTTCGATTACATTGTTGTGTTTGGATATTGATTTTTGGTTATACGTGCTGGAGATATGTTACCTATTATTTCTACCCATTGTGTTTAGAAGATTTTTATTTTGATTGATTAAAATAATGTTTGTTTGGTCAGTATTTCTTATTGAGTCTCGCCCCTTCTTGAATCATTTTTTTATGTTAATAAATTAACTTGTGATTTACACGCATACCACAGATTTTTATTGGTTTGCTTAAATTTTATTATTTCCATATATATGATAGTCCACTTTTTATTTTTATGCATATATTTTAAATGTGGTTTTAGTATGCTAGGGTTATACAAGAAATTTGTTGTTTAGATCTTAAATATAAAAATAATTTTTTTTTACATATTTAAGTCCCCCAAAAATTAAATTGCATAAACTAATAATTTTCATAATTTTTAGGTAATAATTTTTCACAAAAGTGTCACTTACAGTTGCTTGAAACTCTTGAATTAGACCTGGTATTAGACTAGTTTGGATACCAAATAATACCAGAGTTAACCCATAAAATAATGGTATAATAATTCTATTGATAAAATTCAAATAGGCGGTTACAATCGATGAAAATAGAAGAGTTTCAAAAGACACACATAACACAAAGCAAGGATTGAATTGAAGGTGATAGGAAGGCAACAATATGTAAGTGAGATGGTGGCTGACTAGGTAGTGGCAAAACCAAAAGGGGAGCAGTAGGTATGCGACAACAAGGAAAGGGTTGATTGGAAGAGGTGAGTAAGGCGATAAAGAAAAAGCAATAAATATGTGTGGCTGGCGACAATGAAGCAGGGTGGTAGGTTGGTGGAAGGAATGGCTTAGGTAGGGAGGTTTGATGGTAGCAAATGTAGCAGAAGACCTGTAAAATAATTCAGCAGGGTGGCAACAATAGGTAAATTGCTAGAATGAAGGCATGGAAGCATGGAGCGATTGATGAGCAACACCATAGGATGAGGTAGGACTGAAGTACCATCTCTCCTTTGGATAATGACCAACAACAACAACAACAAAGCCTTAATCCCACTAAGTGGGGTCGGCTACATGAATCCTTTTTCTCCATTGCGTCCTATTTAGTGTCAAATTTTCGTTTAATTCTAATAAATTAAGATCATTTTTTATGCAATAAGCCCAAGTTTTCCTAGGTCTGCCTCTGCCTTTCTTAACATAAGTTGTATTTAAAACATCTACTCTCCTAATCGGATCATCAGGTGGTCGACGTTTAATGTGACCAAACCATCTAAGGCGACTCTCTCTAATTTTATCCGTCACTGGTGCAACTCCAACCCTTTTACGGATATATTCATTTCGCATTTTGTCTCTAAGTGTAAAGCCACTCATCCACCTAATCATTCTCATCTCGGCAACACTTAACTTAACATTATGCTTCTCTTTTAAAGGCCAACATTCAGCACCATAGAGCATTGAAGGTCTCACCACCATCTTATAAAATTTTCCTTTCAGTTTAAGCGGTACTTTTCTATCACACAATAGGCCAGACGCATTCCTCCACTTCAACCAACCAACCTGAATTCTACTATTAACATCCCCATCTATATCACCATCGCTTTGAACAATGGACCCGAGATATCTAAATCGTTCACACCTTTTAATAATTTTATCACCCAAAGTTACACTGCTGTCACTAGACCTACTATTACTAAAATTACATTCCATATATTCAGTTTTAGTTCTACTCAAACGAAGACCTTTAGACTCCAATGTAGACCTCCATAATTCAAGTTTTTCCCGGACTTTTTCTCTTGTCTTATCCACAAGGAGGATATCATCAGCAAAAAGCATGCACCAAGGTACATCCTCTTGTAAATGCCCAGTAAGACCATCCATAAATAAAGCAAAAAGATATGGGCTTAAAGCCGATCCTTGATGTAAACCAAAAGAAATAGTAAAATACTTGGTCAATCCTCCTTCAGTTCGAACACATGTAACAGCTCTAGCATACATATCTTTAATGACTTGAATATAAGTTATATCAACACCTTTCTTCTCAAGGACTCTCCAAAGAACATCTCTAGGAACCTTATCGTAAGCTTTTTCTAAATCAATAAAAATCAAATGTAGATCCTCTTTATTATCTCTGTACTTCTCCATCAAACCTCTCAATAAATGTATAGCTTCCATGGTAGACCTGCCCGGCATAAATCAACACCCTGCTTGAACAGAAAACACAAGAAAACTAAATTAAAACAATGGAAACACATATATATGCCTTTTAAAATATTGATTGAATCTCCCAAAAGAAAAGGAGCACCAATCCATGGTGTAAGGGTCGATCGACCCATTCGAGTATGGACCGATTTGGTCTAGATGAAGGAACAAATGAGATTTATTATGTTTCCTTATATGCTTGCACCTGCGTCACATTATATATCAAATTTTGTGTTGGATAAGTAAGTTTTTATTGACATCTAACCTTGCCCAATTTTTGAGTGTCGAATTCTCTATCAACTATAATACATCGTGTCTACATATGAAAATTTTGCCACAAAACTTAAATTTTGGAGTAATTGTAAGATGTAATAACTTCATAAATTAATTTACGGTCCAATGGGAAGATTCAAATAATCAATAAAAAAAATTTTCTCAAATAATTAAAATTCCTTAAAATCAACTACAAAGGTTATCTTGGGGATTAAAAGTGTCGAAATCAAACTAAAAATGTCAAAAAAAATAAATAAAAAGTCCTAAGACTAAAAAATGTCAAAGTAGGCATGATCATGCTAAAAAATCAGGCATGGAGTGGATCTAGATGACTATTAAAGCCAACATTGAAATGCACTTAGGAGGCTAATCATAAGGCCCTTATAAGGGCATGTGCAAAGGCCAACGTATATAATGGCATTACTGCAAAATCACACATGTAGTCGCACTACAACAATGATATAATTTTTTATTTTATTTTTATTTCTTTCATTTTCTCACTCTTTCTTGATGAAAAATAAAATTTGGCCCTTAAAACTAAAAATATCTTTACGTTATTTTAAATTTTTTCTCCTTCATTTGCTCACATACACCTATAAATACCCATATTATTACTAGAAGAGAGCATTTGTATCCCATTTAGGATTTGATTTTTCTCCATAAAAGAAAAAATTTTTTGATAGAAGTTTATCATCAAAAGTAGTCAAAGCCTATAATCCTTTTCATAAGACTCTGGTCTTCCCTTAAGAATGATATTGGTTATTCTTATTAGGTGGTTCAAATTAAGCAGTGAAAACATATAGTCAATATAGAAAGGCTCTTGCTTTTATTTATTTTTTTTTTTTATAAAAGAGCACAATGGCTCAATTTTATTGCTCACAAAAAATAAAGTACAAAACCGGGAAGAAGGTCCCAACGCACGCACCCTACAGAAAATACGAAAAAAAGAAAAAAATTTGGGTCCTTCTTCCAAAAAAAGAAAAAAATACAACTCACCCGACCTAGACCGACACACACCGCAATAAGAACCAACAAAAACTAAGTATCTAAAGCAAACGCAGAGTTTAAAAACGTAGGGACAAACTCAGAGACAATGGGCTTCAATATATTTGCACCAAGCCTAGCAATCCAATCAAGAAAGAAAGTTCCCTTTACGTCGAGTATGATTCCAAATCACATTCAATCCTACTGAAAGAGCCTTAATCTTTTTAATCTGTAATAAAACACTCCAATGACAGACTATGTTTAAAGAACAAATATCAAACATAGTTAAAGAATCTGTTTCGAGAATAATATTCACCCACTTCTTATGCTTAAGCAATTAAAAGTCCAAAAAGAATAGCCTCAACTTCAAGAATTAAAGGCGTCGAAGTAACAATAGGAGCAAGCAAACCAAGCTAAAATCGATCCATTCCAATCACGGTAAACCCCACCAATACCAGCTTTAGTAAAATTCCAAGATGCATCGCATTAATTTTCAAAAAAGGCACAAAAGGTTTATTCCAATGAATACTAGATCCAAGAAGCATTAACAACATTTATAGCAAATTTGAGATTAGAAATCAAAGCACCAATATATCTCGTTATTATTAGATTTAAAATCCACTATAGAAACACATTTAGAAATGTAAGAAATAATTTGCCCAAAGAACTTTAAAGGAAGTAGCAATATTCCCTTCATATTTACAACTATTACGGTTCATCTAGATGAACCAAACAAGTAATAGAAGGGATACTACTAAAAAACATATGCCCCAAACAATTCCAATCCTGAAACATCTCAATAATGGAATTATAACCATGAAAAGAAACAGTTCTACTGCACAAAGTAAAAATTCTCTTCCAAATATCTGCAGCAAAACCACAATTAATAAAAGTATGTAAAATAGATTCCTCATCATTCTTACAAAAACAGCATTTAGAAACAATCCTTAAACCCTCGAGCTTAAGTAAGTCATCGATAGGAATGCAATTATGTAAAAGTCTCCAAGTAAAAAAAGATATAGAAGGCTTCAACCATTTATTCCAAAGCCAAGATAGATCATAGCCAAGCAATGAAAGAACTAATAGTAGCAATGGTTTTAGTAACGTAATCCCCAATTCTAGTCTCGACCTTAGGAATATCCCTTCGGAATTATCCAAAGGGATGTTAGCAATGAAATGACATCCCTATACTCAATCACAGTAGCCTAATTTAGCAAGATTCCAATGTGTATTGTCCTAGAAATCATTAACAAGTAATATTAATATGCCGAGGGCCAAGCATAGCAACTAGCAAGGGGCCCAAAAGAAGTCCAACCATCATACCGTAAAGACAACTTACCAATATCAACATCCCAAAGCAAATAAACTTCTCCACCAAATGAGAAACCTTAAGCATTTCTTTCTAAATGTAAGAGTCATTAGAAGCAGCAGTAATAGATAAAGGATGATGATTAGCACAATACTTAGAAAAGAGAAGGTTAGCCCAAATAGAGTTATTATCTCTAAAGTGAACCCAAAACCTCATATGATTATATTTAATAGAGTCAGAAATACTTCTAAAACCCAGGCCCCCATTAGAAATGGGCTTGCACAACTTCTCCCAACACTTCCAAAGGTAACCCTTTTTCCCCGCAACCATCCCATAAAAAACTATTGAATAAGACCTCAATCTTTCTAATAATAGCCTTGGGGACATTCATCACTTAAATAATATAAAGAGGCATGGAAGTAAGTATACTCTTCAAAAGAGTAATACGCCCCCCAAAGGAAAGAAATTTGTTCTCCCAAGAATGAATTTTCATTCTAATTCTATCAACCGCATTATTAAACAAAGCAATTCTCTTAGGGTTCTTGTCTAAAACAAAACCAAGATAGTTAATGGGTAAAACAGACCAAATGACAAGAAGTATACTCAAGCAATCCACTTTAACTTCATATTGCCGATATTCTTAGAACCATAAAAGGAGCATTTAGCGTAATTAAAAAACATACCGTAAGAATTTTGTAAATGATTAATGAGCCTCCAAATCTTCTTAATAGATCTCTTATTAGAATTAGTAAACATAATAAGATCATCAGCATAACATAGATGAGAAATGCTGATACAACCTTTATGCACAAAATTAAGAGAATGATTGTCCCCATATAATTTATTAATGCACTTGGAGAAATAATCCATAGCAAGTATAAACAAATAGGGAGAAAGAGGGTCACCTTGCTTGATGCCTTTAGAAGACATGAAATGTCCGACAGAATTACCATTAATGATAATAGAATAATAATTATTACTAAGAATTCCGTAAATTAAATTACGTAAATCCTAATTGAACCTATGAGCATTTAACACATGGATAATAAACTCCCATCTAATCGAATCAAATGCTTTTTGAATATCCATCTTAAAAATAATGTTCCCATCTCTTTTACTCCTATCAAGGTCAAAAAGCAACTCTCGAACGAGTAAGAGCATGATCAATAATAGATCTGCCTTTAATAAAGGCAGTCTGATTTAAAGAAATTAACTTACCTAAGACATCCTGAATTCTATTCACAACAATCTTAGAGATAAGCTTAGATATAACAGTATTAATACTAATAGGTCTAAAAGACTTCCAAGAATTAATACTATGTTCTTTAGGAATAAGAACAATATTGGAACATTTAAAAAATTTTGGTAAATCAATACCTTTAAAAAAATCCTGAATAGCACCAATAACATCATTTTTAATAATATCCTAAGTAATGCTTATAAAACTCAACAAGTAAAGCTCATCAGGTCCAAGCAGCCTTACCATTATCCATATCTGTCCAAAGTGAACTTAATTTCGAAGGGTCAGGAATATAAGTAAAATTAACATTCTTAACATTAACATCAGAGGGAAAAACATCACGATTAATCATCTCAAGAGCACTATTATCAGAAGAGAATAAGTGAGTAAAAAAACCAATGCCATCATTAAAAATATCATCTTGATAAGTAAGAACATAACCATTGTCATTCTTAATAGAAGATATAAAATTCATATTTCTTTTATTCTTAATGCAAGCATGAAAATAAGAGGTATTCCTATCCCCATTAATAAAATTAGACTTGCAAGCTTTTTGAGCATAAAAGCTTTCTTCAATATTAATGGCATAAGTAAGGTCCTTTTGAGCTTGAGTAAAAAGATCAAAAGAGATAACATTGTGCTGGAACAAGATTTCTAAATCATGGACTCTAGTCTCAGCCTCATCAACCAACCTGTTAATATTGCCAAAAACATTCCAATTCCAGCATCTTAATTGTTTAGCAAGATGTTTATGAAGATACCATAACTTCTGGCCATGATTAAGATGAGTGTAATTATAAACAGAGTTATTACAAGTCCAGTTAGACTTAATAAACTCCAAAAAATTAGGATGATTAACCCAAGCATTCAAAAAACTAAAGTGAAAACAATTTGGATGACTCTAGGCTCTTGCTTTTATGAAGGTGCAACTATTCTTATTATCGAAGTCTAATTTGGAGATTACTATATCTTGCAGTCCCAACAATAAGGCTTTGGTCTTTCATTAAGAATGTAATCAAATGTTTTCTCAGGGCAGATCAGATTTGACGAAACCAACGCATATGGTCTATACGATAATACTCTAGTCTTCTCCTTGAAAAAACATCAACTATCCTTATTGGGTAGGTTGTTTTTGGAGTTGATTAAGCCTTACAATTTTTATAGTGAAGCTTTTGTGTTCCCATAAGAACAATAAAAATTTTCCTGATAGGATTAATTGAGTTTGGAAGTAAGGTTTCTTGCCATGCTTAAGTCTCTAGTTTTTTTATAAGGAAAAATTATACTATATTTTTTGTAAAACGATTGCATGGTATCTAAAAATGGGATGTCTAAATATCAATGAAGTCATATGCTTATGCTGACCTTAACCAAATGTTATTACTTAAAAATGATTCAATTTTTCAAAATTTTATTTTCCTTTTTTAGCAATTTTAATTTTAATGGTCAAGTTTTTCGCCTTTATTGAAGCAATTTTGGGTTTTCTGTTTTGCAATTTTTTATTTTTTATATTTTTTATTGTGCGACCATCCACATACACATATATCGCGTATGCCAGATTCCATTATTTTGATTTATTGTAGTGTTTTTATTCATCTGATTTGAGTGATGAACAATTATATTACTTTGCTTGATAAATTTTTGCAGCAGAAGTAGCGTTTAAAGGATTTTTTTTTTAATTTTATTGCTGTAGATAATGTCATTGGCTTTCTTTAAGCATTTTTACACAATAAAAAGGGTTTTACTTGTGTTAAAATTTTATTAACACTTAATCTATAAAATCTATTATTTTATTAAATACATAACTCAACAACTTATTGTGGTTAAATTGAAAATTTTCTTAATTCTATTATTGACTTTTAAATTCATCTTAAAAAATTGAAATTTGTATTAAAGTAGTTACCGCAATAAAAAATTTACTATGCTTATTTTTTAGTTACTTCTATTGTAAGTCACAATCATAAAGAAATTATTAGGGAACCGAATAAAAATACTTGTCGGTCGTCGAAGTGAGGATGTCGGTCGCCGAAATGAGAATTCCTGCACCTGCTTTAAATATTTAATTATATATATATATATATATATATATATATATATATATATATATATATATATTGACCTCACTTTTGTTGAGGTCTAGTCTTTCTTTAGAAGAGCCTAGGGTCAAATCATAGAACTTTCCTGGTGACTATCTTAGAAGACTAACAATGGAACCCTTATCCCATAGAAAGTTAAAACATTTCTTTGCTTCACTTGAAGTTTTCCAAATGTTTAAAGTCTAACCTGTAAATGCTTAGGAGGATGAGACCAAACATTAGGAAGCTCAAGAGGAGTTCCCCATAGGATGATCAAGCCTTAGAATTTACCCTGAATGGTCTGGGTGAGGCACACACACATACTTGCACATTACACTCTCACATACTACCTCACAACCCTAAACCAAGCTTCCCTCACACTTGATCCCCTACTCTTTTAGAAACTCATGTGGGTGGTTTCCCCAAGCTCTTAGCTCCAAGCTTGTTTTGGCTAGTACAAGCTTATGAAGGATCCAAATGGGGAATTCCCTTGGTTCATCGCTCAAATAGGTTGGCATTTCCAATTAAACTCCAAATCTTACCAACTCCCAACTTTTGACCCCTTTACCCCTAAACTCCACCAAGTGACCAAACTACCCCTAAAACCCTAATTTTGCCCAAGATTCCCAAAGTCAACCAAAATTAACAAAATCCCTAAAAAATTATGCCAAAACATTCCTCACCACTTAAAATACCAAAAAACCTCAAATTTATTAAAATTGCTAAAATACCCAAAATTACCAAAATACCCCTCCTAGCCCAAAAATTCCAGAAATTCCCAAAAATTGCCAAAACCCTCCAAATATTCTCAATTTCATTGTCCAAAACCGAAAAATTGCCAAAATCCTGGCAGAGTTCCTTATGAATACAGTGCTTCTTGGAGATCTCATAAGCGCAATCCCTCTTTGTCTAGAGCCAATTTCCCCACTGAAATTCCAGGCACAACCAGGACACCTTTCACCACAGTTCCACAGTGCACCAAATCCAAATTAATTGCACCCACACCTTAATCACACTGAAAGAGGAAGAACCCCCATAAAAGCCCTATCACAGAGAGCCTCTGGCATAGAGTTTGATCAAAACCTGAAATCAGCCTTGGTCGAATTCAGGTCTAGACATTTCACCACAGCTTAAGGCTTCATCAGAAGGATTGTTGGGTCCAATCGAAGCTGCTACAACCATCTGATTGAGGCCTTCCCTCTCAGAAAAATGTATTGAACTCTCTTCTTCTCCCAAACTATTCTTCGTCCTCCATGCGTGTATACTGTATTTAATACCATATAAGCCATATTGATAGGTTCGTCTTGCATAGATGAAGCACTAGGATCAAACCCAATGCGATTTGATTGAGTTTAGCTCGAGTTCTTAAGGCTAGAAGGTGGACGGCTCTCGAGATGAACCAGTTGAAGACGATGAATGAGGACCGTTCGATCGCGCGTGTTTTAGATGAACGACACTGATGCAGTCAGATGGGGAGATGATGCATAAAGCACCAGTTGACGACGCCGCTATGTTGATGGCGATGTTAAATGGTGGAGCGACACGTAGCAGTTCGGAGCTACCGAAGATACAGTCAGCACCGCATGGATAAGTAGAAAAATAGGATTTAATTGAATTATTTAAATCAAGCCAACTTTAAAAATCCATAACTTGGTGTGCATAATTCAGAAAAATAAAATAAAACTACCCACTTGCTCAGTAAACATAGGAGAATAATGTGGAATTGATTTCAAGTTTATTTAATTTATATTTTATTTTTAATTAATTAAATACAGTATTAGGTATTTTACTTCTCCATTTGCATGAACATTTCACAATGGCTTGAAATTTAAGTCTTTTGTTCCCTCTGTCATGGGGGATCTTCCCTGATTTTTCCAAGATCAGGGGGGATCTCTATGAGGAGGTCCCTATTTTTCAAGTTTATTGTGTCTGTTTTAATAAAATAATTATAAAAATTTTAAAAATCATTAGTAAAATATAAATATATTTTAGTACGTTACTTGGACCAGAGGACTATAGAAAAAAATACAACTTCGTTTAAATCACTAAATATAACTCTAATTGCCATCAAACCTTAACACTATAAAGAAATTAATTTGGATTAAATATATATGTAAAGAACATGATCTTTAGCTCTCCACTGTGGCTTAGATTAAAGAAATTTCCATAAAATTTTTAAAGATATTTGGAATTGATTTGGCCACTTAAATGAATTTTCTAAGTTAAATATCACGTTTGGCATTAAAATAATTCTAATAATTAAAATACAACTAAAAAAATTGCCAAATTAGTTTTGAGAGTTCTTTGTGATAAGAGGAATATAAAAAAAATGAAATTACCATTAAAGTAAAATTTTCATTTTTAAGGTTATTTTAAATATTTAAATAATTAAAAATTCATGAAAATCATAAAACTAATAAAATTTGTGTAAATGTTTTAAATTGTTTCTTGATCTCTTACGAATAATTGGAGTAATTTTCTTAATTTTATTAGTTAAATTATTAAAATTTAAAGGGTTAAAACAATTTTAAAGCCTAAAAATAGATTTTCCTAATTTCTCACTAAAATAATACTAATAATTGAAATAAAAATCACAAAAATATGAATCTTATTTCTTTGGGTTCTTTGTCCTTAGAGAGATTTAATAAAAATATAAAAATTAATTTTAAAATTACTTAATATTTTATATTTAATTGATACTCCAAAACGTAAAATAATTTTAATAATTAAATTAAAATTCAAAAAATCATAAAATTTGGTCCAAGTAGTCCCCTAGTCTAGGTAAACCTCCAGTAATTTTATTAAAAATAAATATTGTGTTTTGATTGAATTATAAAAATTATCTTTGAAAATCACTATTTTACATTAATATAATTATATAAATTAAATAAAATTCTGAAAAATCACATTTTCTCCTCTGATGTTTTAATTGATCCATAGGTAGGGTAACATAAAAATTTTAAGGTCATTTGATTTTAATTTGATCAATTATGAAGTGTTAGGTCCTTAGTGGCAAAGTTATAATTTTGAAGAATGTAGGCTTAATTAAAAGGGTAAATGGGTAATGAATGATCTTAATTAACATGATTTGAATGATTGAAACATGAAGAGATAAGTGGTAAGAACCAATCTCAATTTTGTCATATTAAAAGATAAATTTGTAATTTCTTTAATTATGTTAATTTGGAAGATAATCAAAACTAAAAGATCCTATGTTAGGGGTTTCATCTTTGAAAGGTGATATTTAACAATCTAAAACTCATAATCAGTGGTTTAATGATAATTCAATATTTTGATAAGAATCATAATCATAGAAGTCAACTTAACTTCTTTTTCCGTTAAAGTTTTAAGGGCTTAGTAGTGAGTTAGGCTTAATTAACTTTGATTAATGAGGTTTAGAAAAGAAGGTTTAACTAATCTTAAACCCTTTTTGGAAACACTACATGCCCAATAAAAAGAATACTAGTTAGAATTCTTAATGAATCAAGTTTTCCCCTAGAAGCCTTTACTCATATAATTTATAAACAAAATTTTAAGTGATAATTATCCCATTTTTGGGATAACCTAAACATTAATGTTCATTAAACACAAGGTATGAAATAGATGAATCATTTAGTGAGTATGATAAGTTCAAATGAACTCAAGAAAGTTCAAAAGGGTTGTGAAATACTTAGGTATTCTCAGAATCTTTTTACAAGTCTTCTGGACATCTTGTAGGACGATTGAGCTTATCAAATTTATTAAAGGAAAGCACCTCTCAATTGAATAAATAAAGCCCACCAAGTTATGAAATAGGGTTTGGTAGGTTTGTGACAAACCTATTTATAGGCTTTACTTTCCTGTAAATTATAAATGATGATTCCAAAAGATACTAAAGTTTCAGGTGGAGGAATGAGAAGATTAGATAAGTACGCTTTTATAAGTTTACAACATCTTCTTTTCCTGCACTTCTTTTATTATAAGCTAGCATGTTAAACAACAATGTCACCTTGCATGATAAACAGAACTTTTTGAATAGCCACAAAACTGAAACTAAAAATCAAACCAAAATTAAAATCAAAACAAAATAAAAATAAAATTCATCACCACAACAATCAAAATATAAGACAACTCAAAATTTAATCACAAACAAAACCAAAAATCACAAGTGAAACTGAATTAAAACGTCTCTTTGAATGATTAGGAATACCTCGGAGGAGGCAACCTACAGCTGTTAATGAGCTTTCCCACGATCTAAATGAATGTACGGAACTCATTAACTTGAGATTAGTAAATTCATCTTGACTAAGTGAATCCGAAGAAAATAGTGGTGCCAGAATGAGGGAACCATGGGATCCTAACCAGTGTCGCTATAATCAACTTAAATATTCCCCTAATAAGAAATTAAGACATCTCAATTTAAACATTTCTAAAACATGCTACTTCTCTCAACCTCTTACATTTGATACTTCTACAACTAAACCTGCTACGACGAGGAGCTTGGAGCATGCATAGTGGGCAGTACAACCATCTTCAACAGCAAAACTCTTTAGAAATAAACAACAAGCCATAGGACTTTGAGGTAGCTTGCTTAGTGCAGCATAAACCCTCACATTATCCTTTTAGGTCTTTACACTTCGTGTAATATAAGCCCTAACCTGTCTTGGGTTTCGAGGTCATCATTCGATATGACATAAATTCACCAACCTTCCAGGCTATTCACATGATCGATATCAAGTGAATGTCCTCAATAATAAAATTGATAAGGTTAAATATTAAATGAATTTATCAAATTGGAGCCAAACAATAGGGTATTTTAAGAGGACACCAAGATTTTCCTTGGATCTATGTCTTTCTCCTAGCTTCCTCTTTCTTTGGATTCCTAAAATAATTGTTCCAAAGTTTAACCCGCTCACTTATTAGATTTCCTATTACCATATTTTCTTGAAGATCCTATCCTTTTGGAAGTCATAGATACAATATTTCTTGATTTTTATCAAGATTTTTCTTAGGTGACTCGGTTACCTAAGATGTAATTAACTATAAAGGCTTGCCCTTATAGGAAACTTAAAGATCCCAGATTAATATAAACCCTATCTGATTCTTTCATATTAGATAGGGGAAATTGTCGGTCAATTTAAATGGTTCGCAGACTAAACAAATGTCATAAGTCTTTAGTTTATTTGATCAAGCCTCATCACTAAGCAATGTATCCATTCTTCGGGATGGATACATGGCTTGTAATGAAGTGCTTGCTTATTTAAACTATTTGTTATATGGGACCGGTTTGATTTTATATTTTAAAATTTAAAATGATATTTTCCTAAGATATATATATATATATATATTTACATAAATTAAAACTCCTCTTAAAACCCCACTCCTTCTACGACCGACAATTTTCTGGCGACTCCGCTGGGGATCTGTTTCTCTCTTCATTAAGATTAGGAAATGTTGTATTCATACATCAGTAATTGGTTCACATAGCAACCTTTTATCCTGGGGTGATGACTATTAGTAATGATAATAGAAATGATTTTGGCTACTTTCTTACTATCTCGAGTGATGACGTAAATAGTCACAACCTATCTAACCCCGATATCGATTCCTAAAATGATCCTCAAATCATGTTAATTTGTGAGAGAACGTTAATGAAAATGAATAAGATATCGACAAAACTGGTTACAACACTACGGGAAGAGAGGAGCCAATCCTCGAGTGCAAAGGAACTCCGCTTGCCATCAACTTGGACTTCTTAGATACATAAATGGTACCAAAAGAATCATCTACAACTTCAGGAGAACCTCTGGGTCCAGAGGAGGAGGAAATACAGAAGTACATTTAAGAAGTGAAATGGTACTAACGCCAAGGATAGCTCTAGTAGATAAAGGAAAACAAATAGTTATCTAAGAAGAATTACCTCCAGCAATGGAAGAAGTACAGATTCGAAATGAGATTGGAAATTCAAATAAAGTGAATTACAATGTACTAGCACATCTTACAAAGTTGCTAGCCAAACTAAGCATTTACGACGCTCTGATCCTGTCAAAGGAGATGAGAGAAAATCTAGTCAAGGCTCTACTTGATGCAGACATTTGCTCAGAACAGTTAGCTAGAAAATCCCTAGATGGAGTTTGTACTTTGAAAGGACAACCTGGCGTAATGTTCACCGATGAAGACTTGCTACTTAGCACCGCCGATCACAACCGCCTAATTTACATTTCCATCATCATTGACAGGTTTGTGTTCTCCAGAGTGTTGGTAGATCCAGGAGCGTCACTTAACATAATGATTCTACATACGTTAGCTTACTTGGACATTAACGCATAAGATCTCTCCACAGATAAGATGATGCTAAGAGAATTTAACCAGAAAGGAGAAAAAGCCCTCGGATCAATAACACTGCAGATGAAAGTAAACAATCTAGTAACAACCACAAAATTTCATGTCATCGATGCTGATACTTCTTTCAACACCCTGCTTGGTTGGCCGTGGCTCCACGAGTACAATATGGTCTCGTTGTCACTTCACCAATGCATCAAATATTACAAAAATGGATAAGAACATTGCATCAAGGAAGATCTACAGCCATTCTCAATACATGAAGTGGGCATCCATGAAGATGCTGCCTATTATGCTCCCCTGAAGAAAATAGTATTTTCAAGAGAAGTTGTGACAAGCAAAGTTGAAGATTCAGAAGAGACACAAGAATGGAACTATTCACCTCCACTTCAATAGTCTCCCACCACTATTATACAATGAGTTGGTGGAGGTTCATTTAGCCCATGCATCCGAGGTCGAGGCCGGGGACGCGGGCGAGGGAGAACTCACCAGATTGTTGGAAGGACAAAGCCAGTGATCAGCATTGACGTAGAAGGAAGCTCCAAAGAGGATGAATTCAATGAAGAAACAATAATGATAAGTCAGAACAAGCCTCAGTTTGAGATCTCTTGGAAGACATAGAGAAGAATGAGTATGAATCAATGTATGATCGGATTAACCATTTTGTTCAAGCCATGACCCTAACTCCAATCCATCCTCAAAATATTGAGAGTATGGAGGTCAATGAAGTCCATAATGATGGCCTTATTCTGATCAAGTTTTATCAAGCTTCTCCTTCTGCTTCCGAACTTTGTGTAATTCTTGAAGAAAATGATTCTAATGAGTTAATGGAATTACGTTTTGGATACTTTTCTCCATGTGTAAAGAAATTAATTCAACAAGGATGTGTGCCGAAGAAAATGCTAAAAGATAAGTTACAATCATTTGAAAAATTATGAAATGTAAAAGGAATGAACTCAATTCAAAAGGAGGCCTTGGGTTTAGTATGATTGGACTCGTTGATGACTTGGGATTTTGCACGGTTGTTACTAGCCAGTCAGAAGAAGATTGCCTAGACATTCATGATGAATTTGAAGATCAACCGATAGATGATGCTCCGCCATAGTTCGAAGAAGAAATCAAATCAATAGTCGATGAATTAAGAGATCAACCTCGGGATTGAGGAGCAGCCCCGACCAACTTTTATAATTTCGCTCCTCATTAAAGTGGAGTCTATGGATCTGATCAAGTTATTATCATAATTTAGAGATTGTTTTGCCTGCAACTACGACAAAATGTCATGATTGTCTCTAAAAGTCGCATTCACCGACTTAGGGTGAATCATAACACAATGCAGTGAAGCAAGCTCCCAAAAGAATGCGCCTCAAAATAAAATATCAAGTTACCGTAGAAATAAAGAAGTTAATAGACACTAACTTTGTACGAGAAGAACAGTATTTGACATGGTTAGCCAATGCTATGTTAGTTAAAATGAATAATGGACATATACGAGTGTGTGTTGACTTCAGAGATTTAAATAAGGCATGTCCAAAAGATGAGTTTTCGTTGCCAATAACGAAATTAAAGGTGGACATTGCGTCATCACATGAAATTTTCTCCTTCATGGATGGATCGTCGGGTTACAACCAAATCAAGATGGCCCCAGAAGATGCAACACTTATAGCATTCAGAACTCCGATCGGGATTTACTATTACACCGTGATGCCCTTTGGGTTAAAGAACGTCGGAGCTACTTACTAAAGAGCAATGACAGAGATATTTGATGACCTCATTCACAACTAAGTGGAATGCTACATGGACAATTTGGTCATTAAGAGCAAAGTGAAAAATGACCACTTATATGATTTGAGAATCGTATTTGAACGATTACGACAATACAATCTCAAGATGATTCCCTTAAAGTGCACTTTCGGCGTTACCTCAGGGAAATTCCTAGGATTCATTGTCTGTCATTGGGGAATCAAAATCAATCCAGAAAAGATTAAAGCTATCTTGAAAATGTTCCCTCCTAAAGCCTTGAAGCAATTCTGTTATTTTCAAGGCAAATTGGCATACCTAAAGTGCTTTATCTCTAATCTGTCAGGAAGGTGTTAACCATTTTTGAAGTTGCTTTAAAAGGATGCCAAATTCGCTTAGGGAGAGCCGTGCCAATGATCTTTTGAAGATATTAAGTGATATCTAACGACACCTCCTATTTTGGCAGCCCCTATCCCGTGTCGACTGTTGATACTTTATACCGCAGCCTTAGATGACTCCCTCGGAGCCTTACTTACACAAGTCAATGATGTGGGTAAGGAAAATGTACTCTATTACTTTAGTCGATGTCAAATAACTGCAAAGGTAAAGTATCCTCCTATTGAGAAAAACTATCTAGCTTTGGTTTTCGCCACTCAGAAGCTTAGACATTACATGTTGTCTGACAAGGTCAACCTGAATTCGAAGGTTAATTTGTTGCAATATTTGATGACAACCGACACTTTCCGGACGTTTAGCAAGGTGGTTGATGATACTATTGCAATTTGACATATCCTTTGTGCCTCTTCACGCTATCAAAGGGCAGATTCTTGTAGACTTTCTTGCAGCGTTCCCTCTGCCAGCTGGCCCCCGCTCAACGATTAATTACCAGACTAGCAGATACTATAAGTGGAATAGCCTAGTGCCAGACATTAGGAAATGTACTTCGATCGAGCATCGTCAGCCAGAAGAGATAAAGAACAGCAGAAAGTGATACCCGGCAAAGCAGGATTGGTTTGATCTTCTTGACTCTGGATCGGAGAATGTTAAAATTCCCCAACCACCTGATAGAGCCGTGCACAAATAATGAATCAGAGTATGAAGCCCTAATCACCAATTTGGAATTAGCAATACTAATGGAAATAACGAACATTTTCATTTATGGCGATTCACAGCTCGTCATACAGCAAGTGGCATGATAATATAAGATTCTGAAGCTGAGATTAGAAGAATACCACAACTATACGATGAAATTACTAAAGAAGATTCTAAGTGTGATGCTCTATAGGATTCCTCGAGTGGACAATGCCCACGTAGATGCTTTACCTAAACTGCTTAAAGAATTTGCATGTCCACAAGAAGACTCCATAGACGCTAAAATACAAGGACGTCAGGTTTTGACACAGATCGACCCCAAAAATTTTCACAAACTTGAAAAAGAAGAGATCGCAGCTACAGTGTCAGATGATACAAACGATTGGCGTCAGATGGTAATAGAATATTTGCAAACAGGAAGGTTATCATAAGACAAGTCAGCAGCACATCAGATTCAGAAGTGGGCTTTGTCGTATGCCTTAATCGATAACGTTGTGTATAGAAGATCCTTCGACCAAATGTGGCTCAGATGTCTCATTAAAGTAAAAGCAAAGAAAATCATCAAAGAGGTACATGTCAGACTGTGTGGTGCTCATCAGTCAAGGCCAAAGATGAAAATGAAGATTAAAAGCTTGGATACTATTGGCCAGCAATGAAGACAGATTGCATGGATACAACATGGAAATTTCATCAATGCCAAGTACATGAGGTGGTCTTGCACAAACCTTTGAATGTTCTACACCCCACGATTGCCTCATTGCTATTCGAATGTTGGGGCACTGATATAGTGGATCCGATAGACCCTCTATCTTCAAAAGGACACATGTTTATACTTGTAGCTATGGATTACTTCTCCAAATGGGCTGAGGCAGTTCCGTTACGAGAAGTCACAGCGCAGCAAGTACTACAGTTTTTCAAGAATCAGATTGTCTACCGCTTTGGTGTGCCGCGCTGGATTATTTAAGATAATGGGTCCGCCTTCAAGAGTACCAAGATCAACAACTTCATTGGATAGTTTGGAGATATTCTACAATCTACTACAACAGAGCAAATGGCTTGGCCGGAGCCTTCAACAAGACACTTGTACAAATTTGAAAGAAAACACTCGATGACAACAAAAGAGGATGGCACGAGAAGTTACTAGAAGCTTTGTGGGCTTACGGGATGATAACGAATGCCAACTCAGTTTACCCCTTACGTACTTGTGTACGGGTCCAAGGTAGGGCTTCCGTTAGAGGTTCAGCTACCATCACTCAGAATTGTCGTTGCCAATCAGATCACAATAAAAGAAAATGCCAGACTCCAACTTGCTGAGTTGGAAAGCATCGAAGGGAAAACAGTGCTCGCGCAACAGAACTTGGAACTCTATCAAGCGAAGATGATTCAAGCCCATGATAAATTGGTCTGCCCAAGGTTATTCAAAGTCGGTGACCTCGTGTTCATTCTTAGAAGGCCTATTCTTGCACTCCGCAAGATAGGTGGAAAGTTTGAACCAACCTAGGAGGGACCATTCATGGTGGAGAAGTTTTACTCCAGAGGATCATACCAGCTAGTGGATTCTCAAGGAGATAGACCCATGTTGTCAATAAATGGACGTTACCTGAAGAAATATTACACAACATAGAGAAATTTTGAAAGAGGAGAATTGTTCGAAATGAGCCATGTGGCCAGTGTTTGTAACTGGGTCCAAATTTTGTATTGAAATAAAGTTGAATGAAACAACATAAATATTGTTACAAGATAAAATAAGACTGTCAAATTTCTAATTCCAAATTTTGTAAAATTACATTAAATAAGATATTGGCATCAATATAATTGTAAAAATCATTAAATAATGAATAATAATAAGTTTGTTTTTGTTCTTGTTCATGGAAAATGCCAACCACTAACATTTCCCCCTGTTTTCTTGTGTAAGAAGTGTCAGGTTGCGAGTTGGCATTTGCCTCCAAAGACGACTTGGACCTTGCACTCTGAGGAGGTTGCAAATATGAGATAAAAGATGAAAATCAGTCATGAGGAGGCTGGACAGACGCAAGACACAGAAGCATTGGAGGTTTTATTGACTTAAGCCTCCTCATCGGGAGACACAGTCAGACTCCATCCTTAGCCCCCACAGTTGAAAGGGTTCTAGATGAGCCGTTGGCACACACAAAGAGAAGAAATGCAAATTGCTGCAAGCATCGCCATTTGGACAGGATGGAGAGGAGACAAGCCCGAGAATTAGTCACCGATCTACCACCTATTCCATAAAAGTTTTATGAGCTAGAGTTGAAAGAAACTGATGACAGCTCACCGTGCACAAAGACAGAGCCCGAGACTACTGAAGACCTCGCACCGGCATGGGATCCGATGAAAGAAATTTTTACCGGTGCTCGACTTGCAACTCAAGTCTACCCAGATAGCCTTCAGTCACAGGAGCATTTTTAGAATGCCACAGTCCATGTTCTACAGTTGGAGTAGTACGACATGTTTGAGGCATATGCAGCCGCCTCGATGCTACTCAAGAGTAGAGAGCATCCTGACATTAAGCCTTATGTACCAGAGTACGTCCAACCGTGACAGAAGATAGGAATCTCAGACTACACGAAGACTAAAATCAGAAAAGTCCGAAAGGAAGAATTCCAACATTATGAAGAAGTTCAAGGAAGATTTGTTAATATTCTGGAAAGCCTCAAGCTTTACATAGATGTATTTTCAAAGAATGATCAAGAGAAGATTTTGGATTGTGTCTTCGCTCTCCAGGACTTGGGCAGAGTAGGTCATCTGAAGGAAAGGACGTACACAGAGCCGACAATATGGAAGAGAGGAAAAAGCAAGGTCTCTATTCAGTGTGGGTGCTGCTATAACTTCACATAAGATCGACAGAGTAATCCATTGGGATATCTATAACATGATGAGGTGGATCCGATGGCGTCGCAAATTAAAGAAATGATAAAGAGAATCATCGAGTGGCACGTACTGCCTGCAGACTTTATTCCCAACAGCTGCATCATAAACATCTATGAGGACGAGGAGAGCATCCTAACTCATATTGATCTCCATGACTTCGTGAGGCCTTTCTTCACGGTCTCATTTATAAATGAAAGCAATAAATTACTTGGCCAGAAGATACATATTGTTGGGCCAGGAGAGTTCCGGCATTTTGTTGAGTTCCCTCTACCAGTCGGATCAGTGTTAGTGCTAAAAGGAAATGGAGCAAATCTCGCAAAGCACTGCATCCAGGAGTCACAGGACAAAGGATGTCAGGTACTTTTAGAAGAATGAACGAGGACAATGTAGCATTCTACTGCGAGCGAGATCTATAGTTAGAACGCCTTCGTCCCTTACCTCTGTGACAGCAGTACCTCCAGGTGTTCGTGAGAGGATTTTTTTTCTAGAGCATAGCCTTAGTAGGTTGGCTTGTTCACCGGGTAGCCTCAGACGACAAAATTTTACTACCTCCATTACGAGTTCAAGGCAGTTGCCACTTTTTCTTACCAGCATGATATGATATGTCAGTTTTGTTCAGCTATGTACGCTCGGTCTACATTTGGATGCTTGACAGCATGTGATCAGTTGTACTACTACTTTCAGCAAAATTAGTGACGATTTCTATTTCAGCTCAACAAGTTTTTCAGAAATGTTTCTTTTAGCACAATGGTGGAAAAACCATAGGACCGTATACTGGTCCCAAACTAAAACGAACAAAGAACGATACAAGAAAAGATTAAAAAGAAAATGATAACAAATGGTAAAAGTTAAAATAAAAGAAAATAATATCAAGGAGAATTCAATCTAAAATTAATTTTCACCAAATAAATGAAATGAAATGAAACTAATTGAAACATAAAGATTGATTGAAAACAAATGATAAACCAATTCATTCCCGAAACTCCGAGTCTTGGTACTCATTCTCAAATTTCACATTTCCAAAAGCACTCCACAAAATTTAGCACTCCTCATAAATTTAAATTTCACTAAATTCCAGAAATCTCATAACTGCTACAAGTCTTGTTGGAATTGCACAATTCTACTTTCTTCGAAAGTCAATATTGATTTTCTCTAAATATTTTAAATGAAATCCCGGGATCAGTAACTAAATTCTTATTCCCTCTTGTTACCTTAGGCTGGATCTGAGTCCTAGAGCTTTCCATCCCAAGATCTTTTCAAATTCCCTAAATTTCCATATCTTATCCGAGAAAATTTCTGCTTTCCATGAAAGTCCAGGGTCAGAGCTCGGTCTTCCGATTCCTTCAAATTCCCTATATTTCCACATCCTATCCGAGAAATTTTCTACCCATGAAATTCCAGGGTCGGAGCTCAGTCGTCTAATTCCTTCAAATTCCCTAAATTTTCACATCCTAGTTGAGAAAATTTTCGCCATCCATGAAAGTCTAGGGCCGAAGCTCAGTCATCCAATACTTTCAAATCCCTAAATTTTCGCATCTTATCCAAGAAATTTTCCACATTCCATGAAATTCCAGGGTCGGAGCTCAGTCATCTGATTCCTTCAAATTCCCTAAATTTCCCTAAATTTATACATCTTAGCTGAGAAATTTTCCATCTTCCATGAAATTTCAGGGTCGGAGCTTAGTCGTCTGATTCCTTCAAATTCCTTAAATTTCCACATCCTATCCGAGAAATTTTCCGCCTTCCATGAAATTCCAAGGTCAGAGCATAGTCTTCTGATTCCTTCATATTCCTTAAATTTCCACATCCTATACGAGAGATTTTCCACCTTCCATGAAATTCCAAGGTAGGAGCTCATTCATTTGATTCCTTTAAATTCCCTAAACTTCCACATCCTAGCCGGGAACTTTTTCGCCTTCCATGAAATTCCAGAGTCGGAGCTCAGTCTTCCGATTCTCTAAATTTCCCTAAATTTTCACTTCCTTTCCATGATATTTTCCGCATTGACGGTATTCCAAGATCGGTACGTAAATTATGATTCTCATTTTTAAAAGGTTGGTACTTAAATTCCAGTTCTCACCCTTCGGGATTAGTGCTTAAACTCTGATTCCCTTTTTTCAAGGTTGGTTCCTAAATTCCAACTATCCTCTTTGCACTCACTTGAACTCGAGGACTCCCACGAATTGAAATTTTCAAAATCAAATCAAAGTAAAAATTCTACAAATTACATAAATTTTAAATTTCTATAAACTTCATAAAGTCTAAAATCAAATTCAAACTTAAAATTTAAATTGAAATTAAATTCAAATCAAATCCTAATTCTAAGTCCAAATTCCAATTTCAAATCAAATAGAATCAAACTCCTTCAGAGTTTGGAGGCTTGAAACTCATAGCTCCCTAATGTTGGTATTCTGTTTCCCTTCCCCAGCGGAAGCTTCCTCGTTCAATTCTACATTTTGTCTTGAGTTTTGACTCAGACAGTTGTGTTGGTTTTGTTGAACTTATCAGTCAACACCCATACGTACAATGTGCTTGTCCGGCACACTGATGCCCGAATATTTATGCTTACGATTTAGATATGAAATTTATGATTTATAATATGACATTCTACGCAAGTATACGTATCGTTTATCAAGTAATATAGGACTTTTTGATTAAGCCCCGAGATATCGAACCCACAAGGAAATGTGTAAAAATTTAAAGAAATATGAAAAATAACTTTTTTACTTTTTAAATTTATTTTTGTAAGTATGTTTTAAGGTTTTAATTTCAAAAAGTTGTTTTTGACATTTTTAATAACAAGTTTAAGCGGGAAATGAAATTATAAATACTCTAAACATGATATAAAAGTTATAAGAATCAAATATCTTTTTCTTTCTTCAATGAATCAGTAATAATTATGGAATTTTATGTTGTTGAAGTATTTAAATGTATTGTGCCAAATAGGAGCAATTATATTCTTTACCCTTACTTGGTTCTATAAAGAAAATTGGTTAATTTGAAATTTTGAAATTTTGTAGATGGGTTAGGCAGGGAAGATACCAGCTCTCACTCTAGAGTTCCCTCTATTCCCTCCACCTGGGGGCTAACATCTCATAACAAAATTTAAAATAACAAACCAAATTAGGGGGCTTTAGCCTGTCACTCTAAAGTCCTCTAATTTTACTCCCCAATAAAGCATATCTCTCTATATATTTGCATTTAATCATATGGACTACAATTCTCACCCATATAATTGCAATTGATTCTTTTCAATTGTTGTTTGAGACAATACCGCATTGGATCTTACATATTCTCAAAACAAAGTTTAACATCTTAATTGGCCAAATCAAGAAGTAAATTAAGTTCAAGGAATTGAATCATCACAATTTATTCTAGCATTAAACACATATACTTTTCACAACATTACTTCCATAATTTAATTACTTCATCATCTAAGAAAAAAAAGATAAACTAAACTACTCAGATTTCATGAAGTAAGCACAAACAAAACTAGATATGAAAGCATAAACCATAATGAAAACACAACAATCTTATTTAAAAACAAAATGTAAAAACAAAGATAAATACTTATCTGAAAATCCTCTCTACCAGATTTTGGAAGTTCCTTTGGAATTTTGCTTTCCAGAATACAACTCTACAGAGGTTTGCACCCAACTCTGGTGACTCTAATAAAGACTTTAAACTTCAATAAAAACTAGATATAATGATAAAAGAAAGTTGGTGAGAAGAAGGCTTCACACCAACCCTTTTTCCTTTCTTACTCTCTACTCTCTACTATAGAAAAGAAGAACTCTAAAACTTAACACACTTTAATAACTACTCTAATAACACACACTGAATAATAAACCTTTCAACACACACACACACACATGCAAATTATGAGGCTTCATGTTATAATTTTCCAAAAGGTGCCTTGGTGTCTCTTCAAATCATGTCCAGATTCAATGTGTCCACCAAAAGATGCATCCCTTCATTCAAAATTGCCACCTAAAGGAAGTTAAGGAAGTCACCACCAAAAATTGCTTCAAACACCCCTTGAAAATGACGCTAAAATTCATTTAAATTCGATTTTTAACTGTGGCGCATAAGCGCCGACACTTTAGCGCTTAGGCGCCAGAGACCAAATTTCTCAAACATCATAATTTTGCTCCAAATTTGGTCATTTTTAGCTCCTTTCATCATAATTAATTTTTCTCATCATACCTGCAAGAAAAAATACAAAATACCTTCTATTAAAGTATAATACAATCAAAAATAGGTATAAAAATGTGCATAGAAATACTATATATTTTAGGTGTATCAGAATCCCCTAAAATTAAAATGTTACTTGTCCTCAAGTGACTCTTAACCATAAAAATTTTAACATGAAAATTATGTAAATGAGTTTCTTTAAGAAGATTTCAAAATTTTGTTCTAGAAATGAAATAATCCAATTTAGAAAAAATTTTAGTAAATAAGACCAATTTAAAGTTTAGAAAGTTCTTAAATAAAGGATAATGAAAATATATGTTTCTATCTAATTTAGAAATACTTATAGATTTTTCAAAATATAGGATTCAAATATTTTATTTTTATTTACTTAAAAATTTTAATTGAGAATAATTTTACTTACTATATTATAACCGTAAGTTTTAGATTTTCTCAAAACTTATATTTTAAACTTTAGGTATGGAACCAATTTTTTATTAGGCCCTCAAAATCCTCAAGCTTCTCCTTCCTTTTCATATATTATTTTTCACTTTTTTCTCTTTTTCTTTTTCTTTTTTTTTTCTTTTCGTTTTTTTTATATAAGGTAAGGATTACTGAATCTGGATAGGCCTTTAATGATTTTGAATTCCAACATTCCATTTAAAATAAAAGGTCTCATATGTATCTTTCACTTAAAAATCATAATAATAGTGTTGAAAATTATTCTTCAATAAAAGAAATTTAAGCTTTGAAAAATAAAAGTCAAATCTTCTATTTATTCAAAAAATACAACATTTCTTACTAAAGATAGTTTAACTATATTTAAAATTTCTTTATTAGGAACATTTTAACTTTAAAATTTTCATTATTACTATAAATTTTAACTAAATTCTTTTATTCATTTCTATATTCAAAAATTTGTTTCCCTAATATAACTTCATATAGATAATTATTTTCAATCAAAAACCAAATTTATTTTAAGCATCCTTGAGAAAAAATAAAATTTTAGGTTTTTGAAAAATTTAGTTTTTTAAATCCCCCCCAAGCAATAATTTTTATCAGGATAAAAATATTTAAGCATAAGAAATGATACATGAGTGAGAATTAAAAAAAACTAAAATATCGTGCTTGCAGGAATTTCAATATCTTAAATATGCTAGTATGATATTTTTAAAGATAAACATGAGTAAAAAGAATCTAAATTCAGTTTTTCATAAAAGAAAATTTTCAAAAGACTTCTACCGTAGTGGAGGTTTTCAAAGAGAATACACACCAACTTAACATAATTAAAATCACAACAATAATAGGTAGTAGATTTTGAAATGTTTAAACATGCAATTTTTAAATAGTGGTTTTTAATAGTGTTCTAAATTTTCTAACAAATTTAGAATTAATTTATACTCTATTAAAAATTTAAACACTAAATACGCATTTAAAACTTTTACTACTACACACATATCACAAATTACCAAATAAAACATTACTTTATCACATAAACATCTAAATGTACATAAACAGAAATAGTCCAACTATGTTCTATACAAAATCAGAGTTCATATCATAAATACATCACACAACAATCAAACATAACATCACATATAAAAATATCAAAATAAAAACATAACTACACATAAGAAATCACAAATTAAAACAAACTAAACACAACAACTCTAATCATCATCCTTATCATCTTCTTTTTCAGCCCAGTTTCTGGATGGCACATAAGGTATATAAAACGGATGAGGGGGCATCTCAGTACTATGATAACCTCTAATCACTTTATCCTTGTACTGCTGATAATTCTCCTCATATTTATCATGCTTAACAATATACCTTTCAATATTTTCAATCTTACCATCCATATCTCTAACATGTTCTCTGGTAAGACTCACTTTCTTCAAAATCTTCTTCAACAATCCAGTTTGTGAATCATTGGATGATGATGCTCTAGAAATAGTGGCACGTGAAGTAGAAGCAGCAGAAGCAGAAGCAGAAGCAGTGGAAGTTCTAAATCATCCTCTCCAGCCAAACTCTGAATGTACAATGTAAGCACCAACGTTTACACTTGTCATAGGTCTCAATGTCTGAAGAACTTCCTCCCATGTTTCAAACTTAACACCATATCGCTCACAAATCAAATGAATTAAGGATGGAAATCCCATACCTGAAGTAGTAGCAGATCTGGCACAGTTCATCACATAGTAAAAAATAATAGCCCCTACATTAATAGGCTTTACCAAATGAATACAATGATTCAGAACTGCTCTCTCCCTTGTAACTTTACCAGTATGACTTGAAGGCAACAATATGGATGAAATAAAGTAACGCCATACCTTTGAAATGGCATTCAACTTAGAGGCCTGAAAATTTACTCTTCTTTCATTTGTTATCTTCCATAAACCTCTTCCATCAATCAGAAATGATATGATCTCATCTAATTCTCCTTCAGCAGGATGATAATTAGCATAAAAACAAAATACCGCAGGAGACAAGTGGTGAAAGACATTGATTACCGCAGGTGAAAAATGTACTTTTTCACCTCTAACCATCAACAAATTTTCTTCTGTTGCAGGCAAGTTTGCATAAAACTCTTTGACCACAAAAACAATAGCGACAGCGGAGAAGTAACAGTAATTTTTACAATTCATTCTAGTAATCTTTTCATCAATAACTTCTCCTGGCTTACTAAACACTCATTCTAGAATCAATTTATGTGACGATAGTGTGTCGACATATCGATCCTCAGCTCTTGCACTAACAAATTTGTTGAAATCAAAATTTGCTTTATGTTTTGATCACTTTGACTTTGGATCCATCTCTAAAAAATATAGCAAAAATTCACCATAAATTCTAAAACCAAACTAAACTTGCTAATTTAACTTCCAAAGGTAATTTACACTAAATTCAAGCAATTTTTCATGCTTTTCCTTAAATTTCATCATAAATAATGATCTTAAGATTTTTCAATAATGTACTTAAAATATATAGCAAAAATTTTTACTTAGGAGTAGTGCTCATACCTCAAGGAATTCAAATCTGACAAATCTCATTTAAATCGGCTCTTAATTGATCTAACTTAAGGATTCCCTAAATCCTATTTTGCGAGGTTGAGGGTTACGGGAGGTGTTAAAAAGGTCAATTTTTGGGTTTTTAACTGCATAAAATCAGTTTTTGCGAACTGGAGCTTAAGCGTGAGGCATCAGTGCTTAGCCGCGAATTCTAGCGCTTAAGCACCCAAGTTCTGGTGCTTAGCCGTGAATTCTGGCGCTTAAGCGCCAAAGTTCTGGTGCTTAGCCGTCAACATCCTTATTTTCACAATTAATTTAAAAATTCATTAAACACCGTGGTTAATCCTCCTAATTCACTTTAAATAATAATTTCTCCCTTCTAAACTTTTCTAATTCTCCAAAGAAAGTTAAATTTCCATCAATTCCAAACAAATTTCACACAAACACAAACTTTCATTAAAAATAATCACACTTAATACATACTAAAAATTTCTATCAAAACATTTTGGATGAAATTTCCCAATACACAATAATTCAAATATATCAAAATAAAGATAATTTTACATCATTAAGATGTAATAAACACACATTTAAGTTCAACAAAACACAAACATATAACACTAGACACTAAACACTTATCACATAAAAGCACAATACGAGACTATACTCAAATTAATTCCAATCTCCAATAGGTTGAATGTATCCAGAACCACCATTATTTCCATTTGAACCATCTGGAATATAGATCTGATAAAATGAACGATGGTTGAAAATTCTTACATCTTCTTCTTCTAACCATTTGTTTTTCAGAAACATCGCCTTATCTGCTTCTTCCACATGACTTGTATGACTGACCTGCATTTTAAGTTGCCATCCCATATACGTTAAATAAGCATTAGTTTCATTTACCTTTGCTTCAATTGACTCCACGTTGGCTTCAATCTTCGCAGTCTTTTCTGCAATACCTTGAATACTAACTGCTAGGAATCCGTTGTATAACTCTTGCGCACTTTCACTGATAAATTTCTTTTTGTTGGCTTCCTCCTTCTTCTTAATTTCACTCTCCCAAGAAGACATTTTTGCACTTAAAATACTATTCTTAAGACTTAGAAATGGAAATAGAGACTGGGGCAAGTGTTTCTCTTAATCTTGGGCTTTTTTATAGACATGAGAAGTTCTAAAACCGACCCTAGACGTTTTAAAACTCCAAAATAACTCCTGAAACCACTTCCCCGCGATTTTGGCTTCTAGAAATTTATTTATCACGTTTTTCTTAACTGCGGCCCTTAAGCGCCAACCAGGCGGCGCTTAGCCACCAGTGCACATTTTTGTACAGGTCTGCCAAATGTCCAAAATTTTCATTCTGACTCTTTCTAGTCATCCTTTAATGTCAAATAAACACCACTATAACTATTCTCTTCAAAAATACTACCATATAATCATAAAAAAAACCAAACAAACCACACAAAGCAAACATAAAGCAAAGCATACCGATAAGTATAAAGAAAAACACACCGATAAATATGGGTTGCCTCCCACAAAGAGCTTGATTTAATGTCTTCAGCCTTGTATAACAAAAGCAATCTCCTTCAATCCTCTCTAAGAACAAAGTGAAAAGAAAAGAAAAAGAAAATCTCTCACACTCTCTCTTTCTCTCTCACTTTGGCGCCCCACTCAAGGCTCACGCCACAAGTCTTCTTCTTCTTGGCCTTCTTCTCCTGTTCTAATAGTTCCTCTCCCTTTTCTAAATCTTCCTCTTCAAGAGTTTCCAAGCCTTAATTATAATTTCCCAAGAGATGCTTAAGTGTCTCTCCAAAAGAGTCCACATTCAATGAATCTTACAAAGGGATGCCTTACAATGAATCTTACAAAATAAGTATAAAAATGTGCATAAAAACACTATATATTTTAGGTGTATCAGTTTGCTACTCGCTCTCTTCCTCTCTCAAGTTATCTCTTCAGTCACTCTCTCTACATTTTATTTCTCTCTCACTACCCAGAACTTATTCTGAGTGACCCAACATTAGATTCTCATCAGATTTAAATTGATCGACTGAAAAAAAAGGTTTAAGTCTATGACCATTAACTTTGATTATTTTTCTAGTCTTAGGATCTTGAATATCCACAACTCCATAAGAATAAACTTTTATCACAATAAATGGACCCATAAGTTTTCCAATAAAAATTTTCAACCTTGCATTATATAACAAAACTTTTTGACCAGGCTCAAGATTTTTAGTAAGAATCTTCTGATCATGCCATAACTTCATTTTCTCTTTATAAATCTTAGCATTTTCATAAGATTCATTTCTTATCTCTTCAAGCTCATTTAATTGTAATAATCTCTTCTCAGCAACATCCTTTAAATTATAATTGAACTCTTTAATAGCCCAATATGCTTTATGCTCAAGTTCAACAGACAAATGACAAGCTTTTCCAAAAATTAAACTATATGAGGACATCCCTATAGAAGTTCTGTAAGCAGTCCTATAAGCCTAGAAATCATAATCTAGTTTGATTGACCAATCCTTTCTGTTTGGATTAACAGTCATTTCCAATATTCTTTTAATTTCACGATTGTATAATTCAACCAAACCACTTATCTGCGGATGATACGCAGTATCAATGTGATGGTTAATATGATATTTCTTTACTAACTTCTCCATAATCGCATTTCTAAAATGACTTCCTGTTGACCTCCTTTCTAATGAGGTCTTTTCTCTTCTCTCTCCTTAGTACTTAGGATCTAGCCTTAGGCTATCCCTTTGACTATCTTAGAGGATTAGAGATGGGACCCACCACTTAGGAAATCAAACACCTCTTAACTCCCTTTAAACCCCACATGCCTGATTAACAACCCCCAAATCACTGGGAGGGTTAAGATCAAATGTGGAGGTTTAAAGGATGAGTTCTCTATAGGACTCTTTGACCATAGGACTACCCTGAGTGGCCTGGTCTGGTGAGGGTTGACTTGCACACATAACACCCACACACACATTTTAAATCCCAAAAACACTTTCACCCAATTTGACTTCTTGACTCATGTAGGTAATCCATATGGATGGTCCTCAACTCCTAAGCCCTTGGATAAGAGGGTTAGGAACAACATATTGAGTGCCCAAGGTGAGTCCTCTCATGGCTCTTATGAGCTTAATATGGCTTCATGGCTCTTATGAGCTTAATATGGCTTCATGGCTCAACCAAAGCGATTTCATTCTACTCACATTTGATCAATCTTCTTTTTTTCAAAATTTAAAATTTTGACTCCCGGGGCCCTACACTCACCAAACCTACCAAATGCTCTTGAAATTACCCAAAATTTCCAAAATTGCCTAAATTTCCAAAAATTCCTCAAAACCAATCCTAAACATTTCCCACCACTCAAATTGATCACCCATAGCCAAATATACCAAAATTCCCAAAAATACCCCTCAATACCCTCCAAATACCCAAAATACCCTTTTAGCCCAAAAAATCCATAAATTACAAAAATTCCCAAAAAATTCCAGAAAATCCCAAATATTCCCAATTTAATTTTGTTCGACTACACCATGGGCTAATTTTGTCAATTTAATCCACTTTTACCAAAACCCCCAATTTGGCCCATTTTTAACCAAAGTAAGCCCAATGTCAAACCAAACCACTCCAATTGACCTCAATGTTGATCTAATCCAATTCTAAACTAAAATTATATATTACCAATATCAATTTAGACCAAATCCAAGCCCAATTTGATTAACATTTGGATCCAATTTCAATTTGAAGCTTAAAGCCCAATTTTGGCCCATGACCTAAACTTAGCCCAAACTAACCTAACTCAACTCCAATTAACCCCAAATCTTTTCCTAAACATTCATAATAGCCCCACAAATAAAACACTAACAATATTTGCCCCAAATTTGAACCCAAACTCCACCCAAACCTAACCCAAAACCAAAATCCCCTAAATTGGCCTAAACCCAAACCTAACCCAAATAGGTCCAAACCCCTAAATTAAAACCCAACCAAAATTGAAAACTCTTTGTAACACTCCCATAAACATTTCTCAACATTAATTTTACATTAGAACCAAAGTTAGCCCTACCTTAGCCCAAAGTTAACCCAAGTTAGCCTCTTTTGACCCATTTTGGCCTTACCACTAAAAGACCTAAATTAAACTCAATTCAACTCAAAATCACCTCAAATTTGTTCCAAATCATTCACGGCACATCCCTAAACTAGAGCTAACATTTATTTGACAAGGTACTTCACAAAAATTTCATCCAAAAGTCCATTTTAAAATCTAAAAGTCCACTTCCATAAAGCCTTTAAAAGCCCATCTCTCACCAAATCCAAAAAGCCCTAATTTGGCTCTAAAGCCCACATGACAATTTCTTCTCATCATACCTTTAATTGAAATCATCCCTAAGTCCTAAATCAATAATCAAATCATTCCAAATCAAGCTTTATCCAAATTTCCACCAAAATGCCAAAATTCCTAAAATCTACTTCCATAAAATTGACTAAGCTATTGCCCAAGCCAAATGGAGCCATGAAGCCATGCACAAGCCATATGCAAGCCATGGAAGCCACTTTACACATCACCATGTCATTTATGGCAAAAGGAGGGAGTCCTTTAATGATTCCCTTAAGGGTGATTAAACCTTTTCATGACTCTTCTAAACCTTGATTAAACCTAAATGTACTTAGATGGTGACTTCTCCCCACTAGGCTAGCTGACTTACCTGATTCCCTCAGCCCAAAAATCAGGCCTTGGAGGGTGAACCAAACCTAAATCCATGACTTGGACCAATTTGAGCCCAAAATGCACCGTTCCCCATTCCTTTTTAAATCAATCCCTTTACACATGACATTAGCCAATTGAGTTCACAAACATCAAACCCTTACCTCCCTGACCCTGAGGGTGACCTGACCCTGGCCGGACCACCACCCCAGTCGCCGGAAACCACCATTATCCATATAATTGATTCTGAAACATCATTCAACGCTCTACTGGGTCGGCCATGGATCCATGAGAACCGGATGGTACCGTAGTCTCTGCACCAGTGCATAAAATATTATGAAGGAGGAGAACAGTGTATCAAAGGTGACTTGCAGCCATTCTCCGTACATGAAATCAGAATTCATGAAGATGCAGCTTACTACGCACCTCCAAAGAAAACAATATTCTCCAGAAACGCCATACCAAATGAAGCAAAAGAAGTGCAAGACGATGAAGAACCTAAAATTCTAGTCCAACAGTTACTCACCACTCCCTTACGGCGAGATGGTGAAGGTTTCTCCAGAACTCGCACCCGAGGTCGAGGCCGGGGACGTGGTCGAGGAAGAGACATTGGAATAGTTGGACAGAAAAAACCAGTCATCGACATTGATTGGGAGAACTGTTCCGAAGAAGAAGAAATCAAGAAAGAAACAGCAACTGTAAATCAAAAGAAACCTCAGTTCAAGATCTCTCTCGAAGATGAAAGGAATGAAGAATACAAATCAATGTACGAGAGGATTAACCATTATGTACATACTATGACCCTGACCCCGATCCATTCTAATAAGATCGAGGGTATGGTGGTCAAGGAAGTACGTGATGGTACTAAACCAATCAAATTCTACCGTGGTGCTTCTTCTTCCAATATTGAAAAAGATGTACAATTTGAAGATGTTACTTCATCTGAATTAATGGAATTGCTTTTTGAGTGGTACTCTCCCTGTGTTCAAAATTTAATTCAACGTGGTGTCTTACCTAAATAATGGATAAAAGGTCGATCACAACACTTCGAAAAATTATGGAACAATGCCAGTCGACCTCCCAATTCAAAACATGGTCTCGAATTCGACACAGTAGGGTCTGTTGATGATTCGGGATTTTGCTTAGTTGTCACTCATGAGCATGATGAAAGTTGCTTGGAAGCTTCAGATGATCTCGAGGATCTACCAATTGGAAATGCTCCACCAGAATTTGAAGAAGAAATTAAATCTACAATAGACGAGTTAATGGAAGTTAACTTAGGTACCAGCGAAGAGCCTAGGCCGACCTTTGTTAGCTCCTTACTCAATAAAGAAGTATTCAAAGAGATAATCAAGTTATTAATGGAATTCAAGGACTGTTTTGCTTGGAGTTATGATGAAATGCCAGGATTAGCTCCAGAGGTCGCAGTTCACAAGTTAAGAGTAGATCCCACTGACGTTCCAGTCAGACAAGCTCCGAGAAGAATGCGTCTGGAGATTGAACAACAAGTTATAGCTAAAGTTAAGAAGCTAATAGATGCTAAATTTGTCCGTGAGGAACAATATCTAACTTGGTTAGCCAATGTGGTACCAGTCAGAAAGAAGAATGGTCAGATCAGAATCTGTGTGGATTTAAGAGATTTGAACAAAGCATGTCCAAAGGACGAATTCCCGCTACTCATTCCAGAATTGATGATTGACATTGCTTCAACACATGAAGTCTTCTCATTCACGGATGGATCATCAGGATACAACCAGATAAAGATAGCACCAGAAGATGAAAAGCTTACAGCCTTCAGAATGTGGATCGGGGAATACTGCTACACAGTGATGCCGTTTGGATTGAAGAACGTAGGAGCAACTTATCAAAGAGCAATGACAAGGATTTTTGATGATCTCATTCACAACCAAGTTGAGTGCTACATGGATGATGTAGTCATCAAAAGAAAACTAAAAGAAGATCATTTGTATGATTTGAGAATTGTTTTCGAGCTGTTAAGACAATATAACCTTAAGATGAATCCCTTGAAATGCCCCTTCGGCATCAACTCTGGGAAATTCCTAGGATTTGTTGTTCGACATCGTGGAATTGAAATCGATTCGGAGAAGATTAAAGCTATCTTAGAAATGCTGCCTCCCAAAACCTTGAAACAACTACGATCCTTTCAAGGGAAGTTGGCGTATATTTGACGCTTTATCTCGAATTTGTCAGGCAGGTGTCAGCCCTTCTCGGCATTAATTAAAAAGGATGCCAAATTCTTTTGGGAAGAGAAATGCCAACGGGCTTTCGAGGACATTAAACACTACCTAATGACACCTCCCATCTTAGCAGCCCCAGTCTCGGGTAGACTGTTGATACTTTATACCACAGCTTTAGACGACTCTCTCGGAGCCGTACTAGCCCAGGTCAATGACGAGGGAAAAGAAAATGCTCTACTACTTAAGTCGTCGTCTAATTCCGACGGAAGTAAAGTATCCTTCAATTGAGAAGCATTGTTTGTCCCTGATCTTCGCTGCTCAAAAGCTCAGCCATTACATGCTTTCTCATAAGGTCAACCTTATTTCGAAGTTCAATCCATTGCAATATTTGATGACTCGCACGACGCTTTTCTATAGACTTGCTAGGTATTGCAATTCGATATAAATTTCGTTCCTCTTCGTGCTATAAAGGGACAAGTCCTAGCAGATTTCCTTGTAGCACACCCTTTACCGGTAGAATCGCCTCTCAATGATGATTTGCTAGACTAGCAGATAATGAGCCTAGAAGACCCCGATGATCAACGTTGGGAATTGTACTTCGACGGAACATCCTCGACACAGAAAGACAAAGAATTGCAAACGATAGTGCCAGGTAAGGCAGGAATCAGATTGATATTTATAACACCGCAGCGGGGGATGTTAAGATATTCCTACCATTTAACAGAACTGTGTAAAAACAACGAGGCAGAATACGAAGCCCTTATAACCGGACTGGAATTAACCATTCAGATGGGGATAACAGACATCAACATCTATGGAGATTCCCAGTTGATCATTCAACAGGTCGCCGGACAGTACATGATTTTAAAACCAAGGCTTGAGCAGTACTTCCAATATGCCATGAAGTTGTTGGAGCGAATTCCAAATGTAACGATCTACAAGATTCCCAGAAGAGAAAATGCTCTCGCAGATGCGTTAGCCCGCCTTACAAAAGAATTTGCCTGCCTAGAGGATGAGTAAGTTGAAATGTCAGTTCAAGGACGACAGGTCCTATCACAGCTCGACATGGATACAATACACAAATCAGAAGGAAAAGAAAAAGAATTAGTTGCAGTAGTAACAGAAGTTACAGAAGATTGGCGGTAACCATTAATAGACTACTTGCAAACAGGAAACCTACCGGATGATAAATCATTAGCCCATCAAATCAAAAAAAGAACTCTGTCTTACGCATTAATAAACAATATGTTATACAGAAGGTCTTTTGATCAGATGTGGCTAAGGTGCCCGAGCGAGTCTGAGACTTGTGAAATTTTTAAAGAAGTACACTCAGGACTTTGTGGCGCTCATCAGTCGGGTTCGAAAATGAAAATGAAGATTAAGAGGCTAGGGTACTACTGGCCCTCGATGATGACCGATTGCATGAAGATTGCCGAAAGTTGTCACCAGTGCCAAGTACATGGAGTGGTTCTCCATCAACCTTCAAATGTGCTACATTCGACAGTCGCATCATGGCCGTTTGAGTGTTGGGGCACAGATATTGTGGGTCCGATAGAACCGCCTTCTTCAAGAGGACATCGCTTCATTCTTGCAGCTACAGATTACTTTTCCAAGTGGGCAGAAGCAGTACCGCTCAGAGAAGTGAAAGCACATCACGTGCTACAGTTCTTCAAGAATCAAGTCGTCTACCATTTTGGGGTACCGCACAGAATTATCTCAGATAACGGGTCCTCATTTAGAAGCACGAAGATCAACATTTTTGTCAGAGGACACGAGATCAACTGGCGCTATTCAACAATCTATTACCCAAGAGCGAATGGCTTGGCCGAGGCTTTTAATAAAACTCTTGTCTAAATCCTAAAGAAAACGTTGGACGAAAATAAGAGAAATTGGCATGAGAAGTTGTTAGAAGCCTTAGGGGCATACAGGACGACTTTCAGAACTCTTACTCAGTCTGCACCCTATGCTCTAGTGCACGGGTCCGAGGCCGTCTTACCCTTGGAGGTACAACTTCTCTCACTCAGAATTGCAGTTGCGAACAAGATCACTACAGAAGAAAATGCCAAACTACGACTAGAAGAGTTGGAAAGCTTGGAAGGGAAAAGACTTTCAGCACAACAGAATTTGGAACTGTATCAAGACAAGATGATCCAGTCCCATGATAAATTAGTCTGTCCAAGCACATTCAAAGTCGGTGACTTGGTTTTGGTTCTCAGAAGACCTATTCTTTCACATTGCAAGATAGGTGGTAACTTTGAACCAACTTGGGAAGGGCCATTCGTAGTCGAAATAGTCTACTCTGGAGGTTCATATCAACTGATGAATTGCCGTGGAGAATGAACTATGCTTCCAGTTAATGGACGATATCTAAAGAAGTATTACGCAACCTGATATTTCGAAGGATGAATCCTCATTCCTAGAAGCACGGGCACAGTAATTACTTATGATTGGGTCCGAACTCAAAAATATAAAAAAAAAGTTGATGATAAAGAAAATCGTTAAAAAAAAGTGTTAAAAGAAAACATGTGAAATCATGATAATAAAGTTTTTATCCTTACTTTCAAATCGAGTGTCACTCTTGATCTTTCTTCATATTTTCCTACACTTGTTGAAATTTGAAAGAAACAAATGAAATTTTTCATTAATAAATTTTTCTATTGTTCTTGTTCTTAGTACAGCCCCTGATCCTTTCCTTGTTTTTAGCAGGGAAATGTCGAATGGACGGTAGGTTCTGAACTTTAAGAATGGCGTGAGTCTAGCACTCGATAAAAAAAGGATGAAGGATGGAGCCGTGATTGAGATTGACTCTGACTTCACATCAGCCGGGCTACAGTACGAAGAAAATGATTCGACTCCGATTGATCGGGAAGAGCTCCGCAGCCATACAGTGATGAAATTGGGTGGCTCATGTCAACCATCTACCAGCAAGAAGAGAAAAGTAAATACCGCTCATGCAACAGGAGAGGACAAGAAAGTTAAGTCCATGGTTGCTACAGCAGAAGACAGGCTCATTAGTGCAATGCCCACAGAAATTCAAGAGGTAAGGAGAGCTACTATCACTCCGACCCAGCGAAGAAACAAGAACCGACGCATCCGCAAGATGCTAACCCAGCTAGCAGCGGATCAACGTGAAGAGACAGCCGCTACCGTCAGTGTAAGCACTTCTAAGAAGGCAGTTCGTCAGGAACCAGAGAAGAGGAGACCAACTCCAAGAACAACATAAAAGATAAAAGAAATTCCAAGAAGATCAGAAACAGAATCTGTGCCACGACGCCAGAAAAATGCACCAGTTTTAAAGAGTCTTGTTGCGAAAGGAATCCCGGAGGTTGTCCCGACAGAGATTATCTCCAAGGAGCCGAGATATACAGGAGAACGTTCTGGGGTTGAACCATACATCCCACAGTACGTTACTAGACCTCGCCAGTTGCAGATAATTCCGGAATATGAGCTGGAAAAGATGCAGAATGTTGAAAAGAGAACTTTTGAATACTTTAAAAGAATCCGTGGAAAGAGGATTAACATCTTGGAAGGCCTTGAGCTGCATACAGATGTGTTTTCGGACTACGAACAACAGCAAATTGTAGACTGCATCGTTGAACTTCAGAAAATGGGCCGAGCTGGTCATTTAAGGGAGAAAACTTATTCAAAACCCCGAAGATGGATGCCAGAAAAAGGAAGAGTTACTAACCAATGCGGGTGTTGCTACAACTTCGCGATAGACAGAGAAGGAAATCCACCAGGGATACTCCGTCACAGTGAGGTGGATCCGATGCCGAATATTATTAAAAGAATGGTAAAGAGGATGGTTACATGAAAGGTATTGCCCGCAGACTGCATACCCAACAGTACGCATCATTAACATCTACAAGGAGGGCGACTGCATACCTCCACACATAGACCATCATGACTTCGTTAGACCTTTCTGCACAGTGTCTTTTGTCAACCAGTGCAATATCATGTTCGGATCTAACCTCTGGATAGCAGGCCCCAGAGAATTCCGAGAGCCGGTAGAGATACCACTACCGGTAGGTTCCGACATGGTGTTAAAAGGGAATGAGCGGACATCGCAAAGCATTGCATTCCAAGAGTGCCTGTTTAGCGGATCTCTGTT
This sequence comes from Papilionanthe hookeriana x Papilionanthe teres, assembly GCA_022702705.1. Lineage (NCBI taxonomy): Eukaryota > Viridiplantae > Streptophyta > Magnoliopsida > Asparagales > Orchidaceae > Papilionanthe > Papilionanthe hookeriana x Papilionanthe teres. The sequence goes on from CM040436.1 coordinate 64,999,109, forward strand.
ACTTTTAGGAGAATGGATGATAGAAAGATTCATTTTCACTTTCAGCCAGATCCAGAGTTAGAGAGTCTCTGGCCCTACGAGCTGTGAGTTACATGGGAGATATCACACCTCCAATGCACATCCGTACGGCATTCCTTCCAAGGGTGGCTTGGAAGGAGATGTTATTGTCCATGTATCTCACTATTCAGACATGGATTTTCACAGATGCTTGTGGAAGAAATTTGCAAGGATCTTACACAATCCATTTTGGATTTATATGGATTGTATGAGATATTGAATTCTCAAAGAAAATATCATCATGTTTTGGAACAAGTTGTATGATGTATTTTCAACAAGATTGGAATGAAAGTGACCATGTCATGTTTTGCCTTCACCTCGTTTTGTGCAAATTGACTGGTAAACACCATTAAATTAAAAGAACTTCGAACAAAGAACAAAGGAAAAATAAAAATAAATGAAAACTCTCTTTTAAAAAAAATCTGAATGTCAAAACAAACTCTAAATAAACACGAACTCAAAATAAACGTGAACTCTAAATTGAAACTCAAGCTAAAAATTAAATTACAACAAACGACGAAAAAAATTCCCGAATTTGAAATCCCCAGCCTCCGGCTGTTCTCAAAATCCCTTTCGACTCTCTGCAATTTCTTCCCTCTTTTGAGAAGGTCGACCGAGTCTACTGACACAGAACCACGAAATTCTCGATTTGGTTCTGATGGCATGGATTCGTATCCTTCGCCAAATAATCAAACTTCGATCAACGCTCTTGGGATGTAAGACGCTTTCATGTCTCATTCCAATCCTCCACTAAACTGAAATTTTCACAAGATCTTCCAAATAAATTTCAATTCCCTTTTAAACCTTCGAGACTGGTACCAAATTCTAGTTCTTTCCTTTTGAGGTCAGTACCAAATTCCGACTCTCTTTCGAGGTTGATACCAAATTTCAACCTTTTAAACTTTCGAGACTGGTACCAAATTCCAGTTCATTCCTTTCGAGGTCGGTACCAAATTCTGACTCTCTTTCGAGGTTGATACCAAATTTCAACCTTTTAAACCTTCGAGACTGGCACCAAATTCCAGTTCTCTCCTTTCGAGGTTGGTACCAAATTCCGAGTCTCTTTCGAGGTTGATACCAAATTTCAACCTTTTAAACCTTCGAGACTGGTACCAAATTCTAGTTCTCTCCTTTCGAGGTCGGTACCAAACTCCAACTCTCTTTCGAGGTTGATACCAAATTTCAACCTTTTAAACCTTCAAGACTGGTACCAAATTCCAGTTCTCTCCTTTCGAGGTCGGTACCAAATTCCGACTCTCTTTCAAGGTTGATACCAAATTTCAACCTTTTAAACCTTCGAGACTGGTACCAAATTCTAGTTCTCTCCTTTCGAGGTCGGTACCAAATTTCAACTCTCTTTCGAGGTTGATACCAAATTTAAACCTTTTAAACCTTCGAGACTGGTACCAAATTCCAGTTCTCTCCTTTCGAGGTTGGTACCAAATTCCGACTCTCTTTCGAGGTTGATACCAAATTTCAACCTTTTAAACCATTGAGACTGGTACCAAATTCCAGTTCTCATTTCAAGATCAGTACTTAAATTCCGATTCTCACCCTTTTCAATCGATATTTAAACTCTGATTCTCCCTTCAAGACTGGTACTTAAATTCCAGTTCTCTTTGCAATCCCGAGATCGGAACCTAGGTTCCAATTCTCATTTTAAATCCAGGATTTCCTTAAATCGACTTTAAATTAAACTTCAATCGAAATTGAAACTTGAAACAAACCGAAATCCAAACTCACACCTTAAAATTTGAAACAGAAAATGAAGCGAAATCTTAATAAAACTTCTCCAGATCTCGTGATCTAGAATTCACCTCCTTTTCTTTTCCCCAGCGAGAGTTCAGGGATCTTCAATCATGGAGATTTACCTGATACTCCCAGCGGAAACTTTTCTATACTTCATTCTAAGTGTGTCACTTAGACGTCTATGTTGGTTCTGTTGATCTCTTCGGTCAGCGCCAATATGCGCGGTGTGCTTGGTTAGCACACCACACCTATTGAGGGTCCATTTGTTGACCTCCATTTTGATGATGTCTTTTCTCTTCTCTCTCCTTAGTACTTTGGATCTAGCCTTAGGCTTGCCCTTTGACTATCTTAGAGGATTAGAGATGGGACCCACCACTTAGGAATTCAAACACCTCTTAACTCCCTGTAAACCCCACATGCCTGATTAATAACCCCCAAACCACTGGGAGGGTTAAGATCAAATGTGGAGGTTTAAAGGATGAGTTCCCTATAAGACTCTTTGACCTGAGGACTACCCTGAGTGGCCTGGTCTAGTGAGGGTTGACTTGCACACATCACACCCACACACACATTTTAAATCCCAAAAACACTTTCACCCAATTTGACTTCTTGACTCATGTAGGTAATCCATATGGATGGTCCTCAACCCCTAAGCCCCTGGCTAAGAGGGTTAGGAACAACATATTGAGTGCCCAAGGTGAGTCCTCTCATGGCTCCTATGAGCTTAATATGGCTTCATGGCTCAACCAAAGTGATTTCATTCTACTCACATTTGATCAATTTTCTTTTTTTCAAAATTTCAATTTTTGACCCCCGGGCCCTACACCCACCAAACCTACCAAATGCCCTTGAAATTACCCAAAATTTTCAAAATTGCCTAAATTTTCCAAAATTCCTTAAAATCAATCCTAAACATTTTTCACCACTCAAATTGATCACCCATAGCCAAATATACCAAAATTCCCAAAAATACCCCTCAATACCCTCCAAATACCCAAAATACCCTTTTAGCCCAAAAAATCCATAAATTCCAAAAATTCCCAGAAAATTCTAGAAAATTCCAAATATTCTCAATTTAGTTTTATTCAACTACACCATGGGCCAATTTTGTCAATTTAACCCACGTTTACCAAAACCCCCAATGTGGCCCATTTTTAACCAAAGTAAGCCCAATGTCAAACCAAACCACTCCAATTGACCTCAATGTTGATCCAATCCAATTCTAAACTTCAAATCAATATCCCCAATATCAATTTAGACCAAATCCAAGCACAATTTGATTAACATTTGGATCCAATTTTAATTTGAAGCTTAAAGCCCAATTTTGGCCCATGACCTAAACTTAGCCCAAACTAACCCAACTCAACTCCAAATAACCCCAAATCTTGTCCTAAACCTTCCTAATATCCCCAAAAACAAAAAACTAACAATATTTGCCCCAAATTTGAACCCAAAATCCACCCAAACCTAACCCAAAACCAAAATCTCCTAAATTGGCCTAAACCCAAACCTAACCCAAATAGGCCCAAACCCCTAAATCAAAACCCAACCAAAATTGAAAACTCTTTGTAACACTCCCATAAACATTTCTCAACATTAATTTTACATTAGAACCAAAGTTAGCCCTACCTTAGCCCAAAGTTAACCCAAGTTAGCCTCTTTTGACCCATTTTGGCCTTACCACTAAAAGACCTAAATTAAACTCAATTCAACTCAAAATCACCTCAAATTTGTTCCAAATCATTCATGGCACATCCCTAAACTAAACCTAACATTTATTTGAGAAGGTCCTTCACAAAACTTTCATCCAAAAGTCCATTTTAAAATCTAAAAGTCCACTTCCATAAAGCCTTTAAAAGACAATCTCTCACCAAATCCAAAAAGCCCAAATTTGGCTCTAAAGCCCACATGACAATTTCTTCTCATCATACTTTAATTGAAATCATCCCTAAGTCCTAAATCAATAATCAAATCATTCAAAATCAAGCTTCATCCAAATTTCCACCAAAATGCCAAAATTCCTAAATTCTACTTCCATGAAATTGACTGAGCTTTGCCCCAAGCCAAATGGAGCCATGAAGCCATGCACAAGCCATATGCAAGCCATATGCAAGCCATGGAAGCCACTTTACACATCACCATGTCATTTATGGCAAAAGGAGGGAGTCCTTTAATGATTCCCTTAAGGGTGATTAAGCCTTTTCATGACTCTTCTAAACTTGATTAAACCTAAATGTACTTAAAAAGAAAAATCAGAAAAATCAAAAAAATTAGAAATTCTGAATAAGATAAAATTATTCAAGAAATGGCAAATCATCAAAATCAAAATGTTGACATCCATCAAGCATTTAGACCTTTAAAAGAATATGCTAACCCTACACTGGATGAACTTCATGGTAGTATTCAACACCCTACCGTAGCCGCTAATTTCTTGGAGCTCAAACCTCGCTTTATCCAAATGGTGTCAAATAATCAGTTTGGGGGAGCACCAACTGAAGATCCTAATTTACATCTTGCCAAATTTCTAGAGTTGTGTGCTACTTTTAAATATGATGGTGTTTTGGATGATGCTTTTATACTTAGACTTTTTCCTTTCTCACTAAGGGATACAACTAAGATATGGTTAAATTCGTTAGCACATGGATTTATCAGAACTTGGGGTGATTTAGCACAAAAATTCCTCGCTAAATATTTTCCACCATCAAATACTGCGAAGCTTAGAAATGATATTACATCTTTTTGTCAGTTTGAAGGTGAATTTATATATGAAGCATGGGAACGATTTAAAGATATCCTCAGGAAATGTCCACATCATTTGATACCAGATTGGTTAATAATTCAAACATTTTATAACGGATTAGTTGGATCTCTTAGATCTATTATCGATGCTACTGCAGGAGGATTATTGATGTCTATACAGTTTATTGATGCTTATGCTTTGATAGAAGAAATGGCTACTAATAATTTTCAATGGCTTTCTGAAAGGTTAAATCCTAAAAAGGTATCCAATATTCATGAAAATGATGTTTTTGCGATGTTAGCAAATCAAGTTGCTGCAATTTCAAGGAAGATAGACCAATTTGAAATGAATGTATCTCAGCCAATTGCAATGATTGAAGAAAATTCATTAAGTCAAATGGTTGATTCTCATACTTCACCAGAAACTTTGAATGTTATAATTAAGCCTAATAACCCTTATTCTAATTATTATAACCCAGGTTGGACAAATCATCCAAACTTTAATTGGAATACAAATAATCAGGGTGGTATTAATCAACAATGGGGAAACAACCAAGTAAACCCATTGGAGAACTTGAACAACCCAGGGAATAACAATTATAAACCAACCTAACCTCCAGGTAATAACAATACTTCACAGTTTAAGGAGAAGAAGTTGTCTATTGAAGAAGTGGTGTTACAAATGGGAAATCAATTGCAAAGTCAAGGAGCTACACTAAGAAATATTGAAAATCAATTGGGACAGATTGCCAATACATTAAGTAATAGATCCCAAGGTATGCTTCCAAGTAATACTGAAGTAAATCCAAGAGATAAAAATAAAGAGCATGTAAAAGCAATTCAACTGAGAAGTGAAAGAGAGTTTGGAAGGTAGAGTTCAAAGAGAAATTGAAGTAGAGAAAGAAGAGATAATTTCCTCTTGATTAACTAAAATAGAAGAAGAGAGTTTGTTTGAAGTTTTAAAGAAGTATAAGAAAGCCTTCAGATGGACGATAGCTGATATTAAAGGAATCATTCCTTCAATTTGTATGCATAAAATCCTTATAGAAGATAATTGTAAAACTAGGGTTGAACCTCAAAGGAGATTAAATCCTATTATGAAAGAAGTTGTTAAGAAAGAAATTTTAAAATGGTTGGATGCTGGGATTATCTACCCTATTTCAGATAGTGCATGGATGAGTCCTATTCACTATGTTCCTAAGAAAGAAGGAGTAACTGTGACTGTTAATGAGAAGAATGAGATTATACCAACAAGGCAAGTTACAGGGTGGCGGATATGCATTGATTATAAAAAATTAAATCTTGCTACAAGGAAATATTATTTTCCACTCCCATTTCTAGATAAGATGTTGGATAGACTTGCTGGACATATATACTTTTGTTTTCTGGATGGATATACTGGGTACCACCAAATTCAAATTGCTCCTGAGGATCAATAGAAAACAATGTTTACAAGTCTTTATGGTACGTTTGCTTTCAGAAGAATGTCTTTTGGTTTATGTAATGCCCCTGCTACATTTTAGAGATGTATGATGGCTATTTTTTGTGATTTAATTAAAAAATGGATTGAAGTTTTTATGGACGACTTTTCAACGTTTCGAAGTTCATTTGAATCATGTTTACAACATTTATCTAAAGTTCTAAAATGCTGTGAAGAAACTAATTTGGTCTTTAATTGAGAAAAATGTCAATTTATGGTAGCAGGAGGAATTGTATTAGGACATAGAATATCAGACAAAGGTTTAGAGGTAGATCTTGCAAAAAGTCAAGTTATCTCTAATTTACTTTGTCCAACAAATGTAATGGGAATTAAAAGTTTTCTGGGAAATGCTTGATTCTATAGGCGTTAAATTAAAGACTTTTCAAAAATTTCAAATCTCTTATGCCGTTTATTGGAAAAGGATGTAATTTTTTATTTTGATGATGAATGCCTAAAAGCTTTTGAAACATTAAAAGAAAAATTAATCACTTCACATATTATAATTTCACAAATTTGGGAAAAACCTTTTGAATTATTGTGTGGTGCTAGTGATTATGCTATTGGTGCTATTTTGGGTCAAAAATATAATAAAATTTTTAAAGTAATTTACTTTGCCAGTAAAACTCTTAATGAAGCTCAAACTAACTTTACCACTAATGAGAAAGAGTTATTAGCTATAGTATTTGCTTTTGATAAATTTCGATCATATTTAATTGGAACTAAATGTGTAGTGCATTCTGATTATTCTGCTATCAAATATTTAAAGAAGAAGAAAGATGCAAAACCGAGATTGATTAGATGGATTCTTTTTTTGCAAGAATTTGATTTTGATAGTAGATAGGAAGGGTGCTGATAATCAAATTACTGATCATATATCCAGGCTTGAAACTAGAAAATCTTTTGATGATATTGAAGAAATTAATGAGCATTTTCCTGATAAAAAATTGTTCACTATTAATGAATGGTGAATTCTGTGGTATGCCGACATTATAAACTTTATTGTAAGTGATATTTTACCATATGGTTTGACATACCAGGAAAAGAAGAAGTTTTTATCTAATACTAAAACTTATTTCTAAGATGACCCATTTTTATATAAACAAGGAAAGGATTTGATCATTCGAAGATGTGTGCCTTTAGAAGAAACTTATGAAATTATTCAAAAATGTCATAATTCTGATTATGGGGGACATTTTGGAGTTCATAGAACTGTTTATAGAATTTTACAATCTGGATTTTATTGGCCTACAATTTTTAAAGATATTAATGCATATATTAAAAATTGTGATCGATGTCAGAGTGTAGGAAATATTTCTAGAAGAAACAAGATGCCTCTCAATTATATGTTAGAAGTTGAAATATTTGATGTTGGGGAATTAGATTTCATGGGACCATTTACACAATCTTTCGGAAAGATCTATATTTTAATAGCAGTAGACTATGTATCCAAATGGATTGAAGCTGTTTCTTTACATCAATGTGATGCTCAAAGTGTTGCAAAGTTTTTAACAAAGAATATATTTTTCAGTTTTGGAATACCAAAAGTAATCATAACAGATGAGGGAAGTGTCGGCATATTTTTAGGTTATGTGTGTTGTATTTTGAAAAGGGGTCGCCTAACAGAAATTGTCGGAGAATTTTAAGTTCTAAATTTAATTTAAATATATATATATATATATAATTTAGGAAGTAGCATTTGATTTTGAAAATAATTCTAAGTTTGAAAATTTTAAAATATGAAATCAAACTGATCTCACATCCCAAGTAGTTTATATAAACGAGCATCGCACCACAAACTGTGTATCTATCCCGAAGAATAAGCACAATGTTTGACGATGGGGCTCGGTTAAATAAACTAAAAGATTTGTGACATCCGTTTGGTCTGTGAACCAATTTTATAAGCCGACAAGTTCCCCTGCTTAATATAAAGGAATTAAGCAGGGTTTATATTACCTGGGTTCTTAAAGTTCCCTATAAGGGCAAGCCCCTATAGTTAATTACATCTTAAATGACGGGAATCATTTAAGAAAACTCTCAAATAATGATCAGTGGTTTTGATCTCAAGAATTTCAAAGTTTAGGGTTTTCAAACAATTGGATTTTGGAAATTTCAAAAGGGATTAGCTCAAATTTGGAACAGTTTATTTTAAGAGTCCAATGGAAAAGAGGTAAGAGAAGCTGAGGATCCAAGAAGAATCTTGACAACTTCCCAAACTATCCTATTGTTTGGCTTCAATTTGAGAGTTTATTTAATGTTGTAATCCTGCCAATTTTAGTTAATTAGTACTTATATTCGTATGACATGATCATACAAACAGCCTCGAAGATGTGAGGGATTATGTCGTATCAAACGACTACCTCAGAGTCCTAAGACCGGTTAGGACTTAATTTGCATAACACAACTATGCAAATGCCTAACAAAAAGCTGAGGATTTATGTTGCACTAGGAAAACTACCTCGAAATCCTATGACTTGGTTATTTAATTCTAAGAAAGGTTTTACTGATGTAGATTCCAATTTTACTGACGACGATGGCCGTGCTGCCCACTATGCTTCAAGCTCCTTGTTGTTGCAGAGGTTTAGTTTTAGAAGGTGAAAATCAGGAGATGAGAAAAGTGTTTTGGTTTAGAAGAGTCTTAAAGTTCAAATGTCTTTAATGTTTTATTAGGGGAATCTTAAAGTTGATTATAACAACAACGGTTAAGATCCCACAGTTCCATCATTCCGACACCGTTATTTTTATTGGATTCACTTAGTCCAGATGAATTTGCTAAACTCAACTGAATGAGTTCCACACTTTCATTTAGACCGTGGGAAATCCCGCTAGCAACACTTAGGTTACATCATCCGAGGTATTCCCGATCATCCAACGAGATGTTTTAATTTAATTGCAATTGTAGTTTTGTTGTTCTGTTTGTGATTAAATTTTGAGTTGTTTTATTTTTTGAATGTTGTGGCGGTGAATTTTATCTTGTGTTGATTTTAATTTAGTTTTGGGTTTTAGTTTTGTGACTATTCTAAAAGTTTCAGTTTTCATGCAACAATCTTGTTTAACATGCAAGAAGAGTAAAGTGTAGCTCATATAAATAAATTGCAATAAAGTAAATTGCAATAAAATAAAAGCGTACCTGGAGGGTCTTCTAGTCATTCCAAGCTGCACGTAAAACACATGTTAAGACATTTAAATATTTATAACAAGTACCTAGGTAAAGCTAAGGGAAGGTTCTGGTTGTCTACCAAATTCCTAATCCTATTGCTTGTCATTTCCTATGACGTCTAAGTTCTTGTATTTTGTTAAGGATGATTTTCTTCATCAAAGAACAATTAAGTTCAATTGTTCTTCTAAAACACCCCATCATATTGAGGAAGTGTTTAGGACGAGTCATAAACATCTTTTCAATATTTTTGGGATTATTTTGAGACCAAATGAGTTTTATTGCACAGGTGAATTAATCATCCAAAAATTTAATTTAGTTTGTTTCTTGCTCAGTGAATTAGGATGTTTGATTATCCTATAAGTAAAGTGACATTTCACTTGATGCTTTACTTAAGAGTTATAATAATGAAAACCTTTAGGGGGCAAATCAGTTTGTTCAAGAATTTAATGATTTAAAATTGGAATTGGTGATTTAAAGTGGTTTAATTTAGTTATGAAATGTTAATAATTTTGTGTTTGGAATAGTGTTCAAGTTGTTTTAATTTAATTAAATCTTTACATCTTTAATGATCTCAATGTATTAGATTAATTTGGGTTGAAAGAGGTGTTTATATTATTCAATTTAAATTTTAATGACTTAATTTTATTTTAGTTGAAATATTTTAGGTTAATTTTTAATTGATTTGATTTTTTATGTTTTTAATTATGAATTGTCTTAAGGTTGATTTTCTTTAATGTTTCAAATTTGTTTTAGATTTATTTTTTTGTAAGTAATTTCAAATTAATTTTAATGTTTTAAATTTATTTCAATTTGATTATCAAGTTATTCAATGTTCTAAGTTTTAATTTAATTAAGGTTTATTTTCCTTTTAATTATTTAATTATTAATTTCAATTATCACTTTAAATTTAATTAAAATTTAAATATTATTAAAGTGATTCATTTAGGGATTTTAAATTAAAGAATTGATATCTTCTTAAATCATATCCCTAATCTTAATAATCCAAATTTTAACCTATTCTTCCAAAATTCAAATTGTTTAATTAATTAAAATTTACTTTAAATATTTTAAAGATGATTAATGGGTTTCTACTCCTTTAATTTCCTAGGTTTCAATCATCTAATGAAGATCTTGAAATGAGATATTTTACCCTCCCCTTGATTAAACCTAAATATTGATTAGAGTTAAAATTCTTTAATTACCTTATGCCCCTTTTAAGCATTTTCATTTCATAACTCATCAAACTAAGCACAAATGAACTTAAACTTTATGTCACTTTACTCACATGTCAATTAAGGCATTAGAGGAGAAGATGTGATTTTTCTAAATTTAATTTAATTTATATATTTATTTTTTTATGAAAAATATGGGTTTTCAATGAAAATTCAACAACATAACCAATGTAAAGTTTCTATCCTTAGGAAAATTATGGGATATTAATATTGACCAGAGGACCACTTGGACCAATTTTGGTGATTTTTTAAATTATATTTTATTTATTATAATTATTTTTAGTTTTGGAATGTTAATTAATTATAAAATAAAATTAAAGTTAAAAAATTGATTTTATATTTTTCTTAAGTCCCTCTAACCTCAAGAAGTTCAGAGAAGCAAATTTTATATTTTTTTGATTTTGCTTTGATTTATTAGAATTAATTTGGTGAAAACGTTAGGAAATTCATTTTTTAATATTAAAAGTTGTTTTAATCCTTTAAAATTCAATATCTTAACCTAGAGACTTGGGAAAAATATTTGGTTTGTTCCTAAGTGATTAGGAATTAAAATATGACATTTTTATGATTTTTAATATTTTTGTGATTATTATTATTTTTTAATTATTAAAATATTAAAAAATGATGAAAAGTGAAGATTTTTAGAAAATTTTAGTTTTAATTTTCTTAGACTCCCCTAACATCAGAGAAGCCCCAAAACGATTTTCGTGAATTTTTAAAATGTATTTTTGGAGTTATAAATTTTTAAAGTTTATTTTTGGTCATGTAACTTAATGGGTCCATTTAGTGGGGCTAATCACCTCCAATTGGTTTCAAATTTTTATGTGGGACTCCTCTGACCCTAAAGATCAGTGGAGAATTGTTTTCAAGTGATTTTGATGTATGGTTAACCCAAATTAATTAAAATTCAATTTTGAGTGTTTAGGCCAATTAGGGTTATTCTTAATGAATTAACTCAAACCATAATTTTCCTAAGGTCCTCTGGTCCTAAGATACTTCTCCTAATTTTCTTAGGATTTATTCTATAACATGCTAATTATGGGAATTAAAATATCAAAACAGGCACAAAAATTTAGAAAATCAATAACTTTCCATAGAGATGGCCTCTGACCTAGGAAAATTCAGGGAATGTTCCCAAGATCAGAGGCTACAAAAGCCCTATGGTCTCATGCCATGGTGAATTGTCTATGAAAATGGAGAATTAAAACATTGAAATGAGTAAATAATTAATTAAAAATAAAATATTCAACAAAATGACTTGATTTCTTTTCTACATTGTTCTCCTCTGTTCACTGAGCAAGATGATATTTTTAGTTTATTTTTCTGATTTTTCTATGCAAAGTTATGGATTTTTCAAATTCTGAGTATTTAAATAAATAGAAAATAACTTATTTATCTACTTATCCACGCGGCGCCGCGTCAACCTCGGCAGCTCCGAAAGGCCACGCGTCGTGCTCCCATTCGACGCCGCCACCTGAGTTAGCAGCCACGCGTCCCGCGGTCACGTTCCATCTTCTGGTCCGACGCGATCTGCACCGTCCATTTGATACACGCTCGATCCAACGGCGGCTGGTCATCGTCTCCGACTGGTGTGTCCCGAGGGCCATCCACATTCAAACCCTAAGATCTCTCTCATTTTTCAACAGATTTTCGTGTTCTTATGCTCTATGGATTCGTCTTGAAGTGACGAACACATCCATACAGTTTACATGCATTGAAATCAACTCAAACGAAATGGAGAATCGCTGGAAGCTCTCGGGGAGGAGGAGTATCCATACCTTAGTTCAGGAGGTGAAGCCTCAACTAAATGTGCTCGGCACGTTCGTTGGAGTTGGAGAAGCCTAGGGATGAAGCCTCTGGCCCTGGTGAAAGGTCTAGGTATGAAAGTGACCAGGCCCGATTTTAGACTTTGGTGGCCGGAAGCAATGGTCGGCTCGGTGAGGGGCTTTTGTCGGGAACTTCTTCTCTACCTCCGGTGAAGGTGTGGGAGAAGTTAATTTAGATTTGGTGGAGTTTCAAGGATGTCCCGTTCGGGCCGAGAATCGAGCTCCAAAATTGATCTCAATCAATGGAAATTAGTAGGCGAGAAGACAGTGGGGATGAGTTGCTCTAGGCTAGGGGAAGCTCTGTGAGGAATTTGGTGAAGTTCTGTGAAGGTTGATTTCAGCCAACCTTTTGGCCGAGAGGAATGGCTGGTTTATATAGACATGGTTAGGGGCTTCCCAGGGGCAATTGATGGCTGGGATTTGCTGCTCTGGTCAGGAGAAGAAGAGATTTGGTGGCCATTTGGGTTGGGATAGCTCAGCCAATTCAATTTGAATTTTTGAATCAAATTAGGCCTCTTGGCCTGGTGGTTTCCGGTGACTGGGGTGGTGGTCCGGCTACGGTCAGGTCACCCTCGTGGGTCGTGGAGGTCGTGGTTTGATGTTTGTGAACTCAATTGGCTAATGCCATGTGTAAAGGGATTGATTTAAAAAGGAATGGGGAAAGGTGCATTTTGGGCTCAAATGGGTCCAAGTCATGGATTTAGGTTTGGTTCACCCTCCAAGGTCTGATATTTGGGCTGAGGGAATCAGGTAAGTTAGTTAGCTTAGTGGGGAGAAGTCACCATCTAAGTACATTTAGGTTTAATCAAGTTTAGAAGAGTCATGAAAAGGCTTAATCACCCTTAAGGGAATCATTAAAGGACTCCCTCCTTTTGCCATAAATGACATGGTGATGTGTAAAGTGGCTTCCATGGCTTGCATATGGCTTGCATATGGCTTGTGCATGGCTTCATGGCTTCATGGAAAAAGTCTAAGTATAAAGCATCATCCAAAACACCATCATATTTAAAAGTAGCACACAACTCTAGAAATTTGGCAAGATGTAAATTAGGATCTTCAGTTGGTGCTCCCCCAAACTGATTATTAGACACCATTTGGATAAAGCAGGTTTGAGCTCCAAGAAATTAGCAGCTACAGTAGGGTGTTGAATACTACCATGAAGTTCATCCAGTGTAGGGTTAGCATATTCTTTTAAAGGTCTAAATGCTTGATGGATGTCAACATTTTGATTTTGATGATTTGCCATTTCTTGAATAATTTTATCTTATTCAGAATTTCTAATTTTTTTGATTTTTCTGATTTTTCTTTTTAATTCGGAATCGTAAGGCACAAGTCCCTCAGACCCTGAACTACACATACAACGTTAAAAAAAATAAAAGAAAACACACTAACAAAAGTAAAGTAAAAAATTTTAATTTCTCTTAACTTTCTTTAAATGGAATTTTAATTAATTTCCCCGGCAACGGTTCCAAAAACTTGATGCCCGAATATTTATGCTTAAGATTTAGATATGAAATTTATGATTTATAATATGACATTCTACGCAAGTATACGTATCGTTTATCAAGTAATATAAGACTTTCTGATTAAGCCCCGAGATATCGAACCCACAGGGAAATATGTAAAAATTTAAAGAAATAAGAAAAATAACTTTTTACTTTTTAAATTTATTTTTGTAAGTATGTTTTAAGGTTTAAATTTTGAAAAGTTGTTTTTGATATTTTTAATAACATGTTTAAGCATGAAATGAAATTATCAATACTCTAAACAAGATATAAAAGTTATAAGAATCAAATATCTTTTTCTTTCTTCAATGAATCAGTAATAATTATGGAATTTTATGTTGTGGAAGTATTTAAATGTATTGTGCCAAATAGGAGCAATTATATTCTTTACCCTTACTAGGTTCTATAAAGAAAATTGGTTAATTTTACATTTTGAAATTTTGTAGATGGGTTAGGCAGGAAAGATACCAGCTCTCACTCTAGAGTTCCCTTTATTCCCTCCACATGGGGGCTAACATCTCTTAAAAAAAATTGAAATAATAGACCAAATTAGGGGGCTTTATCCTGTCACTCTAAAGTCCTCTAATTTTACTCCCCAATAAAACATATCTCCCTATATATTTACATTCAAGCATATAAACTACAATTCTCACCCATATAATTGCATGTGATTTTTTCCAATTGTTGTTTGAGACAATACCTCATTGAATCTTACATAATCTCACAATAAATTTTAACATCTTAATTGACCAATCAAGTAGTAAAGTAATTTCAAGGAATTGAATCATCACAATTTATTCCAGCATTAAACACTTATACTTTTCACAACATTACTTCCATAATTTAATTACTTCATCATCTAAGAAAGAAAAAGTTAAACTAAAATACTCATATTTCATGAAGTAAACATAAACAAAACTTGATATGAAAGCCAAAGCCATAATGAAAACACAACAATCTTACTTAAAAACAAAATGTAAAAACAAAGATAAGTACTAATCTGAAAATCCTCTCCACCAGACTTTGGAAGTTCCTTTGGAATTTTGTTTTCCACAATACAACTCTACAGAGGTTGGCACCCAACTCTAGTGACTCTAATAAAGATTTTAAACTTCAATAAAAACTAGATATAAGTATAAAAGAAAATTGGTGAGAAGAAGGCTTCACACCAACCCTTTTTCCTTTCCTACTCTCTACTCTCTACCATAGAAAAGAAGAACTCTAAAACTTAACACACTCTAATAACCGCTCTAATAACACACACTGAATAATAACCCTTTCAACACACACACACACACATGCAAATTATGAGGCTTCATTTTTATAATTTTCCAAAAGGTGCCTTGAGGTCTCTTCAAATCATGTCCATATTCAATGTAGCCACCAAAAGATGCATCCCTTCATTTAAATTTGCCGCCCAAAGGAAGTTAAAGAAGTTACCACCAAAAGTTGCTTCAAACACCCCTTGAAAATAGCACAAAAAATTTATTTAAATTCGATTTTTTAACTGTGACACTTAAGCGCCGACACTTTGGCGCTTAGGCTCCAGAAGCCAAATTTCTCAAACTTCATAATTTTGCTCCAAATTTAGTCCTTTTTCGCTCCTTTCATCATAATTAATTATTTTCATCATACCTGTAAGAAAAACATAAAATACCTTCCATTAAAGTACAATATCATCAAAAATAGGTATAAAAATGTTCATAAAAATACTATATATTTTAGGTGTATCACACACCACACCTATTAGGGTCCATATGTTGACCTCACTTTTGTTAAGGTCTAGTCTTTCTTTAGAATAGCGTATGGTCTAACCATAGGACTTTCCTGGTAACTATATTAGAAGACTAGCAATTGAATCCTTATCCCAGAAAAAGTCAAAACACATCTTTGCTTCAGTTGAAGTTTTCAAATGTTTAAAGTCTAACCTCTAAATGCTTAGAAGGATTAGACCAACCATTAGGAAGCTCAAGAAGAGTCCTCTATAGGATGGTCTGTATAGTTTGGGTGAGGCTCACACACACACTAGCACATTACACTCTCAAATACTACCTCACAACCTTAAACCAAGCTTCCCTCATACTTGATTCCCTACTCTTTTGGAAACTCATGTGGGTGGTTTCCCCAAGCTCTTAGGCTTAGGCTATGGTTTGGCTATTACCAGCATATGGAAGATCCAAATAGGGAATTCCCTTGGTTCATGGCTCAAACAGGTTGGCATTCCCAATTAAACTCTAAATCTTATCAAATCCTAACCTTTGACCCCTTTACCCCTAACTCCACCAAGTGACCAAATTACCGCTAAAACCCTAATTTTGCCCAAGATTCTCAAAATCAATCAAAATTACCAAAATTACTTAAAATTTATCCCAAAACATTCCTTACCACTTAAAATACCTAAAATACCTCAAATTTATCAAAATTCCTAAAATACTCAAAATACCAAAATACCCTTCCAAGCCTAAAAATTCCAAAAATTTTAAAAATTCCCAAAAATTTTGAAAACCCTCCAAATAATTCCAATTTTAATTTAAACCACTTTACTTGACCCAATTTGACCAAATTGACCTATTTTTGACAAAAAGCCCCAAATTTACCCTTTAAGCCCAAAATGCCCAAATCACCCCCAATGTCCAACAAATTGACTTCAAACCTCCCCAATTTCAATTCTAAACTCAAATTCACAATGCTTAATCTCATCCCAAACAAAATCCAAGCCCAATTGACCCAATTCCAAGTCCAATTTGAACCCAAACCAAAAGCCCCAATTTTGACCATATGACCAAATCTCTCAAAATTAAACCACGTGAGCCAATCAATTCCCCAAATTATTATCCAAAATCCTTCATGACATTCTGCTACACCAAATTGAACCATCAATTGCCCCCAATTGGAGCCCAAATCTCACCCAAGTCCAACCAAACCTAATATCCTCAAATTTGGCCCAAATTAACATGTTTAAATGCCACCAAATTAAGTAGCCCAACCTCAAAATTTCCACCCAATTAATGTTGGAAACTCTTCAGGACATCCCCATAGGACATTGTGAATCTTAAATTGGCCTTGGACCAAACTCTAGCCTAGCCTAAACTAAAGTTAACCCAAATACCCCCAAATTAACCAAATACGTAATTTAAACCAAACTGACCCCCAAACCTACTCAAAATCACCCCAATCCTTTTCTAAATTCCTTATAACAATCATACACACCATTTTGCGCAATCCATTGAACCTAACATAAGCTTCAACCAACCTAACCTAACTTAAACACAAGTGAAAAAAATTAAACCTATGACCCAAAGTGACCAAATCAAGCCAAATGTGACCAACCTAAACCCACTACAGCCACCAAGTGAACCCTAAGAACCACCCTAGATCCACCTAGCCCAATCTACTTGAGCCATAGATCAAGGTCCCATGATTTAAGGGATTTGTTTCCTAAAGTGTTTAAACCATATGGATCTTTAACAAAATCGATCACCAACTTAATTACATACCATAATGGCCTGCCCACCTGACCACCTGACCTCTGGCCACCTCCCCTAGCCCGGCCGGCTAGCCTAGTCGCCGAAGGAGCCCAAACTGAGAGCCACCTACTCCCAAATTAAATCCAAACTCACCCCCACATGTCCAGCTCTGATTGGCCATTACAACTCTTCAGCACTCCACCTAAGAAGCTAATCCCACCCACTAGTAGGCCCCAAGCACAGCCTAATGGCCATGGCTATAAAAGCCATCCTTCACGAACAAATGGGGTTGCTAAAAATTTCTTAAGGAAACTCTGCCAAATTTCTTACGTAGCTTCCTGGAGACCTCTTATGTGTAATCCCACTGCCTTACAGCCCTAATCCCCACTGTCCTTAGCCAATTTCGCCACTGAAATTCCAGCTAAAACCAGGATACTTTCCACCACAGCTCCATAGTGCACCAAATCTAAATTAATTGCACCCACACCTTCACCACACTAAAAGAGGAAGAACCCTTATAGAAGCCCCATCACAGAGAGCCTCTGGCATAGAGTTTGATCAATACTTGAAATTGAACTTGATCGAATTCAGGTCTAGACATTTCACCACAGCTTAAGGCTTAATCTGAAGGTTCGTTGGGTACAATCGAAGCTGCTACAACCATTTTATTGAGGCCTTCCCTCTTAGATAATGGTATTGAACTCTCTCCATCTCCCAAGCTATTCTTCTTCCTCCATGCATGTGTACTATATTTCGTACCATAAAAGTCATTTAGATAGGTTCTTCTTACTTAGATAAAGCTCTAGGATCAAACCCGATGCAATTTGGTTGAGTCTAGCTTAGGTTCTTAAGGCTAGAAGGTGGACGGCTCTTGGGATGAACCAATCAAAGACGATGAAGGAGGACCGTTCGATCACTCGTGCTTTGGATGGACGACACTGATGCAGTCAGATGAGGAGACGATACATAAAGCGCCAGCTA
The DNA here is from genome assembly GCA_022702705.1 of Papilionanthe hookeriana x Papilionanthe teres. Classification (NCBI taxonomy): domain Eukaryota; kingdom Viridiplantae; phylum Streptophyta; class Magnoliopsida; order Asparagales; family Orchidaceae; genus Papilionanthe; species Papilionanthe hookeriana x Papilionanthe teres. Next base: position 65,017,302 of record CM040436.1, read on the forward strand.
ATAAGGCAGCTATGTGGATGGTAGCGTCAAATGGCAGAGCGACGCGTAGAAATTCGGAGCTGCCGAGTATATAGTCAGCGCCGCGTGGATAAGTAGAAAAGTAGGATTTATTTGAGTTATTTAAATCAGGCCAACTTTAAAAATCGATAATTTGTTGTAGAAAAAATCAGAAAAATAAAATAAAAATACCCTCTTGGTTAGTGAATAGAGGAGACTATTTCGGCAGTTTATGAGCATTCTTTCAGGAATCACTTTCGACTGGCACGCAAACTTATTGAACTGTTCGATAAAGACTTCCACGGAAATGGAAAATCTTTTTGTCAAATGGTTTGCAGTGGTTCAACTCCACATCACCATTGGCAATCTTGTGATAGAAAGACAGAAGTCAGACAAAAACTTGGTAAAATATATCCTGTGATGGAGAAACCTCAGCATGAAGTGTGATCCCTAGCTCTAGGAGCAACACACAATTAGGATTCTTCTAAAGAATATCCATGGTTTAGTAGGTTTATTACTCAAAATACCTACAATCAAAACTTTCGAGGAACTACTTAGCAAATCCGAAAGCCTGCAAGAGGAGGTTAAAAAAGTTGAATTCATGGAGAAGGATGACAGGACGAAGCCAGAAAAGATATCTGAAAGGAGATCAAGGAGAGTGGAAGCAGTTAACAGGGGTAAGTAGTCGATGCAGATCCAAACTGAGTCGCTGATACAGTAAAACCAGCATTCACATCTGCATGCCCGACATCAGTACAACTAGCAGCACAGTCGACAGTCATCCCAGCAGAAGCCACATCAGATGGATGGAAGACAGGGTCGGTCTATGGCCGAGCTATTAAGCAAAGTATATCTCTTCAAGGATGAGGCAGTAGCACAAATGTTTTAGAATTTGATTAGGAAGCTTTAGTTCAGATTTTCCGAGCCAAATAAACCAGCTGAAGTTAACAAGAAGAATCATCCCAACTATAGCCCATATCATAGAATGCTTGGGCACACCAAAGAAGGCTATATTAGTTTTAAAGAGTGACACGAGAAGAACTTCAAGAATGAGAACATAACGATCCCGAAAGAATAGTTGACAAAACCTGAAAGTGGTTCCATCGATATATTTTGGTTGATTCTGATGTCCCAATTGACTCCTCTGCAGCTGTTGTAGAATGGAACATAGTTGAGGTGAAGGCTTCTAAGGAAAAGAGCGAACCATACCAAACAGTTTCGGTATAGGCTAGAAATTAGAGTACGAGACCATCCCTCTATTAGGAGAATGTAGGGCTTATCTTTTGACTACTACTGTCTGTGTAAAGGAACATTAGCAGGATTGATGTTAGTCTATCACATCCCTCCCACCGCAATGAATGGAAGAAAAGAAAGAGTTTGTTGTTGTCCAGAATTGTTCAATATTTGAAATGCTCATCAAGACAAAAGAAAAGTTTGGATGTTTTGATAAGACTATGACTTCAGGAAGGATTGAAATTAATGTTCTAATAACTGAGTCCTTCACTTTAAATAATTCAAATTGGATCCTAAGTCGGTTTCAGAATAAAATGGTGTGGTTGAAATACAAGTAATTTGCTCAAGATATCACGAACCCTTTAATTCTATGCCATGTGATTGGGTCCTGGCTTTTTAACGAATTATAATATCTCAGAATACACATGAAGAGACACTTGAGAATTACTGATTAGAGGAGTTTAAAAATTTAAAAATCTTTAAACTATGCTCCACCACATATATTAATTCTCAACGAAAAAAAAAAAGAAAAAAGAAGGAAGAAAAGAGAAAAAAAGGGGTCCTTGAGAAAAAGCTTAAGGTGAGCATAAAATCAAAAATTGGTGTCTGAATTCTCCCCTAATTCATAAAAATCGAAAAGTTCTCTTAAGAAAATTCTTCCTATTTTATATTCTAGAAAAGATCAAATATCTTGGGTCTCTTGGTTGGCTATTAATTGGCTAAGAAATATATTTGGATAATGAAAAATATTTTAATCACATGAACTGAAATTTTAAGATCTGCTTCGGCTCAGGAAGAAAAAATTAATGAAATAGAGATGACAATTAATGGAAATTCAACCCTGAAGTCATATCCTTCAATGCTTAACAAATACAACTCCAGTGTCAATTCAAAGAGCGCTAGAGCAACTTCTCAAAGATAGTATGAACAACCTTTACAAAATTTTTTACTATCTTTGCATTCATAAATCTCAGAAAAATTCTTCATAGTCTCTCCAAAAGCCAAATCTCAACAAAATTTTCATTATCTCAGTATACGTCAAGTCTCAGCAAAATTGTTTATAGTCTCAGCTTAAACCAGATTTCAGTAAAATTTTCACATTCTCTGCATAAACTGAATCTCATTAAAATTCCTCATGAATCTCAGAAAATTTTTTCTCAATCTCTGCATAAATGAATTTCAAAAAAATTCTTCATAATTTATGTATTCACAATTATCAACAAAATTCATTGCGGTCTCTGCATTCGCAAAATCTCAGCAAAACGTTGCAACTCTCTGTATTCACAAAATCTCAACAATTCTCAGCATTCGGGATAGGCCTCCTCCCTATTCCCTTCTCAACAATTCTTAGCATTTGGGATAAGCATCCTCCCTACTCCCTTCTCAGCAATTCTCAGCATTTGGAGTAAGCCTCCGCCCTACTCCCTCCTTAGCAATTCTTAGCATTCGGGATAGGCCTCCTCCCTACTCAATTCTCAGCAATTCTCAGCATTCGAGATAGACTTTCACCCTACTCCCTTCTCAACATTTCTCAGCACTCGGGATAGACTTCATTCCTACTCCTTTCTCGGCACTCAACATTATGCAATGTATAGTCCTAACCCTTCTCAACATAAAATTGAAATCAAAACACTCAGCATTCGGAATAGGTCTTCGCCCCACTCCATTCTCAGCACAAAATTAAAACTAAAATTGAAATCAAAACCTAAATCATAGTCAAAACTCATATCTAAATTCAAATTAAAATCCAAATTTGAAATCAAATTCAAATTCAAAATTTTGAAATTGAATTGGATAGGACTCCCTTCAAAATTTGGAGGCTTGAAATTCATATCTCCATTTTGAAGGCATCCTACCTGCTTTCGTCAACGAGAACTCTCGTATTTGATGGTTTTCTCCAAATAATCCACAGAGGACACTTTCTCGTTGAATTCTACATCCTGTTTTGAGTTAGTTAGCTCAGATAGTTGTGTTGGTTTTGTTGATCTCGTCGGTCAACACCAATACCTGTGGTGTGCTCATCCGACAGACCACACTTATTGGAGTCCATTTATTGACCTTACCTTTTTTGAGGTATAGTCTTTCTTTAGGTAGCCTAAGATCTAGCCATAGGACTTTCCTGGTGACTATCTTAGAAGACTAGCAATGGAATCATTACCCCATAGAAATTCATAGCACTTCCTAGCTTCACTTGGAGTTTCAAATGCTTAAAGTCTAACCTCTAAGCCCTTTAGAGGATGAAACCAAAAATAAGGAAGCTTAAGGAGAGTTCCTTATAGGATGGTTAAGCCTTAAGAATCACTCTAGGTGGTGTGGTCTGGGTCAGGCTCACACACAAACTCACCCCTAAACTCTACACTTACAGTCACCACCTTAAACCCTAAGCTAAACGTGTCTACCTTTGATCCCCACTCTTTAGAAACTCATGTAGGTAGTTCCCCAAGCTCTTAGTCCCATGCTAGGGTTTGGCTAGGAACAGAACATGGAGGATCCAAAAGGAGAATTCCCTTGGTCCATGGCTAAAGGAGGTTAAAATTCTCAATTAATTCCAATTTTACCAAAAATCTTAACCTTGACCCTTTAACCCATAAACTTCCCCAAAGTTGCCAATCTCTAAACACTAATTTTGACCAAAATTCTCAAAATTTCCCAAATTCCCCAATTTTTTTTCCAAAAATCATTTCATAATGTCCCCCACCACTCAAATACTTCAAAATACTCCAAATTGACCGAAATTCCCAAAATACACCTAGATAGCCAAAATTTCCAAAATGCCCTAAAAATCCAATAATCCCCAATAATTTAAAAATCCTCCTAAATATTTCTAAAACCATTTGGACCATTCCCATGAGCCTAATTTAACCAAGTTGACCAAAATTGACCAAAACCCCAGATTTCTCCTTAAGGCCCAGAATACCCATATCATCTCCAATGTCCACCCAATTGATCTAATAATCCCCAATTTCAATCCTAAACTCAAATTCACCATGCCTAAACCCAATGCAAACCAATTCCAAACCTAATTTGAACTAATTTCAAACCTAATTTTAACCCAAATAAAAAAGCCCTAAATTTGACCATATGACCCAATTCCCCTAAATTAAACCTGATGACTAAATCAATTTCCCTAAATCAATATCCAAAACTCTTCATAACATTCTTGTAGATCAAATTGAGCCAATAATTGAACTCTAGCCAAACTCTAGCCTAACCCAAACCCAAGTTAGCCCAAATTGACCACATGACCAAATTCCTCCAAATTAACCCTTCAAACCAATTCAAAATCACTCCAATCATTTTCTAAAATCTTTATGACAATCATACATAGCAAATTGAACAATAATTTGAACCCAACCAAAGATCGAACCCAACTTAGCGCAACTTGAACCAAAATGAACCAAATTGAAGTCACCCAAATCTAGCAAAATTGACAAAGCTAAGCCCACCACAGCTAGCATTTGGACTCTAGGAGCCACCCTAGATCCACTTAGGCTAACCTAAATGGGTCATGGACCAAGGGTCCACTAAATTAGGTGATTTACTTCCTTAAATGGTTAAAACAAAGGGATTTCTTACCCAAAGCCATTACCACTTAGAATAGTCCCCTTAATGGTCTGGCCACTGGCTCACCAGACCACCTGACCCCTCACCTGGCTTAACCGGCTAGCCTAGTCACCGGAGGAGCCAAAACCAAGAGCCACCCCCACTTGAATCCAAACCCAAATCACCCATGCAGGATATCTGACCTTATTTGGTCACCGGTGCTTTACTACCCTCCACGTAAGAAGCTAATTGCACCCACTAGCAAGCCCTAAGCTCTAACATAGCCATGCATATTTAACCCACCACCTTTCACGACCATGAAGGAGGAACACACCAAAACCTAAGGGAAACTCTATCCAACTGCTGCTAGAGCCTCTATCAGCCTTCCTAAGCTCAACCCAACCATTTCCCAACCATTCTCTCCATTAGCTGAGCTAAATTTTTTAGCTCAAAAGCAGCCAAAATCTGGGCACTTTCTATCACTCCACCAGAGTGTACCAAACTTCAAATTGACTAATTCCTCGCCATCCCCTTACTAAATGAAGAACATTCACCACAGAAGCCCCATCATATAGCCTCTCCAACCCAAACTTCTCTCAGACCCGAAATCACCACCTGATTGAGTTCTGGTGTAGACCCAAGGAGAGCTCAAATTAGTGCTTAGTGGAGCTACGTAAGGTTACAACGAACGTGTGGGCCTCACCTCATAGACTATGGTATTGATATCTCTCCTTAACCCGAGCATATTTTGATTCTCCATGCATGTATACTGTATTTCATACCGTATAAGCATATATATATGTTTATCTAGGCCAGATGAGTTTATAGAAACAAACCTGAGATGATTTTGTTGAGTCTAGCTCGAGATGTTATGGTTAGAAGGACGACGAATCTTGGGTGAACTAATTGGGGTCGATGAACAGATGCCATTAGATCGAGCGTGTATCTAGTAGACGGCTCTAATTGTGTCGGATGAGCAAGAAAATCATAAAGTGCGGGTCGTGTTAGCACCCACGTGGATGGCGGTGTCGAATGGCGGAGCGCAACGTAACAAGTTGGAGCCAGCTAGGTTGAGTCAGCGCCGTGGTGGTGTTGACCTCATTTTTGATGAGGTCTTTTGCTTCTCTCTTTAGTACTTAGGATCTAGCCTTAGGATTTTCCTTTGACAAATCTTAGAGGACTAGAAATGGAACCCACCCTTCAGAAATTCAAACTACTTCTTAACTCCCAGCAAACCCCACAAACTTGATTGTAGACCCCTAATCACCTAGAGGGTTGAAATCAAATGTGGAGGTTTAAAGGATGAGTTCCCTATAGGACTTTTTGGCCTTAGGAATACCCTGGGTGGCTGGTCTGATGAGGGTTGGCTTGCACATACACTACACTCTGACACACATTCCAAGTCCTAAAACCACACTCTCACCCAACTTGACCTCCTGACTCATTTGGGTAATTCATATGGATGGTCCTTAACCCCTAAGTCCCTGGCTAAGAGGGTTAGGAACAACATAGTGAATGCCCCAAATGAGTCCTCTCATGGCTCATATGGGCTTGATATGGCTTCATGGCTCAACCAAAGTGATTCCATTTCACTCACATTTGATCAATCTTCCTTTTTTCAAAATTTCAGTTTTTGACCCCCGGGGCCCCGGACCCACCAAACCTACCAAATACCCTTGAAATGACCCAAAATTTGCAAAATTGCCTAAATTACCCAAAATTCCTCAAAACCAATCCTAAACATTTCCCCCCACTCAAATTGATTATCCATAGCCAAATATACCAAAATTTCCAAAAATACCCCCAACACCCTCCAAATACCCAAAATGCCCTTCTTAACCAAAAATTCCATAAATTCAAAAAATTCCCAGAAAATTCCAATAAATCTCAACTATTCCCAATTTCATTTTGTTCAACTACACCATGGGACAATTTTGTCAATTTACCCCACTTTTACTAAAACCCCCAATTTGGCCCATTTTTAACCCAAATGAACCCAATGTCAAATCAAATCAGCCCAATTGACCTCAATTTTGGTCCAATTCAATTCTAAACTTCAATTCAATATCCCCAATATCAATTTAGATCAAATCCAACTCCAATTTGATTGAAATTTGGGCCCAATTTCAATTTGAAGCCTAAGGCCCAATTTTGACCCATGACCTAAACCTAGCCAAAACCTAGCCCAATTCAACTCCAATTGGCCCCAAATCTTTTCTAAAGCCTTCCTAACATCCCCATACAAAAAACACTAACTTGATTTGCCCAAAATTTGAACCTAAACTCCACCCAAACCTAACCCAAAACCAAAATCCCTTAAATTGACCTAAGCCCAAACCTGACCCAAATGGGCCCAAATCCCAAAATTAGAGCCCAACCAAAATTGAAAAACTCTTTGTAGCACCCCCATAAACATTTTTCAACATTAATTTTACACCAAATCCAACATTAGCCCAATCTTATCCCAATTTAGCCCAATTTAACCCACCTTGGCCCCTTTACCAAAAAAGCTCAAATTAAACCCAATTTAATTCAAAATCACTTTAAACTTGTTCCAAACCACTCATGACACATGCCTAAGCCAATTGCAAAATTAATTTGGCACAATTCTTTACAAAATTTTCATCCTAAATTTACTTTAAATCCAAAAGCCCACTTCCTTAAACCACTTTATAAGCTCATCCAAAATGATTTCAAAAAGCCCAAAATCAATCCAAAGCCCACATGACAAATTCTTCTCATCATACCTTTAATTGAAATCATGCCTAAGTCCTAAATCAATAATCAAGCCATTCCAAATCAAGCCATGTACCAAATTACCCCTAAATCCCAAAAAATTTCTAAAACCCTTTTTCATGAAACAAGCCAACCTTTTCCAAGCCAAATGTAAGCCAAATGTGAGCCATTTACAAGCCATATGAAGCCATGAGAGTTTTGACACCTCACCATGTCATTTATGGCAAATGGAGGAGCCCCTTTCTTAAGCCTTCCTTAAGCCTTTTTAACCTCATCCATTATACACACTAAACCATGCTTAGCCACCTCACCATGGATGGAAACTTCTCCACTCCAATTCAGTTGAGCCATATGATTCCCTTCAACCCAAATCAGGCCTTGGTGGGTGCACCAAACCCAAATCCATGCATTTTACCAAACCAAGCCCAAAATGATCCCTTCCCCCTTTCACTTTGATTCAACTCCTTTACACTTGGCATTAGCCAAATGTTGGCACCAAACTCAAGCACTGACCTCCCTGACCGTGAGGGTGACCCATGCCTGGCCGGCTAGCCACCACAGCCGCCGGAAACCACCAGGCCGAGAGGCTTAATTTGAATCAAAAATTCAATTTGAATTAGCTGACTTATCCCAACCTAAATGGCCATTGCAACTGTTCTTCCCTTGCCCTGAGCAGTTGATCCAAGCCTCCAATTGCCCCTGGGAAGCCCTCCAGCCACCTCTATTTAAACACACTCACCTCTCGGCCAAACAAGGTGATGAACCAGACCTTAAGGAAACTTTGCCAAAATTGCTCCAGGACCTTCTCCTAGCCCAGAGCAGTTGATCCCCAGTGTTTCTTTGCCCTAATCCCCATTAACAGAGCTCAATTTCTGAGTTGAAAATCCACCCAAAAAACAGGACACTTCACCACAGTGAGCCAATCTTCAAATTGATTGACCCTACACCTTCACCAGACCAAGAGGAGAAGTTCCCCAGCAAAAGCCCCCTCACCAGCCCAACCATTGCTTCCAGCCTCCAAGCTTTCATACTTGGAGAACTTCCTAGAGCCAGAGACTTCATCTGGAGCTTGCTTGGACTCAATCGAAGGTGACACAACCCTCAGATCGAAGCTTCACTTCTCTGAGCAAAGGTATTAACTCATACTTCCTCCCGAGCTTCCAGCAGTTCTCCATTTTGTTTGGGTTAATTTCATAGCTTATAAACCGTATGGATGTGTTCGACTCTTCAAGACGAATCGATAGAGTATAAGAACTCGAAAAATCATTGAGAACCGAGTGAGATCTTAGGGTTTTAGTGTGGACGGTCACGGGTGCACACCAGTCGTAGACGATGACAAGGAGCCTTTGGATCGCGCGTGTATCGAGCGGACGGTTGAGATCAAGCCGGACAGCGTGATGGTACGTGAATGGCGGGCCCCTGGAGCGCTGAGTCAGATGGCGGCGCCGAATCACAGAGCGACGCGTGGGCTTTCGATCCGGACGAGGATGACGCGGTGTCGAGTCGGATAAGTAGGAAATTAGGGTATTTTTGAATTATTTAAATACCAGAACTTCAAAAATTCATATCTTTGCATAGAAAAATTACAAAAATAAAATAAAAATGCTCTCTTGCTCAATGAACAGAGGAGAATAATGTGGAAAAGAAATCAAGTTAATTGGATGAGTCTTTTATTTTTAATAATTTATTTACTGTTTCTAATGTTTTGATTCTCCATTTGCATAAACAATTCACCATGGCATGAGACCATAGGGCTTTTGAAGCCTCTGATCTTGGGAACATTCCCTGAATTTTTCAAGGTCAGAGGCCATCTCTGTGAAGAGTTATTGATTTTTCAAGTTCATGTCACTATTTTAGGTATTTTAATTCCAATAATTAGCATGTTGTAAAATAAATTCTAGGAAAATTTGGTGATGTTTCTTAGGACCAGGGAACCCTATGAAAAATATATTTTGAGTTAATTCATTCATAATAACCTTAATTAGCCTAAATTCCCAAAATTGAATTTGAATTAATTAGGGTTAACCACACACCAAATTGACTTGAAAAAAATTCTCCATTTCTCTTTAGGGTCAGAGAAACCTTACATAAAATTTTAAAATCAATTGGACTTGATTAACCCCACCAAATGGATTGATTAAACCTCATAAGCAAAATGAAACTTTAAAAATTCATAACTCAAAAAATACTTTTCAAAAATTCACAAAAATGGTTTTGGAGCTTCTCTGATATAAGAAGAGTTCAGGAAAATTAAAATTAGAATTTTCTAAAAAAGTTGATTTTTCACAATATTTCAATATTTTAATAATTAAAAAATAATAAACATCACAAAATATTAAAAATCATAAAAATGTCACATTTTGAATCCTAATCACTTAGTAACTAACCAAATATTTTTCCCAAGTCCCTAGGATAAGATATTGAATTTTAAAGGCTTAATGTAATTTTTAATATTAAAAAATGAATTTTCAACCTTTTTCACTGAAATAATTCTAATAAATCAAAGAAAATTTAGAAAATTATAAAATTTGTTTCTCTGAACTCCTTGAGGTTAGAGAAATTTAATAAAAACATAAAATCTATTTTTCAAATTTTATTTTATTTTAAAATTAATTAATACTCTAAAACTCAAAATAATTATAATAAATAAAATATAAGTCAAAAAATCAGCAAAATTGGTTCAAGTGGTTCTCTAGTCATTTGGAATATCACATAATTTGCTTAAGGACAGAAACTTTTCCTTAGTCATGTTGTTGAATTTTCTTTGAAAACTCCTATTTTCTACTAAAAATAATTATATAAATAAATTAAATTCAGAAAAATCACATTTCTCCTCTAATGTCTTAATTGACATTTGAGTGAGGTGACATAAAAATTTCAAATTCATTTGAGCTCAATTTAGTGAGTTATGAAATAAATAAGCCTAAAAGGGCATAAAGGTAATTAAAAAATTTTAACCCTTAACTAAAACTTTAAGTTTAATCAAAATGGAGGGTAAAATATTTGATTTTAACTTTCTCTTGGATGATTGAAACTTAGGGAAATTAGGAGGTAGGAACCCATTAAACACTTTGAAAATATCAAAATGAAACTCTAATTAATTAAATAATCTGAATTTTGGAAAGAATATATTTAAATTTGGATTATTAAAATAGGGATATTATTAAGAGGATATTTATTCTTTAATTTAAAAATCCCTAAATAAGTCACTTTAACAATATTTAGTTCTTAATTAAAAATTAAAACAATAATCCAAATTAAATAAATTAAAAAAAATTAATTAAAAGAGGATAACCCTAAATGAATTAAAGCTTAAAATGTTAAATGGTCTAATAATTAAAAATCAAATTTAAAATCTTGGAGTTAAATTAAATTAAATTAAATTAAGTCAAGTCAAAGTTTAAATTAAATTAAATTAACACCTTAACAATTAAATTAAATTAAATTTAAAATATTGGAACTAAAATTAAATTAAATTAAATTAAATTAAATTAAAATTAAATTAAAAATTAAATTAAATTAAAATTAAAATTAAACTAAGATTAAAATTAAACAAAAATTAAGTTAAATTAAGTGAAATTAAATTAAATTAAATTAAAATCAAATTAAATTAAATTAAATTGAATTAAAATCACTTAACAACAAATCTAAATGTAATCATTAAGAGTTAAATCAAAATATACCAATAATTTCAATACCTCTTTCTATCTAAGTAAATTTAAAACATGAACATCAATCTGAAATACTAAGATAATTGAAAGTGTAAAGATTTAAATTAAATCTAAAATAATTTGAACACTATTCCAAACTTAAAAAATTATTAATTAAAACCTCATAATTAAATTAAATTACTTTAAATCATTAACTCAAACTTTTGATTAAGGATAATTAAAATTCTCAATAAACCAACTTGCCCTTAAAGGCTTTAATTATTATAACTCTTAAATAGAGTATTAAGTGAAATGTCACTTCATTCATCAGGTAATCAAATACCCAAGTTCACTGAGCGAGAGACAAAGTTTAACTAAACTCCTGGATGATTAATTCACCTGTGCAACTAAATTTACTTGGACTCAAAATGATCCCAGAAGTCTTGAAAAGATGTTTAGGACTCGTCCTAAACACTTCCTCAATATGACGTGGTGTTTTTGAAGAACAATTGAATCTAATTGTTCTTTGATGAAAAAAATCATCCTTAAACCAAACCAAGAACCTAGACGTCATAGGAGATGACTAGTTATAGGATTAGGAATTTGGTAGAAACCAAAACCCTTCCCTTAGCTTTACGTAGGTATTTGTTGAAATATTTAAATGCCTTAAGATGTGTTTTAAGTGCAGCTTGGGATGACGGGAAGGCCCTCCAGGTACGCTTTTATTTTATTGCAATTTTTTTATTGCAATTTACTTACATGCATTGCGTTTTACCTTTTCTTGCATGATAAATAAGACTGTTGCATGAAAACCAAAACCTTTAGGATAGTCCCTGAATTGAAACCAAAACAAAATTAAAAGTCATTACAAGAAAATTCACCGCCACAACATTCCAAAATATAAAACAACTCAAAATTTAATCACAAACAGAACAACAAAACTACAATTGCAACTAAATTAAAACGTCTCGTTGAATGATCGGGAATACCTCGGATGATGTAACCCACATGTTGCTAACGGGATTTCCCACGGTCTAAATGAAAGTGTGGAACTCATTCAGTTGATTTTAGCAAATTCATCTGGACTAAGTGAATTCGACGAAAATAACGGTGCCGGGATGACGGAACCGTGGGATCTTAATCAGTTCTGTTTAAATAACTTTAAGATTTGTTTTAATTAAAATATTAAAACACTTAGATTTTAAGACTTTCTCTAAACCAAAACACTTCTCTCATCTCCTGATTTATGACTTCTAAAACTAAACCTCTGCGACAACAAGGAGCTCGGAGCATGGTGAGCAGCTCGGCCATCGTCATCAGTAAAACTCGGATCTACTTCAGCAAAACTTTATTAGAATTAAATAACCAAGCCATAGGACTTCGAGGTAGTTTGCCTAGTGCAACATAAATCCTCAACTTTTCGTTAGGCATTTGCATAATCATGTTATGCGAATTAAGTCCTAACCGGTCTTAGGACTCCGAGGTAGTCGTTCGGTACGATATAAACCCTCACATCTTCGAGGCTATTTGTGTGATTATGTCATACAAATATAAGGCCTAAATAAATAAAATTGGCAGGATTGCAACATTAAATAGACTCGCAAATTGAAGCCAAACAATAGGATAGTTTGGGAAGTTGCCAAGATTCTTCTTGGATCCTCAGCTTCTCCTACTTCTCTTCCTTTGGATTCTTGAAATAAACTATTCCAAATTTGATCCATTCCCTTTTGAAATTTCCAAAATCCAATCCTTTGAAAACCTTAAACTTTGAAATTCTTGAGAGCAAAACCACTGATCATTATCGAGAGTTTTCTTAAATGACTCCCGTCATTTAAGATGTAATTAACTATAGGGGCTTGCCCTTATAGGGAACTTTAAGAACCCAGGTAATATAAACCCAGCTTAATTCATTTATGTTAAGCAAGGGAACTTGTCGGCTTATAAAATTGATTCGCAGACCAAAAGGATGTCACAAATCTCCGAGTTTATATAATCAAGCCCCATCATCAAGCAGTGTGTCTATTCTTCGGGATAGATACACGATTTGTGATGTGATGCTCGTTTATATAAACTATTTGGGATGTGAGATCGGTTTGATTTCATATCTTAAAATCTTCAAATTTAAAAATTATTTTCAAAATCAAATGCTACTTTCCAAATTTTATATATATTTAAATTAAATCTAAAAATCTAAAATTCGCCGACAATTTCTGTAGGCGACTCCTTTTCAAAATAAAACACATAACCTAAAAATATGCCAAAAATTTCTGGCGACTCCGTTGGGGACTAGTTCCTCTCTCCATTTTGATTAGATGGTTTTGCTTTCATAAATCGATGGTGAGTCCATATCCCTAGTGGACCAAAACTATCATTCTTCCGTTGGCATACCACGTTCATTTCTATCTTGAACGGGTATAGCCAACTTCTCTCGGATTTAGGAGCCACTGTTTAGACACCCCTAAACAGAGAGGTTCCGAAATGCTTTTACCTCTTTTCTGAGGTAAGGTGGACCCCCAATAGGTGTTAGCTTAGGAGCGGTCCTTTGGGCTGAGAAGTCTTACGAGACTTTCTCTTCCTTTCCAATTCTGAATCGGGTCCTTTACCTTTTCTATACCTTTAATCATTCTGTTCCTAACAATCAAATCCTCTAATAAACAACCTTCTAATAAACAATATCTTTTAAAAATCACAAATACACTAAGATAAACGAAAATGTGTTCGGACTCTTTCTTTTTTGTCCTAAACTTTACGACGAAAAGAAGCATAATTCGGGACTGACATTCGGAATCGCCTGCGAAAAATGAGCGCCCAAAGTTAATCTTCTCCTTCACCAATGGAATGGACTTCGCCATTTACAAGGATAAGCTGCCCGACAATGGAATCATCCGTTTTGGACAATGATCTATAAAAAAATACCTATTTCTTTATGTCTTAATTCTTATCAATTAAGGATATTATGCTTTAATGAAAGGTATTTTTTCTGTGTTGTTGGATGTAGGTGATGTAAAAAGGTTCAAAAAGGAAAAAGAAGAAAAAAGGAGCAAAAATGGAGCAAAATACAAAAAGTATAAAAAAATAATGGCCTGGCGCCTAGGCGCCAGAAGCTAGCGCCTAAGCGCCAGACTCGATACAAAAACTGTCAAGTTTTTGATAACGTTTGATCAGTTATTTTGACGGAGTGAGCGGTTATTGGACATTCTAGAAGACTGGCAGTTGTTCCTTGATAATAGGACATGTGATACATTGCATTTGGACGCTCCAAAACGGTTTTAAACGCGAAGAGGTGCGAGCCAAAGTGAAGAGGTACGAAGAACTGGACGCGGTGTTTGGGCCTAGGCGCCAGATTCTGGCGCCTAGGCGCCAGACCGACCTTCTAGAAGATTCATTGAATGTGGACATGTTTTGAAGAGGTGCCTTAAGGCAACCCTTGAAGCCTATAAATAGTGGTCCATTTCTTTAGACAACGTGCCCCTCCCATTGTAGCCCTTTCTCTTATCCACTTTAGGACCTCTCATCCTTAGAGAGAGAAATAGAGAGAAATTTAGGGCCAACTTTTGTTTAGTTTAGTGAGTTTATTTTCAAGTTATTGCATACGGAGTTCATTACACTTGTGGAGTCGGTAGGAATCGGAAGATGCTGTAGAAGAAATATTTGAGATAAGTATTTTACATTTGATTCAAAGTTTATTCATTATGTTTCTTTGTTTATTTTCAATGTGTTCTGAGTAGTTAGTTTACTTTCTTCCTTCAATTATGAAGAGATAGATAAGATAATATAGAGATTCGATGGAGAATTGAAATTCAAAATATTTTCAAAACATTGTGATGACATTAATACCTGATCTTACTTTACTTTTTAAATTGGCCATTTAAATTGTTAAAACCTGTTGAAGAGTTTTGAGACCTTGAAGGAGAAGAACTCTTAACTTGTAAGTGTCACATGAATCCTTGGGTAGTCGAAGGCCATGTGCGGGCTATTCAAGGTGAAGTGCGAAATAAATAGGAAGATAAGATTTAAAGGGCGTAGAATTGATAAGTTTTTAGAGTGACAAACTAAATTCTTATAATTTGATTTATAGATTAGGAAAGGGTCACTAGTAGGGCCGACCATAGCCACCCTTGGACATCTAGAAGTATGAGTCTAGATTAACCCATTCTACTAACAATACATCCGGACTATTCGTAAATTAGCCGATGTTCTTTGTGCATAGATCGAAAGGGTAAAGAATAGGAATGCTTCTATTTGGCACAATACCATAAATCAAATTCTCCAACGAATATCAAATTATCTTAAAAATCTTAGATTAATTGAAGGAAAGAAAGTTGTTTATTTTATAGTTTTCATAAATCGTTTTCTTATTATTGTTTTCTTTATTTGCATTTAGTAAATTAATAGTAATTTATAGTTAATTTAGAGGATAAAAGATATTTTTCGAAATATAATATTTAGAAAATTTATTACTATAATTTTTCCCCGTGGGATCGATACTAGGGTTATTAAAGAAAACCCTATATTTCTTGAAACGATACGTATACTTGCGTAGTACCCCTAGTGTGTAAAAAAATATTTTTTAAAAAAAATTTACATCATTTTTTATTTTATACACTAGCCGCATTTTATAAATTGGGTCAAGCTTTTGGCCATCTTTTGGAAGTGAATATTACTGCGTTATTTGCGGTCGGGTCAGACAAGGATTCGACAACACAGATATCAAGTTCGCTGACGTCACTCTCTCCACACTGACGGACAAAGTGTCAGAAACTGAGAAACCCATAATTGAGTTCAACTTGAAATCGACTCAAGAATTCCCTCCCCTGCAAAGGGTTCCAACTGAATGAAGTACTACTGTTTGTAGGACGACTGTTGTCTCTACCCCAACTGGTCTAGTCATCTCTGCACCTACCCCGACCTCTGCCAAACTGAAGGGGAAGGAAATCCAAGTCTGTGATGAGCCTGGCACCGTGGAGGGTATAGATTTTGCTACAATACCATCTATTTTTGAGATTGTGTCCAGTTCAAGAGTTGCACCCCTAACTCGGACTCAAAGAAGAAATAGAAGAAGAAAGATTGCCAAGATCGAGAAAGCCAGAGCTGCTGAAGTTGCTTTTCTAGAAGAAATCCCTGAGGAAAAAGAAGAATTGCCTGAGTATATACCTCTGTTGGAAGGGAGCAGGTTTCACCCTCTCTCTGCCGCATCAGATGAAGAGGATGTCCGTAGGATCGCCGCTGCATTACCCCGACCTGCATACTACAGCAATTACAAGAGGAAGAGGGATAAGACTATGCCATTTGCTCGACTGCAAGCTGTGATAGAAAGATTGGCAAAGAAAGAAAGATGCCCTGTGTCAGAAATCTTAAGAAGGATAGGACGAGTGCCAGCTAAATCCCGTCTCGGACCGCGAATAGAGCCTGTCGCTGCCATAAAGAAACCAAAGAAGAAGATAAAAGCCAGTTCACCCGTTGTTGTATCGGGTCTACAAATTAGGGAGGATACCACCTTCCAGCATATAGCCGATAGACCATCCGGTCCTAGGCTTCCGGCTGCGAGAAGGATGGTATGGCGACCTACTACTGGTGAGCTAAGATCAAAACAATGTCCTGAGAAGAAAAGTCTCGTTAGGAGACTTGAGTCAGAAGAAAGTGCTACTGCAATAAAGGGGACTCCCAGAAAGGAAGATCAACAACTGTCACGAGACAACTGCGAGACCGTGCGGAAAAGGCCACTAGAAGATTCCATGGACAAGTTAAGGACCGACATCTGAAGGTTAGCAAAAGAAAGAGAAGAAAAACTAGAGGATGAAGTTGACTCATCAGAGTTCATGGATGAAAAGTATGCCGAGATCAACATGGTTGAGACGCGAGCATCATCCGCTTCACAAGGTGCTCCGGCGAGTCTGCAGAAGAGATGAACCGGAAGTGATGAGGGCACGGCTTCGGGAAAGAGATGACACAATTTCCTAGATGGCAAAGAGGATGGAAGAGATGGCTGCTGCCTTAGCCACTCTCCAGAGTCAGGTACAACCTCAAAAAGAGACACCCCCATAAATTATCCATATTGCAGATGGAGGAAAAGAGATCACATCCATCAACGGAGACGAAAAACCAAAGAAAGATCCTGCACAAAGCATGATTCCAGAAAAGGACATTAAGAGCATGGTAGAACAGCAGGTGCGAGAAGCCCTAGCACAATCTAAGAGTGGAACATCTATTCAGATGGGTAGACCTTACCCCGAAGAGTTCGATGCAGTCCAATACCCGAAAGGCTTCGTACCACCTCTGTTTAAGACTTTTGATGGGACGGGAAACCCTCGGCAGCATGTCGCACATTTTCATGCTAGTTGCTGCAATGCCGGTGGGAGTGACGCTTTACTCTTCCGACAGTTCGTCAGCAGTTTGTCAGGGATTACCTTCGACTGGTACGCAGAATCGCCGAATGGTTCAGTAAAGACCTTTTCAGAACTAGAGAATCTCATCGTTAAGCGGTTTGCCGGGGCTCAGCACCACATCACTATCGGTGATCTAGTGGTGGAGCAACAAAAGCTGAATGAGACTTTAGTGGATTACATACTTCAATGGAGAAACTTAAGCATGAAGTGTGAACCACAGCTTCAAGAACAACATGTAGTCGGCATCCTACTTAAAAGTATCCTTGGCCCGATAGCACTTCTCCTTAAAGGATTTACAATCAAGACTTTGGAGAAGTTGCTTAGCAAGGCTGGGAGCTTGCAAGAGGAGGAAAAGCAGTTAAGTTTCATGGACAAGAACGATAAGCAGAAGCACGTGAAAACATTCGAAAAGAAATCTGGAATCGTCGCGGCAGTAGATAAGGGCAAGTAGCCGGTTCAGATACAGTCAGAGCGGCAACAACCTAGCTATCAACCACCGCGACGGACTTATCAGCAACCTCAGCAGGGCTATCAGCAACCTCAGTAGGGCTATCAGCAATCTCGTCCGAGCTATCAGTCGCCTCAGCATTATGAACAACCACCTCGTTCATCGTGTACCTTAAAAGAACTTCTAAATAGAGAATATCCATTCAAAACTGAAGCAGTAGCGAAGATATTCCGCAGCTTAATGAAAACACCAGATTTTCGATCCGCGAGCCCAAGAAGCCGGAGGAAGTCAATAAGAAAGATCATTCAAACTACTGCCCTTACCACCAGATGCTCGGACACAAGATAGAGGATTGCATCACTTTCAAGAGTTGGCTTGATGACAATCTCTGGAGAGGGAACATAACAATCCCAAAGGAATACATGAAGGAACCCCAGAAAGGAGGTTCCGTCAACATTATTTCAACGGATCCCATTGTTCCGATAAACCCGTACACGACTGATGATGAATGGAGTACTGTCTGGATAAGATCATCGAAGAAAATTTTGGATCACATCCAGACCGCTTCGGTACGCGCTTCAACTCAGAGTTTAAAACCTGTCGAGCCGGCACTATCACTTTCAATTGAAGAACCGCCACAGAAGGAGGAGAAGATCGCGGAAGAGAAGAAGATCGAAGCTCCGAAGGGTAGACTAGGGGCTGCTTATCCTAGGATGGTTGTTTCCGATTTGGGGGATAAATCCCTCTAACTCCCAACTCTGTATGATTATCTGCTCGCCCCGGCGGGATCTTATAATGATAAGGGTTATGGCGTTGGCTACGTTTTAACTGTTTCTAATGATTACGTAACTAGCGACAACAGACTT
Organism: Papilionanthe hookeriana x Papilionanthe teres; assembly: GCA_022702705.1. Classification (NCBI taxonomy): domain Eukaryota; kingdom Viridiplantae; phylum Streptophyta; class Magnoliopsida; order Asparagales; family Orchidaceae; genus Papilionanthe; species Papilionanthe hookeriana x Papilionanthe teres. Next base: position 65,036,161 of record CM040436.1, read on the forward strand.
AATCCTGATCTCAATTCCAATACAAATAACGATTCTCAAATCATACATTACCTCGATGACCACGACGAAGAAGATGTTCACAAAGGAGGCTACGAAAGCTCGACAAGCAACGAGTCCATTTGTGAATTCCGAGGAGCTCCGATCATGATAGAATTTGAGCCATCAGACACCGAAGCAACTTCAGAAGAGCCAGTTGTTCCGATTCAAGAGGAGACACTGGTAAATTTAGAAGAGATAACAGAGGTCAATCTAAGAAGCGGAAAAGTTCTACCCCCGAGAATGGGTCCAAAGGATAAAGGAAAGCAGGTGGTTGCTCAGGAAGAGCCAACCCCAACAGAGGAGCTGCCCATTCGGGAAGAAACTAAGGAACATGGTAATAAAGTAGACTACAACGTGCAAGCCCATCTTAGGAAGCTACCAGCCAAACTAAGCATATACGATGCTCTGATCTTGTCAAAGGAGATGAGGGAAGCTCTGATCAAGGCTTTACTTGATCCAGAGATTTGTTTAACTCAAATGGCCGATAATTCCTTTGACAATGTTTGCTCTTTAAGAGAACAACGAGGTGTTACTTTCACGGACAATGATCTATTACTGGGAACAGCTGATCACAACCGACTGTTATACATTTCAGTCACTATTGGAAAGTTTACGCTCTCCAGAGTGTTGGTTGATCCGGGAGCATCAATCAACAGAATGAATCTTCGGACGCTAGCATATTTGGAAATTGATGCTCGCGAGCTTGAAGCGGACAAGATGCTATTAAGAGGCTTCAATCGAAAAGGAGAAAGAGCTCTTGGATCGATAACACTACTAATGAAGACCGGTGATTTAGCGAGGACAAGCTGCAAAATTCCACATAATTGATTCCGAGACATCGTTCAATGCTCTCTCGGGTCGGCCATGGATCCATGAAAACCGGATGGTACCGTCGTCTCTGCACCAGTGCATAAAGTATTACGAAGGAGGGGAACAGTGCATCAAAGGTGATTTGCAACCGTTCTCCATGCACGAAATTGGAATTCATGAAGATGCGACCTACTACGTGCCCCTGAAGAAAACTATCTTTTCTAGAAATACCATACCAAATGAAGCAAAAGAAATTCGAGACGATGAAGAACTTAAAATTCTAGTCCAACAGTTACTCACCACTCCCTTACGGCGAGATGGTGAAGATTTCTCCAGAACTCGCATCCGAGGTCGAGGCCGGGGACGAGGACGTGGAAGAAACGTTGGAACAGTTGGACAGAAGAAACCGGTCATCGATGTTGATTGGGAGAACAGTTTTGAAGAAGAAGAAGAAATTGAGAATGAAGCAGCGACGATAAGTAAAAAGAAACCCCAGTTCAAGATCTCTCTCGAAGATGAAAGGAATGAAGAATACAAATCAATGTACGAGAAGATTAACCATTATGTACATACTATGACCCTGAATCCGATCCATTCTAATAAGATCGAGGGTATGGTGGTCAAGGAAGTGTATGGTGGTGGAGCTAAGCCGATTAAGTTTTACCGTGGTGCTTCTTCTTCCAAAACTGAAAGTGATGTACAATTTGAAGATGTTACTTCATCTGAATTAATGGAACTACCTTTTGAGTGGTACTCTCCCTATGTTCAAAATTTAATTCAACGTGGAGTCTTACCTCGACGATGGACAAAAGGTCAATCACAACATTTTGAAAAATTATGGAATAATGCCAGTCGGCCTCCCAATTCAAAACATGGTCTCGGATTCGGCACGGTAGGGTCTGTTGACGATACGGGATTTTGCTTGGTTGTCACTTGCGAGCCTAATCAAGACTGCTTGGAAGCTTCAGAAGATCTAGAAGATCTACCAATTGGAGATGCTCCACCAGAATTCGAAGAAGAAATCAAATCTACAATAGACAAGTTAACGGAAGTTAACTTAGGTACTAGCGAAGAACCTAGGCCTACCTTTGTTAGCTCCTTACTCAATAAAGAAGACTACGAAGACATAATAAAGTTATTAATGGAATTCGAGGACTGTTTTGCTTGGAGTTACGATGAAATGCCAGGATTAGCTCCAGAAGTCGCAGTTCACAAGTTAGGAGTGGATCCCACTGCCGTTCCAGTTAGACAAGCTCCGAGAAGAATGCGTCTAGAAATTGAGCAACAAGTAATAGCTGAAGTTAAGAAGCTAATAAACGCTAAATTTTTCCGTGAAGAAAAATATCCAACTTGGTTAGCCAATGTGGTACCAGTCAGAAAGAAGAATGGTCAGATCAGAATCTGCGTGGATTTCAGAGATTTGAATAAAGCATGTCCAAAAGATGAATTTCCACTACCAATCCCAGAACTGATGATCGACATCGCTTCGACGCATGAAATCTTTTCATTTATGGATGGATCGTCGGGATACAACCAGATAAAGATGGCACCAGAAGACGAAAAGCTCACTGCATTCAGAATGCCGATCGGAGTGTATTGCTACACAGTTATGCCATTCGGACTAAAGAATGCAGGAGCAACGTACCAAAGAGCAATGACGAGGATCTTTGATGATCTCATTTACAACCAAGTCGAGTGCTACATGGATGATGTGGTCATCAAAAGTAAACTGAAGGAAGATCACCTGTATGATTTGAGAATTGTTTTCGAGCAACTAAGACAATTTAACCTTAAGATGAACCCTTAAAATGCGCCTTCGGCGTCACCTTCGGGAAATTCTTAGGATTTGTTGTCTGACATCACGGAATTGAAATCAGTCCGGAAAAGATTAAAACTATTTTAGAAATGCCTCCTCCCAATACTTTGAAACAACTACGATCCTTTCATGGGAAGATGGCATATCTTCGACGCTTTATCTCGAACTTGTCAGGTAGGTGTCAGCCCTTCTCGGCATTGGTTAAAAAGGACGCCAAATTCGTTTGGGATGAGAAATGCCAGCGGGCTTTCAAGGATGTTAAGCAATATTTAATGAAACCTCCTGTCTTAGGAGCCTCAGTCTCAGGTAGACCGTTGATACTTTATACCGTGGCTTTAGACGAATCCCTTGGAGCCCTGCTAGCCCAGGTCAATGATGAGGGAAAAGAAAATGCTTTCTACTACCTAAGCCATCGTCTAATCCCGACGAAAGTAAAGTATCCTCCGATCGAGAAGCATTGTTTGGCCCTGATCTTCGCTGCTCAAAAGCTCAGGCATTACATGCTTTCTCATAAGGTCAACCTTATTTCGAGAGTTAATCCTTTGCAATACTTGATGACCCGGCCGACGCTTTCTGGCATACTTTCCAGGTGGTCGATGATACTATTGCAATTCGACATAACTTTCGTTCCTCTTCGCGCCGTAAAGGGACAAGTCCTAGCAGACTTCCTCGCAGCACACCCTTTACCGGCGGATTCGCCTCTCAATGACGACTTGCCAGACAAGCAGATAATGAGCCTAGAAGACCCCGATGATCAACGTTGGAAACTGTACTTTGACGGTGCTTCCTCAGCACAGAAGGACAAAGAATTGCAAACGATAGTGCCTGGTAAGGTAGGGATCAGACTAATCTTTATAACACCGGAGCGGGGGATATTAAGATACTCCTACCACTTAACAGAACTGTGTACAAACAACGAGGCAGAATACGAAGCCCTCATAACAGGACTGGAATTAACCATTCAGATGGGAATAACGGACATCAACATCTACGGAGACTCTCAGTTGATCATTCAACAGGTCGCCGGACAGTACAGAATTCTAAAGCCAAAACTCGAGCAGTACTTTCAGTACGCCATGAAATTGTTGGAACAATTTCCAAACATAACAATCTACAAGATTCCCAGAAAAGAAAATGCTCTCGCCGATGCGTTAGCCCTCCTTGCAAAGGAATTTGCCTGCTTGCAGGATGAGTCAGTTGAAGTGTCAGTTCGAGGATGACATGTCCTATCACAGCTCGACATGGATACAATACATAAATCAGAAAGAGAAGCAGAAGGAACAATTGCAGCAGTGACAAAAAAAATAGAAGATTGGCGGCAGCCATTAATAGCTACTTGCAGACAGGAAACCTACCGGACGATAAGTCGATAGCCCATCAAGTCAAGAAAAGAACTCTGTCTAACGCATTAATAAACAATACATTATACAAATGGTCTTTTGATCAGATGTGGCTAAGATGCCTGAGCGGGTCCGAGGCTCGTGAAATCGTTAAAGAAGTACATTTAAGATTTTGTGGCGCTCATCAGTCGAGTCTGAAAATGAAAATAAAGATTAAAAGACTAGGGTACTACTGGCCCTTAATGATGACCGACTGCATGAAGGTCGCCAAAAGTTGTCACCAGTGTCAAGTGCACGGAGTGGTTCTACATCAACCTCCAAATGTGCTACATCCAACAATCGCGTTGTGACAATTTGAGTGTTGGGGCACATATATAGTGGGTCTGATAGAACCGCCTTCTTCAAGAAGACATCGCTTCATTCTTGCAGCTACAGACTACTTTTCTAAATGGGCAGAAGCTATACCACTCAGAGAAGTGAAGGCACACCACGCACTGCAGTTTTCAAGAACCAAGTTGTCTACCGTTTTGGGGTACCGCGCGGGATCATTTTAGATAATGGGTACGCATTCGAAAGTACAAAGATCAACAATTTTGTCGGAAGACACGGGATTGATTGGCGATACTCGGCTATCTACTACCCGAGAGCAAACGGCTTGGCCGAGGCTTTTAATAAAACTCTCGTTCAAATTTTAAAGAAAACTTTGGACGACAACAAGAGAAATTGACACGAGAAGTTGCTAGAAGCCTTATGGGCCTACAGGACGACTTTTAGGACTCCTACTCAGTCTACGCCTTACGCTTTAGTGTACGGATCTGAGGCCGTCTTGCCCCTAGAAGTTCAACTTCCGTCACTCCGAATTGCAGTTGCAGAAAAGATCACTACAGAAGAAAATGCCAGACTACGACTAGAAGAATTGGAAAGCTTGGAAGGGAAAAAACTTTCCGCGCAGCAGAATTTGTAACTGTATCAAGCCAAGATGATCCAGGCCGATGATAGATTAGTCCGTCCCAGGACATTCAAAGTCAGTGACTTAGTTCTTGTTCTCAGAAGACTATTCTTGCACATCGCAAGATAGGAGGTAAATTTGAACCAACATGGGAAGGACCGTTCGTGGTCGAGACAGTCTACTCAGGAGGTTCCTACCAGCTGGTGAACTGCCGTGGAGAACGACCCATGCTTCCAATCAATGGACGGTATTTAAAGAAGTATTATGCAACCTGATGTTTCGAAGGGTGGCCTCTAAAGTAGAATCTTATCCCTAGAAACATGGGTGAAGTAACCACTTTGTGACTGGGTCCGAACCCAAAACAAAATAAAATGGATGATAAAAAAATCTCATCAACGAAAATGTTAAAAAGAAAACATGGGAAATCGTAATAATAAAATGTCAATCTTTCCTTTTAAATCCATTCATTCACGATATTTTCTCATCTCATCCTACTTCCTTTAAATTTAAAAGAAGTGAATAAGAATTTTTAAGTGTTTTTCTTATTGTTCTTATTCTTAGTACGGCCCACGATCCTTTCCTTATTTTTTTTCACGGGGAAATGTCGAAGCGGCGGTTGGTTCTAAACTTTAGAAATGGCGTGAGTCTAGCACTTGATGAAAAGAGGGTGAGGGATGGAGCGAGTGATAGAGATTGACTCGGACTTCACACCGGTCGGCTTACAATACGAAGAAAATGATTGGATCCCAGTTGATCGAGAAGAACTTCACAGCCAGACAGTGGTGAAAATGGGTGGCCCGAGCCACCAATCCAACAGCAAGAAAAGAAATGCAAATGTCACTCATGCAACCGGAGAACATAAGAAAGTTAAGTCCATGGTTGCCACAGCAGAGGGTAGGCTTGTCAGCGCCGCGCCCGCAGAAGTTCAATGAGTAAGGAGAGCTACTCTCACTGCTACCCAGCGGAGAAATAAGAATCGTCGCATTCGCAAAATGTTGACCAAGTTAGCAGAAGATCAACATAAACAGATAGTGGATACCGTTAATGCAAATGCTCCAAGGAGACCGGTTCATCAGGAACCAGAAAGAAGAAAGTCAACTCCAAGAAGGTCGGAACAGATAAAAGAAATACCAAGAAAAGCAGAAATAGAGTCAGTACCTCGACGCCGAGCAGATGTACCATATTCGAAGAGTCTTGTTGCGAAAGCAACCCCAGAGGATGTCCCTACGGAGACTATCCCCGAGGAGCCGAGACATACAGAAGAATGTGCTGGGTTTGAGCCATACATCCCGCAGTATGTTACTAGACACCGAGGACTTCAGATAATCCCGGAATACGAGTTGAGAAAATGTAACTAGTTGAGAAGAAAACCTTCGAATACTTTGAAAGAATTGGAAACAAGAGGGTCAACATCTTGGAAGGCCTCGAGCTGCACACAAATGTTTTCTCAGACTATGAGCAAAAACAAATTATAGATTGCATCCTCGAATTACAGAAAATGGGCTGAGCTGGCCGCCTGAGAGAAAAGACATATTCAGAACCCCGAAGATGGATGCCAGGAAAAGTAAGAGTTACAATCCAATGTGGATGTTGCTACAATTTTGCCATAAACAGAAAAGGAAATCCACCAGGGATAGTCTGTCGCAGTGAGGTGGATCCGATGCCAAGAATCATTAAGAGGATGGTGAAAAGGATGATAACATGGAGGGTATTGCCTGCAGATTGCATACCCAACAGTTTGCATTATTAACATCTACAAGGAAAGCGACTGCATACCTCCGCATATAGACCATCATGACTTTGTTAAACCCTTCTGCACAGTATCATTCGTCAACCAGTGCAACATCATGTTCGGATCTAACCTCCGGATTGCAGGCCCCGATGAGTTCTGAGTGCCGGTGGAGATACCACTACCGGTAGGTTCCGTCCTGGTGTTAAAAGGAAACGGAGCAGACGTTGCGAAGCATTGCATTCCGGGAGTGCTTGTGGAGCGGATCTCGGTTACTTTTAGAAGAATGGACGACGAGAAAAATGCCTTACCACTTTCGGCTAGATCCGGAGTTGGAGAATCTCCGGCCTACAGTGCATGAGTTACATGGGAAATAGCACACCTCCAATGCACATCCATGCGGCATTCCTGCCAAGGGTGGCTTGGAAGGTGATGTTATTGCCCATGTTTCTTAATATTCAGACATGGATTTTTCACAGATGCTTTTGAATGGATCAGCAAGAAGTTTACACAGTCCGTTTTGGATTTACATGGATTGTATGAGACATTGAATTTCCGAGGAAAATGTCATCATGATTAGATCAAGTTGTACGATGTACTTTCAGCAAGTTGGAATGAAAACGACTACGTCATATTTTGGCCTTCACCTCTTTTTGTGCAAATTGACTGGGAAATACCATTAGAGTTAAATGAACTTTGAACGAAGAACAGAAAAGAAAAGAAAATAAATGAGAACTTTTCCTAAAAATCTGAATATTAAAATGAACTTCAAATTTACATGAACACTAAATAAACAAAAAAAAAAATGGGATCGTTAAAGGACAAACAAAACGAATCTAAATCTCAAATTGAACTCCGATCTGAATCCTCTGATTCGAACCTTTCAGTTCTTCCTCAATTGAAATCTGTTTGAAACTCTTTTGAAATTTGAATATTCTCTTCGACTTGTTGTTAAGTCAAGTCTTTTCCGCTTGGTACGCTTACCAGCTCCTTTCAATTCTCTTGCTGCTGTGTCTTAAAGGATCGACTAGTTCTATTGACACGGAGCCACGAACTTTGTTCGATTTGGTTCTGATGGCATGGGATTGGGTCCCTCTTCATACAGATAAATCTTAGAGATTGGAACCAGTTTCCATTTCTCATTAAATTTCTAAGACTGGTACATAAATTCCAGTTCTCTTCCTTCGAGGTCGGTACCTAAATTCCGACTCTCATTCGAGATCGATACCTAAATTTCGATTCTCTTTCGAGGTTGATACCTAAATTAAAATCCTCAAATTTTCGAGACTGGTACCTAAATTCCAGTTCTCTTCCTTCGAGTTCGGTACCTAAATTCCGACTCTCATTCGAGATCGATACCTAAATTTTGATTCTCTTTCAAGGTTGATACCTAAATTTCAATCCTCAAATTTCCGAGACTGGTACCTAAATTCCAGTTCTCTTCCTTCGAGGTCGGTACCTAAATTCCGGCTCTCATTCGAGATCGATACCTAAATTTCAATTCTCTTTCGAGGTTGATACCTAAATTTCAATCCTCTAATTTCCGAGACTAGTACCTAAATTCCAGTTCTCTTCCTTCGTGGTCGGTACCTAAATTCTGACTCTCATTCGAGGTCGATACATAAATTTCGATTCTCTTTCGAGGTTGATACCTAAATTTTAATCCTCTAATTTCCGAGACTGGTACCTAAATTCTAGTTCTCTTCCTTCGAGGTCAGTACCTAAATTCTGACTCTCATTCGAGATCGATACCTAAATTTTGATTCTCCTTTGAGGTTGATACCTAAATTTCAATCCTCTAATTTTCGAGAATGGTACCTAAATTCAAGTTCTCTTCCTTCGAGGTCCGTACCTAGATTCCGACTCTCATTCGAGATCGATACCTAAATTTCGATTCTCTTTCAGGTTTGATACTTAAATTTCAAATCTCACTCTCTCGAGATTAGTACCTAAATTCTGATTCTCATCCTTTTTTTTCGTCGATACTTAAACTCGGATTCTCACTCCGAGGCTGGTACCTAAATTTCAGTTCTCTTCGCAATTCTGAGGCTGAAACCTAGGTTTCAATTCTCATTTCAAATCCAAATTTCAAATTCAAAATTTCCTTAAATTGATTTTAAGTTAAACTTCAATCGAAATTGAAACTCAGAACAAATCGAAATCTAAACTCACACATTGAAACATGAAATTTAAAGGTAAAATGAAATCTAAATCGAATTCCCCAGATCTTGTGATTTGGAGTTCACCTCCTTTTCCATTCCCCAGCGAGATTTCAGGAATCTCTAGTCTTGGAAATATACCTGATACTCCCCAGCGGAAATTCTTCTACTTCGTCCTAAGTTTTTCACTTGGACATCTGTGTTGGTTTTGTTGATCTCTTCGGTCAACGCCAATACGCGCGGTGTGCTTGGTTAGCACACCACACCTATTGGGGGTCCATTTGTTGACCTCATTTTTGATGAGGTCTTTTGCTTCTCTCTTTAGTACTTAGGATCTAGCCTTAGGCTTTTCCTTTGACTAATCTTAGAGGACTAGAAGTGGAACCCACCCTTCAGAAATTCAAACTACTTCTTAACTCCCTGCAAATCTCACAAGCTTGATTGTAGACCCCTAATCACCTAGAGGGTTGAAATCAAATGTGGAGGTTTAAAGGATGAGTTCCCTATAGGACTTTTTGGCCTTAGGAATACCTTGGGTGGCTAGTCTGATGAGGGTTGTCTTGCACATACACTACACTCTCACACACATTCCAAGTCCTAAAACCACACTCTCACCAACTTGACCTCCTGACTCATGTAGGTAATTCAAATGGATGGTCCTTAACCTCTAAGCCCCTGGCTAAGAGGGTTAGGAACAACATAGTGAATGCCCCAAATGAGTCCTCTCATGGCTCATATGGGCTTGATATGGCTTCATGGCTCAACCAAAGTGATTCCATTTCACTCACATTTGATCAATCTTCCTTTTTTCAAAATTTCAGTTTTTCACCCCCGGGGCCCCGAACCCAACAAACCTACCAAATACCCTTGAAATGACCCAAAATTTGCAAAATTGCCTAAATTACCCAAAACCTCAAAACCAATCCTAAACATTTCCCCCCACTCAAATTGATTATTCATAGCCAAATATACCAATATTTCCAAAAATACCCCCCCAATACCCTCCAAATACCTAAAATGCCCTTCTTAACAAAAAATTCCATAAATTCCAAAAATTCCCAGAAAATTCTAGAAAATCCTACATATTCCTAATTTCATTTTGTTCAACTACACCATGGGCCAATTTTCTCAATTTACCCCACCTTTACCAAAACCCCCAATTTGACCCATTTTTAACCCAAATGAACCCAATGTCAAACCAAATCAGCCCAATTGACCTCAATTTTGGTCCAATTCAATTATAAACTTCAATTCAATATCCCCAATATCAATTTAGACCAAATCCAACTCCAATTTGATTGACATTTGGGCCCAATTTCAATTTGAAGCCTAAGGCCCAATTTTGACCCATGACCTAAACCTAGCCCAAACCTAGCCCAATTCAACTCCAATTGGCCCCAAATCTTTTCTAAAGCCTTCCTAACATCCCCATAAACAAAACACTAACTTGATTTGCCCAAAATTTGAACCTAAACTCCACCCAAACCTAACCCAAAACCAAAATCCCTTAAATTGACCTAAGCCCAAACCTGACCCAAATGGGCCCAAATCCCAAAATTAGAGCCCAACCAAAATTGAAAAACTCTTTGTAGCACCCCCATAAACATTTTTCAACATTAATTTTACACCAAATTCAACCTTAGCCCAATCTTAGCCCAAGTTAGCCCAATTTGGCCCACCTTGGCCCCTTTACCAAAAAAGCCCAAATTAAACCCAATTTAATTCAAAATCACTTTAAACTTGTTCCAAACCACTCATGACACATGCCTAAGCCAATTGCAACATTTATTTGGCACAATTATTTACAAAATTTTCATACTAAATTTAATTTAAATCCAAAAGCCCATTTCCTTAAACCACTTTAAAAGCCCATCCAAAATGATTTCAAAAACTGAAAATCAATCCAAAGCCCACATGACAAATTCTTCTCATCATACCTTTAATTGAAATCATCCCTAAGTCCTAAATAAATAATCAAGCCATTCCAAATCAAGCCATGTGCCAAATTACCCCAAAATCCCAAAAAATTTCTAAAACCCTTTTTCATGAAACAAGCCAACCTTTTCCAAGCCAAATGTAAGCCAAATGTGAGCCATTTACAAGCCATATGAAGCCATGAGAGTTTTGACACCTCACCATGTCATTTATGGCAAATGGAGGAGCCCCTTTCTTAAGCCTTCCTTAAGCCTTTTTAACCTCATCCATGATACACACTAAACCATGCTTAGCCACCTCACCATGGATGGAGACTACTCCACTCCAATTCAGCTGAGCCATATGATTCCCTTCAGCCCAAATCAGGCCTTGGTGGGTGCACCAAACCTAAATCCATGCATTTGACCAAACCAAGCCCAAAATGATCCCTTCCACCTTCCACTTTGATTCAACTCCTTTACACTTGGCATTAGCCAATTGTTGGCACCAAACTCAAGCACTGACCTCCTTGACCCTGAGGGTGACCCATGCCTGCCGGCCAGCCACCACAGCCGCCGGAAACCACCAGGCCGAGAGGCTTAATTTGAATCAAAAATTCAATTTGAATTAGCTGACTTGTCCCAACCTAAATGGCCATTGCAGCTGTTCTTCCCTTGCCCTGAGCAGTTGATCCAAGCCTCCAATTTCCCCTGGGAAGCCCTCCGAGCCACCTCTATTTAAACCTACTCACCTCTCGGCCAAACAAGGTGATGAACCGGACCTTAAGGAAACTTCGCCAAAATTGCTCCGGGACCTTCTACTAGCCCGGAAGCAGTTGATCCTCGGTGTTTCTTTGCCACTAATCCCCATTAACGAGCTCGATTTTGAATTGAAAATCCACCCAAAAAACGGGACACTTCACCACAGTGAGCCAATCTTCAAATTGATTGACCCTACACCTTCACCAGACCAAGAGGAGAAGTTCCCCAGCAAAAGCCCCCTCACCAGGCCAGCCATTGCTTCCAGCCTCCAAGCTTTGTGATTGGATGTGGACACTTTCATACTTAGACAATTCCCCAGAGCCAGAGACTTCATCTGCAGCTTGCTTGGACTCAATCGAAGGTGACACAACCCTCAGATCGAAGCTTCACTTCTCTGAGCAAAGGTATGAACTCATACTTCCTCCCGAGCTTCCAGCAGTTCTCCATTTTTTCTGGGTTAATTTCATAGCTTATAAACCTTATGGATGTGTTCGTCTCGTCAAGACGAATCGATAAAGTATAAGAACTCGAAAATCCATTGAGAATCGAGTGAGATCATAGGGTTTTAGTGTGGACAGTCACGGGTGCACACCAGTTGTAGACGATGACCAGGAGCCGTTGGATCGCGCGTGTATCGAGCGGACGGTCGAGATCAACCCGGACAGCGCGATGGTACGTGAATGGCGGGCCCCTGGAGCGCTGAGTCAGTTGGCAGTGCCGAATCACAGAGTGACGCGTGGGCTTTCGATCCGGATGAGAATGACGCGGCGCCAAGTCGGATAAGTAGGAAATTAGGGTATTTTTGAATTATTTAAATACCAGAATTTCAAAAATTCATATCTTTGCATAGAAAATTCACAAAAATAAAATAAAAATACCCTCTTGCTCAGTGAATAGAGGAGAGTAATGTGGAAAAGAAATCAAGTTAATTGGATGAGCATTTTATTTTTAATAATTTATTTACTGTTTCCAATGTTTTGATTCTACATTTGCATAGAAAATTCACTATGGTATCAGACCATAGGGCTTTTGAAGCCTCTGATCTTGGGAACATTCCCTGAATATTTCAAGGTCAGAGACCATCTCTGTGAAGAGTTATTGATTTTTCAAATTCATGTCACTGTTTTAGGTGTTTAATTCCAATAATTAGCATGTTCTAAAATAAATTCTAGGAAAATTTGGTGATATTTCCTAGGACTAGGGGACCCTATGAAAAATATATTTTGAGTTAATTCCATCATAATAACCTTAATTGGCCTAAATTCCCAAAATTGAATTTGAATTAATTAGCGTTAACCACACACCAAATTGACTTGAAAACAATTCTCCATTGCTCTTTAGGGTCAGATGAACCTTACATAAAATTTTGAAATCAATAGGACTTGATTAACCCCACCAAATGGATTGATTAAGCCTCATAAGCAAAATGAAACTTTAAAAATTCATAACTCCAAAAATACTTTTCAAAAACTCACAAAAATGGTTTTGGAGCTTCTCTGATATTAGGGGAGTTTAGAAAAATTAAAATTGAAATTTTCTAAAAAAGTTGATTTTCACAATATTTTAATATTTTAATAATTAAAAAATAATAAAAATCACAAAAATATTAAAAATCATAAAAATGTCACATTTTGACTCCTAATCACTTAGGAATAAACCAAATATTTTTCCTAAGTCCCTAGAATAAGATATTAAATTTTAAAGGCTTAATGTAATTTTTAATATTAAAAAATGAATTTTCAACCTTTTTCACTAAAATAATTCTAATAAATCAAAGAAAAATTAGAAAATTAGAAAATTTATTTTTCTAAACTCCTTGAGGTTAGGAAAATTTAAGAAAAATATAAAATCTACTTTTCAATTTTTATTTTATTTTAAAATTAATTAATACTCTAAAACTTAAAATAATTATAATAAATAAAATATAATTCAAAAAATCAGCAAAATTGGTCCACATGGTTCTCTAGTAATTAGGATTATCCCATAATTTTCTTAAGAATAGAAAATTTTCCTTGGTCATGTTGTTGAATTTTCTTTGAAAACTCCTATTTTCTACTAAAAATAATTATATAAATAAATTAAATTTAGAAAAATCACATTTTCTCATCTAATGTCTTAATTGACATGTGAGTGAGGTGACATAAAAATTTCAAATTCATTTGAGCTCAATTTAGTGAGTTATGAAATAAATAAGCCTACAAGAGCATAAAGGTAATTAAAAAATTTTAACCCTTAATTAAAACTTTAAGTTTAATCAAAATGGAGGGTAAAATATTTGATTTTAACTTTCTCTTGGATGATTGAAACTTAGGGAAATTAGGAGCTAGGAACCTATTAAACACTTTGAAAATATCAAAATGAAACTCTAATTAATTAAATAATCTGAATTTTGGAAAGAATATATTTAAATTTGGATTATTAAAATAGGGATATTATTAAGAGGATATTTATTCTTTAATTTAAAAATCCCTAAATAAGTCACTTTAACAATATTTAGTTCTTAATTAAAAATTAAAACAATAATCCAAATTAAATAAATTAAAAAAAATTAATTAAAAGAAGATAACCCTAAATGAATTAAAGCTTAAAATGTTAAATGGTCTAATAATTAAAAATCAAATTTAAAATCTTGGAGTTAAATTAAATTAAATTAAATTAAGTCAAGTCAAAGTTTAAATTAAATTAAATTAACACCTTAACAATTAAATTAAATTAAATTTAAAATATTGGAACTAAAATTAAAATTAGATTAAATTAAATTAAATTTAAATTTAATTAAAATTAAATTAAATTAAATTAAATGAAATTAAATTAAAATTAAACTAAGATTAAAATTCAACTAAAATTAAATTAAATTAAATGAAATGAAATTAAATTAAATTAAAATCAAATTAAATTAAATTAAATTAAATTAAAATCACTTAACAACAAACCTAAATGAAATCATTAAGAGTTAAATCAAAATATACCAATAATTTCAATACCTCTTTCTATCTAAGTAAATTAAAACATGAACATCAATCTGAAATACTAAGATAATTGAAAGTGTAAAGATTTAAATTAAATCTAAAATAATTTGAACACTATTCCAAACTTAAAAAAATTATTAATTAAAACCTCATAATTAAATTAAATTACTTTAAATCATTAACTCAAACTTTTGATTAAGGATAATTAAAATTCTCAATAAACCAACTTGCCCTTAAAGGCTTTAATTATTATAACTCTTAAATAGAGTATTAAGTGAAATGTCACTTCATTCATCAGGTAATCAAATACCCAAGTTCACTGAGCAAGAGACAAAGTTTAACTAAACTCCTGGATGATTAATTCACCTGTGCAACTAAATTTACTTGGACTCAAAATGATCCCAGAAGTCTTGAAAAGATGTTTAGGACTCGTCCTAAACACTTCCTCAATATGGCGAGATGTTTTAGAAGAACAATTGAATCTAATTGTTCTTTGATGAAGAAAATCATCCTTAAACTAAACCAAGAACCTAGACGTTATAGGAGATGACTAGTTATAGGATTAAGAATTTGGTAGATAACCAAAACCCTTCCCTTAGCTTTACCTAGGTATCTGTTGAAATATTTAAATGCCTTAACATGTGTTTTAAGTGCAGCTTGGGATGACGGGAAGGCCCTCCAGGTACGCTTTTATTTTATTGCAATTTACTTACATGCATTGCGCTTTACCTTTTCTTGCATGATAAATAAGACTGTTGCATGAAAACCAAAACCTTTAGGATAGTCCCTGAATTGAAACCAAAACAAAATTAAAAGTCATTACAAGATAAAATTCACCGCCACAACATTCCAAAATATAAAACAACTCAAAATTTAATCATAAACAGAACAACAAAACTACAATTGCAACTAAATTAAAACGTCTCGTTGAATGATCGGGAATACCTCGGATGATGTAACCCACATGTTGCTAACGGGATTTCCCACGGTCTAAATGAAAGTGTGGAACTCATTCAGTTAAGTTTAGCAAATTCATCTGGACTAAGTGAATTCAACGAAATAACGGTGCCGGGATGACGAAACCGTGGGATCTTAATCGGTTCTGTTTAAATAACTTTAAGATTTGTTTTAATTAAAATATTAAAACACTTGGATTTTAAGACTTTCTCTAAACCAAAACACTTCTCTCATCTCCTGATTTATGACTTCTAAAACTAAACCTCTGCGACAACAAGGAGCTCGGAGCATGGTGGGCAGCTCGGCCATCGTCATCAGTAAAACTCGGATCTACTTCAGCAAAACTTTCTTAGAATTAAATAACCAAGCCATAGGACTTCGAGGTAATTTGCCTAGTGCAACATAAATCATCAACTTTTCGTTAGGCATTTGCATAATCATGTTATGTAAATTAAGCCCTAACCGGTCTTAGGACTCCGAGGTAGTCGTTCGGTACGACATAAACCCTCACATCTTCGAGGCTATTTGTGTGATTATGTCATACAAATATAAGACCTAAATAAATAAAATTGGCAGGATTGCAACATTAAATAGACTCGCAAATTGAAGCCAAACAATAGGATAGATTGGGAAGTTGCCAAGATTCTTCTTGGATCCTCAGCTTCTCCTACTTCTCTTCCTTTGGATTCTTGATATAAACTATTCCAAATTTGATCCATTCCCTTTTGAAATTTCCAAAATTCAATCCTTTGAAAACCTTAAACTTTGAAATTCTTGAGAGCAAAACCACTAATCATTATTGAGAGTTTTCTTAAATGATTCCCGTCATTTAAGATGTAATTAACTATAGGGGCTTGCCCTTATAGGGAACTTTAAGAACCCAGGTAATATAAACCCTGCTTAATTCATTTATGTTAAGCAGGGGAACTTTTCAGCTTATAAAATTGGTTCGCAGACTAAACGGATGTCACAAATCTCCTAGTTTATATAATCAAGCCCCATAATCAAGCAGTGTGTCTATTTTTCGAGATAGATACACGGTTTGTGATGCGATGCTCGTTTATATGAACTATTTGGGCTGTGAGATCGGTTTGATTTCATATCTTAAAATCTTTAAATTTAAAAATTATTTTCAAAATCAAATGCTACTTTCCAAATTATATATATATTTAAATTAAATCTAAAAATCTAAAATTCGCCGACAATTTCTATAGGCGACCTCTTTTCAACATAAAACACATAACCTAAAAATATGCCGACAGGTGGATACATAGAAAAATAGGATTTAATGATTTATTTAATTCAACCAAACCAAAAAATTCATAAATTGGTGTAGAAAATTTAAAAAAATAAAATAAAAATACCTTCATGCTCAATGAACAGAGGAGAAAAATGTGGAAATAAATTTTAGGTTATTGACTTATGTTTTATATTTAATTAATTAATTATAATAAGTCTTATTTGAGTCATAACTTAGCATAAAAATTTCTCATGACATGAGGTTTAGAGGGCTTAAACGCTATGTGGTTAGGGATATTTCATAATTTTTCATAGGTCAAGGGGGATCACTAGCTAGAGATCCCTAATTTTCAAGTTAATCACCTCTGTTTTGGTTTAGAAATTATAATAATTAAAATAAAAATTAGAAAAATGCAAAACTTATTTTGGTAGCTTCAAAAGGACCCTAGGAAAAATATAAAATTTATTTAACTAACTAAGAATGACACTAATTGTCATTAAACCCCTAAAATGAGAAAAATTAAAATTGTTAAAATAAAAATGTAAAAGTCATAAAAATAATTCTCCACTGTAAATAATGGGTGGGGAACTCCCCATAAAAATTTAAAGTTAATTTGATCACTAAAATGGATTTTCCAAGTAAAATGATAATTTTTGTATTAAAATAATTATAATAATTAAAATATAAGTTAAAAATTATAAAATTGGTTTTTGCAGTTCTCTGTGACCAGTGGAGTCTAAGGAAAATAAAATTGGAATTAAAATTTTTATTTCATTTTAAGTTATATTTTAATATTAAAATAATTAAAAACAATTAAAAATTCATAAAAATCACAAAAATATTAAAATTTACTAAAATGTCACAATTGGTCTCCTGATCACTTGAGAGCAATTAAATACTTGTTCCAACTTTCTAAGTGAAGATATTAATTTTTAAAGGCCTAAAATAATTTTTAAAGGCTTAAATTGAATTTTCCTTAACTTTCCATTAAAATAATTCCAATAATTAAAATATAAATAAATAAGATATTAAATTTTTATCTCTAGATTTCTTGACCTCAAAGAGATTTAAGAAAAATATAAAATTTAATTTTATATCTAAATAATTTTTTATATTTTATTAATACTAAAAAAATAAATTATGATAACTAATTTAAAACTCAAAAAATCTTGAAAATTGGTTCAAGTGGTCCTCTGACTTTGGTGAACCTTCAGTAATTTTCTTAAGGAAAGATAATTTACTTTGGCTAAGTTATTGAATTAACATCGAAAATCCCTATTTTGCATTAAAATAATTATAAAAATTAAATTAAAATCAGAAAAATCACATTTTATCTTCTGATGTTTTAATTGACCCATGAATGGAGTAACATAAAAATTGCAGAGTCATTTGAGTTGAATTCAATAAATTATGAAGCGATAGGCCTTAAAGGAGCAAAATTGTAATTTTAAAATTTAAGCCTTAATTAAATATTTTGGCCTAATCAAAGGAAAATGGAAAACAAATGATCATAATTGAGATATCTAGATGATTGAAATATAAGGGACCTAATGGTAAAAACTAATCTCACACTTCTCTACATTAAGGATAAATTTGTAATTTCTTAAATTAAGGAAATTTGGAAGAAGATTAAATTTAAATTATACTAAAGTGAGGGGTTTGACTTTGGAATATTATAATTAACCAATTTAGAATCTATAATAAAAAATTAAATGATAACTTAATGTTTTGATAAGGTTTAAGATCACTTAAGTCAACATACTCATAAAAGTTAAAAACTCACACATTAGACTTTAAGGGCTTAGTAGTAAATTAGGCTTAATCAAGATTTGACTTAATGAGATTTAGAAAATAAAATATAATCTAAGGAACACTACAAGCCCAACTCTAAATTAATTGGCTAAAATTCCTGATAAGTCAATTTGCCAATAAGGGCCTTCACCCATATAATTCATAAATGAAATGTCTAGTGACAGTTACCCCACTCATCGGAATAATTGAAACATCAAGATTCATTAAGCATAAGGTTATGAAATGGATGAATTATTTAGCAACATAATAAGTTCAGATAAACTCGATATGATTCAAAAGATTGTGAAATGTCTAGGTATTACCCCGGGCCCCTTCATAATCTTTTGGATATCTTGGAGGACGACTGAACCTATTATGCTTTGCTTAAGAAAAATCATCCTCACAAATGAACAAATAGGAACTCACCAAGTTATGACATAGGATTTGGTAGGTGCATTTTAAACTTGTTTTTCTTATTTTCTGGCAAAAAATTATAAATTTCTCGTAAAATTATATATACAATGCCAAAAGCTAATCATTTAGCGTGAATGCAAGAGGAGAAATGATACGCTTTTACAATTTACATCACTTTCTTTTCCTGCGTTTACTTTACTACATATTCCTGTGTGTAAAACTTGCATGTCAAAACTATAACTTTTAGGATAGCCACAAAACAAACCAAGCCAAAATTAAATAAAAATCAAATTAACCACCACAACAAAGAAAAATATAAGACAACTCAAAATTTAATCACAAACAAAACAAAATCACAATTGCAACTAAATTAAAACATCTCTATCAGATGATCAGGAATCCCTCGGAGGAAACATACAATTACTAACGAGATTTTCCATGGTCTAAATGAAAGTACTGAATTCTTTTAGTTGATTTTGGTAAATTCATCTAGACTAAGTGTATCCGAAGAAAGTAGTGGTGTCGAAATGAGGGAACGGTGGGATCCTAACCGGTGTCGCTATAATCAACTTAAATTCCCCTAATAAACCTCAGTTTAATTATCTCTAAAACAAGTCACTTCTCTCATTTCTTCAATTTAACACTTCTAAAACTAAACATGTATCAACGAGGAGCTTGGAGCATAACAGTGGGTAGCACAACAATTTTTGACAGCAAAATTCCTTTCTTAGAAATAAACAAACAAGCCATAGGACTTCGAGGTTGTTTGCCTAGCAACATAACTCCTCACTTTATCTCTTTAAGCCATTGCACCTCGTTCAATATAAGCCCTAAACTTGTCTTATGATTCTGAGGTTTTCATCGGATATGACATAAATCATCCTATCTTTCAGGCTATTCACATGATCGGTATTAAGTGAACGTAAGCCCTAAATAATAGAATTGACATGATGAAACATCAAATAATTACCTTAAATTGAAGCCAAATAATAGGATAGGGTTGGGAAATCATCAAGATTCTTCTTGGAGCTGTATTTTCCCCTAGCTTTCTCTTCCTTTAGATTCTCATAATAATTGTTCCAAACTTAAGCCACTCACCTATGAGATTTCCCATTACTACATTACTTTGAAGATTCTACCTTTTGTAAGTCACAAAAAAAATATTTCTTGATCTAATTCGAGAGTTTTCTTAGGTAACTTTGATTACCTAAGATGTAATTAACTTTAGGGACTTGCCCTTATAAGAAACTTTAAGACCCCAGATTAATTAAACCCTGTTTAGTTACTTCATACAAGGTAGGGGAGTTTGTTGGTCAACATAAATGGTTCTCAAACCAATTAGACGTCATGGATTCTTCAGTTTATTTAATCAAGCCACACTGACAAACAATGTATCCATTCTTCGGGATAGATACATGGTTTGTTGTGTAATGCTTGATTAGTTAAACTATCACATATATGAGATCAGTTTGATTTCATATTTTCATATTAAAAAGATATTTTCCAAACTATTCTATAAATATTTATGTAAATTAAATCTAAACATTTGGAGACTGATAGGTATGTCGTTGCATATCCCTCTGTCTTCCCATCTCGATGATTCTCCTTCTTTTATGTGGCTGATTGTGATCAAGGACTGTAGTTTTATAGTTTCTCCGTGAGCGACCAAGCTCATTAATGGGCCTTCATAGTCTACATTGACACAAGAAAAGTCTAAGTCAACGATTATGATGCCCCTCGTGATACCTTTTCTTCATTTAGTGCTAGATTTAAGCAGTCTTTAAAAGCAAATATCAACTCCTGTCCCCACATTATTCTGCATAAACAGGAGAAATGGATGTGTGTTGATAATTGCATCAACAAGAACAATAACAAATTTATTACTTAGTGAATTTGTTAGCCATACTTATGCCATTATTTTTAAAATTAAAATTTCAATAAAATGTTTTCAATGTGCCCATTTTATTTAACAAAAATTTATCTTGTTTCATTGAAATTTATTACAAAACTTCTTCATACCCAGTCACATACACTAGCCATGTAGTGATGCACCAAAAATATGTTTGATTTTTTATATATTTTTTTAATTATTTTTTATGATATTACACTTCAAAGGAAGGTATTTTTCATGTTTTGTTGCAGGTATGCTGATTTTAGGCAATTAGAGAAAAAAGAAGCAAAAAAGAATAAATTTCGAGCAAAAAAAAGGCAAAAACTAGGAAATGGAGGTTCTGGAATGGGCGCTGATGGCGCATTTTTCAAGAGAGCCAAAGTAATTAAAGCGTCATAGGGTGCCAACAGCTCCCAATGTCGGTGGAGGCCAAATTCAATGTATTTGGACAACTTTTGGATGGATTTTTAAAGCATCTGTTGGGGAAATTGTCCCTAGGCTATTTTAACTTGATTTTGGCGACAGAAGAAAAAAAGAGGGGTCTAGAGAAGAAGTGGTGTGAGTGCTTGAATAGTGTTTTAGAGTCTAGGTTTTCTTGTTAAGTGTTATTTTGTGAGAGATTCTTCTGAAAAGAGTTGTAAGAGGAGAGAGAAAGTGATAGAATGCCTCTTTCTTACTATTCCAAGTAAGAATTGTGTGTTGTTGTAAAGTGAGAAAGAGATTCAAGGGAACTTCATGGGGTTTGCTCGGAGAAGAAATTGAGATTAGTTGTATTTATTTCTTTTTGTTTGTATGACGTTGCTTTTATAAATAAAATCTTTGTTTTGTCGTATCTTCCCCATGAATTCTATGTAGATTTCTTCATCTTTCTCCTAGCAATGATATATGCTGAAGGGATGGTTTAGATTAGATGTGTCATAGAACTGTTAAGAAATTTTGATAATTTTTTCCTTCATTCTTCATTTACTTTTCGATCTGGCCAATTGAATTGTTAAGATATGTTGTGAAACATACGATCCGAAAGGATTATGTTTTCCACAAAAAAGTGAAGATTACATTCAATGTTCATGAATGAGTAATGTAGTTCATGAGGTTTGGGTGCAAATAAATAAGGAAACATGTTTATTGAGCGTAGAATTGGAGATTTTATGGTGACAGACTAAAATCCCTAATTCGGTCCTAGTGTTTGGAAACTAAAGCGAGAGTTAGCCTTCAACGAAGGGAAGTGGGAGCTATAAAGTGAGAGTCAATATCCTCCCAACTTAACCATGACTGTAGGGACTAAACCTAGGATTAACCAATGTTCTTTATAACACTCATAAGAGGGTAAATAATAGGTATGCTCCTATTTGGCACAATACAAGAATCTTACTGATCTTTATCATACACTCACCATAATATCATTGTAAAGGGGGAGGACACTTTCTCTAAAATTAAACCTTGCATTACAAAACTTATAGTAGTAGTAATTAACTTTAATTTGAAGTATAGAAAGTAATTTAGTGTTCTTAAAATCTCTAGCATCATTAAAATTTAGCAACTTTAGTATTTACTATAAGTGCACTACTAATTTAAATATTAGATTTCTGTGCTACACCTGAATGTTTGCATCCTCCCTATAAGATCGATAACCAGAACTCCGCTAGAGCCCTGTATTACTTGAATGATACAAATACTTGCGTATAGATTAGCTGCTTTCTTATTAAACTGATTATATAGTGTGACTGAATTGAAAATACTATTAAAAAATTATTCGATAGTAGCATAGCTAACATCAAGTTTTTGGCGCCGTTGCCAGCGAGGCAATAGTAAATTGAGTAGTAACTGAAAACCTTTATTTCATAGTTAGTATCTGTGTTTTCTTGCTTTTAAGTGTATATATTGTAATTGTGTATGAGTAGTTTTGGATCTGAAGGTTTAGTACCCTACGATTTGGAATTAAAACGCACTTTTAGAAAAATTTGAAAACAATAAAAAGACTTTAACATTTTGAACAAATGACAAACAATTTAGATAATCAAATAAATGAAAATGAACATCAACCTACACCTTTAAGAGATTATGCTAACCCTACTGATCCACTTTTCGATATTTATACTTACAACTATGATATAAAAATTAGCAACGGCACCAAAAAAGTTGATCCCGCACTGAATATATATATATATATTGATGATTCTGTTATGGATTTTATGATTTATATTGTGGATACTACGCAAGTATATGTATCGTTATCAAGTAATATAGGGCTCTAATGGAGTCCTAGTTATCGATCCCACAGGGAAGTTAGAGAATTTCAAAGACAAATTAAAGTAAACTTACTTACTAATCTAGTATACTGAAATTAAGAACACTTAGACTAAAATAAACTAATGCTTAAAGGTTGAATATAAGATTTCAGAAAAAGTATCTTTCTCCTTGTTTTAGAGAATTAAGTGAATGAAAAATTAAATGAGTTTTTAATTGTATTGTGCCAAATAGGAGCATTCCTATTCTTTACCCTTTGGTCCAGTGCGAAAGAACATTGACTAGTCTTATGTTTGATTACCGAATCTGCGGCTAAGTCGGGAGGATACCGACTGCCACTTTAGAGCTACCACGTTCCCCTCGCCTGAGGGCTAACATCTACACTTCAGCTCCCAAACAATAAGACCGAATTGAATGTTTTAGTCTGTCACACTAAAATGTCCAATTCTACGCCCGATAGTTAATATTTCCCTATTTATTTGCACCCTCCTTCCAAGGCTTTTGACTTCCCTGAATGTTGGATGTAATCTTTACTATAGTTGATAATTCAACATATGTTAACAAATCAATTGGCCAGATTGAAAGTAAATTAAGATTTAAGCAAAAGATTAGCACAATTTCTATTTTCATATTTTTAGGCACAACTACTTTAATTCATCATTTCACAAAATCTCGATAACATGGAGAAAGACTAAGAAAACTATTCAGAATGCATGGGAAAAGTAACACAAAGCATGGATTTCATTAAAGTTAACAAATAAATAACAAATATACTTATCTCAATTCTTCTCCCCAAGCAGACTCCTTAAAGTTCCTTTGACTCTTCCTTCCAGTACAGCACACCAAAATGCTAAACACTTTATCTACTCACTAAAAAGACTCTTAAATGACACTTAACTTCCACACAAATGACACAAAAACTGACACACCAATGACTAAAATTCGTCTCTATTTATAGATGGGCCAAATCTCCAAAAGTTGCTTAAGCACCTCTTCGAAAAGCTTCCAGGTTCAATGTATTTTGCCTCTTTTCAACTGTCTCGCCGTCAGCGGATTGGTCTCCATCGGTGGACTTCTAGAAGATGGGCTAACCGCGCCGATCTCGCTGTCGGCGGGCTCGATCTCGCCGTCAGCGGGCTCCTTATAATATATTAAAAATCTTTCGGGAAAAACTCGTCGTCGGCGGCCTAAATCTCGCCGTCGGCGGGACAGTTCAATTTTTATCAAATTGAGTCCTTTTTGCTCCAAATTCTCTTCTTTTGTGCTTTTTGCTTTCAGTACTTATAAATCTTCTTTCCTGCAATAAAACAAAGAAATTACCTTTCTTTAAAGTGCAATTTCATATAAAATTGGTATGAAATTCTTAATATATTTTCTAGTGATCAAATTCCCCCAAACTTAACTATTACTTGTCCTCAAGTAATTTAGATACTACATAAAAGTAAATGATTATTTGTAGTAAAGTTTTAATTCATAAATACTATGAATTTGATTTAAATAAGTATTATAGTAAAGTTTAATAGAAATATTTTTAGATATTTAAATTAATTTTATAGATATAAGGTTATTTAGTCATCAAGTATAAGATTTTTAGTCTTCTATTTATTTCAAGAATGACAATATTTGAAATATTAAATTATTTGAAATATTCAGATTATAAGAAGTTCATGAAAACACTATTCAGTAAAATACTAATCTATACATATAAGTACAGAAATGTAATTAAAGTTTACCCTTTAGGTTGATTCAAATGAAGCCAATTTTTGATAAGGCATTTCCTCGAAGCTTCTCCTCACATATATATATATATATATATATATTTTCTTTCTTTCTTTTTTTTTTTCTTTACGGATTGATTTTCAATCCCTTTTTTTACTTTTTTTAAGTGAGGATCACTATTTTTAGTTAGCCTGTTAATAATTTTGAACTTCATTTTCCTCTTCCTAAATTTGAAATTGGAAACATTTACTTCTCTTATATATATTTCAAAGTTTTTACTTCATTGAATTTCAATCTTTTCTTTCTCAACTAAATATTTAAGAATTTTATATTTGAAAATATAGTTTTCTTTACTATAAATAGTTAACTATATTCTTATTCTCTTATACTAAATATCCTTAATCTAAAAAATTAGTTAATCATTAAAAGTATTTCTCTTAACTTTCTATAATAATTAAATAAATCAATTCTAATTTACTGAATGAAAATTACTACAGAAATTCATTTTTATAATAATTTTGAAAATGTAAATTGAGAACAATTTAATAATTAAATTTGTATTTTTCCCTCCCCCAAACTTAAATTTTTCTATCTATCTATATAGGGTGAAAAAGAAAATAAACTGTAATATTTAAATCATACCTTCGAGCTTTAGGTATTTCTTCTTTCTGTAGTTCTGCAGGCTTTTTCCATTACTTAATTAACCTGTATTGTTAGTATTTTTCTACACACAAAATATTAAAGAAAGTGCTGGATAAAAAAGTTTAACACAATACTACCACATTTTATACTAACATATTATACTCCATCCACATACATTTACTAATTCAATCCAAGGTTACAATAGCAGTCTGAAAACATTAAAAATTTTAAAACTATATAACTTTAACAACAATGTTTAAAAAGATCTACACCACATCATAATCAAGTTCATAAACTAAAACATTAATATTAAAATTTAAAACAACAAACAAACAATCACAACATCAGAGTCTATAACTAAAAAAATAAACATAGCATATAATCTTCCGCATCAAAGTCCCAAACTATATCATCGTTTCCATGATCAGTGGGTGGATTAGGCTGGTAATGAGTATATCGGGGGCACTCGGGAAATACAACATCGAGCTCTCCTCTCCTATAACGATTCTCGGCATCATAATAGGCTATCTCATACTCTGAATGTCTCTGGAGATACTCGCTGTCATAATCATGTCTTCTCTCTAAGCCTCCAATTCTGATCAATATGCTCCAGTTTTTCTTCTATTTTCTCAAAACTTTTCCGCTGTAAAGTCATCTCATTCATCAAATTCTGAAGGGTAGGAGTACTATAGGGAGGAGGGTCATAACTGGTAGAGGGAATATCTCTACTCGAAGAAGGTACATAGCTCCTAGTCCTAAATCTCCATCCTTCGTGGGATTTATATTTCTTAATATTAGCCGGAGTAATGGGTTTCATAGGCTCAACCCATTCCTCATCATCTCTTGCCTAAACCCCAGATAATTGGCAGAGTGCATAAATCAGACCAGGGTGTCCTAGTCCTCCTCCACATTCACTTTTTGCAGTGGCTAATATATTCTTATAAATTATACTTCCCACATTAATACTTCTTTGGTTCTGAATACAGAAATTCAGAACTACTCTATCTCTTGTTACCTCACTATGGTGGTAAGTGGGTAACAAGGTAGAAAAAATAAAATAGTGTCAGGCTTTGGATGATGCATTCAACATTGAGAGAGAGAGAGAAGTTTACCCTTTCACACTGCTTAAGCTTCCAAACTCCTTTCCCGTCAGTGAGAAAGTTGATCACTTCTTCCAGTGGTCCTTCCATAGTTCCAAAGGTATCGTACTCACTGGTGTATACATCTCGTACTTCATAAAATGAATTAATCCTTGCAGCACTGAAATCTACCAAAAATCCTCTCACCTTGATTGGTGCATCTTCGATCGCAGTTAGGTTGGCATAGAATTCTTTTACTACTTCTACAGCGGCTCTGTTGGATATGTAACATAAGTTTTCCCATCCTCTTTCTTTAATTATTCGCTCTACTTCACCTCCAGGATTTTTGAAAATTTGATCCTGAATGCATTTTCTGGCTTGAATATTGTGAAAATATCTTGATTGTGCCTTTGCATTCACAAAACGAGTTTCATCGTAATCCATTCTTCTCTTTTGACGTGGAACCATTTTTCGATCTGTGAATTTCACAAAAATCTTAACTACACTTCTAAATATTACTAAGATGGCTTCCAAAAGTTACTAAAATCAATCTAAATCAAATTCCATGAATTTCTTCCAAGTCTTTTCTTCTCATTTCAAATTTTTCCAAAATTCCTCAATGTAGAAGAAATTCATGGTGAAAATCAAAAATTTTTACATAGGAGTGAAGCTCTTACCAAGGGAAGATGAAATCCGGAGTCAAAATGTGTTGAAATCGCTTCAAATCCAAGATTCCATAAGCCCTAGGTCGGTTTTTTGAAGTTTTGAGGAAGGGGACGATGAATAGTGTCGGTTGACCGGTCAAAATATAGTATATTTCGCGATCTCGCCGTCGGTGAGCTAATTAATTCACTAAGGCCAAAGTTTCGGGAAAATCTCGCCGTCAGCGGGATTGTTTTCACTGTAAGCGGACTTTTCCTCGCCGTCAGCGGGATTTTCTCGCTGTCGATGGGGTTTCCAAATTTTTAATATTTTTAATATTTATAATGTTTTCAATCAAGATTAAGCCTTGTTCATTGTTCCGGTCACTTAATTTGATATATGTATTTTTTATTTTTATTTTTTTAAATTAGATACTATATTAACACATAAATTCACACAACACAAACATTATAACTTTATAAATGAAATCCATGAACTTACAAACTTCAAATACCACATCTCTAACAATTGACTTATCAAATTAACCCAAACACATCTAACTCGGCATTACAATCCACACCACGACACTCTCAATGCTGAGACTAAACAAACAACAAACAATCTCATATAAACTGAGATTATCTACGTAAAGTTCAAATTATATCAAAAACTAAATTCAAATCAACACACATACATATAATATGAATAGAAATTTCTGCTACTCATCGGAATCTGAACTGATCTCTTCTCTGATGTTTCCAATAGAACGCAGGTGCACAAAAAAATTGTAGAAAGGCCTGAAAGGGAATTCTACAGTAGAATCTTCTTCAATCCACCCTTTATGTCTCAATAGTCATATAAAACTTGCCTCCAGATGTCCTGTATGGTCAAAGTGCTCCTTCATTCTCCAATCGATGTGATTGAATAAATCAGAGATATTTGTCAATAGAATTCATCACATTTTGTAGTTCCTTCTCCAATCCTTTAAGTTTTTGTAAAATGAGGTTTGTTCTATCAGTCAGGGGCTTAACTAAAGGATTGTTTTGGGATGCTTAACCAGAAATAATTACTGTTTCATCATTGTTATCCAATGTAGGAAACATATCTGTCGGATCTAGTGGTTTCCAAGGCAATAACACTTTTTCCCAAGCTTCGTAGGAAACTTGGTACTGACTACATAAAGCAAATATAGTTGATGGGTGTCCAAGTCCATGAATTGACCCATGCACAATTAATCCTAATGCAGACTTCACAATGATAGATCTAACATCAATAGACAATCTAGATTGAATACAGTAATTTAAGATTGCACATTCCTTCGAAACTTTGTTTACCCTCATAGTGGGTAATAACTTTGATGAAATAAAGAAATGCTAATGTTTTGAGATGGGGTTAAGAAGTGACGCAGAAAAACTAACGTACCCATCTTCTCGTAATTCCCAATCGTCAGGTTCGTCGGTCAGATATCTGTAGATCTCATTCATGTTGTATCTTGTAGGAACAAAATTTGAATAGTGGCAAACAGGGGTATTTTCAATCGAGTATAATTCATTTATTTGAGAAGGAGTGAAAGTTACCCATCTGCCTCTTACATAGACACTCCATTATGGATCACATGCAGATTAGAGTAGAATTCATTGACTACTGGAATGACTACAGCAGATGTTGTATAGCAAAATACCTCCCAACGTCGCTGAACAATCATTTCTTCAATTGTTGTTGTTGAATTCTCCGCTCCTCTGTTTACAAATCTTTTTTCCTTAATTAGTCGTTTCTTCATCAAAACCTTGTTGATTAGTCGCTGAGCCTCAGAACTGACGAACTTTCATCAGTTAAAAACTCCAGATTTCGTGGTTTCTAGTGGTTTGGAGGCCATAATAGATTGTTTTAGAGGGGCTTTAGTCTTTGCTAAGGAAGAAGATAATATAAAAATGAAGTTTTAAACATTTTATATAGAGAAATGGCTTTAGAACCGCCCAAAATCGCAAAATAACTCACAAAAACCACTTTTTAACTATCTCGCCTTCGGCGGTAACGATCTCGCCGTCGGCGGGATAGTTAATATATTTAAACTGAATTTGGGCGCGCCGATCTCGCTGTCGGCGGGATCGATCTCGCCGTCGGCGAGATTAGGTAAATTGCCCAATTTTCACTCCGATCCGAATATTTTCTGATTTCTTCGTATATATTCAAATTTGTGATGATTCTAAAAAGTAAAATGAGTAGAATTTAATCTATATTTTAATTTTTCAATAACTTTAATAAATAGATCATAATTAATAACTACTATGGGTTGCCTCCCATAAAGCGCTTGGTTTAACGTCGTCAACCCGACCTAATTTTAATTAGTAATCAGGTTGACTGAGCATTAAAACCTCTTTAAAATTTGGTCTTCTCCCTTCAAAATAAGGTTTTAATCTGTGTCCGTTTACTTTAAATCTATGCCTAGTTTTTGGATCTTCAATTTCTATAGTTCCATATGAAAATATTTAAGTTATAGTGAAAGGCCCTAACCATCGAGATTTCAATTTCCCAGGAAATAATTTCAATCTTGTATTATAATGTAAAACTTCTTGTCATGGCTCAAATTCTTCAGGTTAATCTTCTGATCATGCCATAATTTCATTTTTCTTTATAAATTCTATCATTATGATAAGATTCATTTCTTAATTCATCTAATTCATTTAATTGCAATAATCTCTTCTCACCAGCTTCTTTCAGATTGTAATTAAATTCTTTAATTGCCCAATAAGCTTTATGTTCTAATTCAAGTGGTAAGTGGCAAGTCTTTCCAAAAATAAGCACGTAAGGAGTCATTCCGATCGGAGTTTTATAAGCAGTCCTGTATGCCCATAATGCAGTGTCTAGTCTTATAGACCAATCCATTCTACTAGGGTTTACAGTATTTTCTAAAATATGTTTAATTTCTCTTTTAGAAACTTCAGCTAATCCACTGGTTTGTGGATGATAAGCAGTTGATATCTTATGAATAATGTTAAATTTTTCTATTAGTTTGTGAATATATTTATTTCTAAATTGTGAACCTCCGTTAGTGATAATTACTCTCGGCATTCCAAATCTAGTAAAAATATTTTTCATTAGAAACTTTGAAACACTCTTAGCGTCACATCGAGGTAAAGCTTATGCTTCAATCCATTTAGAAACATAATCAATAGCAACTAATATATATGAGTTTCCAAATGACGGAACAAAGTGTCCCATAAAATCTAATCCCCAAACATCAAAAATCTCAACTTCTAATATAAAATTTAGAGGCATTTCATTTCTTCTAGATATATTACCTACTCGTTGGCATCTATTGCAAGTTCTGATATATCTATAAACATCTCTAAAAAGAGTAGGCCAATAAAATTCAAATTGTAAAATTTTATAAGCAGTTTTATCTGTTTCAAAATGTCCTCCAAAATCAGAATCATGACATTTCTGAATGAATTGTTATGTTTCTTCATAAGGCACGCATCTTCTAATTATAAGATCCTTACATTGCTTATATAAATATGGTTCATCCCAAAAATATGTTTTAGCATCATGAATGAAGTTTTTCTGTTGTTACAAAGTTAACATAGGTGGTAAAATATCACTTACAATATACTTTACTATGTCAGCATACTATGGTATTTTCCACTCATTTATATTATATACTTGTTCATCAGGAAAACTGTCAATAATTTCATTATCAGTGTTAGATAATTCATTATATTCTAGTCTTGATAAGTGATCTGCGATTTGATTATCGAGTTCCTTTTTGTTAATGATTTCAAAATCAAATTCTTGCATTAGTAATATCCATCTAATTAATCTTGGTTTGGAATCTTTCTTTTGCATTAGATATTTAATAACGAGTGATCGGTATGCACAATACATTTATTTCCAATTAGATAAGGCCTAAATTTATCAAAAGCATAAACAATTGCTAATAGCTCTTTTTCGATAGCTTGTATAATTCAATTCAGCATTATTAAGAGTTTCACTAGCATAGTATATAACTTTGAAAATTTTATCATATCTTTGCCCAAGTACTGCTCCTCTAGCATAATCACTAGCATCACACATAAGTTCAAAAGGTTTCTCCCAATCAAGTGAAACTATTATAGGTGTTGTGATTAATTTATCTTTTAATAATTCAAAAGCATTTAGGCATTCAGTTGTGAATTCAAATTTCTTGTCCTTTTCTAAAGTTGGCATAGAGGTTTAGTAATTTTTGAAAAATCTTTTATGTAGCGTCTGTAGAATCCAGCATGTCCAAGAAAACTTCTTACTCCTTTTACTGTAGTTGGAGGTGGTAATTTAGCTATAACTTGAATTTTTGCAGGGTCTACTTCCATGCCATTTTCTGAAATTTTATGCTCTAATACAATTCCTCCTACAACCATAAATTGACATTTTTCCCAATTTAGAACTAAGTTAGTTTTCTCGCATACTTCTAATACTTTTTCAAGATGATTCAAGCATGCATCAAATGACGTTCCAAATACAGAGAAATCATCCATAAATACTTCTATTCCATCATCAATTAATTTACTAAATATAAACATCATACATCTCTGGATTGTTGCAGGTGCATTACATAATCCAAAAGGCATTCTTCTAAAAGCAAATGTTCCATAAGGACTAGTAAATGTAGTTTTCTCTTGATCCTTATGAGCAATATGTATCTGATGATAACCAGTATATCCATCTAAAAAACAAAAATATTTATGTCCGGCTAATCTATCCAACATTTGGTCTAGAAATGATAATGGGAAGTGATCTTTCCTGTTAGTTGCATTTAATTTTCTATAGTCAATACATATACGCCATCCGAGTAACTTGTCTTATAGGTATTAAATCATTATTTTCATTAGCTTTAACGGTCACTCCACCTTTCTTAGGAACACGA
The DNA here is from genome assembly GCA_022702705.1 of Papilionanthe hookeriana x Papilionanthe teres. NCBI lineage: Eukaryota > Viridiplantae > Streptophyta > Magnoliopsida > Asparagales > Orchidaceae > Papilionanthe > Papilionanthe hookeriana x Papilionanthe teres. Next base: position 65,068,169 of record CM040436.1, read on the forward strand.
TGAATTGGGCTTATCCAAGCATCGTTCGAAATAGGATATATAATACCATTATCTAACCATTTTAATATTTCTTTCTTGACTACTTCTTTCATTATTGGGTTTAATCTCCTTTGAGGATCTACTCTTGGCTTATGTTCATTATCTAAAATAATTCTGTGCATACATATTGAATGACTAATTCCTTTAATATCTGCTAAAGTCCAACTAAAAGTTTTCTTATATTTTTTTAATATGTCTAACAGTTTTTGTTCTTGTGATTCATTCAATTCAGCTGATATAATAACTGGTAAGGTTGAATGGTTACCTAAGTAAGCATATTTTAAATGATTAGGTAAAATTTTTAATTCGAGTTCAGGAGGTCTAATAATTGATGGAACTATATTCTTTTCAGCATTTTCAGTATTATCCAACATTTCAAATTTTTCCTGTATATAATCCAGTTTTTCATTATCTGCTTCTTCAATTAATTCAGTATTTTCTTTTTCTAACTTTTTATCATAATATTCTTTAAAATGTTTATTTTTCAAATGTTCAAGTATTTCCATTCGAAAACATTCATCTTCTTTTTCTAAAGCAGAATATTTCATTGATTTTGCTATGTTAAAAGTTACTTTTTGATCGTTTACTCTCATAATCAATTCTCCTTTCTGAACATCAATCATAGCTTTTCCAGTGGCTAAAAAGGGTCTTCCTAATATTATGGGAATTTCTTTGTCTTCTTCCATATCTAAAACAATAAAATCTACCGGGAAGATAAATTTATCCACTTTTACTAAGACATCTTCAATAACTCCCTTAGGATAAGTCACAGAACGATCAGCTAGCTGAAGAATTACTGAAGTAGGTGAAATTTCTCCTAATTCTAATCTTTTAAAAATTGATAGAGGCATTAGATTTATGCTTTCTCCTAAGTCACACAAAGCTTTTCCATAAAATTTTTCTCCAATAGCGCAAGGTATAGTGAAACTACCAGGATCTTTTAATTTTTCGGGAAGCTTTTTCGAATAATTGTACTACACTCTTCACTAAGTGCAACAGTTTCATTATCTGTGAATTTTTTTTTTATTATTTAAAATATCTTTCATAAATTTTACATAATTAGGCATTTGTTCTAATGCTTCTACAAAAGGAATATTTACCGTTAATTTTTTAAAATTTCAAGGAATTTAGCAAATTGCTTATCTTTTTTATGTTGTTTAAGATGTTGAGGAAATGGTGGTGGTAGTTTTTCTATAAATATTTTCATAGGGATCAATGGATATTCTAAGTTTTTATCTTGCTGATCCTTTTCTTTTTCTATTTCCACTTCCTCATTTTTACTTTTTGTTTATTTCTGAATTTTAGTTTCTAACTCTTTTCCACTTCTTAATTGTATTACTTTAATTTGTTCTTTTCCTTGGTCTTTAGAATTTATTTCTACATTACTAGGAAAAGTTCCAGGAATTCTATTGTTAAGTGCGGTAGTGATATGTCCAAGTTGAGTTTCAATGTTTTTAATTGTTGTTCCTTGATTTTGTTATTGATTTCCTTGATTTTGCAAGTGCTGACCCATACTCAATATTAATTCTTCTATAGATAACTTCTTATCTTTAAATTGATTGTTATTAAATCCAGGTGGATAAGATGGTTTATAATTTGTATTTCCTTGATTAGGTGGATTTCCTATAGAGTTGTTCATCCATTGTTGATTAGCTGTATTGTTATTCCAATTAAAATTTGGATGATTCTTCCAACCAGGATTATGATAATTCGCATAAGGATCATTGGGTCTATTATTAATAGCTTTATAGTTTCATAAGGAGATTGTGAATCTATAATTTGTCTAGATGAGTTTTCTTCTAATATAGTAGGAGAGTAATTCATTCCAAAATGATCTAATTTCTTTGATATAGCAGCAATTTGAGAAGCTAACATAGATATTGCATCATTTTCATGAACACTAGCTATCTTTTTAGAATTTATTCTTTCAGCAGGCCATTGAAAATTGTTAGTAGCCATTTCTTCGATTAATGCATAGGCTTCATCAAATGGTTTTGACATTAATGAACCTCCAGCAGTAGCATCAATGATTGATCTAGGAGATCCTACTAATCCATTGTAAAAATTTTGTATAATTAACCAATCTGGTAATGTATGATGTGGGCATTTCCTAAGAAGTTCTTTAAATCTCTCCCAAGCTTCATATATGGATTCTCCATCAAGTCGACTAAAAGATGTTATATCATTTCTAAGTTTTGCGGTTTTCAAAGGAGGAAAATATTTGGATAGAAATTTTTGTGATAATTCTCCCAAGTTTTAATAGATCCGAGTGCTTAATGAATTTAACCACATCTTAGCCTTATCCCTTAAAGAAAAAGGAAAAAGCTTAAGTTTAATAGCATCATTAGATACTCCTTCATATTTAAAAGTATCACATAGTTCCAAAAAACTAGCAAGATGTAAATTATGATCTTCATTAGGTGAACCACTAAATTGATTATTATGTCATTTGGATAATTGTAGGTTTTAGTTCGAAAGAGTTAGCGGCTACATCAGAGTTTTGAATAGTTAGGTGAATTTCATCTAATGTAGGGTTGGCATAATCTCTTAATGGTCTTTCTTGGTTTATATTTTTAATTTACGGATTATTTGTCATTTGTGTTAAATTTATAATTTCTCTCTTTTGTTTTTTAATTCTTTTAATTGTGCGCTCTAATTCGAATCGTAAGGTATTAAATTTTTGTTTCCAAATTTACGCATACAATTTTTAAGTAATATTTAAAATAGTCAGTTACTCTAGTAATTATTTTAATAATTCTATTAATTACCTTAATAATTACTTTACTTCACTTTCCCGAACGACGGCGCCAAAAACTTGATCCACTTTTCTATATTTATACTTACAACTATGATATAAAAATTAGCAACGACACTAAAAACTTGATCCCATACTTGAATATATATATATATATATATATATATATATATATATATATATATATGCGATGATTCTGTTATGGATTTTATGATTTATATTGTGGATACTACGCGAGTATACGTATCGTTATCAAGTAATATAGGGCCCTAATGGAGTCCTAGATATCGATCCCACAGGGAAGTTAGAGAATTTCAAAGACAAATTAAAGTAAACTTACTTACTAATCTAGTATACTGAAATTAAGAACACATAGACTAAAATAAACTAATGCTTAAAGGTTGAATATAAGATTTTAGAAAAGGTATCTTTCTCCTTATTTTAGAGAATTAAGTGAATGAAGAATTAAATGAGTTTTTAATTGTATTGTGCCAAATAGGAGCATTCTTATTCTTTACCCTTTGGTCCAGGTGCAAAGAACATTGACTAGTCTTATGTTTGATTGCTGAATCTGCGGCTATGCTGGGAGGATACCGACTGCCACTTCAGAGCTCCCACGTTCCCCTCGCTTGAGGGCTAACATCTACACTTCAGCTCCCAAACAATAAGACCGAATTGAATATTTTATTCTGTCACACTAAAATGTCCAATTCTACACCCGATAGTTAATATTTCCCTATTTATTTGCACCCTCCTTCCAAAACTTTTGACTTCTCTGAATCTTGGATGTAATCTTTACTATAGTTGATAATTCAACATATGTTAAAAAATCAATTGGCCAGATTGAAAGTAAATTAAGATTTAAGTAAAATATTAGCACAATTTCTATTTTCATATTTTTAGGCACAACTACTTTAATTCATCATTTCATGAAATCTCGATAACAAGGAGAAAGACTAAGGAAACTACTCAGAATGCATGGGAAAAGTAACACAAAGCATGGATTTCATTAAAGTTAACAAACAAATAACAAATATACTTATCTCAATTCTTCTCCCCAAGCAGACTCCTTGAAGTTCCTTTGACTCTTCCTTCCAGTACAACACACCAAAACGCTAAACACTTTATCTACTCACTAAAAAGACTCTTAAATTACACTTAATTTCCACACAAATGACACAAAAACTGACACACCAATGACTAAAATTCGTCTCTATTTATAGAAGGGGTCAAATCTTCAAAGGTTGCTTAAGCACCTCTTCAAAAAGCGTCCAGGTTCAATGTATTTTGGCTCTTTTCAACTGTCTCGCCGTCGGCGGGCTTCTACAAGATGGGCTAACCGCGCTGATCTCGCTGTTGGTGGGCTCAATCTCACCGTCAGCGGGCTCCTTATAATATATCAAAAATCTTTCGGGAAAAACTCGCCGTCGGCGGCCTAAATATCGCCGTTGGCAAGACAGTTCAATTTTTATCAAATTGAGTCCTTTTTGCTCCAAATTCGCTTCTTTTGTGCTTTTTGCTTTCAGTACTTATAAATCTTCATTCCTGATAAAATAAAGAAAATACCTTTCTTTAAAGTGCAATTTCATATAAAATTGGTATGAAATTCTTAATATATTTTCTAGTGATCACCTACAATGGATGAAATTCACTTAACTATTCAAAATCTTGATGTAGCTGCTAATTCATTTGAGCTAAAACCTATAATTATCCATATGATACAAAATAATCAATTTATTGGAACACCGAATGAAGATCCTAACCTACATCTTGCTAATTTTCTAGAATTGTGTGCTACATTTAAGTATGACGGAGTCTCGAATGAAGTTGTTAGGCTTAGATTTTTTTTTCTTTTTCATTAAGGGATAAAGCTAAGGTGTGGTTAAATTCATTAGAACCTGGATGTATAAAAACTTCAGAGAACTATCACAAAAATTTTTGTCAAAGTATTTCCCTACGTAAAAAACCGCTAAGCTTAGAAACATTACATCTTTCTATCAGTTTGAAGGGGAATCAATATATGAAGCTTAGGAAAGATTTAAAGATCTCCTTAGGAAGTGTCTACATCATGCTTTACCAGATTTGTTAGTAATTCAAACATTTTACAATAGATTAGTGGGATCTCTTAGATCTATCATTGATGCTGCTGCTGGTGGATCGTTAATGTCAAAACCTTTTGATGAGGCATATCTTTAATTGATAAGTTGGCTAAAAATAATTTTCAATGACCCTCTGAATGGGTAAATCCAAAAAGAGTTTATAGTATTCATGATTCTGATGCAATATCTACGTTAGCTTCTCAAATTGCTGTGATTTCAAAGAAAATGATCAATTTGGAATGAACTATTCTTAAAGGCCTCAGGTGTTAAAGGAAACTTCATTGAGACAAATAATAGATTCTTAATCAACTTATGAGACTTTGAATGATATAAATAATAGAACAAACAATCCTTATTCTAATTATTATAATCCCGGTTGGAAGAACCACCCAAACTTAAACTGAAATAATAACACTCATACTGTTTATCCGTAGTGGAGAAACAATTCTGTAAATCCATTGTGGAATTTGAACAACTAGGGAAACACTAGTTATAGACCTTCTTATCCTCAAGGTTTAAATAATAACCCCTAATTTAAGGAAAAGAAGTTTTCTATAGAAGAATTGATATTAAACATGGGTAATCAATTAGAAGGTCAAGGGAACCAATTACAAATTCAGGGAGCTGCTATTAAAATATTGAAAATCAATTAGGAGATATTGCTACTGCACTTAGTAATAGACCTTCAGGAACTTTATCGAGTAATTTTGAAATTAACCCAACAGAATAAAATAAAGAACAAATTCAGGCTATACAGTTAAGAAGTGGAAAAGAATTGAAATCAAGAGTGCAAAAACAGGTTGAATATGAAAAAGAGAAGGTGGGAACTGAAAAAGGTAATGATAATATATATCCTGATTTGGAATATCTACTTAAACTGATGAAAATTACTGTTGAAAGACCACCACCTCCATTTCCTCAAAGATTGAAGCAACAAAAGAGAGATAAACAATTTTCAAAATTCCTATAAATTATTAAAAGATTAACAGTAAACATTCCTTTTGTTAAAGCCTTAGAACAAATGTTTAGTTTTGTGAAGTTTATGAAGGATATACTAAATAAGAAAAGAAAGTTTACAGATAGTGAGACTGTTGCACTCAGTAAAGAGTGTAGCGCAATTATTCAGAAAAAGCTTTCTGAAAAACTCAAAGATCCTGGTAGCTTCACTATACCTTGTGCTTTTGGAGAACAAATTTTTGGAAGAGCCTTATGTGATTTGGGAGCCAACATTAATCTCATGCCTCTATCAACTATTAAAAGGTTGGGAATTAGAGAAATTTTCCCTACTTCAATAACTCTTTAGTTAGTTGATCGTTCTATTACGTATCCTAAAGGAGTTGTTGAAAAATTTATCTTCCTTATGGATTTTATTGGTTTAGATATGGAGGAAGATAAAGAAATTCCTATCATTTTGGGAAGACCATTTCTTGCAACTGGAAGAGCTATGATAGATGTTTAAAAAGGAGAATTAACTATCAAAGCTAATGATCAAAAAGTGACATTCAATATATCAAAAGCTATGAAATACCCTGCAAAAGAAAAGGATGATGAAAGCTTTCGAATAGATGTTTGTGACTATTTAAAAGATGATCATTTTAACGAAAAGTTTGAAGGAAAAAATGGAATAAGAAAGTTTGAAATGTGAGGATGAAAATGAAATGGAAGATAATTATGATGAGATGGATAATGTGGAACTGGATTATGTTCAGGAAAGATTTGAAATGTTGGATATTATAGAATATGATAATAAACGTCTAATCCAATATATCAAAAAACCTTCTGAACTTGAGATGAAAATATTTCCTAACCATTAAAAGTATGTGTTCTTAGAAGAATTACCAACATTACTAACCCAAGGAAAAAATGTAAAGATTTTCCTGCTTATTTTATACTAATTTTGATGATATTGCACTTTAAAGAAAGTTATTTTTGGTGTTTTTCTGAGTTATGAAGATTTAAGGACAATGAAGGGAAATTATGCAAAAAGGAGTGAATTTGGAGCAAAAAGGGCTAAATTATGAAAATTTGACTTAGGGAGCCGACTGCGAGGTCGATGGCGCCGACTGCGTGAGTTTTTCAAGAGTTCATAATATATTTCAAGGGAGGCCGCCGACGGCGGAGGTCGAGGCTGCGACAGCGGGGCCAGTTCAAATCATTATTTTTAGAAGGCCGCCGGCAACGGAGCTCGAGGCCGCCGACGGTGGGATCGATGGTTCTTTCACAAAATATGTCCAATGTGGACGATTTTCTAAGGGATGCTTGGAAAACCTTGAAGACTCTTTAACAACTTTAAAAAGAACCATTTTAGAACGAAAAAATGTCCTTTTGGAGCCCTCCAAAGTCATTAAGAGTCTGTAAAATGTTTTATTAGAGTCTTCTAATAGATACTTAGTGTTCAATTAGAGAGTCCATTAGTGTCCATTATTATTGGTGAGTGTTAAATAGTGAGTTCAAAAAGAAATATTAAGAGGAATTCTTTGAAAGATTGTAAGAGTGGAAGGGAAGTGAGAGTTATCTTCTACATTGCTTTTTCGAAGGAGAATTCCACGTACTGTTAAGAAAGGAAAAGATTCAGAGGAACTTCAAGGTGTTTGCTTGGGGAGGAATTTAAGATAAGTTGTGTTTATTTACTTTAGTTTATAGAACTTTACTTTTATATATGAAATCCAAGTTTTATTGCATCATCTCCATGAATTCTGAGTAGTTGTTCTGTCTTTCTCCGAGTTTTGATATTTTTGTGAAATGATAATTTAATTTAGTATGTCATAAAAGTTTAAAAGAAGTTGTGATAATCTTTTACTTAATTCCTCATTTACATTCAATCCGGCCATTTGAAAAGTTAAAATCTGTTGAGTTTGATAACTATAGTAAAGATTACATCTGAGATTCAGGGAGATCAAAATCTTTGGAAGCAGGGTGCAAATAAATAGGGAAATAATATTCATTGGGCGTAGAATTGGAGATTTTAGAGTGACGGGCTAAAATCCTCAATTCGGTCCTATCGTTTGGGTGCTGAAGTGTAGATGTTAGCCCTCAGGTGAGGGGAATGTGGGAGCTCCGAAGTGAGAGCCGGTATCCTCCCAGCCTAGCTGCAGATTCAATAACCAAGCATAGGATTAGTCAATATTCTTTAGGCCTGGACTAAAGGGTAAAGAATAGGTATGCTCCTATTTGGCACAACACAATTTTAAACTAATTCTAATTATCTATTCACTTAAATATCATAACAAAGAAGAAAGATTCTTGCTTATATATATTTGAACTTCACTTTAGTAGAATTAGTTATCTGTTAGTAGAACTAGTTTAATTTAAACTTCATAGTATTATCGATTGTGTATTAGTGACAGATAGGCAATTTCGATTTAGTTGTGATTCTGAATTGATTTCTATAATCCTAATTATGTAGCCTCTAAAATATTCCCTGTGGGATCGATATCCAGGACTCCACTAGAGCCCTGTATTACTTGAATGATACGTATACTTGCGTTGATTAATAACTCTATGATTAAAAGAATATATCATATAATTGTTACAAAAATTAAAATTACACACTGTACGTGGAGTCGGGTCAAGTTTTTGGTGTCGTTGCAAGGGAAAATAATTGGAATATAATTGAATATAATATAATTGAATATAATACAATTAGAGTAACGAACGATTTAGGATTGTTAGAAAACTTTTTAATAGAATTGCAACTTATTTAGTTAACTATTTTGTTGTGTACTGATTTCGATTGTATGCTTAAATTTGGTTTTGAAAATCTTATACCTACGATTCGGAATTAGAACGCACTGTTAAGAGAATTAGAAAACAAAGAAAAGAACCTATAAATTTTGAAACAATGGAAAACAACATAAACAACCAAAGAATAGAAAATGAACATCAATCTTGACCATTAAGAGATTACGCTAACCCTAGATTAGATGAAATTCACTTAACTATCCAAAATCATGATGTAGCTGCTAATTCATTTGAGCTTAAACCTGCAATTATCCAAATGGTACAAAACAATCAATTTGGTTGAACTTCAAATAAAGATCCTAATTTACATCTAGCAAGTTTCTTAGAACTTTGTGTTAATTTTAAGTATGACAGAGTGTTTGATGATGCTGTCAGACTTAGACTTTTTCCTTTTTCACTAAGGGATAAAGCTAAGGCTTGGTTAAATTCGTTAGCACCTGGATCTATTAGAAATTGGGGAGAAATTTCACAAAAATTATTATTGAAATATTTTCCACCATCTAAGACTGCTAAGTTTAGAAATGATATCACATCTTTCAGTCAGTATGAGGGAGAATCGATATATGAATCTTGGAAAAGATTTAAAGAACTTCTTAGGAAATTTCCAGATTATGCTTTACCAGATTGGTTAATTATTCAAACATTTTATAATGGATTAGTAGGATCTCTTAGATCTATTATTGACGCTACTGCTGGTGGATCACTAATGTCTAAACCTTTTGAAGAAGCCTATGTGCTAATAGAAGAAATGGCTACCAATAATTTTCGATGGCCTGCTGAAAGGGTAAATCCTAAGAGAGTAGCCAGTATTCATGATTCTGATGTTTTAACTATGATTGTTTCTCAAATTGCCGCTCTTTCAAAGAAAATAGATCAATACAGAATGAATCATTCTCAAACACCTCCAGTGTTAGAAGAAAATTCATTAAAACAAATTGTAGATGCTCAATATTCATATGAAACTATAAATTTAATATATAATAGACAAAATAATCCTTATTCAAACTATTATAATCCAGGTTGGAAAAATCATCCAAACTTTAATTGGAATAACCAAGGTAATGCAAATCCTGTTCATCCTTAGTGGGGGAACAATCCTGTAAACCCATTAGGAAATATAAACAACCAGGGTAATTCTAATTATAGATCTTCTTACCCACCAGGTTTTTATAATAATTCACAATTTAAGGAGAAGAAGTTATCTATCGAAGAATTAGTTTTGAATTTGGGTAATCAATTACAAAGTCAAAGAACTGCTATTAAAAACATAGAAAACCAAATGGGGTAAATTGCTACTGCACTAAGCAATAGACCTATTGGAACTTTACCTAGCAATGTTGAAGTAAATCCTAAAGATCAAGGAAAAGAACAAAGTAAGGTAATTCAATTGAGAAGTGGAAAAGAGTTGGAAACAAGAGTTCAAAAAGAAACTGTAGTTGAAAAGGAAAAAGAAGAAACTAAAAGAGAAAATGAAATTTTATATCCTAATTTTCTTCTAAAGCCTATGAAAATTACTGTTGAAAAACCTCCACCACCATTTCCTCAATGACTAAAGCAACAAGTTAAAGGAAAAAGATTTGCTAAATTATTAGACATTTTAAAAAAATTGTCAATAAATATTCTTTTTGTTGAAGCTTTGGAATAAATGTCTGATTATGTTGAATTTATGAAGGATATACTCAACAAAAAGAGGAAGTTACTAGATCATGAGACGGTTGCAGTCAGTGAAGAGTGTAGTGCTATATTCAAAGAAAGCTTCCTGAAAAACTTAAAGATCATGGTAGTTTCACTGTCCCGTGTGCTATTGGTGGAAAATTTTATAGGCGAGCATTATGTGATTTGGGAGCTAGCATAAATTTGATGCCTCTATCAACTTTTAAAAGGTTGGGAATTGGTGAGATTGCACCAACTTCTGTAACGCTACAGTTAGCTGATCGATCTATTACACATCCTAAAGGAGTTGTAGAAGATATTCTGGTCAAGGTTGATAAGTTTATTTTTACTGTGGACTTTATCATTTTAGATATGGAAGAAGATAAAGAATACCAATTATTTTAGGAAGACCATTCCTAGCTACAGGAAGAGCCACGATCAAGTAGTAACCTTTAACATTTCAAAGTCAATGAAATATCCTTCAATGGAAAAAGATGAAGAATGTTTCAGAATGTATATATGTGATTATCTGAAAAGAGAATATTTCAAGGAAAACTATGAAGAAAAAGAAGATATAGAAAAAGATAATTATGATGAAAATGAAAGCGAAGAAGCTGATTATATTCAGGAGAAATTTGAAATGCTCAATTCAACAGCCCCAAAAAATGAAACGTTAATTCCATCTGTTGTAAAACACCTTGAACTTGAATTAAAAAATCTTCCAAATCATTTGAAATATTTATATTTTAGGAGAGTTTTCAACATTACCAGTAATTGTATCCTCAGGCTTAAATGAAATCCAAGAACAAAAATTAATGGATATATTAAAAGATATAAAAAAGCTTTTGGATGGACTTTAGCTGATATTAAAGGAATTAGTCCATCAATTTGTATGCACAAAATTTTATTAAATGAAGAACATAAACCAAGAATTGATCCACAAAGGAGACTGAACCCAATTATGAAAGATGTAGTTAAAAAAGAGATTTTAAAATGGCTGGATACTGGAATTATATATCATATTGCGAATAGTACTTGGGTAAGTCCAATTCATTGTGTTCCTAAGAAAGGAGGAGTAACTGTCGAAGTAAATGAAAATAATGAATTAATACCTATCAAACAAGTTTCTGGTTGGCGTATTTGTATTGACTATCGAAAATTAAATGCCGCCACCCGAAAAGATCACTTTCCTCTTCTTTTTCTAGACCAAATATTGGATAGACTTATTGGACACAAGTATTACTGTTTTCTGGATGGATATACCTGTTACCATCAAATATATATTGCTCTTGAGGATCAAAAGAAAACAATATTTACTAGTCCTTATGGAACTTTTGTTTTTCTAAGAATGCCTTTCGGACTATATAATGCACCTACAACATTCCAGATATGTATGATCTTTATTTTTTGTAAGTTAATTAATAATGGAATAGAAGTATTTATGGATGATTTCTCTGTGTTTGGAACATCATTTGACACATGCTTAAATCATCTTGAAAAAGTTTTCGAGCTATGCAAAAGAACTAACTTAGTTCTAAAATGGGAGAAATGTCAATTTATGGTTGCAGGAGGAATTGTATTAGGGCATAAAGTTTCAAAAAATGGCATGGAATTAGACCCTGCAAAAATTCAAGTAACAGCTAAATTACCACCTCCTACTACAGTTAGAGGGGTAAGAAGTTTTCTTGGACATGCTGGTTTCTACAGGCGCTATATTAAAGATTTTTCAAAAATTACCAAACCTCTATGACAACTTTTAGAAAAAGATAAGAAATTTGAATTTAAAGAAGACTACTTGAATTCCTTTGAGTTATAAAAGGAAAAACTAATCACAACACCTATAATAGTTTCACCTGATTGGGAGAAACCATTTGAATTATTGTGCGATGCTAGTGATTATGCTATTGGAGCTGTTCTTGGTCAAAGATATAATAAAATTTTTAAAGTTATACACTACGGTAGTAGAACTCTTAAGGATGTTCAAATTAACTATACAATTACTGAAAAAGAGTTACTAGCTATTGTGTATGCTTTTGACAAATTTAGATCATATTTAATTGGAACTAAATGTATTGTGCATACTGATCACTTTGCTATTAAATATCTGATGCAAAAGAAGGATACTAAACCAAGATTGATTAGATGGATACTTTTAATGCAATAATTCAATTTTGTGGTGATTGATAGAAAAGGAACTGATAATCAAATTGCTGATCATTTTTCGAGATTGGAATATCATGAATCATCTGATACCGACAATGAAATTACAGATAGCTTCCCTAATGAAAAACTTTATAATATAAATAAGAGGAAAATACCTTGGTATGTTGATATTGTTAATTATATAGTGAGCGATATTTTTCCACCTATGGTAACTTCACAGCAACAGAAAAAATTTATTCATGATGCAAAAGCATATTTTTGGGATGAACCATATTTATATAAGCAATGTAATGATCTTATTATTATGAGATGTGTACATTATGAAGAAACTGAACAGATTATTCAGAAATGCCACGATTCTGAATTTGGAGGACATTTTGGCATTGACAAAATTGCGTATAAAATTTTGTAAGCTGGATTTTATTGGCCTACTCTTTTTAGAGATGTTTACAGATATATCAAAACTTGTGATAGATGCCAGTGAGTAGGTAATATATCTAGAAGAAATGAAATGCCTCTGAATTTTATTTTAGAAGTTGAAATTTTTTATGTTTGGGGATTAGATTTCATGGGACCATCTATTCATTCATTTGGGAACTTATATATTTTAATCGCGGTTGATTATGTATTAAAGTGGATTGAAGCACAAGCTTTACCTCGTTGTCATGCTAAAAGTGTTTCAAGATTCTTAATGAAAAACATTTTCACAAGATACGAAATGTCGAGAGTGATTATCACTGACGGAGGATCCCATTTTAGGAATAAATACATTCAAAGATTGGCAGAAAAATTTAATATTGTTCATAGATTCTCTACTGCCTATCATCCTCAAACTAGTTGTTTAGCTGAAGTTTCTAATCGTGAGATCAAACAAATTTTATAAAAGACTGTAAATCCTAGTAGAGTAGATTGGTCTACGAGACTGGATACTGCATTATGGGCATACATGACTGCATATAAAACTCCTATTGGTATGACTCCTTACAGGCTTATATATGGAAAAACTTGTCACTTATTGTCGACATATTTTTAGGTTGAGTGTGTTGTATTTTGAAAAGGGGTTGCCTACAGAAGTTGTCGGCGAATTTCAAATTTTAAATTTAATTTAGATATATAATTTAGAAAGTAATATTTGATTTTTGAAAGTAATTTTAGATTTAAAAATTTTAAGATATGAAATCAAACTGATCTCACATCCCGAATAGTTTATATAAACGAGCACCGCACCACAAACTGTATATCTATCCCCGGGAGTAGACACACTGCTTGATGGTGGGGCTCGGTTAAATAAACTAGAAGATTTGTGACATCCGTTTGGTCTACGAACCAATTTTATAAGCTGACAAGTTCCCCTGCTTAATATAAATGAATTAAGCAGGGTTTATATTACCTGGGTTCTTAAAGTTCCCTATAGAGGCAAGCCCCTATAGTTAATTACATCCTAAGTGATAGGAATCACTTAAGAAAACTCTCAATAATGATCAGTGGTTTTGCTCTCAAGAATTTCAAAGTTTAAGGTTTTCAAACAATTGAATTTTTGGAAGTCCCAAAAGGGAATGACTCAAAATTTGGAAAAATTTATTTTTGAGAATCCAAAGGAAGAAAGGTAGGAGAAACTGAGGATCCAAGAAGAATCTTGGCAACTTCCCAGCTATCCTATTGTTTGGCCTCATTTTAAGAAAGTTCTAATATTATCTGATATTCCGATCTTGCCAATTTTAATTAATTTGGCCTTATATTCGTATGATACAGTCATGCAAATAGCCTCGAAGATGTGAGGGCTTATGTCGTACCGAACGACTACCTCGGAGTCCTAAGACCGATTAGGGCTTAATTTGCATAACATGATTATGCAAATGCCTAACGAAATGTTGAGGATTTATGTTGCACTAGGCAAACTACCTCGAAATCCTATGGCTTGGTTATTTTATTCTAAGAAAGTTTTGCTGAAGTAGACTCAGGTTTTGTTGATGACGATGGTCGTGCTGCCCATCATGCTCCGAGCTCCTTGTTGTTGCAGAGGTTTAGTTCTAGAAGTCATAAATCAGGAGATGAGAGAAGTGTTTTGGTTTAGAGAGAATCATAAAATCCAGGTACTTTTTAATAGTTTAATTAAAACAAATCTTAAAGTTGTTTAAACAGAACCGATTAAGATCCCACGGTTCCGTCATCCCGGCACCATTATTTTCATTGAATTCACTTAGTCCAGATGAATTTGCTAAACTCAACTGAATGAGTTCCACACCTTCATTTAGACCGTGGGAAATCCCGTTAGCAACATGTGGGTTACATCATCCGAGGTATTCCCGATCATTCAACGAGACGTTTTAATTTAGTTGCAATTGTAGTTTTGTGTTATGTTTGTGATTAAATTTTGAGTTGTTTTATATTTTGAAATATTGTGGCGGTGATTTTTATCTTGTAATGATTTTTAATTTAGTTTTGGTTTCAGTTTTAGGGACTACCCTAAAGGTTGTGGTTTTCATGCAACAGTTGTTTATCATGCAAGAAAAGTAAAGTGCATTTTGCAATAAAGTAAATTGCAATAAAATAAAAGCGTACCTGGAGGGTCTTCCCGTCATCCCAAGATGCACTTAAAATGCATGTTAGAGCATTTAAGTATTTATAGCAATTACCTAGGTAAAGCTAAGGGCAAGGTTTCTGGTTTTCTACCAATGTCCTAATCCTATAGCTAGTCATCTCCTATGACGTCTAGGTTCTTGTGTTTTGGTTTAAGGACGATTTTCTTCATCAAAGAACAATTAAGTTCAATTGTTCTTATAAATATCCTATCATATTGAGGAAGTGCTTAAGACGAGTCTTAAACATCTTTTCAATACCTCTAGGATTGTTTTAAGTCCAAGAGAATTTAATTATACAAGTGAATTAATCATCCAGGAGTTTAAGTTTTGTTATCTTGCTCAATGAATTAGGACATTTGAATATCCTATAAGTGAAGTAACACTTCACTTAATACTCCGTTTAGGAGTTATGACAACAAGAGCTTTTGAGGGCAAATTGATGTTTAAGTGATTTGTGATTTAATTTAATTTTAATTAATGGGTTTACGTTTGGAATAGTGTTCAAGTTGTTTTAGATTTATTTTGAATTCTTTATGTCTTAGGTGATGTTATATTTAATTCAATTTAATTTAATTTAATTTAATTTGGTTTAGTTTTAATTTTAATTTAATTTTATTTTTTAATTTAATTTTAATTTTATTTTAACTTGATTTTATTTTTTATTTAATTTAATTTAATTTAATATGTTTTAATTTAATTTAATTTAATTTAATTTAATTTTAATTTTAATTTTATTTTATTTTAATTTTAATTTAATATTTTATTTTTTATGTTTTAAAGATGATTTAATTTAATTGTTAAAGTATTAATTTAATTGAAATTTTGGAAGGATTTAATTTAAATGTTTTAATCTTAATTTAATTTAATGATTTAGTCTTTTAGTATTTTAAATCATGAGTTTGGATTATCATTTTAATTAGGAATTAAATATTATTGAGGTGATTAATTTAGGGATTCTTAAATTAAAGAATAAATATCTTCCTAATAATATCCCTATTTTAATAATTTCAATTTTTATTAATCTTCCAAATTTAATTAATTAATTGATTAAGGTTTATTCTTAAAAATGATTGATGGGTTTCTACCCTTTAATTATTTAAATTTCAATCATCCAAATCAGATTAGGATCAAATATTTTACTCTTTCATTTTATTAAGCCTAAAGTTTTAATTAAGGGTTAAAATTTTAATTACCATTTTGCCCTTCAAGCTTAATAATTCCATAACTCACTAAATTGAGCTTAAATGAATTTGAAATTTTTATGTGGCCTCACTCACATGTCAATTAAGATATTAGAGGAGAAAATGTGATTTTCTGTATTTAATTTATTTATATAATTATTTTTTGTAGAAAATAGGGATTTCCAAGGAAAGTTCAATGAGATGACCAAGGGAATTTTTCTGTTCTTAAGAAAATTATGGGACACTCCTAAAGACCAGAGGACCATTTGAACTAAATTTGGTGATTTTTTTAATTATATTTTATTTTTTAGAATTATTTTGAGTTTTGGAGCATTAATTAATTTAAAAATAAAATAAAGGTTGAAAAATGAGTTTTATATTTTTCAAAAATTTCTCTGACCTCAAGGAGTCCAGAACAATAAATTTTATATTTTTCTGATTTTTCTTTGATTTATTAGAATTATTTTAGTGAAAAGGTTGGAAAATACATTTTTTAATATTAAAAAATACATTAAGCCTTTAAAATTCAATATCTTACCCTAGAGACTTAAGAAAAATATTTGGTTTGTTCCTAAATGATTAGAATTCAAAATGTGATATTTTGGTGATTTTTAATATTTTTATGATTTTTATTATTTTTTAATTATTAAAAATATTAAAATTATGATAAAAATCAACTTTTTTAGAAAATTATAATTTTAATTTTTCTAAGTTCCTCTGATATCAGAGAAGCTCCAAAACCATTTTTGTGAATTTTTGAAAAGTATTTTTTGAGTTATAAATTTTTAAAGTTTAATTTTACCCATTATTACTCAAGAGGCTTAATCAACCCATTTGGTGGGGTTAATCAAGTCCAAATGGTTTCAAATTTTTATGTGGTGTTCTCCTATCCCTAAAGGACAGTAGAGAATTGTTATTAAGTTAATTTGATGGGTGGTTAACCCTAATTAATTAAAATTCAATTTTGGGTATTTAGGCCAATTAGGGTTGTTCAAAGTGAATTAGCTCAAAAATTATTTTTCCTAGGTTCCTCTGGTCACAAGCAACATCACCAAATTTTCCTAGAATTTATTTCTCAACATGCTAATTATTGGAATTAAAATACTCAAAGCAGTAACATGAACTTGAAAAATCAATAACTTCTCATAGGGATGGCCTCTGACCTTGGAAAATTCAGGGAATATTCCCAAGTTCAGAGGCTTCAAAAGCCCTATGGTTTCATGCCATGGTGAATTTCCTATATGCATGGAGAATTAAAACAATGTAGAGAGTAAATAAATCATTAAAAATAAAATACTTAATGAAATTACTTGAATTCTTTTCCACATTATTCTCCTCTGTTCACTGAGCAAGAGGGTATTTTTATTTTATTTTTAAGATTTTTCTACACAAAGTTATGAATTTTTTAAGTTCTGGTAATTAAATAAATAAGAAAAATCTCTATTTTCCTACTTATCCACGCGGCGCCACGCCATCCTCGGCAGCTCCGAAGGGCCACATGGCGCGCTCTGATTCAGCGCCGCCATCCGACTCAGCGCTCCAGGGGCCCGCGGTTCATGTACCATCGCGCTGTCCGGCTCGATCCCGACCATCCGCTCGATACACGCTCGATCCGACGGTTCCCAGTCATCGTCTACGACTGGTGTGCACCCGTGACCGTCAACCTTCTAACCCTAATTTCTCACTCGATTCTCAACGGATTTTTGTGTTCTTATGCTCTATGGATTCGTCTTGAAGAGACGAACACATCCATACGGTAAACATGCATTGAAATTGATTCAAATTAAATGGAGAATCTCTGTAAGCTCGGGAAGAAGAGTGAGTCCATACCTTTGCTCAGAGAAGTGAAGCTTCGATCCGAGAGTTGTGTCACGTTCGATTGGGTCCAAGCAAGCTCCAGATGAAGTCCCTTGGCCTGGTGAATTGTCTAGGTATGATTTTGACCACAGCTAATCACAAAGCTTGGAGGCTGGGAGCAATGGCCGGCCCAGTGAGGGGGCTTTTGCCGGTAAACTTCTCCTCTTGGTCTGGTGAAGGTGTAGGACCAATCAATTTGGAGATTGGCTCACTGTGGTGAAGTGTCCTGGTTTTGAGTTGGATTTCAACTCTGAAATTGAGCTCACAGAGAAGAAATGGCAGGGGGAATTTCAGTGGGGATCAAGTTCTCTATGTGTAGAGAGTGGTCTGGGATGATTTTGGCAGGGTTTCAGTAAGTTTTGGTTCAGCACCTCTCATGGCTGAGAGGAGGTGGTTTTTAAATAGGAGAGGGTGGAGGGCCTCCCAGGGGGGTTTGAATGCTGGGATCAGCTGCTCTGGTGAGGAGAAGAAGAGCTATGTTGTCCATTTGGGTTGAGACAAGTCAGCAAGGGAGAATTGAATTTTTTGGCTCACATGGAGCTTTCGGCCATGGTGTTTTCCGGCAGCTGGTGGCCGGCGAGCCGTGCACTGGTCACCATCTTGACCAGTGGGGTCAGGGGTTGGCAATGGTGCAGTCAATTGGAGTTTGACATGTGTAAAGGGGCTGAATTGAAATGGAATGGGGAGAGGCTCATTTTGGGTTCAATTTGGTCAACCCATGATTTTGGGCTTGGTTCACCTCCCCATGACCTAGTTTTGGGCTGGGTGAATCAGTTGGGTCAGCTGTCATGGAGTGGTGAAGTCTCCATCCATGGTGAGGTGGCTAAACTTGGTTTAGTGTGTGACATGGTTATGGTTAAAAAGGCTTAATGAAGGATTAGGAAAGGGGGCCCTCCTTTTGCCATTAATGGCTTGGTCACATGTCAAACCCTCCATGGCTTCATATGGCTTGTAAATGGCTTGCTCATGGCTCCATGTGGCTTGGGACAAAGCTTGGTCATTTACATGAAAAAGGGTTTTTAAATTTTTGGGACTTATGGGTGATTTTGGCATGAGGCCTAATTTAGGGTTATTTGATGATTGATTTAGGACTTAACGGATGATATCAATTAATGGGTTGATGAAAAGAATGTCATATGGGCTTTAGCATGAAGTTTGGGCCTTTGAAATTTAGTGAAGGTGGGCTTTTAAAATGGTTTACGGAAGTGGGTTTTTTGGATTTAAAAAATGGATTTTAGGATGGAAGTTTGGTAAAGGCTTGGGCCAAATAATTGTTGGGTTTGGTTTAGGGATGTGTCATGAGTGATTTGAAATAAATTTGAGGTGATTTGAGCTTGAATTGGGTTGGATTTGGGTTCATTTAGTACATGGGCCAATGTAGGTCAAATTGGGCTAATTTGGGCCAATGTTGGGCTAGGGTTGAAATTGATGTAAAATTAATGTTGAGAAATGTTTATGGGAGTGTTTCAAAGAGGTTTTAACTTTGGTTGGGTTTTGGTTTTGGGATTTGGGCTTATTTGGGTTAGGTTTAGGTTTAGGTCAAAATTGGGCTTTTTGGTTTTGGGTTGAATTTGAGTGGGGTTTGGGTCCAAATTTTGGGCAAATTATGTTAGCGTTTTGTTTATGGGGATGTTAGAGAAGGGTTAGAAAAGTTTTGGGGTCAATTGAAGTTGAATTGGTTTGGTTTGGGCTAAGTTTGGGTCATGGGTCCAAATTGGGCTTTAAGGTCAAAAGTGAAATTGGACCCAAATGTCAATCAAATTGGACTTGGATTTGGTCTAGATTGATATTGTGGATATTGAATTGGAGTTTAGAATTGAATTGGACCAAAATTGGGGTCAATTGGGTAGATTTGGTTTGACATTGGGTTCACTTGGGTTAAGAATGGGCTAAATTGGGGGTTTTGGTAAAAGTGGGGTAAATTGATAAAATTGGCCCATAGTGTAGTTGGACAAAATAAAATTGGGAATATTTGGGATTTTCTGGAATTTTCTGGGAATTTTCTGAATTTTTGGACTTTTTGGCTAAGAGGGGCATTTTGGGTATTTGGAGGGTATTGGGGGGTATTTTTGGAATTTTTGGTATTTCTGGCTATGGATGATCAATTTGATTGGTGAGGAAGTGTTCAAGGTTAATTTTGGGGAATTTTGGGTGATTTGGAAATTTGGAGGATTTGGGCAATTCTGAGGGCTTTTGGTAGGTTTGATGGGTGTAGGGTCCCCGGGGTCAAAAATTGAACTTCTGGAATAATGAATATTGGTCAAATATGAGTGGAATGGAATCACTTTGGTTGAGCCATGAAGCCATGTTAAGCCTATATGAGCCATGAGAGGACTCATTTGAGGCATTCACTATGTTGTTCCTAACCCTCTTAGCCAGGGGCTTAGGGGTTAAGGTCCCTCCATATGAATTACCTACATGAGTCAAGGAGCCAAGTTGGGTATGAGTGTGGTTTTAGGATCTGGATTGTGTGTGTGAGAGTGTAGAGTATGAGTGTAGTGAGTGTGTAAGTCAACCCTCACCAGACCAGGCCACCCAGGGTAGTCCTAAGGCCAAAGAGTCCTATAGGGAACTTATCCTTTAAACCTTCACATTTGATTTCAACCCTCTAGGTGATTAGGGGTCTACAACCAAGCTTGTGGGGTTTGTAGGGAGGCAATAAGTGGTTCAAATTTTTAAGGGATGGGTCCCAATTCTAGTCCTCTAAGATAGTCAAAGGAAAAGCCTAAGGCTAGATCCTAAACACTAAAGAGGGAAGAGAAGACCTCATCAAAAATGAGGTCAACACTTACCAGTAGAATTAGAGCATAAAGCATATTGGGTAATTAAAGAATTCAACTATAATTTGAAAAATGCTGGTGAGAAGAGATTGTTGCAATTGAATGAATTAGAAGAATTAAGAAATGAATCCTATGATAACAACATAATTGATAAAGAAAAACTGAAGTTAATGCATGATCGGAAGATTAACCAGAAGAACTTTGAACCAGGATAAGAAGTTTTGCTTTACAATACAAGGTTGAAATTATTTCCTGGGAAATTGAAGTTTCGTTGGTTAGGACCCTTTACTGTGACTTAGGTTTACACTTATGGAGCTGTTGAAGTTGAAGATCAGAAGACTGAGAATAGATTTAAAGTGAATGAACATAGATTAAAACCATATTTTGAGGGTAAAAGTCCAAATTATAAAGAGGTTTTAATGCTCAGTCAACCTGAATAACACCTGAATAGGTCAGGCTGACGACGTTAAACCAAGCGCTTTATGGGAGGCAACCCATAGTTATCTTTATTTGTTGTGTGTTTGTTTGAGTTTGTTGTTAGTTTGTAATAATATTGAATTCTACTACTTATATTTGACCTTTTACTACCAAGAATTTGGATCCATAGAGAAAATTTGGAACATATTTGACCACGGTGTAATGTGCAAAATTTTTGCCTAGAACGCCAACGACGGCAGGTTTTTCCGAGAACCCTGGAATTTAATTGTACAAGGCTCACCGATGGCGCCATCGAGGCCGCCAACAACGGGATCGACGAGTGCGCAGTTTTTCGAGTTCAAAATGGCGGATATTGGTGGTTTTTAGTGAATTCATCCCTTATAAACTCCTATGGACGGTTCCTAAACACTCCAACTCCCCAAAATGAATGGAAACCCCTTTCAATTCCTCTCTAATGGCCTCCAATTTAGTAGATCACCCTAGATTTCAAGTTTACAACCGGAGAAAGTTCGTCAGTGCCGAGGCACAATGACTTTTCAACAAGGTGATGTCCAAGGAAGACTAATCAAGGAAAGAGGATTTGTTAATAGAGGATTGAGTAATTCTTCGTCACCAATTGAAGAAATGATTGTGCGGCGAAGATGGGAAGTGTTTTGCTATACTGCAGCCGCAGTAGTCGTTCCAGTGGTTAAGGAATTCTACGCCAATTTACATGGAATCAACCAAGGAAGCGTCTATGTGCGAGGTAGGTGGATAACATTCAATTCTGGAAGAATTAATGAGTTATATATGCTTGAGAATGTTCCTGTCTGCCACTTTTCAAATTTCGTGCCGACGAGAGACAATATGAATGAAATATACCAATATTTGACGGACTAAACATATGACTGGGAAGTTAGAGAAAACGGGTACGTTAATTTTTCTGCAACACTTTGAAATCCCGTTTCAAAGAATTGACACTTTTCATATCTGCTAAGTTATTACCGACGATTAAAATCGACAAAGTCATGAAAGAAAGTGCAATTTTGAACTGCTGCATTTAAACGGGATGGCCCATTAATATTGTATCAATAATTGTGAAGTATGTGTTTGGCCGGATCGTTCAAGGATCATCTCAAGGGCTTGAACATCCTTCAACAATCTTTTCAATTTGCAGTTTGTTTCAAGTTTCATATGAGATTTGGGAGAAAATACTGCTACCTTGTAAACCTTTAGACCCAGCTCGTATGTTCCCAGCCAATGATGAGGAGAATCACATGGGCGTGATCATGGATCAAGCATCACAAAATTTTGTTCCTATTCAAACTCTAGTAGCAGACAAGATACCTATGATCTTACACCAAATTAAGAATTTGGAGAAGCAGGTACAAAATTTAATGAGTACAGTTAACAGTATGTCTGATTTCTTTGATCATATCGATTGGAGGATGAAGGAGCATTTTGATCATACTAGACAATTTGAAGTGAGTCTGATATGCTTATTGAAGAAGATGGGATGGATTGATGAAAATTCATCTGAAGAATTCCCATTCAGACCTTTTTATAAATTGTTTGTCTATGCTCAAGCAATGGGTGATATCAGAGGAGAAACAAGTACAGATTCTGAAGATTAGTAGAATTGATTTGCTTATTTGTTTCTTTATGTTATGTTTTATTTGAACTTTGTTTGTGTGCTTGCTTTCATAGTTGCTTTTTAATATCAGTATTGATGAGATAATGATTGAAATGTTTGTTTTCAGCATTTTGACTGTTGTGGTTTGGATTGCGATGCTGATTAGATGGATTTAGGTTAAGAAAATACCTGTTTATGAGTGTTATGTATTGTGTGTTATAAACACTTGGATTTAATATATAATTGTGAAGTTTTGTTGTGTGTATGTTAATTTGTGTTAATACATAACTTAATCACTAAAATATATGATTAAAATGATCGAACGAATGACGATGAGGCTTTGAAAATGATCTAAACTGTAAAAATTTGAAAAATTATCAATTTTTGAAAATCTCGCCGACGGTGCGCTCGAGGCCGCCGACGGCGTGATTTTCCCGAGGGTATTGGAATTTAATTCAATAGAGCCCGCCGACGGCACGAACGACTCCGCCGACGGTGAGATCTTGAATATTACCTTTTAACCACGATTTTGATCGATCAAATGCCACTATTCATCGTCTTCTTCCCCATTTTACCCGAAAAGTCGACCTAGGGCTTGACAGATCTCGGATTTGGAGAGATTTCAATAAATTCTAACACTGGATTTCATCTTCCCTTGGTAAGAGCTTCACTCTTATGTAAAAATTTTTTATTTTCACCATGAATTTCTTCCACATTAAGAAATTTTGGGAAATTTGAAAATATAAAGACTTGGAAGGAATTCATAAAACTTGATTTAGATTGCTTTAAACCTCCTTTAGACGCCATTGTATTATTATTTTGGAGATTAGTTTGGATTTTTGTGATTCTGATAGATCAAATAATGGCTCCACGACAAAAGAGAAGACTCAAACACGATGAGACTCGATTTATAAATGCGAAAGCACAATCGAGGTATACTTCAATCTTTCAAAGTAAGAAGTGCATCCAGGATCGAGTTTTCAAAAATATTTGAGGAGAGTTGGAACGAGTTATCAGAGAGAGAGGATGGGAAAACTTTTGTTTACACAATAAATAATTCTGCTATCGAAGTTGTAAGAGAGTTTTACTCTAATCTGACTCAACTTGAGGACGAGCCTGTCCAAGTAAGGGGATTTTCTGTTGAATTTAATGCTAATCGCATTAACACTTTTTACGAGCTTCACGACTATTTTTCTAGTGAGTATGAAACATTTGGAACAATAGAAGGTCCGTTGAATGATTTTATTGACTTTCTCACTGATGGGAAAGGAGTTTGGAAAATTAAAAATCGTGAACGGATTAACTTTCCACTGTCCATGATGAATGTCACTGCTAAGGCATGGCATTATTTCATTTGTTCGACTCTGCTACCCATCTATCATCATAGTGAAGTCTCAAGAGAGAGAGTTGTTCTGAATTTCTGTATTCAGAACTACAGAAGCATTAATGTTGGGAGAATAATTTATAAGAACATTATGGCCACTAAAAAGAGTGAGACAAGTGGATATTTAGGGCATCCTGGCCTAATTTATGCACTTTGTCGATTATCTGGAGTTGAAGCAAGAGATGATGAGGAATGGGTGTATCTGATGAAACCCATTAGTAAAGCAAATATAAAGACTTATGAATCCCATGAGGAATGGAGAACAGGGAGTAGGAGTAAGGCTCCTTCTACTAGTAGAGACATTCCTTCTACTAGCTATCACCCTCCTACCTCTAGTCCCCTTACCTTATATGATTTGATGAATGCCATGACCCTGCAGTGAAAACATTTTTGAGTAGTTGGATGAAAAATTATAAAGAATTGATCACAGAATTGAAGGTTTAGAGAGAAGACATGATCACGATAGTGAATATCTTCAGAGGCACTCTGATTTTGAGATGGCTTATTATGATGCTAGGCTAGGTACCAAAGAGGAGAGCCTGATGTCATTTCTCAAGAATGCTCCCGATATACTCAGTATCAGCCCAATCCTCCTGCTGACCAGGGTGATGAGGATGTTGTATGGAATTTTGATGATTGAGTTTTGTGATTGTAATGTGATGTGATGTATTTGTTTGTTTTTAGTTTTGTTGTTATACTTTGATTTTTATTGTATTATGTGGACTATGACTTGTTTCTGGAATATGTGTTTAGTTTTGCAGTTTGCATTTTCATTTCTTGATATTTGTGATAGTAATTGTAATTGTGAACTGAATAGTCTAAAATAGTAAACTGTTTGTTCTGTGTTGTAAAATGCATATGTCCTGTGTAGTGTAATTAGTTTGTTGTTGTCTAATATTTAGTCTTAAATACTTGTTTTAAAATTTCATTACCCCAGCAAATTTTCTAAACTGTTATATGTGTAAAAAGGTTTTTAATATTACAGGTCAGTCGAAGTTAAGAATATTTTGAGAAGAACCTGCAAATTTCAAAAAGACAAAATGCCTAAAGTGCAAAGGTATGAATTTTTTTATATTTAGATTTTTTATTTCCACCCTGTATTATTTCTATTATAAAAAACTTTAAGTTTGGGTGAGGGGAGAAAAATATTAACAATTATATGTTCTCAAATAACATATTTTCAAAAATTATAATATGATTTTTGTGATAAAATTTAATTCAGATAACTAGGTTTAGATTTTATCTAAATATTATAGAAAATTCAAGGAAATATTTTTAGTAATGAAAATTAATTTTGTAGGTTAAGATATTTAGTATAAAAGGATAAGACTATAATTAACTATTTAAAGTAAAGAAAACTATATTTTGAAATATTAAGAATCTTAGAAATTTAGTTGAGAAGGAAAAGATTGAGATTCAATAATGTAAAAACTATGAAGTACATATAAGGTAAAGAATATTTGAAAGTTTCAAATTTAGGAAAAGAAGAGTGAAGTTCAAAATTAGTAACATGATATCTAGATATAGCAATCCTCACTTGAAAAAGAAAAAAAAAAGTAAAAGAAAATGATTGAAAAATAATCCCTGAAAAGAAAAGAAAAATATATAGGATTGAAAAACAATCCAAAAGAAAGAAAAAGTAAATAAGGAGAAGCTTGAGGAAATGCCTTATCAAAAATTGGCTTCACTTCGATTAACCTAAAGGGAAAACTAAAAGCATTTCTGAACTTATATTAATGACTAGTTTCTTAACTTAATAGAATTCTCATGAAATTCCTATCTTTTGAATATTCTAAGTGAATTGATATTGCAACATATAGACATTCTTGAAATGAATAGAAGACTAGAACTCTTATACTTGATGACTAGATAGCCTTATGCCTGCAGAGTTAATCTAATTACTTGAAAATCTTTCTAAGAATTCTTGTTATAATATTTATTTGAATCAAAATTATAGTATTTCTGAATTAAAACTTTACCTCAACGAATCATAACTTTTATATAGTACTAAAGATTATTTGAGGATATGTAATAGTTAAGTTTGGGGGATTTAGACCCAAGAAAAAAATGTTAAGATTTTCATGCTTATTTTATACTGATTTTGATGATATTGCATTTTAAAGAAGGGTATTTTTGGTGTTTTTCTGCAGTTATGAAAATTTAAGGACAATGAAGCGAAATTATGCATAAAGGAGCGAATTTGGAGCAAAAAGGGCTAAATTATGAAAATTTGACTTAGGGCGCAGACGTTTGCTTGAAATTTTCCAGTTATACTTTTCTCTCAATTGACTGAGAAAGAAGAAGAGATTTTGCTTGAAATTTTAAAGAAATATAAGAAAACCTTTGGATGGAAAATAGCTGATATTAAAAAGATCAGTCCTTCAATTTATATGCATAGAATCCTTATGAAGGATAACTACAAACCTTGGGGTGATACTCAAAGGAGATTAAACCCCATCATGAAAGAAGTTGTTAAAAAGAAAATTTAAAGTGGTTGGATGCTGGAATTTTCTACCTTATTTCAGATAGTGCATGGGTTAGTCCTATTCATTGTGTTCCTAAGAAAGGAGGAGTTACGGTCACTGTTAATGAAAAGAATGAGATTATACCAGCAAGACATGTTACATGATGGAGAATATTGATTATATAAAATTAAACCTTGCTACAAGGAAAGACCATTTTCCACTTCCCTTTCTAGATCAGATTTTAGATAGACTAGCTGGGCATAAATATTTTAGTTTTATAGATGGATATACTGGTTACCATCAAATACAGATTGCTCCTGAGGATCAAGAGAAGATAACATTTACCAGTCCTTATGGTGCATTTACTTTTAGAAGAATGCTCTTTGGTTTATGTAATGCCCCTGCTACATTTCAGAGATGTATAATGGCAATTTAATATGATTTAATTGAAAAAGGAATTCAAGTTTTTATGGATGAATTTTTAGTGTTTGGAATTTTATTTGAATTAGGTTTAGATCATCTGACCAAAGTTCTAAAATGCTGTGAAGAAACTAATTTGGTCCTTAACTGGGAAAAATGCCAATTTATGGTAGCAGGAGCAATAGTTTTAGGACATCATATATCAGAAAAAGGTATGGAGGTAGATCCTACAAAAATTCAAGTGATCTCTAATTTACCTTGCCTTACTAATGTAAGTAGAATTAGAAGTTTTTTAGGACATGTTGGATTCTACAGGTGTTATATTAAAGATTTTTCAAAAATTTCGAAAACTTTATGTCATTTACTGGAAAAAGATGTAATCTTTTATTTTGATGATGAATGCCTAAAAGATTTTGAAACATTAAAAGAAAAATTAATCACTGCACTAGTTATAGTTTCACCAAACTGGGAAAAACCTTTTAAATTAATGTGTGATGCTAGCGATTATGCTATTGGAGCTGTTTTTGGTTAAAAATATGATAAGATTTTCAAAGTAATTTACTATGCTAGTAAAACTCTTAATAAAGCTCAAGTTCATCATACCACTAATGAGAAAGAGTTATTAGTTAGAGTATTTGCTTTTGATAAATTTAGATCATATTTAATTGGAAAAAAATGTGTGGTGCATACTGATCATTCTGCTATTAAATATTTAATGAAAAAGAAGGATGCAAAACTGAGACTGATAAGATGGATTCTTCTATTGCAAGAATTTGATTGTTAGATAGTAGATAGGAACGGTGCTGATAATCAAATTGCTGATCATCTGTCCAGGCTTGAAACTGAAAAATCTCTCTATGATGCTGAAGAAATTAATGAAAATTTTCCTGATGAAAGTTGTTCACTATTAATGAGTGGTGTGTTCCCTGGTATGCCGACATGGTAAACTTTATTGTTAGTGATATTTTACCTTATGGTTTAACGTACCAAGAGAGGATGAAATTTGTATCTGAAGCTAAAAATTATTTTTGGGATGACCCATTTTTATATAAACAAGAAAGGATCTGATCATTCAAAGATGTGTGCCTTTAGAAGAAACTTATGTAATTATTCAAAATGTCATAATTCTGATTATGGGGGACATTTTGGAGTTGATAAAATTGCATATAAAATCCTACAATCTGGATTTTATTGGCCTACAATTTTTAAGTATGTTAATGCTTATATTAAAAATTGTGATCGATGCCAACGTGTAAGCAATATTTCTAGAAGAAATTAGATGCTCCTCCAATACATGTTAGAAGTTGAAATATTTGATGTTTGGAGATTAGATTCGTGGGACCATTTATACCATCTTTCGAAAAAATATACATTTTGATAGAGTAGAGTATGTATCTAAATGGATAGAAGCTGTTTCTTTACCTCGATATGATGATCAAAGTATTGCAAAGTTTTTAAGAAAGAATATATTTCGCAGATTTGGAATACCAAGAGTAATAATAACTGATGGGGGAAGACATTTTAGAAATGCAATTATAGAAACGTTAACAAAGAAAAATCATTTTAACCATCACATTGCTACTGCTTATCATCAGCAGACAAGTATTTTAATTAAATTATCCAATCATGAAATTAAAAGAATATTGGAAAAGAATATTTATCTAAACAGAAAGGATTGGTCAATTTAACTGGATTATGCTTTGTGGGCTTATAGGACTGCTTATAGAACTCCTATAGGAATGTCCCCAAATAGGCTAATTTTTGGAAAATCTTGTCATTAACCAGTTGAGCTTGAGCATAAAGCATATTTGGCTATTGAAGAGTTTAATTATAATTTGAAAGATGCTGGAGAAAAGAGTTTATTGCAATTGAATGAGCTTGAAGAGATAAGGAATGAATCTTATGAAAATGCTAAGATTTATAAATAAAAGATGAAGTTGTGGTATGATCGAAAGATTCTTACTAAATATCTTGAGCCAAAACAAAAAGTTCTGTTGTATAATGTTAAATAATATTTGCTGGAAAACTTAAGTCCAGGTGGATGAGCCTATTTATTGTGATGAAAGTTTATTCCTATGGAGCTGTGGATATTCAGAATCCTAAGACTGGAAAATTATTTAAAGTAAATGGTCATAGACTTGAACCATCTTTTTCAGTCGATGAACTTAAACCTGATAATAATCTGATGTTGGGTCACTCAGAATAAACTCTGGGTATGTCAAGCTGAAGACGTTAAACCAAGGGCTTTATGGGAGGCAACCCATAGTTATCAGTGTGCTTTACTTTATGTTTGATTTGTGTGCTTTGTTTAATTTGTTTATAAGATTATGTGGTAGTATTTTGAAGATTTTATGTTATAGTGGTGTTATTTGGACCTTATTTGATGACTTATAGGAGTCAAAATGAAGATTTGGACATTTAGCAAACCTGCGCTAAAATGAGCACTGGCGGCTATGTAGCTGTTGACCTCATTTTTGATGAGGTCTTCTCTTCTTCTTTTTAGTACTTAGGATCTAGCCTTAGGCTTTTCCTTTGACTATCCTAGAGGATTAGAATTGGGACCCACCACCTAGAAATTCAAACCACTTCTTAAATCCCCGCAAACTGCACAAACTTGATTGTAGACCCCTAATCACCTAGAGGGTTGAAATCAAATGTGGAAGTTTAAAGGATGAGTTCCTATAGGACTCTTTGGCCTTAGGACTACCCTGGGTGGCCTGGTCTGGTGAGGGCTGACTTACACACACACTACACTTATACACTACAGTTTCAAAGACCTTCTAAAACCACACCTATACCCAACTTGACCTCCTGACTCATGAAGGTGATCACATGGATGGTCCTAACCCCTAAGCCCTTGGCTAAGAGGGTTAGGAACAACATAATGAATGCCTCAAATGAGTCCCTTCATGGCTCATGTGGGCTTGATATGGCTTCATGGCTCAACCAAAATGATTTCATTCCACTTACATTCACCCAATCTTCAATTTTCCAAATTTTCAATTTTTGACCCCCGGGACCCTACACCCGCCTAGCCTACCCAAAACCCTTGAAATTACCCAAATTTTCCAAAAATCTCCAAATACCCAAAATTCCACAAAACCAATCTCAAACATTCCCACATTACTCAAATTGATCATTCATAGCCAAAAATACCAAAAATTCCAAAAATACCTCCCAATACCCTCCAAATACCCAAAATGCCCCTCTTAGCCAAAAAATCCAAAAATTCAGAAAATTCCCAGAAAATTCCAGAAAATCTCAAATATTCCTAATTTCATTTTGTTCAACTACACCATGGGCCAATTTTGTCAATTTACCCCACTTTTGTCAAAATCCCCAATTTGACCCATTTTAACCCAAAATGAACCCAATGTCAAACCAAACCTACCCAATTGACCCAAATTCTGGTCCAATTCATTTATAAACTTCAATTCAACATCCCCAACACCAATCTAGACGAAATCCAAGTCCAATTTGATTGGCATTTGAATCCAATTTCACTTTTGACCTTAAAGCCCAATTTGGACCCATGACCCAAACTTAGCCCAAACTAACCCAATTCAACTCCAATTAACCCCAAATCTTTTCTAAATCTTCCCTAACATCCCCACAAACAAAGTACTAACATGATTTACCCAAAATTTAGACCCAAACCCCACTCAAATTCAACCCAAAGCTAAAAGGCCCAATTTTGACCTAAACCCAAACCTAACCCAAATAAGCCCAAACCCTAAAATCAAAACCCAACCAAAGTCAAAACCTCTTTGAAACACTCCCATAAACATTTCCCAACATTAATTTTACATCAATTTCAACCCTAGCCCAACATTGGCCCAAGTTAGCCCAATTTGACCAACATTGGCCCATTTACCAAAGAGGCCCAAATCCAACCCCATTCAAACCCAAATCACTCCAAATTCATTTCAAATCACTCATGACATATCCCTAAACCAAACCCAACAATTATTTGGCCCAAACTTCTACAAAATTCCCATCCATGAATTCATTCTTAAACCTAAAGGCCCATCCCCTTAGCCTTCCTAAAAGCCCATTAAAAATAATTTCAAAAGGCCCAAAGCCCACATGACAATCCTCTATCATCATCCATTTGATAAAACCATCTCCTAAGTTCTAAACCCATGATAAAATAAATCCAAATCAAGCCATATGCCAAATCCCATCAAATCACCCCTAAATTACCAAAATTTTTAAAGCCTTCTTCATGAAATTGACTTAACTTTTCCCAAGCCAAAGATGAGCCAAGAAGCCATGCATGAGCCACATGGAAGCCATGAGAGCCTCTTTACATGTCACCATGCCATTTTGGGCAAAAGAAGGAGACTCTTTCCTTAATCTCCTAAAGTCATTAGCCTTAACCATGATTCCCCTTAACCCAAATTTAATCCAAATATATTTGGATAAGGACTTCTCCATGCCAAACCAGCTGATTCCTTTGACTCCCCACAACACCCAAAGCCTCCTTGAAGGGTGAACCAAGCCCAAAAGGTGGACTTGACCAAATCAAGCCAAAAATTGGCCTTCCCCAATGCCATTTTAATCCAAGCTTTTGACACATGGCAAAGCCCAATTGCCTACACTAAACCCCAGCCCTGACCCACCTGAACAAGATGGTGACCAGATCCTGGCCGGCCAGCCACCAGGCCATCGGTAAACACCATGGCCGAAAGCTCACATGTGAGCCAACATTGAAATTCTCCCTTGCTTGAGCCGCTCGAGCCCGATGGCCACCATGGTCGTTCTTCCCTCGACCTAGCGACTGATCCCAAGCCTTAAACCCCCCTGGGAGGCCCTCCACCCTCTCCTATTTAAACCTCACCTCCTCTCGGCCATGAGAGGTGCTGAACCAGACCTTACTGAAACCTTGCCAAAATTCCTCCATACCACTCTCCACACTTAGAGCAGTTGATCCCCAGTGACAAGCCCTAATCCCCACCAACAGAGCTCAATTTCTCAGCCAAAATTTCACCCAAAAACAGGACATCTCCCAACTCTCCACCAAATTCTAATTAAACTCACCCACACCTGCACAAGGTCAAGAAAAGGAGTTCCCAGAGTGAAAGCCCCTCTCCGGGCCACCCATCCGTTCTGAGACTCTAAGCTTTGTAATCGAGCTGTGGTCGAAATCATACCTGACGATTCACCAGCCCAAGGGACTTCATCTGGAGCTTGCTTGGACCCAATCGAAGGCGACACAACTCTCAGATCGAAGCTTCACTTCTCTGAGCAAAGGTATGGACTCACTCTTCTTGCCGAGCTTACAGAGATTCTCTATTTAATTTGAGTTAATTTCAATACATGTTTACCGTATGCATGTGTTCGTCTCCTCAAGACGAATCCATAGAGCATAAGAACATGAAAATCCGTTGAGAATCGAGTGAGAAATTAGGGTTAGAAGGTTGACGGTCACGGGTGCACACCAGTCGTAGACGATGACTGGGAGCCGTCGGATCGAGCGTGTATCGAGCGGACGGTCTGGATCGAGCCGGACAGCGCGATGGTACGTGAACCGCGGGGCCCTGGAGCGCTGAGTCGGATGGCGGCGCCGAATCAGGAGACGACACGTGTGCGTTCGGAGCTGCCGAGGTTGAGATGGCGCCGCGTCACTTAAGTAGAAAAATAGGGTTTTTCCTATTTATTTAATTACCAGAACTTGGAAAATGCATAACTTTGTGTAGAAAAATCAGAAAAATAAAATAAAAATACCCTCTTGCTCAGGTGAACGGAGGAGAATAATGTGGAAAAGAAATCATTTAATTTCATCAAGTATTTTATTTTTAATTATTTATTTACTCTCTGCACTATTTCAATTCTCCATGCATGTATACAATTCACCATGGTATGAGACCATAGGGTTTTTGAAGCCTCTGAATTTAGGAACATTCCCGGAATTTTCCAAAGTTAGAGGCCACCCCTATGAAGAGTTATTGATTTTTCAATTCTAGGTCACTATTCTGAATATTTTAATTATAATAATTAGCATTTTGTGAAATAAATTCTAGGAAAATTTGGTGATGTTTCTTATGACCAGAGGACCCTAGGGAAAATGGTTTTTAAGTTAACTCACTTGTAATAACCCTAATTGGCATAAACACCCAAAATGGAGCTTTAATTAATTAGAGCTAATCATACATCAACTTGACTTGAAATCAATTCTCCACTGACCTTTAGGATTAGAGGAACCCACCATAAAAGTTTGAAGTCAATTGGACTTGGTTAGCTCTATCAAATGGGTTGATTAAGCCATTTAGCCAAACTCAAACTTCAAAAATTCATAACTTTCAAAATACTTTTCAAAAATTCATTAAATTGGTTTTGGAGCCTCTCTGATATCAGGAGAATTTAAGAAAAATAAAATTGCAATTTTCCAAAAAAGTTGATTTTTTTACATTATTTTAATATTTTTAATAATTAAAAAATAATAAAAATCACAAAAATAATAAAATTCACCAAAATGTCACATTTTGAATTTTAATCATTTAGGAACAAACCCCATATTTTTCTTAAGTCTCTATGATGAGATATCAAATTTTAAAGCCCTAAGGTAATTTTAAAATAAAATAAAATGTATTTTCTAGCATTTCCACTAAAATAATTCTAATAAATCAAATAAAAAATCAGAAAATTATGAAAATTGGTTCTCTGGTTTCCTTGATATCAGAGAGATTTTTGAAAAATATAAAATTCATTTTTCAAACTTTATTTTATTTTTAAATTAATTAATACTCCAAAATTCAAAATAATTATAATAAAAATAATATAATTCAAGAAATCACCAAAAT
The DNA here is from genome assembly GCA_022702705.1 of Papilionanthe hookeriana x Papilionanthe teres. NCBI lineage: Eukaryota > Viridiplantae > Streptophyta > Magnoliopsida > Asparagales > Orchidaceae > Papilionanthe > Papilionanthe hookeriana x Papilionanthe teres. Next base: position 65,102,141 of record CM040436.1, read on the forward strand.
TGGTCCAAGTGGTCCTCTGGTCATTAGAAATGTCCCATAATTTTCTTAAGGACAGAAACTTTCCCTTGGTCATATTCTTAAATTTTCCTTGAAAATCCCTATTTTCCACCAAAAATAATTACATAAATAAATTAAATACAGAAAAATCACATTTTCTCCTCTAATGTCTTGATTGACATATGAGTGAAGTCACATAAAAATTTCAAATTCATTTAAGCTCAATTTAGTGAGTTATGGAATTATTAAGCTTGAAGGGCAAAATGATAATTAAAATTTTGACCCTTAATTAAAACTTTAGGCTTAATAAAATGAAAGAGTAAAATATTTGATCCTAATCTGATTTGGATGATTGAAATTTAAATAATTAAGGGTAGAAACCCATCAATCATTTTTAAGAATAAACCTTAATTAAATGATTAATTAAACTTGGAAGATTAATAAAAATTGGAATTATTAAAATAGGGATATTATTAGGAAGAAATTTATTCTTTAATCTAAAAATCCCTAAATTAATCACCTCAATAACATTTAATTCCTAATTAAAATGATAATCCAAATTCAAGATTTAAAATATTAAAAGACTTAATCATTAAATTAAATTAAAGATTAAAACATTTAAATTAAATCCTTCCAAAAATTTCAATTAAATTAATACTTTAATAATTAAATTAAACCATCTTTAAAATATAAAAAAAAGAGATATAAAATATTAAATTAAAATTAAAAATTTAAATTAAATTTAAATTAAATTAAAACACATTAAATTAAATAAAATAAAATTAAATTAAAACATATTAAATTAAATTAAATTAAATTAAAATGTATTAAACTAAATTAAATTAAATAAAATTAAATTGAAAGTAAAACTAAACCAAATTAAATTAAACTAAAATTAAATTAAATTGAATTAAATATAACATCACCAAAGACATAAAGAATTCAAAATAAATCTAAAACAACTTGAACACTATTCCAAACTTAAACCCATTAATTGAAATTAATTTAAATCACAAATCACTCGAATATTAATTTGCCCTCAAAAGCTCTTATTGTCATAACTCCTAAACAGAGTGTTAAGTGAAGTGTTACTTCACTCATAAGATATTCAAATGTCTTAGTTCACTGAGCAAGATAACAAAACTTGAACTCCTGGATGATTAATTCATTTTGTATAATTAAATTCTCTTGGACTTAAAACAATCCTAGAGGTATTGAAAAGATGTTTAAGATTCGTCTTAAGAACTTCCTCAATATGATAGGATGTTTATAAGAACAATTGAACTTAATTGTTCTTTGATGAAGAAAATCGTCCTCAAACCAAAACACAAGAACTTAGACGTCATAGGAAATGACTAGCTATAGGATTAGGAACTTGGTAGAAAACCATAACCCTTCCCTTAGCTTTACCTAGGAACTTGCTTTAAATGGTTAAAATATCCTAAATTGTGTTTAAGTGTAGCTTGGGATGACGGGAAGACCCTCCAGGTACGCTTTTATTTTATTGCAATTTACTTAATTGCATCGCACTTACTTTTCTTGCATGATAAACAAACTGTTGCATGAAAACCCACACCTTTAGGATAGCCCTAAAACTGAAACCAAAACTAAATTAAAAATCATTACAAGATAAAATTCACCACCACAAAATTTCAAAATATAAAACAACTCAAAATTTAATCACAAACAGAACAACAAAACTACAACTACAACTAAATTAAAACGTCTTGTTGGATGATCGGGAATACCTCGAATGATGTAACCTACGTGTTGCTAACGGGATTTCCCACGGTCTAAATGAAAGTGTGGAACTCATTTAGTTAAGTTTATCAAATTCATCTGGACTAAGTGAATCCGATAAAAATAACGATGCTGGAAGGATGGAACCGTGGGATCTTAACCGGTGTTGTTATAATCAACTTTAAGATTTGTTTTAATTAAAACATAAAAAACACTTGGCAATTAAGACCTTCTCTAAACCAGAACTCTTCTCTTCTCTTTTGATTACAATCTTCTAAAACTAAACCTCTGCAATAACAAAGAGCTCGGAGCATGGTGGGCAGCACGGCCATCGTCATCGACAGAAACTTGAGTCTACTTCGATAAAACTTTCTTAGAATTAAATAACCAAACCATAGGACTTCGAGGTAGTTTGCTTAGTGCAACATAAATCCTCAACCTTTTGTTAGGCATTTGCATTGCAAATTAAGCCCTAACCGGTCTTAGGACTCCGAGGTAGTCGTTCGACACGACATAAACCCTCACATCTTCGAGGCTATTTGTATGATCATGTCATACGAATATAAGTCCTAATTAACTAAAATTGGCAAGATTGAAATATAAGATAATATTAGGATCTTCTCAAATCTAAGCCAAACAATAGGATAGTCGGGAAGTTGCCAAGATTCCTCTTGGATACTCAGCTTCTCCTACTTCTCTTCCTTTAGACTCCTAAAATAAAAATGTTCCAAATTTGATCCATTCCCTATTGAAATTCTAAAATTCAATCCCTTGAAAACTTAAACTTTGAAATTCTTGAGAGTAGAACTACTGATTATTATCGAGAGTTTTCTTAGGTGATTCCCGTCACTTAAGATGTAATTAATTATAGGGGCTTGCCCTTATAGGGAATTTTAAGAACCCAGGTAATATAAACCATGTTTAATGTTTTTTTCATATTAAGCAGGGGAACTTGTCGGCAAATAAAATGGTTCGCAGACCAAACGGATGTCACAAATCTTTTAGTTTATTTAATCGAGCCCCATCATCAAGCAGTGTGTCTATTCTTCGGGATAGATACACGGTTTGTGGTGCGGCGCTCGTTTATATAAACTATTTGGGATGTGAGATCGGTTTGATTTCATATCTTAAAATTTTCAAACTTAAAATTATTTTCAAACTCAAATGCTACTTTCCAAATTATATACATATTTAAATTAAATTTAAAATATGAAAATTCGCCGACAATTTCTGTAGGCGACCCCTTTTCAAAATACAACACACAAACCTAAAAATATGCCGACAACTTATGGCGACTCCGCTGGGGACAATTCCTCTCTCCATTTTAATCAGATAGTTCTGCTTTCAAAAATCGGTAGTGTATCCATGTCCCTAGTGGATCAAACTACCCTTCTTTCGTTGGAATACTATGTTCATTTCTACCTTGAGCGAGTATAGCCAACATTCTCTCGGATTTAGGAGCCACTGTTTAGACACCCCTAAACAGAGAGGTTCCGAGATCCTTTTACCTCATTTCTGAGGTGGGGTGGACCCCCAATAGGTGTTAGTTTAGGAGCGGTCTTGCGGGTCGAGAAGTTTCTATAAGACTTTCTCTTCCTTTTCCAGTTCCTAATCAATTCCTTTTACCCTTCCTACAACTCTCCTTCTTTTAATAATTCTCTGTCTTAACGAACAAATCTTTTCGAAAAACAATTATCTAAATAAATTTTCTTTTAATACCACAAATACACTAAGGTAAACGGAAATGTGTTCGGACTCTTTCTTTTTCGTCATAAGTTTTACGACAAGAAGAAGCACGATTCGGGGACTAACACTTGGAATGCGCCTGCCGTAAATGGAAGCCCCAAAGCCGATCTTCTCCTTCGTCAACGGACTAGACTCGGCCGTGTTCAAGGATGAACCGCTCGATAATGGAATCATTCGATTCGGACAAGGATTCGGGGACACCGACATCAAAATCCCCGACGTCACTCTCTTTTCACTCACAAGCAAAGTACCGGAAACTGAGAAGCCGTTGATTGAGTTTAACCTCAAGTCAACTCATGAATTCCCTCCTCTACAAAAGATTCCAACTGAGAGGAATACTGTTGTTCGCAGAAGGACTGTTGTTGCTACTCCCACTGGTCTAGTTGTCTCTGTACCTACCCCGACACCGCCAAACTAAAGGGGAAGGAAATTCGGAAGCCGTGATGAACTCGTGGAGGGTACAGATCTTCCTGTGAGACCTTCTATTTTCGAAATCTGGTCCAGCTCGAGAATTCCACCACTGACACGGACTTAGAGGAGGAACAGAAGTAGAAAGATTGCTAGAGAAGCCAGAGCTGCTGAAGTTGCTTTCCTGGAGGAAATCCCGTAACCGCCCGAGTATACACCGCTGCTCGAATACATACCACTTTTGGGAGGAAGTAGGTTCCATCCCCTCTCCGTCGCGAGAGGATGAGGAAAATGTCCGCAAGATTCGTCGTCGCATTGCCTCAGCCCGCATATTACAACGACAGTCATATGAAAAGGGCTAGAATTACGCCATTTGCTCGACTGCAAACCCTGATAGAAAAGTTAGCAAAGAAAGAAAAATGCCCTATATCAGAAATTTTAAGAAGGATAGGGCGGGTGCCGACCGAATCTCGTCTCGGGCCGCGAGTAGAACTCGCTATCGCCGCGGAAAAGCCAAATAAGAGAATGAAAGCTAGTCCACCTGTCGTTGTTTCGGGACTACAAATTAGGGAGGATACCACCTTCCGAGCATTTGGGTCGACGAGACCATCCGGTCCTAGACCTTCCGTTGCTAGAAGGATGGTATGGCGTCCCACTACCTAGGACAATTAAGATTAAAACAACAACTCGAGAAGGAAAGTCTCGTCGGGAGACTTGAGTCCGAAGAAAGTGCTACCGCGATGAAGGGGACTCATGAGAAGGAAACCCGACAGTTATCGCATGACAACTGCAAGGATGTGCAGAAGAGACCATTAGAAGATACTATGGAGAAGCTAAGAACTGATATTCAGCGATTAGCAAGAGAAAGAGAAGAAAAATTCGGAGTTGAGGTCGACTCGTCAGAGTTCATGGATGATGAATATGCAAAAATTAACATGGTTGAAACACGAGCTTCGTTAGCTTCACAAGGTGCTCCTGCAGCCGCAGAAAGAGAGGAGCTGGAAGTGATGAGGATGCAGCTTCAAGAGAAAGATGATACGATCGCCCAAATGGCAAAAAGGATGGAAGAGATGGCTGCAGCCCTAGCCACTCTCCAGAGTCAGGTTCAACCCCAAAGAGAAACACCCCCAGAAGTTATTCACATTGTAGACGGAGGAAAGGAGATTACATCCGTCAACGGGGATGATCAATTAAAAAAGGATGCAACACAAAGCATGATTCCGGAAAAGGATATCAAGAGCATGGTGGAACAGCAGCTGCGAGAAGCCTTGGCACAATCAAAGAGTGGGACATCCATTCGAACGGGTATGCCTTACCCCGAAGAATTCGACGCTGTCCAATATCCGAAAGGCTTCGTACCACCTCTGTTCAAGACCTTTGATGGAACCGGAAACCCCCGGCAGCATGTTGCACATTTTCGTGCCAGTTGTTGCAATGCCGGCGGAAGTGATGCTTTACTCTTCCGACAATTTGTCGCCGACTCGTCGGGGATCGCCTTTGATTGGTATGCGGAATTACCGAACGGTTCGGTGAAGACATTTTCGAATTAGAGAACCTCTTCATCAAGCGATTTGTCGGAGCTCGGCACCACATCACTATAGGTGATTTAGTGGTAGAGAAGCGAAGCCGAACGAAACTTTGGTAGACTACATACTTTGATGGAGGAATCTAAGTATGAAGTGTGAGCCACGACTACAAGAACAACATGCGATCGGCATTTTACATAAGAGCATTCATGACCAGATAGCACTTCTCCTCAAGGGATTTACTATTAAGACTTTCGAGAAGTTGTTAAGCAAGGCCGGAAGCTTGCAAGAGGAGGCGAAACAATTAAGTTTCACCGACAAAACAGACAAACAAAAGCCCGTGAAAACTTTTGAAAAGAAGTCCGGGATCATCATAGCAGTCGATAAAGGCAAGCAGCCAATACAAATACCGTCAGAACGGCCGCAGCAAATTCAACAGAATCACCAGCAACCCCGACCCAGCTATCAGTCATCTCAACAGTATGAACAACCGCCTCGTCCACAACGTAAGTTAAGGGAGCTTCTGAGTAGGGAGTATCCGTTCAAGAATGAGGCAGTGCCGAAAATGTTCCGCAGTCTGATGAAGACTCCAGATTTCTAACTGCCAGAACCTAAGAGACCAGAAGAAGTCGACAAGAAAGGTGATCCCAACTTTTGCCCTTACCACCGGATGCTTGGGCACAAGATAGAAGATTGCATTACCTTCAAAAGTTGGCTCAACGACAATCTTCGAAAAGGGAATATAACGATCCCGAAGGAATACATGAAGGAACCCTAGAAAGGAGGTTCCGTCAATGTTATCTCGACGGATCTCATTGTTCCGATGGATCCCTATGCGACTGATGATGGATGGACTACCGCTTGGACAAAGTCTTCGAAGAAGATTTTGGATCGCATCCAAACCACTTCGGTGCGAGCCTCAATTCAGAATTTGAAACCTGTCAAGTCGGCATTATCACTTGCGATAGAAGAACCACCTCAACAAGAGACGATTGAAGAAAAGAAGAAAATTGATGAAGAAGAAAAGACCGAGGCTTTTAAGGCTAGACTAGGGGCTGCTTATCCTAGGATGGGTGTTTCCGATTCTGGGGAGAAATCCCTCGAACCTCTGACTCTGTATGATTATTTACTCACTCCGGTGGGATCCTATAATGATAAGGGTTATGGCGTTGGCTACGTTTTGACTGTTTCTAAAGATTACGTAACTAGCGACAACCAACCTAATCCGGACATCGATTCCGATACAAGTAACAATTCTCAAATCATACACAATCTCGATGATCACAATGACAAAGAAGACATCCACCAAGGAGGCTACGAGAGTTCAACAAGCAACAAATCTATTTGCGAGTTTCGAGGAGCTCCAGTCATAATAGAGTTAGAGCCTTCAGACTTTGAAGCTAATCCGGAAGAACCCGTCATTCCGATTCGGGAGGAAACACCAAGCAAACTCAATACTAGATTCGAAAAAATTACGAAGTCAACTTAAGAAGTGGAAGAGTTCTACCTCCGAGAATGGGTCCAAAGGACAAAGGAAAGCGGTGGTTGTTCGAGAAAAACCAACCCTGGCGGAAGAAATACCCATTCGGGAAGAAATCGAGACACATGAAAATAAAGTGGAATACAACGTGCTAGCCCATCTTAGGAAACTACCGGCCAAACTAAGCATCTAGGACGCTCTCATCTTATCAAAGGAAATGAGAGAAGCTCTGATCAAGGCCTTTCTTGATCCAGAAATTTGCTTAGCTCAAATAACCGGAGATTCCTTAGATGAGGTTTGCTCGTTAAAGGAACAGCGAGGTGTTACCTTCACGGACAATGACCTACTACTTGGGACAGTAGACCACAACCGACCATTATACATTTCAGTTACAATTGGGAAGTTTACACTCTCCGCAGTATTGGTGGACCCAGGATCATCAATCAATATAATGAATCTTCGGACGCTAGCATACTTGGAAATTGATGCTCGCGAGCTCGAAGCGGACAAAATGTTATTAAGAGGATTCAACCAGAAAGGAGAAAGAGCCCTCGGATCAATAACACTGCTAATGAAGACCGGTGACTTAGCAAAGACAACCGTGAAATTTCACATAATTGATTCGTAAATGTCATTCAACGCTCTACTCGGGCCGACCATGGATACATGAAAACCGGATGGTACCATCATCTCTACATCGATGCATCAAATACTACGATGGAGGGGAACGAGTGCATCAAAGGTGACTTACAACCGTTCTCCGTACATGAGATTGGAATCCATGAAGATGCAGATTATTACGCACCCCCGAAGAAAACAATCTTCTCCCGAGATACTATAACGAATGAAGCAAAGGAAGTTCGGGACGACGAAGAACCTGAAGTCCTAGTCCAACGAGCCACTCACCACTCCCATACAGCGAGATGGTGAAGGTTTCTCCACAACTCGCATCCGAGGTCGAGGCCGGGGACGAGGTCGTGGCAGAGACGTTAGGACAGTTGGACAGAGGAAACCAGCCGTCAATGTTGATTTGGAAGACAGTTCTGAAGAAGAAAATGAAATCAAGCAAGAAGCAGCGACAATAAGTCGGAAGAAGCCGCAATTCAGGATCTTTCTCGAAGATGAAAAGAACGAGGAATATAAATCGATGTACGAGAAGATTAACCACTATGTACATACTATGACCCTGACCCCGATCCATTCTAATAAGATCGAGGGTATGGTGGTCAAAGAGGTACGTAGCGGCGGTGCAAAGCCCATCAAATTCTACCGTGGTGCTCCTTCCTCCAAAGCCGCAAATAATGTACAACTTGAAGATGCTACTTCATCGAATTAATGGAATTGCCTTTTGAGTGGTATTCCCCCTGTGTCCAAAATTTAATTCAGCGTGGTTTCTTACATCGACAATGGACAAAAGGTCAATCACAACATTTAAAAAATTTATGGAATAACTCTGGTCGTCCACCTAATTCAAAGCATGGTCTCGGATTCGGCACAGTAGGATCAGTTGACGATACTGAATTTTGCTTGGTTGTCACTTGCGAGTCTAATGAAAACCGCATGGAAACTACGAAGAGTTCGAAGATTTACAAATTGGAAACGCTCCACCGGAGTTTGAAGAAGAGATCAAATCTACAATAGATGAGTTAACGGAAGTTAACTTAGGTACTAACAAAGAGCCTAGACCTACCTTTGTTAGCTCCTTACTCAATAAAGAAGACTCCGAAGAAAAATCAAGTTATTAATGGAATTTAAAGACCGTTTTGCTTGGAGCTACGATGAGATGCCGAATTAGCTCTAGAGGTCGCAGATCCATAAGTTAGGAGTGGATCCTACTTTTGTTCCAGTCAGACAAGGTCCCAGAAGAATGCGTCTAGAAATCGAACAACAAGTCATAGCTGAAGTTAAAAAGCTAATAGACGCCAAATTTGTCCGTGAAGAACAATACCCGACTTGGTTAGCCAATGTGGTACCGATCGATGAAGAAGAATGGTCATATCGAATTTGTGTGGATTTCAGTAGATTTAAACAAGGCATGTCCAAAAGATGAATTCCCTCTACCGATCCCGTAATTAATGATCGACATTGCTTCAACACATGAAATATTCTCATTTATGGATGGATCTTCGGGATACAACCAGATAAAAATTACTCCAGTAAGATGAAAAACTTATAGCATTCGGAACGCCGATCGGAGTATATTGCTACACAAAGGATGCCATTCGGACCGAAGAACGCAGGAGCAACCTACCGGAGAGCGATGACAAGAATTTTTGATGATCTCATCCACAATCAAGTCGAATGCTACGTGGATGATGTGGTCATCAAAAGCAAAGTAAAGGAAAACCACCTGTATGATTTGAGAATTGTTTTCGAACGATTAAGACAATTTAACCTTAAGATGAATCCCTTAAAATGCGCCTTCGGCGTCACCTCCGGGAAATTCTTAGGATTCGTTGTCTGACATCGTGGGATTGAAATCGACCAGGAAAAGATTAAAGCTATCTTAGAAATGCCACCTCCCAAAACCTTAAAACAACTACGATCTTTTCAAGGGAAGCTGGCATATCTTCGACGCTTTATCTCAAACTTGTCAGGTAGGTGTCACCTTTCTCGGCATTAGTTAAAAAGGACGCCAAATTTATTTGGGAAGAGAAATGCCGTAGGGCCTTCGAGGACATTAAACAATATTTAATGACACCTCCTGTCTTAGCAACCCTGGTCTCGTGTAGACCGTTGATACTTTATACCGCGGCTTTAGACGATTCTCTCGAGCCCCGTTAGCTTGAGTCAATGATGAGGGTAAAGAAAATGCTCTTTACTACCTAAGCCGTCGTTTGCTTCCGACGGAAATAAAGTATCCCACAATTGAAAAGCACTGTTTGGCCCTGATCTTCGCCGCTCAAAAGCTCGTGCACTACATGCTTTCTCATAAGGTCAACTCGATCTCGAAATTTAATCCATTGCAATACTCGATGACCCGTCCAACGCTTTCGGCGTACTTGCCGGTGGTCAATGATATTATTACAATTCGATATAACTTTCGTGCCTCTTCGTGCCGTAAAAGGACAAGTCCTAGCGGACTTCCTCGCAAAGACACCCTTTGCCGGCAGAATCTCCTCTCAATGACGACTTGTCAGATGAACAAATAATGAACTTAGAAGACCCTGATGACCGACGTTGGGAATTATATTTCGACGGAGCATCTTCAGCACACAAAGACGAAGAATCGCAAGTGATAGTGCCCGGTAAGGCAGGAATCGGACTAATCTTTATAACACCGGAGCGGGGATGTTAAGATTCTCCTACCACTTAACAGATCCGTGTACAAACAATGAAGCAGAATACGAAGCTCTCGTAACAGGACTGGAATTAACTATTCAAATGGAGATAACAAACATCAAAATCTACGGGGATTCGCAGTTAATCATTCAACAGATCGCCGGACAGCATGTAATTTTAAAGCCAAGACTCGAGCAATACTTCCAAGTATGCCATACAGGTTGTTGGAACGATTCCGAATGTGACGATCTACAAAATTCCCGAAAGAAAACGCTTTAGCAGATGCGTTAGCCCGCCTCGCAAAAGAATTTGCCCGCTTGCAAGATGAATCGGTGGAAGTGTCGGTTCACGGACGTCGGGTCCTATCACGGCTCGACATAGACACTATACACAAATCGAAAAAGAAGAAGAATCGGTTGCAGCAGTGACGAAAAGCACGGAAGATCGGCGACGACCATTAATGTACTACCCGCAAACAGAGAGAACTACCGGACGATAGGTCGTTAGCCCATCGGATCAAGAAAAGAACTCGTCCTACGCATTCATAAACAACAAGTTATACGGAAGGTCTTTCGATCAAATGTGGCTAAGGTGCCTAAGCGGGTCCGAGGCCCGTGAAATTGTTAAAGAGGTGCATTCGGGACTCCGTGGCACTCACCGATCGGGTCCGAAGATGAAAATGAAAATTAAAAGACTAGGGTACTACCGGCCCTCGATGATGACCGATCGCATGAAAATCGCCAAGAGCCGTCACCAATGCCAAGTGCACGGAGTGGTTCTACACCAACCTCCAAATGTGCTACATCCGACAATTGCGTCGTGGCCATTTCGAATGTTGGGGCACGGATATAGTGGGTCCAATAGAACCACCATCTTCAAAAGGACATCGTTTCATTCTTGCGGCTACAGATTACTTTTCCAAGTGGGCAGAGGCGGCTCCACTTAGTAGAAGTGAAAGTACACCACGTGCTACGGCTTTTCAAGAACCAAGTTGTCTACCGTTTCGGAGTGCCGCGCAGGATCATCTCGTATAATGGATCAACATTCGAAGCACGCAAATCAACAGTTTTGTCGGGAGACACGGAATCGACGGCGGTATTCAACCATTTACTACCCAAGAGCAAACGGCCTAGTCGAGGCTTTTAATAAAACTCTCGTTCAAATTTTAAAGAAAACTTTGGACGATAATAAGAGAAATTGGCACGAGAAGTTATTAGAAGCCTTATGGGCCTACCGGACAACCTTCGAACTCCTACTCAAGCTACACCTTACGCTCCGGTGTATGGGTCCGAGGCAAGTGTTACCCTTAGAGGTCCAAGCCTTCCTTCACTCGTAATTGCGAGTTGCAAACAAAATCACGACGAAGAGAATGCCAAATTACGACTAGAGGATTTGGAAAGCCCGGAAGGGAAAAGACTTGCAGGCGCAACGGAATTTAGAACTATACCAAGCTAAGATGGTTCAAGCTCATGACAGATTGGTCCGCCCAAAAACCTTCAAAGTTGGTGACTTAGTTCTCGTTCTCAAGAGACCTATTCTCGCACACCGCAAGATAGGAGGAAAATTTGAACCCACTTGGGAAGGACCGTTTGTGGTCGAGGCGATCTACTCGGGAGGCTCCTACCGGCTAGTGAATTGCCAAGGAGAACGACATATGCTTCCGATCAACGGACGATACTTGAAGAAGTATTACGCTACCTGATGTTTCGAAGGAATGAATTCTTCATCCCTAGAAGCACGGGTGAAGTAATTACTTATGACTGGGTCCGAACCCAAAAATAATAAAAAATGTGCTAAGATAAAAAAAATCATGATAATAAAGTTTTCCTTGTCCTCTCTTCCAAATCAAAATCTTTTTTTCGATCTTCTCCCATTTCATTCCCGTTGAATTTAAAAAATATAAAAGGAATAATAAAAAAAGAAAGAAAACTTTGTCTCTAATAAAAATTTTCTTAATGTTCTTGTTCTTAGTACGACCCTCGATCCTTTTCCTTGTCTTTTCGCGGGGAATGTCGAACGGGCGGTTGGTCCTGAACTTTAGAAATGGCATAAGCCTTGCACTCGACGAAAAGAGGGTGAAAGATGGAGCGATAATAGAGATTGACTCAGACTTTGCACCAGCGAGCTCGCGATACGAGGATGGTGACTGGGTCCCGGCTGACCGAGAGGAACCGCCCGATCCGACGATAATGAAAGTGGGTGGCCCAAGCCACCAACCCAATAGCAAGAAAAGGAAAACAAACACTGAGGAGGACAAGAGAATCAAGTCTGTAGTCGCTACAGCAGAGGGCAGGCTTGTCAGCGCCGCGCCCACAGAGATTCAGGAAGTACGAAGAGCTACTCTCACAGCAACTCAGCGAAAAAATAAAAATCGCCGTATCCTCAAGATGTTAACTAAACTAACAGCGGACCAGCGCGATGAGGTAGTCGCTACTATCAGTGCATATACTTCAAGGATACCGGTTTGCCAGGAACCTGAAGAAAGGAGGCCAGCTCCAAGGATAACAGAAGAGACCAGGGAAATCTCAAGAAGATCGAAGAAAGAAGGCTACCACGCCACCGGATAAAGCCACCGCAATGCATAACCTTGTTGCGAAGCAACCCCGGAGGATGTCCCGACGGAGACCATCCCCGAGGAGCCGAGGTATGCAGGAGAACGCGAAGGGATTGAGCCATATATCGCACAAGTACGTCACTGTGCCTCGCCATTTGCGGATTATTCCGAATACGAGCTAGAAAGAATGCAAAATGTCGAGAAGCAAACTTTTGAATACTTCGAGAGAATCGAGGCGAGGAGGATCAATATACTAGAAGGCCTCGAGCTACATACGGACGTGTTCTCGAATACGAACAACAACAAATAGTGGACCGCATCCGGGATTTGAAAAGAATGGGTCGAGCAGAGCCGCCTAAGAGAAAACACTTACTCGGAACCCCGGAGATGGATGCCGGGAAAGGGAGAATTACAATACAATGTGGATGCTCGCTACAACTTCGCGGAAGACAAGAAGGAAACCCACCGGGGATACTCCGTCATGGCAAGGTAGATCCAATGCCATTAGTCATCAAAAGGATGGTAAAAAGAATGATAACATGGAGGGTACCGCCGACAGATTGCATACCCAACGGTTGCATCATTAACATTTACAAAAAGGGTGACCGCATACCCCCACACATAGATCACCACGACTTTGTTAGACCTTCTCGCACGATCTCTTTTCGAACGAGTGTAATATCATGTTCGGATCCGACTCCGGATACAGGCCCGTGTGAGTTCCGAGGGCCGAGTAAAGATACCATTACCGGTAGGTTCCGTCATGATACTAAAGGGTAACGGAGCGGATGTCGCTAAACATTGCATACCGGGAGTACCAATGAAGCGGATCTCGATTACTTTCGAAGGATGGATGACGGAAAGCACCTTACCACTTCCAGCCGGACCCGTAGCTAGAGAGCCTCCGGCCTTACGAGCCGTGAGTTACATGGAAAATATCACACCTCCAACGCACATCCTTACGACATCCTTGCCAAGGATGGCTTGGAAGGTGATGTTATTGACCATGTACTTCACTATTCAGACATGGATTTCTGACAGATGTCTTTTTGGATGGATCGACAAAGATCATACATAGTCCGCTTTGAGTCTACATAGATTGTATGAGATGTATTCCAGATCGAGTTGTATGATGTATCTTCAACATGATTGGAATGAAAGTGACCATGTCACATTTTTGGCCTTCACCTCTTTTGTGCAAGTTGACTGGGAAACGCCATTAAAGTTAAATGAACTTCGAACAAAGAACAGAAAAGAAACGAAAAGAATGAAAGAAAAATTCCCTTAAAAATCTAAAAAAAAAATGATGAACGCTGAATTCACATGAACATTAAATGAACGATAAAGCAAATTTGAATCGTTAAAGGACAAACAAAATGAACACAAATTTTAAATCAAATCTCAATCAAATTCAAATTCAACTTTCCAGATTTTAAATCAAATCTCAATCAAATTCAAATTCAACTTTCCAGATTTTAAATCAAATCTCAATCGAATTCAAATTCAAACTTCTGAATTTTAAATCAAATCTTAATCGAATTCAAATTCAACCTTCCGAATTTTAAATCAAATCTCAATCGAATTCAAATTCAACCTTCCAGATTTCAAATCAAATCTCAATCAAATTCAAACTCAACATTCCAAATCTGAAATCCAATCCGTTCTACTCTCTCCCTTGTCTGGGATGGAAGCGGTCGATTCCATTGACACGGAGCCACGAGGTTTTCGATTCGGATCTAGTGGCGAGGAATTGTATACAATCCAAACCAGCAACTTTCGATCAACTCTTTTGAATGGGATATGTAACATCTACATATTCCCTCCTAATATGTTTTTTCCACAAAAATCTTTTACAACTCTCATGAAATTCTCGAAACACCAAGATTCCACACTTTTCAAATCAACATTACAAATCTTTGCAAAATTAATTAACATTCAAAATCAAATTCTTGGGGTTGAGGATTTTACATCCGAGACTGCATTGCTTTAGGATTCTTTCCCTATCGCAATGAAATACATCAAAATCAAACTTTTGGGGTTGAGAATTTTACATCCGAGACTCGCATTGCTTTAGGATTCTTTCCTATCGCAATGAAATACATCAAAATCAAACTTTTGGGGTTGAGGATTTTACATCCGAGACCGCATTGCTTTAGGATTCTTTCCCTATCGCAATGAAATACATCAAAATCAAACTTTTGGGGTTGAGGATTTTACATCCGAGACTCGCATTGCTTTAGGATTCTTTCCCTATCGCAATGAAATACATCAAAATCAAATTCTTGGGGTTGAGGATTTTACATCCGAGACTCGCATTGCTTTAGGATTCTTTCCCTATCGCAATGAAATACATCAAAATCAAATTTTTGGGGTTGAGAATTTTACATCCGAGACTCGCATTGCTTTAGGTTCTTTCCCTATCGCAATGAAATACATCAAAATCAAATTCTTGGGGTTGAGGATTTTACATCCGAGGCTGCATTGCTTTAGGTTCTTTCCCTATCGCAATGAAATACATCAAAATCAAATTCTTGGGGTTGAGGATTTTACATCCGAGACTGCATTGCTTTAGGATTCTTTCCCTATCGCAATGAAATACATCAAAATTAAACCCTTGAGGTTAAGGATTTTACATCCAATACCGCATTGCTCTGAGATCTCTCCTCATTGTAATGATTCAATCCAATCAATTCAATTTTCTTTTGAGGTTGAAGATGTTACATCTAAAACCACAAAATTCCAATTTTCATTTCAAGTTCAAATCCCTTCAAATTAATTTTAACCAAACTTCAATCTAAATTGAAACTCAAACTAAAATCTGAGCTCGCACATCAAAACTTAAACTGAAACAAAATGAAATCTAAATCGAAATTCCCCCAGATCATGTGATTTGGGATTCACCTCCTTTTCCTTTCCTCAGCGAGAGTTCAAGAATCTCCAGTCTCAGAGATATACTTGACACTCCCTAGCGGAAACTCTTCTACTCTGTACCAAGTTTGTCACTTGGACTTTTGTGTTGATTTTGTTGATCGCTTCGGTCAACACCAATACGCGCGGTGTGCTCCGTCAGCTCACCACACCTATTGGGGGTCTATTTGTTGACCTCATTTTTGATGAGGTCTTCTCTTCTTCTTTTTAGTAATTAGGATCTAGCCTTAGGCTTTTCCTTTGACTATCCTAGAGGATTAGAATTGGGAACCACCACCTAGAAATTCAAACCACTTCTTAACTCCCCGCAAACTCCAAAACTTGATTGTAGACCCCTAATCACCTAGAGGGTTGAAATCAAATGTGGAAGTTTAAAGGATGAGTTCCTATAGGACTCTTTGGCCTTAGGACTACCCTGGGTGGCCTGGTCTGGTGAGGGCTGACTTACACACACACTACACTTATACACTACACTTTCACAGACCTCCTAAAACCACACCTATTCCCAACTTGACCTCCTGACTCATGAAGGTGATTCACATGGAAGGTCCTTAACCCCTAAGCCCTTGGCTAAGAGGGTTAGGAACAACATAATGAATGCCTCAAATGAGTCCCTTCATGGCTCATGTGGGCTTGATATGGCTTCATGGCTCAACCAAAATGATTTCATTCCACTTACATTCACCCAATCTTCAATTTTCCAAATTTTCAATTTTTGACCCACGGGACCCTACACCCCCGCCTAGCTTACCCAAAACCCTTGAAATTACCCAAATTTTCCAAAAATCTCCAAATACCCAAAATTCCTCAAAACCAATCCCAAACATTCCCACATTACTCAAATTGATCATTCATAGCCAAAAATACAAAAAATTCCAAAAATACCTCCCAATACCCTCCAAATACCCAAAATGCCCCTCTTAGCCAAAAAATCCAAAAATTCAGAAAATTCCCAGAAAATTCCAAAAAATCCCAAATATTCCTAATTTCATTTTGTTCAACTACACCATGGGCCCATTTTGTCAATTTACCCCACTTTTGTCAAAATCCCCAATTTGACCCATTTTAACCCAAAATGAACCCAATGTCAAACCAAACCTACCCAATTGACCCAAAGTCTGGTCCAATTCAATTCTAAACTTCAATTCAACATCCCCAACACCAATCTAGACCAAATCCAAGTCCAATTTGATTGGCATTTGAATCCAATTTCACTTTTGACCTTAAAGCCCAATTTGGACCCATGACCCAAACTTAGCCCAAACTAACCCAATTCAACTCCAATTAACCCCAAATCTTTTCTAAATCTTCCCTAACATCCCCACAAACAAAACACTAACATGATTAACCCATAATTTAGACCCAAACCCCACTCAAATTCAACCCAAAGCTAAAAGGCCCATTTTGACCTAAACCCAAACCTAACCCAAATAAGCCCAAACCCCAAAATCAAAACCCAACCAAAGTCAAAACCTCTTTGAAACACTCCCATAAACATTTCCCAACATTAATTTTACATCAATTTCAACCCTAGCCCAATATTGGCCCAAGTTAGCCCAATTTGACCAACATTGGACCATTTACCAAAGAGGCCCAAATCCAACCCCATTCAAACCCAGATCACTCCAAATTCATTTCAAATTACTCATGACATATCCCTAAACCAAACCCAACAATTATTTGGCCCAAACTTCTACAAAATTCCCATCCATGAATTCATTCTTAAACCTAAAGGCCCATCCCCTTAGTCTTCCTAAAAGCCCATCAAAAATAATTTCAAAAGGCCCAAAGCCCACATGACAATCCTCTATCATCATCCATTTGATAAAACCATCTCCTAAGTTCTAAACCCATGATAAAATAAATCCAAATCAAGCCATATGCCAAATACCATCAAATCACCCCTAAATTACCAAAATTTTTAAAGCCTTTTTCATGAAATTGACTTAACTTTCCCAAGCCAAAGATGAGCCAAGAAGCCATGCATGAGCCACATGGAAGCCATGAGAGCCTCTTTACATGTCACCATGCCATTTTGGGCAAAAGAAGGAGACTCTTTCCTTAATCTCCTAAAGTCATTAGCCTTAACCATGATTCCCCTTAACCCAAATTTAATCCAAATATATTTGGATAAGGACTTCTCCATGCCAAACCAGCTGATTCCTTTGACTCCCCACAACACCCAAAGCCTCCTCGAAGGGTGAACCAAGCCCAAAAGGTGGACTTGACCAAATCAAGCCAAAATTGGCCTTCCCCCATGCCATTTTAATCCAAGCTTTTGACACATGGCAAAGCCCAATTGCCTACACTAAACCCCAGCCCTGAGCCACCTGAACAAGATGGTGACCAGTGCCTGGCCGGCCAGCCACCAGGTCGCCGGAAAACACCATGGCCGAAAGCTCACATGTGAGCCAACATTGAAATTCCCCCTTGCTGAGCTACTTCAAGCCCAATGGCCACCATGACTGTTCTTCCCTTGACCTAAGCAGCTCGATCCCAAGCCTTAAACCCCCCGGGATGCCCTCCACCCTCTCCTATTTAAACCTCACCTCCTCTCGGCCATGAGAGGTGCTCGAACCGAACCTTGCGAAACCCCGCCAAAATTCCTCCGGACCACTCTCCACACTTAGAGCAGTTGATCCCGGTGACAATTTGCCCTAATCCCCACCAACGAGCTCGATTTCTCGACCAAAATTCCACCCAAAAACGGGACATCTCCCAACTCTCCACCAAATTCTAATTAAACTCACCCACACCTGCACAAGTCAAGAGAAGGAGTTCCCAGGTGAAAGCCTCCTCTCCGAGCCACCCATCCGTTCCGGACTCCAAGCATTGTAATCGAGCGTGGTCGAAATCATACCTGGACAATTCACCGGCCCAAGGGACTTCATCCGGAGCTTGCTTGGACCCAATCGAAGGTGACACAACTCTCGGATCGAAGCTTCACTTCTCGAGCAAAGGTATGGACTCACTCTTCTTCCCGAGCTTACAGAGATTCTCAATTTTATTTGAGTTAATTTCAATACATGTTTACCGTATGCATGTGTTCGTCCCCTCAAGACGAATCCATAGAGCATAAGAACACGAAAATTTGTTGAGAATCGAGTGAGAAATTAGGGTTAGAAGGTTGACGGTCACGGGTGCACACCAGTCGTAGACGATGACTGGGAGCCATCGGATCGAGCGTGTATCGAGCGGACGGTCTGGATTGAGCCGGACAGCGCGATGGTACGTGAACCGCGGGGCCCTGGAGCACTGAGTCGGATGGCGGCGCCGAATCAGGAGACGACGCGTGTGCGTTCGGAGCTGCCGAGGTTGAGCTGGCGCCGTGTCACTTAAGTAGAAAAATAGGGTTTTTCCTATTTATTTAATTACCATAACTTGGAAAATGCATAACTTTGTGTAGAAAAATCAAAAAAATAAAATAAAAATACCCTCTTGCTCAGTGAACAGAGGAGAATAATGTGGAAAAGAAATCATTTAATTTCATCAAGTATTTTATTTTTAATTATTTATTTACTCTCCGCACTATTTCAATTCTCCATGCATGTATACAATTCACCATGGTATGAGACCATAGGGCTTTTAAAGCCTCCGAATTTGGGAACATTCCCCGAATTTTCCAAAGTCGAGAGCCACCCCTATGAAGAGTTATTGATTTTTCAATTCTAGGTCACTATTCTGAATATTTTAATTCTAATAATTAGCATGTTGTGAAATAAATTCTAGGAAAATTTGGTAATGTTTCTTATGACCAGAGGACCCTAGGGAAAATGGTTTTTAAGTTAACTTACTTGTAATAACCCTAATTGGCTTAAACACCCAAAATGAAGCTTTAATTAATTAGAGCTAATCATACATCAAATTGACTTGAAATCAATTCTCCACCGACCTTTAGGATTAGAGGAACCCACCATAAAAGTTTGAAGTCAATTGGACTTGGTTAGCCCTATCAAATGGGTTGATTAAGCCATTTAGCCAAACTCAAACTTCAAAAATTCATAACTTTCAAAATACTTTTCAAAAATTCATCAAATTAGTTTTGGAGCCTCTCCGATATCGGGGAATTTAATAAAAATAAAATTGCAATTTTCCAAAAAAGTTAATTTTTTTACATTATTTTAATATTTTTAATAATTAAAAAATAATAAAAATCACAAAAATAATAAAATTCACCAAAATGTCACATTTTGAATTTTAATCATTTAGGAACAAACCCAATATTTTTCTTAAGTCTCTATGATGAGATATCAAATTTTAAAGCCCTAAGGTAATTTTAAAATAAAAAAAATGTATTTTCTAGCATTTCCACTAAAATAATTCTAATAAATCAAAGAAAAATCAGAAAATTATGAAAATTGTTCTCTGGTTTCCTTGATATCAGAGAGATTTTTGAAAAATATAAAATTCATTTTTCAACCTTTATTTTATTTTTAAATTAATTAATACTCCAAAACTCAAAATAATTATAATAAAAATAATATAATTCAAAAAATCACAAAAATTGGTCCAAGTGGTCCTCTGTTCATTAGAAATGTTCCATAATTTTTTTAAGGACAAAAACTTTCCCTTGGTCATATTCTTAAATTTTCCTTGAAAATCCCTATTTTACACCAAAAATAATTACATAAATAAATTAAATACAGAAAAATCACATTTTTCTCCTCTAATGTCTTGATTGACATATGAGTGAAGTCACATAAAAATTTCAAATTCATTTAAGCTCAATTTAGTGCAAAATGGTAATTAAAATTTTAACCCTTAATTAAAACTTTAGGCTTAATAAAATGAAAGAGTAAAATATTTGATCCTAATCTGATTTGGATGATTGAAATTTAAATAATTAAGGGTAGAAACCCATCAATCATTTTTAAGAATAAACCTTAATTAAATGATTAATTAAACTTGGAAGATTAATAAAAATTGGAATTATTAAAATAGGGATATTATTAGGAAGAAATTTATTCTTTAATCTAAAAATCCCTAAATTAATCACCTCAATAACATTTAATTCCTAATTAAAATGATAATCCAAATTCAAGATTTAAAATATTAAAAGAATTAATCATTAAATTAAATTAAAGATTAAAAAATTTAAATTAAATCCTTCCAAAAATTTCAATTAAATTAATACTTTAATAATTAAATTAAACCATCTTTAAAATATAAAAAAAAGAGAGAGATGTAAAATATTAAATTAAAATTAAAAATTAAAATTAAAATTAAATTAAATTAAAACATATTAAATTAAATAAAATTAAATTAAATTAAAACATATTAAATTAAATTAAATTAAATTAAAATGTATTAAACTAAATTAAATTAAATAAAATTAAATTGAAAGTAAAACTAAACCAAATTAAATTAAACTAAAATTAAATTAAATTAAATTAAATATAACATCACCAAAGACATAAAGAATTCAAAATAAATCTAAAACAACTTGAACACTATTCCAAACTTAAACCCATTAATTGAAATTAATTTAAATCACAAATCACTCGAATATTAATTTGCCCTCAAAAGCTCTTATTGTCATAACTCCTAAACGAGTGTTAAGTGAAGTGTTACTTCACTCATAAGATATTCAAATGTCTTAGTTCACCGAGCAAGATAACAAAACTTGAACTCCTGGATGATTAATTCATTTTGTATAATTAAATTCTCTTGGACTTAAAACAATCCTAGAGGTATTGAAAAGATGTTTAAGATTCGTCTTAAGCACTTCCTCAATATGATAGGATGTTTATAAGAACAATTGAACTTAATTTTTCTTAGATGTAGAAATTCGTCCTCAAACCAAAACACAAGAACCTAGACGTCATAGGAAATGACTAGCTATAGGATTAGGAACTTGGTAGAAAACCATAACCCTTCCCT
Source organism: Papilionanthe hookeriana x Papilionanthe teres (assembly GCA_022702705.1). NCBI lineage: Eukaryota > Viridiplantae > Streptophyta > Magnoliopsida > Asparagales > Orchidaceae > Papilionanthe > Papilionanthe hookeriana x Papilionanthe teres. Next base: position 65,123,682 of record CM040436.1, read on the forward strand.
TAGCTTTACCTAGGAACTTACTTTAAATGGTTAAAATATCCTAAAATGTGTTTACGTGTAGCTTGGGATGACGGGAAGACCCTCCAGGTACGCTTTTATTTTATTGCAATTTACTTAATTGCATCGCACTTACTTTTCTTGCATGATAAATAAACTGTTGCATGAAAACCCACACCTTTAGGATAGCCCCTAAAACTAAAACCAAAACTAAATTAAAAATCATTACAAGATAAAATTCACCACCACAACATTTCAAAATATAAAAGAACTCAAAATTTAATCACAAACAGAACAACAAAACTACAACTACAACTAAATTAAAACGTCTTGTTGGATGATCGGGAATACCTCGGATGATGTAACCTACGTGTTGCTAACGGGATTTCCCACGGTCTAAATGAAAGCGTGGAACTCATTTAGTTGAGTTTAGCAAATTCATCTGGACTAAGTGAATCCGATAAAAATAACGATGCCGGAAGGATGGAACCGTGGGATCTTAACCGGTGTTGTTATAATCAACTTTAAGATTTGTTTTAATTAAAACATAAAAAACACTTGAAAATTAAGACCTTCTCTAAACCAGAACTCATCTCTTCTCTTTTGATTACAATCTTCTAAAACTAAATCTCTGCAACAACAAAGAGCTCGGAGCATGGTGGGCAGCACGGCCATCGTCATCAGCAAAACTTGAGTCTACTTCAATAAAACTTTCTTAGAATTAAATAACCAAACCATAGGACTTCGAGGTAGTTTGCTTAGTGCAACATAAATCCTCAACCTTTTGTTAGGCATTTGCATTGCAAATTAAGCCCTAACCGGTCTTAGGACTCCGAGGTAGTCGTTCGACACGACATAAACCCTCACTACTTCGAGGCTATTTGTATGATCATGTCATACGAATATAAGTCCTAATTAACTAAAATTGGCAAGATTGAAATATAAGATAATATTAGGATCTTCTCAAATCTAAACCAAATAATAGAATAGTCGGGAAGTTGCCAAGATTCCTCTTGGATCCTCAGCCTCTCCTACTTCTCTTCCTTTGGACTCCTAAAATAAAAATGTTCCAAATTTGATCCATTCCCTATTGAAATTCTAAAATTCAATCCCTTGAAAACTTAAACTTTAAAATTCTTGAGAGCAGAACTACTGATTATTATCGAGAGTTTTCTTAGGTGATTCCTGTCACTTAAGATGTAATTAACTATAGGAGCTTGCCCTTATAGGGAATTTTAAGAACCCAGGTAATATAAACCCTGTTTAATGTTTTTTTCATATTAAGCAGGGGAACTTGTCGGCAAATAAAATGGTTCGCAGACCAAACGGATGTCACAAATCTTTTAGTTTATTTAATCGAGCCCCATCCTCAAGCAGTGTGTCTATTCTTCGGGATAGATACACGGTTTGTGGTGCGGCGCTCATTTATATAAAATATTTGGGATGTGAGATCGGTTTGATTTCATATCTTAAAATTTTCAAACTTAAAATTATTTTCAAACTCAAATGCTACTTTCCAAATTATATACATATTTAAATTAAATTTAAAATATGAAAATTCGTCGACAATTTCTGTAGGCGACCCCCTTTTCAAAATACAACACACCAACCTAAAAATATGCCGACGGCAGCGCAGATTAACGCTTAGGCGACGAAATTACAAAAAATGTGAAAAACTGGTTTTTAGATGCCTAAGTCATGGGGAAGTAAATTTGGGAGTTATTTGGGAGTTTTAACACATCTAAGGTCGGTTTTAAGCCTTCCCAAGTCTATAAAAAAGACCTAAATTAAATAAATTTTTGCCCCAGTTCTTATTTTCATTCCCGAGTCTAAGGAAGAGTATTTTGAGTGCAAAAATATATTCTTGGGAGAGTGAAGTTAAGAAGAAGGAGGAAGCCTACAAGAAGAAGTTTATTAGTGAAAGTGTGCAAGAGTTATTCAACTGATTCCTAACAGTTACTATTCAAGGAATTGCAGAAAGGATTACAAAGATTGAAGCCGATGTGGAATCAATTGAAGCAAAGGTAAATGAAACTAACACTCATTTAGCGCAAATTGGATGGCTACTCAAAATGCAATTCATTCATATAAGTCATGTGGAAGAAGCAAATAGAGTGATGTATCTGAAGAACAAATGTTTAGAAGAAAAATATGTAAGAGTTTTTATTCATCGCCCGTTTTATCAGATTTATATTCCAGATGGTTCAAATGGAACTAATGGTGGTTATGGATATAATCCACCTGTAGGAGATTGGAATTAAATTAAGTGTAGTCTTGTGATTTGGTTTTCTATGTTTAGTGTTTTGTGTTTGTGATTTATGTTTGTGTTTTGTTGTACTTTAATTTGATGTTTGTTACATCTTAATGATGTAAGTTTGTTTTTATGAAATTTGTTATGAACTCATGTACTGGGGAATTTCATCCAAAATGTTTGGATAAAAATTTTTAGTTTGTATTAAGTGTGGTTTGTTATTAATGAAATATAAGTTTGTGTTTGTGTGAAATTTGTTTGGAATCAAATAAAAATTTTAGTGTAATTTTGGAGTATTAGAAGAGTTTATGGGGAGAAATAAGTATTAGAAGTGATTAAGGGAGATTAACTAAGTGATTTTGTGCCAATAAAATTAATTGCCAAAATTTGGTAACTGGTGGCTAAGAATCAAACCATCGGCGCTTAAGAGCCAATTCTTGTGGCAGGCATCGGTTCGCGAAAAGTCAGTTTTCTACAGTTAAAAACCAAATAATTTCCCATTTTTAACCCCCCATCACCTTCAACCTCTCGGTTTCACGAAATAGAAGCTTAGAGTATTACTTAATAGGATCATTTAAGAGACAATTTTACCGAAATTTGTTGTACTTGAATTCCTTGAGGTATGAGCACTTCTCTTGAGTAGAAAATTTTTGTTTTCACCATGTATTTTGAGTACATTATTGAACAATCTGGATACACTATTCATGGTGAAATTTGAGGAAAAGCGTGAGAAATTGCTTGGATTTAGTGGAAATTACCTTTGGAAGTTAAATTAGCAAGTTTATTTTGATTTTGGAATTTATGGTGAATTTTTTTGTGAATTTTTAGAGATGGCTCCAAAGTCGAAGCGCTCGAGAGAGAAGGCGAGATATGATTCCTACAAATTTTTCAGTTATAGAGTGGAGGATAGATACGTCGATGCACTTTCATAGTGTAATTTGATTTCTGAACGAGTTTTTAGTAAACCAGGGGGAGAGATTGAAGAAATGATTATTCGAAGAAATTGGGAAAATTACTGTTGCTTCTCCGTTGTTGCTGTTATTTCTATTGTTAGAGAGTTTTATGCAAACCCGCTAGTAGCAGAAGAAAATATGGTGATGGTTCGAGTCGAACAAGTGCATTTTTCACCTGTGGTAATCAATGTCTTTTACCATTTACCTCCTTAGATGTTTTGTTTTTATGCCAACTATCATCCTTCTAAGGGAGAGCTAGATGAGAAAATGTCTTTTCTTGCTGATGTAAGAGGTTTATGGAAGAAAACAAATGAAAGAAGTGTAAATTTTGAGGCCTCTAAGTTGAATGCTTCCTCAAAGGCATGACATTACTTTATCTCATCAAAGCTGTTGCCTTCAAGTCATGTTGGTGAAGTTATTAGAGAAAGAGTTGTTCTGAACAATTGTATTCAGCAAGGAAAGCCTATATACATAGGTGCTATTATTTTTTATTATATTATCAACTGTGACAGAGCTGCTACTACTGCAGGTATGGAATTTCCTTCTCTGATTAATTCTATTTGTGAGCAGTCTGGAGTGAAGTTTGAAACATGGGAAGAGGTTCTTCAGCCACTGATTAAATAAAATAAACCTTACCTAAATTAGGTTTAATTAATTATAAACCCTAATTAAACCTAACCCCTTTTAGGCCTAATTAAATCAATTAAACCTTACTTAAATTAGGTTTAATTAATCATAAACTTTAATTAGACCAAACCCTAATTACGTCTAATTAAATCAATTAAATCTTACCTAAATTAGGTTCAATTGTCATAAACCCTAATTAGACCTAACCCTAATTATGTCTAATTAAATCAATTAAACCTTACCTAAATTAGGTTCAATTACTCATAAACCCTAATTAGACCTAACCATAATTAGGTCTAATTAAATCAATTAAACCTTACCTAAATTAGGTTTAATTAATCATAAACCCTAATTAAGTCTAATTAAATCAATTAAACCTTCCTTAGATTAGGTTTAATTAATCATAAAACATAATTAGACCTGACCTTAATTAGGTCTAATTAAATCAATTAAACCTTACACAAACTAGGTTTAATTAACCTTAACCTAATTAACTTAACCATAAATAAGTCTAATTTTAACCTTTATCTAATTAGAATTAACCACAATTAAGTCTAATTAGTCCATTAACCTTACCCAAATTAAGTTTAATTAACCCTAACCTAATTAAACTTAACCACAATTAAGTCTAGTTAATCAATTATACCTTACCAAAATTAGGTTTAATTAACCTTAACCTAATTAGATTTAAGCAATTAAGTTTAATTAATCAATTAAACCTTACGCAAATTAGGTTTAATCCACAATAAAGTCTAATAATCAATTAAACCTTAATCAAATTAGGGTTAATTAACCTTAACCCAATTATATTTAACCACAATTAAGTCTAATTAATCAATTAAACCAAATCAAAATTAGGTTTAGCTAACCTTAACTTATGCTTAGGTTCAACCCAACTTTTTTTTTTATAAAAGAGTACTTATGGCTCAATTTTATTGCTCCAAAATAAAAAGTACAAAACCGGGAAGGTTCAACCCAACTTGAATCTATATAATACTTAAACCTTTTAGGTTCAATATACATTGAACCTAACTTTAACCAATACTTAGGTTCAGCCTAAATTAAACTTAAGTCAAACTTAAACCTTTTAGGCTCAACATTCATTGAACCTAACCTTAACCTATACTTAGGTTCAACCCAACTTGAACCTAAGTCAAACTTAAATATTTTTGGTTAAACATACATTGAACCTAATTTTAACCTATACGTAGGTTCAACCTAACTTGAATCTAAGTAAAACTTAAACCTTGTAGGTTCAACATACATTAAACTTAACCTTAACTTATACTTAGGTTCAACCCAACTTGAACCTAAGTAATATATTGAACCTAACCTTAACCTATACTTAAGTTCAACCTAACTTGAACCTAAGTCAAACTTAAATCTTTTAGGTTCAACATACATTGAACCTAACCTTAACCTATACTTAGGTTCAACCCAACTTGAACCTAAGTCAAACTTAAACCATTTAGGTTCAACATACATTGAATATAACAATAACCTATACTTAGGTTCAACCCTACTTGAATCTAAGTCAAACCTAAACCTTCTAGGTTCAACATACATTGAACCTATCCTGAACCTATACTTAGGTTCAACCCAACTTGAATCTAAGTCAACTTAAACCTTTTATGTTCAACATACATTGAACCTAACCTTAACCTATACTTAAGTTTAACCCAACTTGAACCTAAGTCAAACTTAAAAAATTTTGGTTCAACATACATTGAACCTAATCTTAACCTATACTTAGGTTCAACCCACCTTAAATCTAAGTAAAACTTAAACCTTTTAGGTTCAACATACATTGAACCTAACCTTAACCTATTCTTAGGTTCAAACCATCTTGTGCCAAAGTAAAACTTAAATCTATTAGGTTCAACATACATTAAGCCTAACTATAACCTATATTTAAGTTCAACCCAACTTAAACTTAAATCTTTTAGATTTAACCTACATTGAATCTAACTTAGACTTAGGTTCAATATACATTGAACCTAACTCAAACCTAAAGTAGGTTCAACTTAACTTGAGTCTAACATAAACTTAACTTAGGTTCAAACCACATTGAACCTAAACCAAACCTTTAACTTATGATCAACCCAAAGTTGAACTTAAGTCAAAATCCTTAATTTAGATTCAAACCATATTGAACCTAAACCAAATCATTAACTTAAGATCAACTCAAAGATGATCTTAAGTCAAAATCCTTAATTTAGGTTCAAACCACATTAAACTTGAACAAAACCTTTAACTTAAGATCAACCTAAAGTTGAACTTAAGTAAAAATCCTTAACTAAAGATTCAATCCACATTGAACCTAAACCAAACGTTTAACTTAAGATCAACCCAAAGGTGAACTTAAGTAAAAAACTTTAACCTTAGGTTCAAACCATATTGAACCTAAACCAAACCTTTAACTTAAGATCAACCCAAAGTTGAACTTAAGTCAAAATCCTTAACTTAGGATTTAACCCACATTGAACCTAGGATTAACCCAAAGTTCAACCTACATTGAACTTAAATTCAACATTCCATCCAAATATAATTAAACCCAACCAAATCTTTTGTCCCAACTAACATCAGGACCTAATACTCTAAGTGTAAAATTAACCAAATTTATTTAGGTCCAACCAACATTAGGACTTAAACATTAAGATTAATTTAAAAGACATTGAATCTAAATTTCTAAATCTAATATATATTAGATTTAACTCAAAAATTTTAGAATCAAAAGACATTGAATCAAAATACATAAATCTTATTCATATTAGATTTAACTTGAAATCAATTGATTTAAATGACACTGAATCTAAAATTCACAATTTTAATTAGATCATACAAACATTAGATCTAAATAAACTTGAATCTTATCTTTAAATGTCTAAATTACATTAAACTTAAATAAACAAATCAAAACTGACATATAAAAATCAATCAAACTGATATTTTAATTGGTTAATAAATTGTAAACAAGAAAAAAATTTTTAACCTAAAATTCGAAAATTCATTAAAACTTAAATGAAATCTTAATTAACATAGACCACAAAATTCAACTTGAACTCCAGCATTCTTTATCTATGAAGATTTCCTGGACAATGCAATCCTGATTGTTGAGAAGAGTTTTCCAGTCCTAGTTCAAACACCTTTTAGACTAAGTAGATCAAGACATCCGCTTATCCTGGGACGACGAAGCCATGGACAACCTGACTGGGTTGTCTAAAAATTAAAACTTAAATCAACTAAATTAATAATTTAAGTAATAAAATTGACATTACTCTGATACTGTTTTATTGCAGGTTGAAGACAAGTTCATCTTTAGATTTACTTTACAAGTTATTAGGGTCTGCTAACTCTATTTTGCAGGATGACATTTTGAAGACGGGACAAACGAAAACAATAAAAAACAAAATCAAAATAACATCAAAACAATGACATTAACAAAATTAAACAAAACAACATTATCAACATAAAATCAAATTGAAAAACAACAAAACAAAACCTAAAATTTTTAGGATATTCGGAAAACCTAATACTTTCAGGATAGCCACCAAACAAATAACAAACTACAAGACAAAACAACAACAAAACGACAAACAAAAAAAAAATAAAAATAAAACTGACACAACAAATGACATTGACAAAATCAAACCTTTACGGTAGTATGTGACATTTAGAAACATATTACCCCTAGGATTGAACATTGATATTTCCTTCCTTGTTCTAGAAATTTCTTAGAAAATAAGTGTTAACATTAATTAGAAGTTTTCTTAGACAATCCTAGTTGTCTAAGATATAATTAACTATAACAGCTTGCTCCCATAGGAGATTTAAGGATTCAGGATAGGTATCATACATAAAAATCTTTGATTATCAAAGTTTTACACGTGATCCTCCTTATGTAAAAATTTCTATAATAAGGCAATCTAGAATTCCCTTTTGTAGGGATTATCACTGACATTTCTTATTATACTATTTTCTATCTAATCAGCCCTTATTTTCTTCAAATTTCATAACAACTAAAGATTTTTTACATGATCCGAAGAAAAACGATTGCTTAGAGACTAGGGAGATATGTTAGATAAATAGAGTGGCCACTCACTCATTGAAATTTCACATCTCACATCGACATGATAAAATATTAGCGGCGACGGATCGATGACGAGCCGCGATCTCACAACTCCGGATGCCACCACTAGTGACTAGGCTGACCAGCCAGGCTAGGGCTGGTGGCTAGCTGAGAGAAGCGTAATAATGATGGCTTGGGGGCTTGGGAAGGCTGGTAGCAATTCTTCGTTTGGTTTAGCCATTTTTGGGAATCAATCCCCCAATTTTAGAGACCAATGGTCCATGGCTCACCTAGATGGGCTAGGTGGATCTAGGTTGGGTCTTAGGTCTCAAATTGTGGCTGTGGTGGTCAAGGTTGAGCTAGACCAAGTGACTTGGGGTGAATTTTGGGTTTGGGTTCAAAATCATGGCTTAAGCTTGGACTTAGGTTTGGACTTAGCTAGGGTTTGGATTTTGGTCAATTGGAAGTTCAATTGGTGTTGAATGTTGATATGAGGAATTTGGGTGTCACTTTGGATTATCATTAGGATGCTATGATGTTTAATTTGGGAGATTTTGGATTTTGGGGCAAAATTGGGAATTTGATTTGGGTTGGATTAAGACTAAGTTTGAGCTTAGATATAGTCCAACTGAATATTCAAATTGGTCTAAGGGAATGATGTGAAGAGTTTAGGATTCAAATTTTGGAGAATTGAATTGTTTATGCATTTCAACTTGATGGAATTTAGGATATGGTCAACTTGGGGATTTTAAATTGGGCCTGGGATTTTAATTTTAAATTGAGTTCATGTAGGCTTGGATTTGGTTTCCATTGAGCTTGGGAATGATGAATTTGAGTTTAGACTTGATATTGGAGGAGTTTGAAATCAACTTAGTGGAGATTGGGTGTGAATTGGAGAATTTGTACACTTAGGCGCAATTTCAGAATTTTGGCAAATTTTGGCTAATATTAGTGGACTTAGGAGAAATCGAGGGTATTGGGTGGTTCAAATTGATTTTGGGGACATTTTTAATGAATTTGGAGATTTTGGAAATTTTGGGGGCATTAGGGGTGTTTAGGTATAGTTGTCAAATTTAGGGGTATTTTTGGAATTTTGTGTATTTTGGAGTATTTTGGAGAATTTAAGGGGTTTATAACGGGTTGAAATGATTTTTTAAGGGAATTTGAGAAGTTGGGCAATAATGGAAAAATTAGGGTTTTAGGGGCATTTTGGTAATTTTTGAAATTTTAGGAATCAAAAGGCCAAAATTGGGTGTTTTAGTAAAATTGGGATCAATTAAGGATTTTAATCGTAAAATTACCCTTTTTGAGCCATGAGACCAAGAGTAATCCCATTTTGGATCCTCCATGCATTGGCCTTAGCTAAACCCTAGCTTAAGGCTGAGAGTCTAGGGGACCACCCACAAGCGTTTCTGAAAGAGTGAGGAACCAGGTTAAGGGAGATTGGTTTAAGGTTTCTAGGTTACGAGTGAAAGTGAAGGGTTGTGTTAGTGTGTGCAAGACTGACTATGGCCACACCACCCAGGGCTAACCCTAAGGCCAAACAATATTATGGGAACCCCTCTTGAGCTCCCACAAGTTTGGCTCCATCCTACGAAGTGCTAGAGGTTAGAACTAAACATTTGGAACTTCAAGGAGAGTGAAGAAGTCTTTAGAATTTAGAATGGGGTAGGGCTCCATCACTAGTCCTCTAGGATAGTCAACAGAAAAGTCCTATGGCTAAGTTCTAGGCTCTTAAAGAAGAAAGACTAGACATCAACAAAAGTGAGGTCAATAGATATCTAAGACATTCTTACATTATAATCATTCATGAAACAATGATTTAAATGACTATTTATGGCTGAAAAGTTTGTGTCCTATGATAGAATTGTCTCACACATAGAGCATTAAACTAATGCATGGAAGGAAATTTGGTGTCCTATGATAGAATTGTCTCACACATAGAGCATTAAACTAATGCATGCAAGGAAATTTGGATTGTAAGGTAAAAGATAAACATCTTAGGTTTGTATGAAGCCTATCACAGATTAATAATAAACATGTTTTATTGGATGCTTTGAAGTTTTATGTCGAGAACCTAAAAAATTAAAAATTATACGGCCTAACACAATCGATGTTATTTTCCCATTGTATATCAGAGGTTAAAAGTGAAGTCCCTCCAAATAATTGTAATGGTATTAAGATCTTATAATGAACACGATTTATGTATGTTTGATTCTATCATTCAACTTCGAGGCGCCTTAAAGCACCGGAGTTCTATTTAAGTGATCAATGGTAGTGCGTTCAATTTTATATATATATATATATATATATATATATATATATATATATATATATATATATATATATATATATATATATATATATATATATATATATATATATATGCACACATCTTGAGAATTAGAGTAATTAAAGGCACCAATATGTCTAATAAAAAAATTAGCTTGGATAGCATGCGTCTGCCCTATTGATGATCTCAACCATTCTATAAGGAAAAGCAGTTATTGGTGGTGAAAATATTTTTGTTAAGTGACTCTGGTTGAAAATTTATAATTAGATGATGATGTTTGAATAACCATATATGGCTAAAGGAGGTCTTAGGATTATTGAGTGATTGTGAAACCATAATATATAAATAGTGGTCATACAATTAAAGTTAAGTGAGGATGTTCAAGCAGTCATAGTTAAATGAGGATTGCCATGCAATTATAAAAATTTTTTAGTGGTCAAGCAACTATAAATAGGAAACTATTTTTTGGTGATGTTGTTCAAGCTACTGTAGCATAGAGATGGTGGTTAGGTAAACGTGGCCAGGTTTTAATGGTGATTTGAATGGTGGTGGTCAAAATGGGATAACATAGAAATGGTGGTAGTATTTTAATTGTTGATTAAGAAGCAATCTTTTGAATGTAATGGTTGGGTGACAATGTTCAAATGGTGATAGAAGGCAGCTAATTTAATGCTGGTTTCTCAGTTGTGGTGATCTAATGGCTATGACTAGGTTGCAACAATCTAATGACAGTGGATTTATGATGGTGATTAAAATGTTATAATTGATGAAAGATAATGTTTTGATAATAGTACTGGAAGTGGGGTAGTTGTCCTTTGATTGTGGATAGGTCATAGCACTTTGATAGTAGTAGAGGGGTTGTAATGAGTTCATGATAGCAGATGATAGACATAGGTCTAATACTATTGGTTAAGCAATGATAGTCAGGTAAAGCTCAGTGACCCTCTATGTGTTTGAACTACAATTTTTTGTTCTCGTCCTACTTTTATGTAAAGAATGAAAGTCTATTTATATTTTTGTAAAACAATTATCTAAATACTGACAGAATCGAAATCACTCCATCAGAAGATGATACTAACAATATAAGATTTAAAGATCATTTAAACTTCTAGTTGGTATCTTATGTTTTCAAATATGCTCTGATAAGGGTTCAATCAGACCAAGATTGGATCACTTCTGATGTCGTTTTGTTTATGTCATCAAGACATCTAGTGTGATTCTATTAACAATAAGGTTTTTGAAGATTTTGAGTACATTTGTAATGTTGGAAGTTTTTGTTGTTGGTCTCATTTTTTTTATATTTACCATGCTAGATAAGGAAATCATTTAATCTTCCAATTGAAAAAATTAATTCTAAATAATGCTTCAAAGGTTTGATTATGGCTCTTTCATGTCAATATTGGATCACATTTGATATTGTTGGCCTCATATCAAAATGACATTCATTTTCACTATATATTTTTTGAGATTGGAGGTTAGATGTTCCCGAGTATCACTCTGATTGTCTAACTCCAATATGTAATGATATTCATGATTGGTCCATAAGACCTTTTTTTCCTTTTAAGTGTCATCTATGTTTGTTAATTAATTAGCATAATTTATTTTGGCTTTACCAAATATAAGTTCGGTTAGACTAATTATAAAATTAGTTCTTAATAAAAACAGTTATATTTAACCAAATTGATTTGATTTTTTGTATTATTTTTTTTCATTCCCTTACTCCATGTCGCACTTTTGAATAAATCTAATAGCCAAATCAGTAATAATAAAAGAAATGTGTGCCAGCAATTCATAAGGTGAAGTAACGAAGTATTGTCGTTGTCGCAGACAGTACGCGTTTCTCTTAATCTAATTAAATATTTATACATTTTCCAAAATCTTCCTAGTTAGAAGTGGACAATTTTATCAGCATGAGAGGGCAGGACACAAAAAAACTTCTAAGGAAAATTTTATTTTTTGCTTATAATTACATTTCTATTTGTTTAATTTAGGTGAAATAAAAAAGACTTAATTTAATAAGCTTAATAAAATATGCTCTTTATTCTTAAAATAGTTGCCTAAAACTGTTGCAAGCGAAGAAGTTAGGAATTTGTTATCACCCTTCAGTTTAACATTAAGATTTATATTCGTGTAGGACTCACCTCCGAATGACTTTTAAAGGCAGACAAATAGTAATGTTTATAGCGGCCCTCCTGCCTCCAACCAATATGAAAAATAATAATTGATGTGTAAGCTGTACCTGGTCATAATAAAATCACATCTCCTTACAGTCACGAGATGAGAACACACGTTTTCTTAAAAATGTAGAGGAAGGTGGGAAGGTGAACAAACAATAACAGAGAAATGAGAAATTTAGCGCCTCAACGCTTTAAAGATTAAATTAAATATGCCTTTATATTCATCTTTGTTAGCTATTTAACGACCAACCTTACGACCAAAGAATACCCCCAAAGCATCATCTCGTTCTTTTATCTGCTATAAATAGCACATAACCGTCCTCTTTTCTCATCAGCCACATCGCAAGCAAATAACACTTCTTCTCTCCTATTCCTCTTCCACCACCTCCATGGCCCACGTAAACCGTTTCTTCTACTTCTTCCTAGCACTCGCCTTGCTTGAAAGCTCCCTATGCCAAGGTGGACGTCTTCTCCTCGACACGACGACTCCCGAGTCGCCACAGATTCCAACGCTGCCACCACAACCAACTTCACTGCCGATTCCAACGCTGCCACCACTGCCATCTGTACCCTCTATTCAGCAACCTACGGCGTTGCCACCGCTGCCTTCCGTACCTGCTCTTCCTAAGCTTGCTTTGCCTCCATTTCCAACCATTCCCAACATTCAACCAATATCATTCCCTCCATTTCCAGCAGGAATTCCTTTCAATATTCCCAATGTTCCATCAATCCCATCCATTCCTTCTCTTGCACCACCACCTGCAAGTGAAAGCCCATGATTGCTGAAGCTAGAGCCGAACAGTATATTTTTATGATTCTATTCACTTACTTGGATACAATTACAGTGGTGTTGTTTTGGAATCCAGTATTGTGCTGGTATTTGTAAATTGTACGTGTATTTTAGTATTTAGTTTTATTTCATTGCATTGTTGTATTTGGATATTGGTGTTTGTTTCTACATGTTGGAAATATGTTACCTAGTACTGTTTGTTTGGTCACTATTTCTTATTGAGTCTAGCCCCTGCTTGAATCACTTTTTTATGTTAATAAATTAATGTGGGATTTACACGTATGCCGCAGATTTTTATTGATTTGCTTAAAATTTATTATTTCCATATATATAATGCTCCACTTTTTATTCTTATGCATATATTTTAAATGTGGCTTTAGTACACTAGTGTTATACAAGTAAATTTTATGCTTAGATCTTAAATCTAAAAATAATTTCTTCTACTTATTTAAGTCCCCCAAAAATTAAATTACATATCCTAAAAATTTTAAGCGTTGATGGTTAGGAGATTCTTCCTATTTGGCTTTCACTTCCTATTAGATCGCCTAACCCCTCTTTCTAAGGGATAATGAACAAACTGGCATTCCTATACAACCAACATTACCATTAACAAACTAATTTCTACCCAAAATATTGAATTACTTCCCCTTGACACGGAGTGACTTAGGAAAAAAATGATAAACTTATAAACATATTCATCATGAACTAGAAAACTTAAGAAAACCATAAATAAAAGGAAACAAACCAACCAAATCTAGACAAATCAAGACACATAAGCAAACCATTGCATCACCAAGTAATCAAATAAAGCAAAATGATCCTAAATATAACATAAAATTAGAGCTTAAACATACCCTAAAGCCATCATATATTAAGGAAAACTCTAAAATCCATTTAAACTTACACTTAACTAAATCAACATCGGTCTATAAGGATGTTTAGGATGAGGTAACCCATGATTGCTAACAATGACTCCTCTGGTTACTTGTAACTAAGCATATCAGAAAACCTAACAACCCTGAGAGGATATAACGATTGGATCTTAAATAAGCTCTTCATAAAGAATATCCTAGTAAAAAAATCAAATCAATTAACATAAAATCTCATTAAAAACAATCCTAGTAAAAATCAAATTTATTAAAGAAAAAACTTTAAAAAATTAAGTTAATTAAAAGTCATATAAAGGCAAAATGAGATAGAATTCATCAACTTAAATAATCTTAAAAAGTTTAAAACCAAATAAACCCCTAAAGAACAAATACAACATAATGTAACTTGAACAGTAATAATTCACTACAGAAATTTAAGCTTTTTCTGTCAGTCATGATTAGAAAAATCGTCGCTTTTAATGTTTCCAATAGTTTGCCAATGATTTTATTCTCAAATGCACGTCAAAAAGTGTCACACCCGTCAGTTGTTTGAAGCAGACAAAACCATCAGTCATACGTCATTTTTGTGTTTTTTTTTATTACTGATGGGCTGACTGTCAAAAAAGTATTACACCAGTCCGTGTTTTCATGTAGGTAAAAATCGTCGGCTAAGCATTTTTTATGCTTAAATTTTTATAACTGACAGGTTAACTCTCAGAAAAGTGTCACGCTTATCTTTTTGGGTGACACACCTTGAGCCGTCGGTTATGTGTTAGATAAGCGTCAATAAAAATGTCCATCGGTTTTGCTTACTCATAAGCTTAGAACCATTTAAAAACTGACGATAAGCCGTCCAAAACTTGTAGCATGAGGAGGAAATTTTTTCTTTCATATTTACATTACCACACCTAATACTACAATATTTAATATACAACTCCAAGCATTTTAACGAAATAACATAGCTAAGAATAGTAATTTATCCAATTAAACAATGAGATAATTAAAATGTATTTATTCTAAAATATATACATTACTGTTCATAGAGAAAATATATGCCCAAATGTACATAAAATAAAAAATAGAAATAAAAAACATCATAATAATCCTCCAATTTATCATCAACTTTGACCTCATCATCCTCGTCCTTCAATGTTGTCGCTGTCTTATCATGCTCCCTCATTCCTCATCTGTTGCCGAAAGGAATCCAACTCAGCCTTCAACTAGGCCTCCATGGTGGCCTCAAGCTCTGACCACATATGAGATAAACGGGCCTCCACCTCGACAGAGAATGTCGTAACAGTCTTTGCATTCACCTCATTGTGAGCGATAGAGGAACAAGCTGCAGATGCACTAGTGGAGGGGTGAGCGTTGTAGACAAACCCCTGTGACCCGAGTCCGTAGATGATACACCTAAAAAAATGCCAATGCTTTATATGTATTTTATGCTTATTTTTAATGATATTGCACTTAACTGGAAAGTATTTTACATGTTTTTTGTTTCAAGTACAAGAAATGGAGTTTAAGTGTAAATCACGCAAAAATGAAGAAGAAAGAGGTCAAATGGAGTAAAGAAGCAAAAAGTGACCTGGCGCCTGGAGCAAAAATGAAGTAAAAAGAGGTCAAAATGAGTAAAGAGGCAAAAAGTCACCAGGTAGTTATTTGAGGCTTTTAGAAGGTTGGCGCCTAAGCGCCACGGTTGGGTGCCTACGCGCCACGGTTGGGCGCCTAGGTGCCAGAGACGATTTTGGCTTTTATGCAATGAATTTGGAAGAATTTTGAAGAGGTGCTTGAAGTTTTTCTTGGTAATTATTAGAGCTTTATTTAAAGAAGCTATTGGTTGGTCGAAAAAGGGAGATTGTGGGGGGTTGTTGTTGTTGTTGTTGTTGTTGTTGTTGTTTGATGCACCGAAAGTATATATGGTTTTTGCTATATAATTTTATCCATTTTTTATGATATTGCATTTTAAAGAAAGATATTTTTCATGATTTGTTGTAGGTATGATGATTTTAGATGATTGGAGTGAAAAGAAGCAAAAAGGAACGAATTCGGAGCAAAAAGGAATAAAAAGGAGCAAAATAGTGGAAAAAGGGTTCTAGCGCCGCCGGCGCCCAAATCCATAGGCTCCATAAAATATAGGCAGGATAGAGCGCCGCTGGCCCTAAGTCTGTGGAATTCAAATTTGAAGAGATTTGGCGACTTTTTGAAGGGATGCCTATGGAAACTCTTGGGATTTTGTCCTTATCTTATAAGTAACTATTTTTAGACAAAAATGGTGTGTGTCTTGTGTCTTCTAGAGTAGTTTTAGTGAGTGTTAAGTGTTAGGGTTTAGGAGAAGTGTGTGTAGAGTGAGGATTTGAGAGAAACTCTTCTCTAAGGAGTGAAGGAGAAGAAGTAAAGTGAGAGATTGCTTCTTCCTTTCCATTCTAAAGAGAGAATCAAGTGTTGTAAAGAAAAAAGAGAAGAGGATTCAAAGGAAATTCAAAAGTATTACATTGGGGAAGAGAAAGAGATAAGTTGTATTTTTTTTTGTGGTTTGTATGACTTTTCTTTTATATATAAAATCCATATTGTATTGTATCTTCTCCATGAATTCTGAGTAGTCTCCCTTGTCTTTCTTCTTGCATAGAGATGTGATGATGGATTGATTTGGATTTAATGTGCTTTTAATATAATGAAGAAATTGTGATGGTTTTTCATTTCGAACTTAATTTACTTTTTGATTTGGCCAATTGAAATGTTAAAATATGTTGTTGAACATTAAGTTTGAAAGGATTTAATGTCCTACAACAATAATGAATGATCCATTCAATTTTTATGGATGAATTGCGTAGTTCATGGGAATTAAGTGCATATAAATAGGGAAATATTTTCTGATGGACTTCAATGTGGAGATTTCAGGGTGACCGGATGAAATCCCCAAATTGGTTCTAAGATTAGTAACTAATATCAAAGATTAGCTTTCGGGTGAAGGGTGAGTGGGAGCTCTAAATTGAGAGCCGGTATCCTCCCAGCCTAGCCTTAGATTGAGTGACTAAACTTAGGATATGTTAATGTTCTTTTCTTGCTTAGAAGAGGGGGTACTCTTTTAAGGGTAAAGAATCATTTATGCTCCTACTTGGTATAATAATATAAATAATTGTTCCATATCAATCCACACATCATATTCTCATTGCATGTGGAAAGATACTTTTCTCATATATCAAAAACTTTTCAAATACTTAGTTTAGTGTGTCTATTAGTTAATTCTGTTTTTAAAGTTGTTAAAAGTAATTGTAGTTTAGTTAATTATTACAGTTTTCTACATAGTGTTAGTAGGAGTATGTGTTAAACCTTAAGTGCTATTTAATTATCGGATTTTAGTGTTATATTTTTTATATTGTGAACGTTTTCTTATACTTCGAACTTCCCTGTGGGATCGATAACCAGGACTCTATTAGAGCTCTGTATTACTTGATACGATACATATACTTAGGTTGAATGCTTAGACTTAACAAAATCATTATAAATATATAAATCTGAGTTCATAAATTCTTGCAAAATATAAGTCCCGTGCATCAAGTTTTTGGCACCGTTGCCGGGGAGGTAACGAAGTAGTAAGTAAGAAAGTATAAACAGTATTTATTAATAATATAGTAATAGAAAATCTTTATTTTGTAGTGTGTAATTGTGTGTTTGTTTACCTTTATATAAGTATTTATGTTATTGTATATGTGTAGTGGTGGATCTATAAGTTTAGTGCCTTACGATTCGGAGTTAGAGAGTACTGTCAGAAAAATTAGAAAACAAAAAAAAATAAATTGAAAATCCTTGCAAAATGGTGAATAATCAAGATAATCAGAGAATGATATTTGAAATTTGTCAAGACCTTTAAGAGATTCTGCTAACCCAACAACAGATGAAATTCACATAACTATTCAAAATCCTAATGTTGCTGCTAATTCATTTGAATTATTATCCAAATGGTACATAGTAATCAATTCGGAAAAACACCTAATGAGGATCCAAATTTACATCTCACTAGTTTTCTAGAATTGCGTGCTACTTTTAAATATGACGGAGTGTCTAGTGACGCTGCCAGACTTAGACTTTTTCTTTTTTCATTAAGGGATAAAGCTAAGGCGTGGTTAAACTCATTAGCACCTGGATCTATTAGAACTTGGGGAGAAATATCTTAAAAGTTTCTATCAAAATATTTCCTCCATCAAAGACTGCTAAACTAAGAAATGATATTACATTCTTTTGTCATTTTGAAGGAGAGTCAATATATGAAGCTTGGGAGAGATTTAAAGATCTTAGGAAGTGCCTACATCATGCTTTACCAGATTGGTTAATAATTTAAACATTTTATAATGGATTAGTAGGATCATTGAGATCAATTTTAGATGCTGCTGCTGGCGGATCATTAATGTCAAAATCTTTTGATGAAGCATACGAATTAATTGAATAAATGGCTACTAATACTTTTCAATGGCCCTCTGAACGGGTAAATCCTAAGAGAGTAGCTAGTGTTCATGATTCTGATATGATGACTATGGTAGTTTCTCAAATTGCAACCCTTTCTAAGAAAATAGATCAATATGGAATGAATTATTTTCAACCACCTCAAGTGTCGGGGAAAATTCATTCTGGACGTATAACGTAATCTCAAACACCTTATGAGACTTTAAATGCTATTAATTGACCTAACAATCTTTATTCGACTTATTATAATCCTGGTTGGAAGAATCACCCAAACTTCAATTGGAATAATAGCAATGCTAATGTTAACCCGCACTGGGTTAACAGTTCTATAAATCCAATTGGAAATTCCAACAATCAAGGTAATAATAATTTTAGACCATCTTATCCTCCTGGATTTAATAGCAACCCGCAATTTAAGGATAAGAAGTTGTCTACTGAAGAAATGATTCTGAATATGGGAAATCAATTACAAGTTCAGGGTGTTGCTATGAAAAATATTGAAAATCGATTGGGACATATTTTCACTGCACTTAATAATGTAATCTTCCGGAAGACTTCCAAGTAATGTTGAGATCAATCCAAAAGTTCAAAATAAGGAACAACTTAAGGCTATTCAATTAAGGAGTGGAAAATAATTGGAAACTAGAGTGCAAAAAGAAGTTGAAATAGAAAAGGAGAAGGTGGAAATCGAAAAAGGTTCAAACAAGATTTATCCAGACTTGGATTATCCTCTTGAGCCAATGAAGATAACTATTAAAAAACCACCACCTCCATTTTCTCAAAGATTGAAGAATCAAAATAGGGATAACAGATTTGGAAAATTTTTGGAGATCCTTAAAAAATTAACGATAAATATTCCTTTTGTTGAAGCATTAGAATAGATGCCTGACTATGCCAAGTTTATGAAGGATATCCTGAAAAAGAAAAGTTTACAGATCATTAAACTGTTGCACTTAGTGAAAAGTGTAGTGCAATTATTCAGAAAAAGCTTCCGGAAAAGCTTAAAGATCCTGATAGTTTCACTATTCCGTGTGCTATAGGTGAAAATTTTTTCGGAAAAGCTTTATGTGATCTGGGAGCTAGTATTACTCTTATGCCTTTATCAACTTTCAAAAGGTTGGGAATAGGAGAAATTTCTCCTACATCTGTGACTCTTCAGTTGGCCGATCGTTCCATTACTTACCCTAAAGGAGTGGTGGAATATGTGTTAGTGAAAGTGAATAAATTTATCTTTCCTGTGGATTTTATTATACTTGATATAGAGGAAGATAAAGAAATTCCAATCATTTTGGGAAGACCATTCCTTGCTACTGGAAGAGCGATAATTGATGTTCAAAAAGGAGAATTAACTATGAGTTAATGATCAAGAGGTGACCTTTAATATTTTAAAATCTTTGAAGTATCCCTCAATGGAAAAAGATAATGAATGTTTTAGGATGGAGGTCTGTGATTACTTGAGAAACGATCATTTTGAAAATATATTTGAAAAAGAAGAATATAAAAATAAGTTTGAAGAAAAAATTGAAGACGAAGAAAATTCAGATAGTAAGAAGAATGAAGATTTGGAGTATGTTCAAGAGAGATTCGAAGTATTAGACACTATGAAAGATGGAAATAAAAGCTTAATTCCATCTATCATAAAACCTCCTGAACTTGAGATGAAAATTCTCCCTAATAATTTAAAGTATATGTTTTTAGGAGAATCATCTACCTTGCCAGTTATTGTATCTTCGGAGTTAAACGACTATCAAGAATAGAAGTTGTTGGAAACTTTAAAAAGATACAAGAAAGCTTTTGGATGGACCTTGGCAGATATTAAAGGAGTTAGTCCTTCGATTTGTATGCACATAATTTTATTAGATGAACATAAACCGAGAGTTGATCCGCAAAGGAGATTGAATCCTATAATGAAAGAAGTAGTTAAGAAAGAGATTTTAAAATGGTTGGATGCTGAAATTATTTATCCTATTTCGGATAGTGTTTGGGTAAGTCCAATACATTGTGTACCAAAAAAGGGAGGAGTGACTGTTGAAGTGAATGAATGTAATGAGATTATACCCACAAAACAAATTAATGGATGCAGAATTTGTATTAACTATAGGAAATTAAATGCCGCCACCATAAAAGATCACTTTCCTCTTCCTTTTCTCGATTAAATGCTAGATAGACTTGCTGGACACAAGTACTACTATTTTCTGGATGGATATACCGATTACCATCAAATACTTATTGCTCCTGAGAATCAAGAAAAGACAACATTTACTAGCCCTTATAGAACTTTTGCTTTTCGAAGAATGTCTTTTGTACTGTGTAACACACCTGGAACATTTCAGAGATGTATGATGTCTTTCTTTAGTAGTACGATAGATAATGGAATAGAAGTTTTTATGGATGAATTCTCTGTATTCGGAACTTCATTTGAAATTTTCCTGGAAAACTTAGCAAAAGTTTTGGAGCTTTATGAGAAAATAAATCTAGTTCTGAATTGGGAGAAATATCAATTTATGGTTGCAGGAGGAATTGCGCTTGGGCATAAAATTTCTGGACATGGTATGGAGGTCGACCCTGCTAAAATTAGAGTGATTGAGAAATTGCCACCACCCACTACTGTGAGAGAGGTGAGGAGTTTCTTAGGAAACGCTGGATTTTACAGGCGATATATTAAAGATTTCTCTAAAATTACTAAAACTTTATGTGGACTGTTAGAAATGATAGAAAGTTTGATTTTAATGATAAATGCTTGAGAGCTTTCAAATTATTGAAAGAAAATTTAATCACTGCACCTATAATTATTTCACTTGATTGGGAGAAACCATTTGAACTTATGTGTGATGCTAGTGATTATGCTATCGAAGTAGCATTGGGGCAAAGGCATGATAAAGTTTTCAAAGTCATTTACTATACTAGAAGAACTCTTAATGAGGCTCAAATTAATTATACCAAAACCGAAAGAGAGTTATTAGCTATAGTATTTTCTTCTGAAAAATTTAGACCTTATTTAATTGGAGCTAAAAGTATTGTGCATACAGACCATTCGCTATCAAATATTTAATGTAAAAGAAGGATGTAAAACCTAGACTCATTAGATGTATATTTCTTCTGCAAGAGTTTGACTTTATGATAGTTGATAAGAAGGGAGCTGATAATCAAATAGCTGTTCATCTTTCAAGAATAGAATATGTTAAATTATCTGAATTTGAAAAGGAAATTACTAAAATTTTCCCTGATGAGAAACTCTATATTATTATGGGAAGCAATTTGCCTTAGTATGCTGATATTGTGAATTATATTGTACGTGATATTGTACAGCTTGATTTAAAAAGACAACAACAAAAGATGTTTAAATATGATGCAAAATTTTATTTTTGGGATGAGCCCTATCTTCATAAACAGTGTAAGGATCTGATTATTAAGAAATGTGTGCCACAAGAAGAAACAAATTTAATTATTCAACGATGTCATGATTCTGAATTTGGAGGTTATTTTGGTGTTGATAAAACTGCTTTTAAGATTCTACAATCTAGATTCTATTGGCCTACTCTTTTTAGAGATGTTTATAGATATATTAAATCATGTGATCGATGTCAGAGAGTAGGTAATATCTCAAGAAGAAATGAAATGCCTCTAAATTATAATTTGAAAGTTGAAATCTTTGATGTATGGGGATTAGATTTTATGGGACCATTTACTTCTTCATTTGGAATTTATATATATTGTTTATCGTTGATTATGTCTCGAAATGGATTGAAGTTATTGCTTTATGTAGATGTGATGCTCGAAGTGTTTCAAAATTTTTAAAGAAAAATATATTTACAAGATATGAAATGCCGAGAGTGATCATAACTGATGGTGGATCCCATTTCAGGAATAATCGAAGTAAGAGATAAATTGAGAAATATAATATTATTCATAGAATCTCTACTGCTTATCATCCCCAGACTAGTGGTTTAGTAGAAGTGTCTAATCGTGAAATTAAAAGAATTTTTGAGAAAATTGTGGATAATCATAAATTAGATTGGTATGCTCGATTATAGGACTGCTTTTAAAACCCTTATTGGAATGTCTACTTATAGACTAGTGTTTGGTAAGACTTGTCATTTACAAGTTGAATTGGAGCATAAAGCATATTAGGTAATAAAAGAGTTAAATTTTAATTTAAAAAATACTAGAGAGAAAAGATTTATGCAATTGAATGAATTGGAAGAGATTAGAAATGCATCTTATCACAATGATAGGATATATAAAGAGAAAAGGAAATTATGGCATGATCGGAAGATATTGAAAAAGAACTTGAAATTTGGACAAAAAGTTTTATTATACAACATAAGATTGAAGTTATTTCCTGGAAAGCTCAAATCTAGATGGTTAGGACCTTTTACAGTTGTAAAAGTTCATTCTTTTGGAGCAATTGATATTAAAGATCCTGATACTGGAAAGATTTTCAAGGTTAATGGGCATCGATTAAAGCCTTACTTTGACGGGTTTCAACCTGATTTCAAAGAGGTTTTAATGCTGAGCCATCTCGATTAACTGAATGGTTTGTCAGGCTGACGACGTTAAACCAAGTGCTTTATGGGAGGCAACACATATGTATCTTTGTGGTGTGTTTGCTTGTTTGATGTAGTTGTGCTTTTTAGATAGTTGTTTTTGAATCCTAATTACTCCTAATTACTCCTAAATACTTTAAAAATTGATAAATGATGGATCGAATCGAGATATTGGAATATTTTGGGCCGAACAAAGTTTAATGAGAATTTTTTACCACTGGCGTTGCCGGCGCCAGAATGGGTGCCGCCGGCGCCCTATCACTGTTAATACACTGAACTTACTTGTTTGAGCGCCGCCGGCGCCTAAAACCTGTTGACGGTTTTTATGTTTTAAAACGCGAGTTTTGGTGGTTTTTAGCGGGATCTTCGTCCTTATAACTCCCTAAACTCCATTTATGACTTCTTAACTCCAGAAAAACGAAAACCACCAATCCCAATTTGTATCCTATGGATTCCTATCCCATTAAAACCCCTCGATTTTGTGTTTTCAATCGAAGGAAGTTCATAAGTTTCGAGGCAAAGCATTTGTTCAACAAAGTGATGATGAAAAGAAGGATTATCAGGGAAAGAGGCTTCATAAATCAAGGTATGGATAATCCTACTACTAGAATTGAAGAAATTATTAAGGAGAGACATTGGGAAGTGCTTTGCTACACTACCGCTGCCGTTGTTGTTCCTGTCGTGAAAGAATTTTATGCAAATCTTCACGGGATCAATCAGGGGTTCGTATTTGTGCGTGGTAGATTTGTGCAATTCACTCCTACACGAATTAACGATCTCTTTATGATCGAGAATGTACCTATTTGCCATTATTCTAATTTTAATGCCTCGAGGGATAATATGAATTATGTATATTGTTATTTAACGGATGAGAATGAGGAATGGGAAGTTAGAGAGAATGGATACATTAGTTTCCCATCTGCATCTCTCAATCCAGTATCAAAGCAGTGGCACTACCTTATTTCGACAAGTTATTTCCGACATTGAAGATTAGCAAGGTAACCAAGGAAAGTGCCATTTTGAATTTCTGTATTTAAACTGGGAGGCCGATTGACATTGGTAATATTATTGTGAAATCACTTATTGGATTAATTGTGCATGGATCTAAATATGGGCTTGGACACCCATCCAACATATTTCTGTTATGTAGTCAGTCACAGGTTCCTTATGAAAGTTGGGAAAAGGTTCTTCTTTGGTGGAGGCCTATTGATCCAACTAATCTCTATGACTACCAAACAGTTGGAGATGAAGATGACATGAATTTGTTTGCTGATCAACCAACACAGACTTCACAACCGATTCAAACCTATTTTCCTGAAGATTCCAGAATGATATTGAAGAGGATCAAACAGTTGGAGAAAGAGGTACGAAACTTTACGAATGCAATCAATAACATTTTTGATTTATTCGATCATATAGATTGGAGAATGAAAGAGCAATTTTATCACACTGATCGAATTGAGATGGGCTTAATCAATCTGATGAAGAAGAACGCGGTGATTGCTGAGGAATCATATAACGAATTTCCAATTCGTCCATTCTATAATTTGTTTGTGCATCAGCAATCAATTGGAGACATAAGAGGAGAGGATAGTTCTGAAACTGATGTGGAGTAATTAATAGATTCTACTTATGTTTGTTGTGTGTTTAATTTACTTTCTTAGTTATGTTTGGTTTGTGTAGTATTTGCATTGAAATTTGAACTTGGATTTAGATGTGCTTACTTTCATTGTGTGCTTACATTTTAGTGTTTGTTTATCGTAGAGTACTTGCTGCACTAAGTATCTAAGAGTATTTGGTTTGAAAGAACACATTCGGTGTCTATGATGTAACTTGGACTTTATATATATAAGATTATTGTGTATTGTTTGTGTGAAGAATTGTGTTAATTATTGCTTATGGGATGATGTAGATGTCTATTGAAGTGTTAAACATCATTGTGGATGTCGAAACGATCGAAATTATGAAAAGATTTTCGGATCCAGAAAATATTTTGGACTGGCGCCACCGCCGCCCAAATCCAGAGAGTTTGGATAATTATTTTAAATAGAGCGCCGCCGGCGCCCAAACCCAGTAAAAGGCCAAAAACCCTCATTTTTGCGATTTTTACCCTGGGACCCGCAAATTCTTCCATTTCCTTCGTCTTTCTCCTCCATTTTCACGAGTTTAAAGATCCAGGGCTTGCTAGATCTCAGATTTAAGGAGATTTCAAGGCTTTTCAACACCAGATCCACACTTCTCTTGGTAAGAGCATCACTTTAAGTTAAATATTTTTTATTTTCACCATGGAAATCTCTCACATTGCTTAGGTTGGAATTTTTGGAGTTCTAAAGAGATTTTGAGATTTCCATGATGAAATTTGCTCTTGCTTGTTTAGAATAGTATTTGGAGTTTGTTACATTGTGAATTTGGGATTTATTGGAATTTTCTTGTAAATTTTAAAAATTCACATGGCTCCAAGGTTGAGTAAAGGGAAGAGGAAATTGGATTTTGATGAGGAGAAATTCGTTAATATCAAAGCCCAATTTTGCTTTAACTCTTATCTTTACAATAAAAAGTGTATCCAGGATCGAGCTTTTGATAGTCCTGGTGGATCTATAGAACAATTAATTGCAGAGCGGAACTCGGAGCGACTTTGTTATTTCACTGTGAATGCTGTTATGGGACTTGTTAGAGAGTTCTATTCAAATGTACCCTGGACAGAGACAGAGTATGTGCTTGTTAGAGGAATAATGGTTGAGTTTACTCCTCAGCGTATCAATGCTTTCTATCAGACTCGGGAACCATTCGTTTGTGAATACAAAAACTTTGACACTCGAGGAGAGAATATGAGAGAAGTGATTGCTTTTCTGACTGACGGGCGAGGAGAATGGAAAGTAGGTAAAAAACAGTTGATTAACATCCCTGCCTCCACATTGAATGTTGCTTCAAAAGTTTGGCATTATTTCATTTCTGCAAGACTATTACCATCTTATCACCACAGAGAAGTTACAAGAGATAGAACGATTCTGAACTATTGTATACAAAAGATGGAAAAGATTGATATTGGGGCTATTATCAACAAGAATATTCAAACTATTGATAGAGGCGAGACCACTAGTGGTTTAGGACATCTTGCTTTAGTTCATGCCCTTTGTGTTCAGTCTGGAGTGGAGTATAATAGTTCTGAAGAAGTGGCTATACCATTAAGACCAATTACAAAGAATATTATCGGTACTTATGAGTCTCATGTGGGAGACAGAGTTGAGCGTAGGAGTACTGATATTCCTACTAATAGTTATGATGTTCCATCTACTTTTGAGCTGCCTACCTTATCTGATACTATGGAGCAGCTGAGATTACAGAGTACTAGTGTGGATAGACTCCATGGTTGTATGGATGTATTTGAGGCAAGAAGTGATGTGAATGAAGATTATCTGCAGAGGAGAGTTGAGTTCGATATTGCTTATTTTGATGCTCAGGTCAGATTTATGAGGGGGAGTCCGATGTGATATTTCCTACTTGCCCCAGCTATAGACCATATAGGCATGGCCCTGCTGATGACATTGTTGATAACCCTATTGATGACCCTGCTACTGATCCTGGTGATAGAGACTGGTAGATTTTTTGTTTTTATTTCTGTTGATCTTGTTGTGTTGTGTTGTACTGTTGTGATGTAGTATTTATTTTCATATGTTGTGTAACCTCATTGGTGTATTGTTATGTTATACTGAAACATTGAAATTGTTAGCTAGACTGTGTAGTATTATGATAGTTTGTTTCATGTTGTAGTGTTTTGTTGGATGTTTAGATGTTTAATATTAATTTCTCTTTACACATGCAAATATTTAAAATTGTTATATCACTCCTACTAATTGTTTCATGCCTGTTAGTTGTAAATTTTGATTAATACCAGATAGTTGTTGAAGATTTCAAGATCCCAGCACAGAAAGGTTAGTTTTCTTTTACTCTCAACTGTTTCAAATTCACTGAAAATTTTAAGTTTGGGAGAGGGAAGAGAAATACTAACTTTTATTTGTTCTCAATTATTATATTTTCAAAAATTATTAGCATAACTTCTGGTAGTTGAACCTCATTGTAAGATAACTAAAACTTTTTATTTCAGTTGAATATTATGGAAGGATAGGGGGAAAATTTTTAGTGATAAAGGTTAATTTTATAGAAGTAAGATATTTGGTATGAAAGGATTTGATTATAGTCAACTATTTAAAGTAATGAAAATTGTATTTTTAAAATGTTAAGGGACTTAAAGTATTGTGTGTTAAGAAGAGATTATGACTTTATAATGAATAATAAAGCTTGTACTTAACTATAAAGTAAGGAGATGTTTCAGGGTTGAACTTTATAAAGAGGAGAGTGAAGTTCAAAATCATTAAAGACTATCTAGATATAGTAATCCTCATTAAAAAAAACAGAAGAATAGAGGAAAAGAATGATTGAAAAAGAAATCCCAAAAAGAAAAGAGAAAAAAAAATAAGAAAAAGAAAAAAAATATTTATGAGGAGAAGCTTGAGGAGATGCCTAATAAAAAATTGGCTTCACTTGAGTCACCCTAAAGAAAAAACTTGATTTTGTTGACCTCATTTTTGGTGAGGTCTTTTCTTTCCTTTTCGTGCTTAGGATCTAGCCATAGGATTTCTCCTTGACTATCCTAGAATACTAGAGATGGAACCCACCATTTAGAAATTCAAACCAAATCTTGATTCTCTTTGGAATCTTACAAAGATGGTCATCAACCTCCAAATCACTTGGATGGTTGGGACCAATGTGTGAGAAGACAAAGATGAATTCCTATAGGATGTTCAAGCCTTAGAACTGCCCTAGGTGGCCTGGTCTTGGTAAGGTCTGGCTTATACACACTACACTCCTACACTCATCCTAAACCCTTAACCATCCTTACCCAATCTTGACTCCTGGTTCATTGGAGCACTCATGTGGCTAAGTCCAAACCCCTAGCCCTTGGCTAAAAGGGTTAAGAACAACCTATGTGATGTTCAAAATGGACATTTATTGTTCCATGGCTCACTCTAAGCTTTTTCACCCCCTCAACCATACCCAAATTCCATTTTACTAAAATTTCTGGTTTTGACATTGGGTCCTCAAGCCTACCCAAAATTACCTAAATTGCCCCTACAACACCAAAGCTCTCCCAAAATTTCCTAAAAATTACCTAAAATTCCCTAAATTCCTAAGAAACATTTTAAAACAATTCCCACCTCTTAAATCCACCAAAATACCCCAATACCCTCCAAATAACCTCCAAATACCCTAAATACCTTTTTAGCCCAAAAAATCCAAAAATTCCAAAAATTCCCAGAAAATTATAAAAAATCCCAAATATTCCCAATTTCATTTTGTCCAACTACACCATAAGACAATTTTGTCAAAATAACCCACCTTTATCAAAACCTCAATTTAACCTATTTTTAACCTAAATGGACCCAATGTCAAACCAAATCAACCCATTTGACCTCAATCTTACCCTATTTCAATTCTAAACTCTAATTCAACATCCCCAATACCAATCTAAACTAAATCCAAGGCCAAATTGATTCACATTTGAGTTCAATTGCATTTCAAACCTAAATCCCCAATTTTGTCTAATAAATCCAAAATTTCCCAATCAGCCTAATGTCAACTTTTTCCTTCCATTTCAATCATAACCTTCCATGACATGCCCTTGAAGCCCATGCAACCTTTAATTGCCCCAATTTGAGCCTAAGCTTAACCTAAATCCATTTGAAAACCAAAAATACCCGATTTTAACCTAAAGTGAATTCAAGCCCTAAACCTACCAAATTGATTCTAACCCTAAAATTTCGTCCCCATTGATGTTGAGAACTCTTCAATACATTATTTTATACCATTTGAAACTTTCAATTGGGTCTAAACCCCACCTTAAACCAACTTGGGCCCAACTTGATCCAACCTTGCCCAAATTAACCAAAATCCCAAAATCCACCTAATTGACCTTTCAATTGAACTCAAAACCTTCAAGTCTTCATGAAAGTTCTTCATGGCAATCATTTCTACAATATTGCTCAAGACACTTGGACATAAATCAAACCCAAACTCATGTTAGCCCAACCTAAACCCAAGTGAGCCAAACTGAACCTATGGCCTAACCAAACCAAATTGAACCAAATGTGGCTAAACCAACTCTTCCACAGCCACCATTTGAACCCTAAGAACCACCCTAGATCCACCTAGCCCAAGCTAAGTGAGCCATGGACCAAGGGTCCCCCATTTTAAGGGATATCTTCCCTTAAATGGTTAAATCCACCTTTTGCCTCACCCCAAATCCCCCTTACCTGGTTTATCACCATTAAACCTTCCCACCTGACTCACCTGACCTGGGGCCAGCTCCCCTGCCCTTGTCGGCCAGCCTAGTCACCGGTGGGGGTCAAAACTGAGAGCCACCACTAGCTTAAACTCACCCAAATCTCCCCAACTATCCACCTCAGCCAAATTAAACCTTGGAGCCTCTCTGCCCTCCACCTAAGCAACTGAATCCACCATTCAATTGAACCCAAGCTCAGCCCTATGGCCCTGCCCATTTAAACACCTCTCTCGGCCATGAGAAGGTTGTTGAAACTTTTCTCAACAAAACCCCCCCAAATCATCCCCAGAGCTTCTCCTAGTCTAGAGAAGAAGAACCCCACTGCTTTCCTGCCTCAATCTCCATTGATTAAGCTCAATTTCAGAGCTCAATCTCAGGACATAAACAGGACAACCCTTGAAACTCCACAGAAACCCAATTAACTCTTCCCACACCTTCACCAGAGGTAGAGAAGAAGTTCCTCAATAAAAGCCCCCTCACCAGACCGGCCATTTAATCTATCTGCCAAGCTTTGAAATCGGACTTGGACGAAGTCATACCTAGGCATTTCACCAGGACCAGAGGCTTCATCCGTAGGCTCCTCCAGCTCCAACGAACGTGCCGAGCACATTCAATCAAGGATTCACCTCTTGAACCAAGGTAAGGAAACTCCTCTTGCTCTTGAGCTTCCAATGATTCTCCATTTTGTTTCACTTGATTTCAATGTGCATTAGCCGTATGGATTTGTAGCCCTTATTTAGATGAGCATGTAGGAAGAAACCTCGTGTAATTTGGTTGAGAAATGAGTGAGATCTTAGGGCTAGAAGGTGGACGGTTCTCGGCTCACACTAGTTGGGACGATGAACGGATGTCGTCGGATCACGCGTGTATCGGATGGATGGCCAAGATCAGGATGAAACGTGAACCGAATCAGGAGGAGATACGTGGAGCTTTGACCCGCCGTAGGTTGAGGTGGCGCTGACTGGTTTAAGTAGATAAATAGAGTATTTCTTCTTTATTTAAATGCCTAGAACTTCAAAAATGCATATCTTTGTGTAAAAAAATCACAAAAATAAACTAAAAATACCCTCTTGCTCAGTAAACAGAGGAGAATAATGTGGAAAAAGAATTGATCTATTTTTCCAAGTATTTTATTTTTAATTAATTTAATATTGATTCGAGTATTTTAATTCTCCATTAACACATACAATTCACCATAGCATGAGACCATAGGACTTGTAGCCTCTACTCTTGGGAACATTCCCTGAATTTTCCAAGGCCAGAGGCCATCCCTATGACAAGTTATCCATTTTCCAAATTTTTATGCTTGTTTTGGTACTTTAATTCCATTAATTAGCATACTGTTTGGCAAATTCTAGAAAAATTAGGATAGGTTCCCTATGACCAGAGGAACTTGGGATAATTATTTCATGTCTTAAAACATTATAAATAATCTTAATGGTTCGCTTAACCTAAAATCAACATTGAATTAATTAGGGCAAATTAAAAATAAAAATGACTTGAAATCTTTTCTCCACTGATCTTTGGGGTCAGAGGAGTCTTACATAAAAAGTTGGAATCAATTGGAATTGTTTTAACCCACTAAATGAATTTTCTAAGTAACATGGTCATTTTTAAACTTTAAAAATT
The DNA here is from genome assembly GCA_022702705.1 of Papilionanthe hookeriana x Papilionanthe teres. NCBI lineage: Eukaryota > Viridiplantae > Streptophyta > Magnoliopsida > Asparagales > Orchidaceae > Papilionanthe > Papilionanthe hookeriana x Papilionanthe teres. Next base: position 65,154,685 of record CM040436.1, read on the forward strand.
CATAAAGCCCAAAATACATTTCAAAAATTCACCAAATTCATTTTGAGGCCTCTCTGGTATCAGAGAAGTCTAAGAAATTTAAAATTGGATTTTTTTCTAGAATTTTCATTTTTAACCTATTTTTGAATATTTTAATAATTAAAAAATAATAAAAACCACAAAAATAATAAACTTCACAAAAATTTCATATTTTGCTTCCTAATCACTTAGGAACCAACCAAATATTTTTCCTAAGTCCCAGGGAAAAGATATTGAATTTTAAAGGCTTAATGTAATTTTTAATATTAAAAATAGATTTTTCAACCTTTCCCACTAAAATAATTCTAAAAATTCAAAAAAAATAAAAAAAATATAAAATTTATTTCTCTAAGTTCCTTTAGGTCAGAGAGATTTATGAAAAATATAAAACTTAATTTTCAACTTTAATTTTATTTTATAACTAATTAATACCCTAAAATTTAAAATAATTATAATAAATAAAATATAATTCAAAAAATCACTAAAATTGGTCCAAGTGGTCCTCTGGTCAGTAGGAACCTCCCTAATTTTTCTAAAGACAGAAACTTTGTCTTGGTCATGTTGTTGAATTTTCAATGAAAATCCTTATTTTCCATTAAAATAATTATATAAATTAAATTAAAAAATAGAAAAATCACATTTTCTCCTGTAGTGTCTTAATTGACATATGAGCAAAGTGATATAAAAATTTCAAGTTCATTTAAGCTCAATTTAATAAGTTATGAAGTGAATATGCTTAAGAGGGCATATAGGTAATTAAGGGATTTTAACTCTAATTAATATTTTAGGCTTAATCAAAGGGAGGGATGAATATTTGATCTTAAATTTTCTCTTAAATGATTGAAACTTAGGGAATTAAGAGGTAAAAACCCATTGATCACCTACAACATAAAAAATGAAATCTTAATTAATTAAGCCATTTAAATTTTGGAGGAATAATTAAATTTTGGATTATTAAAATTGGGGATATGACTTAAGAAGATATCAATTCTTTAATTTAAAGTCTCTAATTGGATTAATTCAGCTTTTAATTAATTCTAATAATAATGATTGAAATTGATCAAAGAGAAAGCAATCCTTAATTAAATTAAAGTTTAAAACATTAACTTATTTAAACTAAAATGAACCCAAAACATTAAAGTTAATTTGAAATCACTTAAAACTTAACCTAAAGAAAATTTAAAAGGTTAAAAATTAATCTTAAAATTAATTTACATTTAAGATGTAATAATCAAATCAATTTAAAAATATCTAAAACAAATTTGAATTATCAGAACTTAATGGAATTAAATGGTTTAAACACCTCTTTAACTTAAACAATTTTAAAACTCTTAAAAAATCAATTTGAAATTTTATATCTAAACTAAACTGTCTTGAAACAACAATTCAATCTTAAGTGGTCAAATCCCTTAACAAACTGATTTGCCCCTAAAGGCTTTCATTATCATAACTCTCAAATGAAGCATCAAGTGAAATGTCACTTCACTCATCGGATAATCAAATGTCCAAGTTCACTGAGCATGAACTTAACCAAATTCTTGGATGATTAATTCACCTGTATGATGAAGTTCATTTGGACTCAAAATAATCCCAGAAACATTGAAAAGATGTTCAGGACTCGTCCTAAACACTTTCTCAATACGACGAGATGTTTTAGAAGAACAATTGAATCAGATTGTTCTTTGGTGAAGAAAATCATCCTTAACAAAACACGAGAACTTAGATGTCATAGAAATTGACTAGCAATAGGATTAGGATTTTGGTAGACAACCAGAATCTTCCCTTAGCTTTATCTAGGTGTTTCTTGCAAATATTTAAATGCCTTAACATGTGTTTTAAGTGCAGGTGAAGATGGCAGGAATGCTCATCAGGTACGCATAAAAGTTTATTGCAATTTACATTCTCATGATTTATTAAATGTCTTACCTTCCTGTACTCATAAATGCATGAAAATGATCGAACCCAGCATGTTTAAACAACTCAAAATTTAATCACCAACAAAAAAATAAAACTGCAATTACAACTAAAATTAAAACGTCTCGTTGGATGATCGGGAATCGCTCGGACGATATAACCCACGTGTTGCTAACGAGATTTCCCACGGTCTAAATGAAAGTGTGGAACTCATTCAGTTGAGTTTAGCAAATTCATTTAGACTAAGTGAATTTGATGAAAATAGCGGTGCCGGGATGACAGAACCGTGGGATCTTAATCGGTTCTGCTTAATCAATTTTAAGATTTGTTTTAATTAAAATACTAAGTCATCTCAATTTTCAACCTCTCAAACCAAAACACTTCTCTCATCTCTTGATTGCCACTTCTAAAACTAAACCTCTGCAGCAATAAGGAGCTTGGAGCACAGTGGGCAGCACGGCCATCGTCATCAGCAAAACTTGTGTCCACTTCAGCAAAACCTTTCATAGCATTAAACAACAATCCATAAGATTTTGAGGTAGTTCGCCTAGTGCAACATAAATTCTCAACTTTTTGTTAGGCATCTGCATAATCATGTTATGCAAATTAAGCCCTAACCGGTCTTAGGACTCCGAGGTGGTCGTTTGGTACGACATAAACCCTCACATCTTCGAGGCCATTTGTATGATTATGTCATACTAATATAAGTCCTGATTAACTAAAATTGGCAGGATTACAACACTAAATAAATTCTCTCTAAATTGAAGCCAAATCATAGGATAGTCGGGAAGTCACCGAAGTTCACTTCGGGTCTGTGACATCCCCTACCTTCTCTTCCTTTGGACTCTCAAAATAAACTGTGCAAACCAATTCTAAATTTGAGCTAATCCCTTTTGAAATTTTCAAAATCCAATTTGTTTGAAACCTTAAACTTTGAAATTCTTGAGAGAAAAACCACAGATCATTATCGAGAGTTCTCTTAAATGATTCCCGTCATTTAGGATGTAATTAACTATAGGGGCTTGCCCTTATAGGGAACTTTAAGAACCCAGGTAATATAAACCCTGCTTAGTTCCTTTATATTAAGCAGGGAACTCTGTCGGCTTATAAAATTGGTTTGCAGTACCAAACGGATGTCACAAATCTTTTAGTTTATTTAATCGAGCCCCCATTACTAGCAATGGCATCTATTCCTCGTGATAGTATACACGGTTTGTGGTGCGGTGCTCGTTTATATAAACTATTTGGGATGTGAGATCAGTTTAATTTCATATCTTAAAATTTTCAAACTTAAAATTATTTTCAAAAAAATCAAATGCTGCTTTTCAAACTATATATATATATATATAAATTAAAACACCAACCTAAAAATATGCCAACAGATTTCATTTCTGAATTTATGTTTTAAGTACTGGTCTACATTCTAATGAAGTTTACATGAACTCCTTTTTCACATAGACTTTTGTGGCACTCTTAATGTGATAAATTATAGTTCATCTTAGATTTGGGGCGATTTCAACTCATTTTGACGCCGGATTTGATCATCACTCGGTAAGAGTTTCCCTCCTATGTAAAATTTTTTTATTTTAACCATGAATTTCTTCCACATTTAGGAATTTCAGAAAAATTAAAAATGAGGAGACAATATTTGGAAGAAATTCATGGAACTTAATTTAGAATACTTGAAGTCACCTTTGGAAGCCATTTTATCATTATTTTGGAGTTAAGTTTAGATTTTTGTAAATTTGATAGATCGAAAAATGGCTCCCCGACAAAAGAAGTGACTTGAATTTGACGAGGCTTGATTTGTAAATGCTAAAACCCAGTCAAGATACACTTCTATCTTCCAAGGACAGAATTGTATACAATATCAAGTTTTTGATAATCCTGGAGGAAAAGTGGAACAAATTATTAGAAAGAGAAAATGAGAAAACTTCTGTTACTCTACAAACAAGGTTGTTGTTGAAGTTGTGAAAGAGTTCCATGCCAATCTGACTCATCTTGAGGATGAGCCTGTAAAAGTAAGAGGATTTTTTGTTAATTTTAATGCTGCCCGCATTAATTCTTTTTATGAACTTCACGGTTTTTACTCTAGCGAGTATGAGACATTTGGAACTATGGAAGGTCCGTTATACGGTGTCATTAACTATCTCACCGATGGGAAAGGAACTTGGAAAATTAAACAGTGTGAACTAATAAATTTTCCTCTTTCCATCATGAATGCCACAACTAAGGAATGTCATTATTTTATTTGTTCTACTCTGCTACCTACCTATCACCATAGTGAAGTGTCGAGAGATAGAGCTGTTCTAAATTTCTGTATTCAGAATAATAGAAGTATAAATGTGGGTAATATAATTTATAAGAATATTTTGGCCACGGTAAAGAGTGAATCAAGTTGAGGATTAGGACATCCTGGCCTCATTTATGAACTTTGTCAATTATCTAGAGTGGAAGCTAGAGATGATGAAGAATGAGTGTACCCTATGAAACCCATTAGTAAAGCTAATTTGAAGACATACGAATCCAATGAAGAATGGAGATCTGGGAGTAGAAGTAAAGCACCTTCTACTAGTAGAGATATCCCCTCTACTAGTTATGACCCTCCTGCCTCTAGCTCCCCTACTCTTTATGATTTGATGAATGAGATGACCCTACAGCGACAAAGTTTTGAAAATATAGATGAAAGACTTGAAAGAATAGATCAAAGGATTGAAGGATTAGAGCGGAGACACGATCATGATAGTGAGTATCTTCAGCGGTATTCTGATTTTGAGATTGCTTATTATGATGCTCAGGCTAGATATTATAGAGGTGAGCCTGATGTTACTTTTCCCGAATGCCCCTGTTATACTCGCTATCAGCCTAATCCACCTGCTGACTAGGGAGATGAAGACATAGTATGGGATTTTGATGTTTGATTTTAAAATTTGATGATTGTGATGTATGTGTGTGTTTTGTTTTAGTAACTTTACTCTGTTATTTGTATTTGGTGTACTGTATTATTTTATGAGATATGTATTTTGTTTGTAGTTTGTATTTTATTTCTGGATGGATTGTGAATCGTAGATTGCAATTGTAATTGTAATTGTGGACTCTAAGATAAAATAGTAGATTGTTTGTTATTGTGATGTGTAATGCAAATGCTATTTTGTATTGTACTGAGTAGTATAATTATTGTTGTTAAATATTTTATTTTATGTACTTATTTCAAAATTTCATTACCCCAGCAAATTCTCTAATCTATTATATGTGTAGAAAAGTTCTTAACATTACAGGTCAGTTGAAGTTAACAATTTTAAGAAGAACTTGCAAAATTTTCAGAAAGATGAAAATGCCCAAAGTGCGAAGGAATGATTTATATTTAGAATTTTTCTTTCCACCGTATTATTTCTATTATTAAAAACTTTAAGTTTGGGGGGAGAAAAATATTAACTATTATGTGTTCTCAAATTAAATTATTTTCAAAATTTATAAACATGATTTTTATGATAAAATTTAATTCAGTAAACTATATTTAGATTTTATTTAAATATTGTGAAAGATTCAAAGAAATATTTTTGGTAATGAAAATTAATTTTGTAGGTTAAGATATTTAGTATAAGGGGATAAGACTATAGTTAACTATTAAAGTAAAGAAACTATATTTTGAAATATTAAGAAACTTAGAAATTTATTTGAGAAAGAAAAGATTGGGGCTCAATGATGTAAAGACTATGAATACATATAAGGTAAAGGAATGTTTTAAGATTCAAATTTAGGAAAAGAAGAGTGAAGTTCAAAATTATTAACAGACTATCCAGATATAGTAATTCTCACTTGAAAAAGCAAAAGAAAGAATTGAAAAACAATCCTTGAAAAGAAAAGAAAAATATATATTAGGATTGAAAAGCAATCTAAAAGAAAATAAAAGAAAAAAAAACAAGTGAGGAGAAGCTTGAGGAGATGCCTTAGCAAAAATTGGCTTCACTTGGATTAACCTAAAGGGAAAACTAAATACATTTCTGAACTTATATTTATGAACTATTTACTTTACTAGTAGTGTTCTCATGAATTTCCTATCATCTGAATATTCTAAGCAAATTAATATTGCAACATATAGTCATTCTTGAAATGAATAGAAGACTAGAACTCTTAAACTTGATGACTAGATAACCTTATATCTGCAGAGTTAATTTAATTACTTGAAAATCTTTCTAAGAAGTCTTACTATGATATTTATTTAAATCAAAATTATAGTATTCCTGAATTGAAACATTACCATAAAGAATCAAAACTTTTAAATGAACCTCCAGCTTCGATTGGTCCTAAGCATCAAATAGGAGCGCGCTGCGTGGTCTTTCGGAGCTGCTGACCCACTGAAAATATGTTGAGATTTTCATGCCTATTTTATATTTAGTTTGTTGATATTGCACTTTAAAGGAGGATATTTTTTATGTTTTGTTGCAGGTATGTTGATTTATGAACATTTGAGCGAAAAGATGCAAAAGGAGCGAATTAGGAGCAAAAAGGACCCAAATATGAAGATTTGATCTAGGGTGCCGATAGCGAGATCGACGACGCCAATGGCGGATTTTTCCCGAGAGTTCAGAAAATATATTACAAGGAAGGTCCCCGACGGTGAGATTGAGGCTGCCGACAGCGGGCCTTATGAGAGTTGGTCCAAAGCCAAATACTCTAGAAGGCCGCCGACAGCGAGATCGAGGCCTTCGACGGCGAGTAAGTCGGTTCTCTCACAAGGTGCATTGAATGTGGACGATTTTTTAAGGGATGCTTGGGCAACTCTTGGAAACTCTTCTACAAATATATAAGAAACAATTTGGGGCCAAAAAAAGGGTCCACATGTGTTAGTTAGTGTTTGTGGTGCCATTAGTGTATTAGACAGTTAGTTTAATTAGTGTTAATTGTGAGGGATTCTTAGAGAGATTGTAAGAGTGGAAGGAAAGTGAGAGATTTCTTCCTCCTTGCTTCTTCGAAGGAGAATTCTGTGTGTTGTAAAGAAAGGAAGAGATTCAGAGGAACTTCAAGGAGTTTGCTTGGGGAGGAATTCGAGAAAAGTTGTATTTACTTATTTTAGTTTGTATAACTTTACTTTTATATATGAAATCCAAGTTTTTTCGTATCTTCTCCATGAAATCTAAGTAGTTTCTCTGTCTTTCTCCTTGTTTTGACATTTTTGTGAAATGGTGATTTGAATTAGTGTGCCAAGAGAAAGTTAAAGAAGTTGTGATAATCTTTTCACTTTAATCTTAATTTACTTCCAATCTGGTCAATTTATTTGTTAAAATATGTTGAGTATAACAACTAAAGTGAAGATTACATCCAAGATTCAGGGATGTCAAAGTCATTGAAAGTATGGTGCAAATAAATAGAGAAATATTATTTATCAGGCGTAGAATTGGAGATTTTAGAGTGACAGACTAAATTCCTCAATTCGGTCCTATTGTTTGGGTGCTGAAGTGTAGGTGTTAGCCCTCAGGCGAGGGGAACGCAGGAGCTTCGAAGTGAGAATCGGTGTCCTCCCAGCCTAGCAGCAGATTCAGTAACCAAGCATAGGATTAGTCAATGGTCTTTATGCCTGGACCAAAGGGTAAAGAATATGTATGCTCCTATTTGGCACAATAGAGATTTATCCATTCACTTAAATTTCTTAACAAGGAGAAGGATGCTTGCTTATCTATTGAACCTCACTTTATTAGTAGAAGTAGTTAATTGTTAGTAGAATTAGTTTATTAAAATTCCATCTTATTTACGATTGCATATTAGTGTAAAGATAGGCAATTCGATTTACAAAGTTGTGATTCTGAATTGGTTTCTATAATCCTAGTTTGTAGCCTCTAAAATATCCCTATGGGATCGATATCCAGGACTCCATTAGAGCCTTGTATTACTTGAGTGATATGTATACTTGCATTGATAAAAGTAACTCTACGATTATTGCATATATTTATACACTTTTATATCAAATTCTAGCCATATTAAGTTTACGCAAAGTGCGCGGAGTGGTTCAGCTACTGAGGATGAGGTGGCACTGCGTGGTTTAAATAGAAAATTAAGGGTATTTTGAATTATTTAAATCAGGCCAACTTCAAAAATACATAACTTGGAAAAATACCCTAGTGCTCAGTGAACAGAGGAGAATCATGCGGAAATGGTTTAAAGTTTATTTGATGCATGTTTTATTTTTAATTAAATAAATACTGTCTTGAGTCTTTTGATTCCCTATTGGCTCAAACATTTCACCATAGTTTAATATTTTGGTATGCTGTTTCCTCTGTCTTAGGGGATCTTCCATGATTTTTACAAAGTTAGAAGAGATCTCTAGAGAGAGATCTCAATTTTTTAAGTTATCATGTTTGTTTTGGTAAAAATAATTATAATAAATAAAATATTAATCAGAAAAATGCAAGATAAATTTTGGCAGGTTACTTATGACCAGAGGACCGTAGAAAAAATAAAAACATGGTTTAAATTATTAAGTACAACCCTAAAGGTAAATAATACCTAAAAATTAAATAAAAATAAATTGGACTAAATATAAATGAAAATTAGTTGATTTTTCTTCTCCACTATAATTTAAGGTTTGAAAGTCTCCCCATAAAAATTTCAAATCAATTGGAGTTAATTTAAAGAATTTTTCAAATTAAATCACATTTTTGGCAATAAAATAATTATAAAAAGTAAAATACACCTCAAAAAATTATTAAATTAATTTTGGGAGTCCTCTGTGATCAGAGGAGTCTCTGAAAAATAAAATTGTAATAAAAATAAATTTTTATTTTAAAATATTATTTTAATATTTAAATAATTAAAAATTTAATAAAATCATACAATCAATAAAAGTGGTGAAAATATTCTAAATTGTCTCCTGATCACTTAGAGACAATTGGAATAATTTTCCTAACTCTCTAAATAAAGATCTTAAATTTTAAATGACTAAAATTAGTTTTAAAGGCTAAAATGGAATTTCCCTAATTTTCACTAAAATAATTCTAATAAATAAAAGAAAAAAAAGAAAAAAAAAGAAATTTGGTTCTCTGGGTCTCTTGACCTTAGAGAGATTTAAGAAAAAAAAAACTTAATTTTCAACTTAAATAATTTTATCCTTAACTAATACTTTAAAAATTAAAATAATTATAGTAATTAAAATAAGGCTAAAAAAATTATGAAATTTGGTCCAAGTGCTCCTCCGGCCTAGGTCTACCTCCAATAAAAATTTCAAAGCCAAAGATTTTGTTTTGGACAAGTTAATGAATTTTCATTGAAAATCCCTACTTTTGCATTAAAGTAAATTATAAATTAAATTAAAATTTAAAAAACCATATTTTCTTCTCTGGTGTTTTAGTTAACCCATGAATGGAGTTACGTAAGAATTTCAAAGTTATTTGAGTTAAATTTAATGAATTATGAAGTGATAAAGGCTTTTAGGGGCAAAAGTGTAATTTTGAGGAATTTAGTCTTAATCAACATTTAGGCTTAATTAAAGTGGGAGATGGACAATGAATGATCTTAATTATTATGTTTGAATGATTGAAACATAAAGGGTTAAATGTTTTTGTCACATTAAAAGATAAAGTTTATGATATAATTAATCATTATAATTTGAAGGAAAAATTAAATTGAGTTATCCTTATGACTAGGGGATGATTTTGGAAGTTGTTGCCCCACTAATTTAATACCCCTATTTGATGTTTAAATGATAATTCAATATTTTGATAAGAATCATAATCATGAAGGTCACTTAACTTTCTAAAGACATAAATGTACCCACTAAAATCTTAAGGGCTTAGTAGTGAGCTAGGCTTAATTGAAAATTTGACTAATGAGGAATAGAAAAGGAAACGCTACTAATCTTAAACCACTTTTGAAACACTAAAAGTCCATCAAAATTGAATAGATTCTTCCATAAATTTAGTTTGCCTCTAAAGGCCCTACTTACATAATTCGTAAGTAAAATATCAAAATGGTAACTACCTCAATTTTCAGGATAATTAAAAACATTGGCTCACTGAGCATTAGGATATAAAACAGACGAGCCATTTAATAATTACGATAAGTTCAAATGAACTCAAGGAAGCTCAAAAGGATTGTGATCTGTCTAAGCACCTCCTAGGCCCGTTTCACAAATCTCCTGGACATCTTGTAGGACAGCTGGACCTATCATATTTATTGAATGAAGAAATTTATTAAATAAATGAATTGGACCCACTGAGTTATGACATAGAGTTTGGTAGGCCTGTGACAAACCTATCCATAGGTTTTACTTTCCTGTAAAATATAAATGTTTATTTCTTCATGTGGAGGAACAAGAAGACTCGTAAGGTACACTTTTTTATAGTTTACATCGCTTTCTTTTCCTGCACTTTCTTTACTTTTTTTTCTTACGAGCTTGCATGTTAAGCAACAATGTCAACCTGCACAAAAACCAAAACTTTTAGGGTAGCTATAAAACCAAAACCAAAAATCAAAATTAAAAAAAAAATCAAAACAAGATAATAAAATTCACCGCCACAACATTCAAAATATAAGACAACTCAAAATTTAATCACAAACAAAACGAAAATTACAATTGCAATTAAATTAAAACGTCTCTGTTGGATGATCTAGAATACCTCGTAGGATACAACCTATGGTTGTTAATAGGATTTCCCGCGGTCTAAATAAAAGTATGGAACTCATTAAGTTGAGTCTAGTAAAATTCATTTGGACTAACTGAATCCAAAGAAAATAGTGGCACCGGGATGATGGAACCGTGGGATCTTAATTGGTTCCGCTTAATCGACTTAAATATTGTCCCATAAATAATATTAAGAGACCTCAATTCAAATTTTTTTGAAACATGAAACTTCTCTTCTCTCTTCAATTAACACTTATTTAAACTAACCCTTCTACGACGAGGAGCTTGGAGCATGCATAGTAGGCAGCCCGGCCATCTTCAGTAGCAAAACTCTCTAGAAATTAAAACAACAAGCCATAGAACTTCGAGGTAGCTTGCCTAGTGCAGCACAAACCCTCACCTTATCTCTTTAGGCCTTTACATGAGCATGTTGTGCAATATAAGCCCTAACTCGCCTTAGGATTCTGAGGTTGTCACCGGGTATGACATAAACCCTCCTATCTTTCAGGCTATTCACGTGATCAGTATCAAGTGAGTGTAAGCCCTAAATATTAAAATTGACAAGATCAAACATCAAATAAATATCCCAAATTGAAGCCAAACCATAGGATAGTTCAGGAAAACATCGAGATCTCTCTTGGATCTATGTCATTCCCCTAGTCTTGCTTTCCTTTAGATTCCTACAAAAATTATTCCGAAATTTGAGCCCCTCACCTATTGAATTTCCTACTACCATATCTTCTTGAAGAATCTTACCCTTTGAAATTCATGAGTACAATATCTCCTGATCTAAATCAAGAGTTTTCTTGGGTGACTTCGGTTATCCAAGATGTAATTAACTCTAGAGGCTTTCCCTTATAGGAAACTTAAAGACCCCAAATTAATATAAACATATCTAATTCCTCCATATTAGATAGGGGAAATTTTCGGTTGACATAAATGGTTCACAAACCAAACGAATATCATAGATTCTTTAGTTTATTTGATCAAGCCTCACTACAAAGCAATGTGTCCATTCTTCGGGATAGACACATAGCTTGTAGCGAAATGCTTGATTATTTTAAACTATCGATTATTTAAGATCAGTTTGATTTCATATTTTAAAATAAAAAAAATGATATTTTCTAAAATTATATTTATTAAACTAAATCTACACCATCCTAAAAAAACATGAAGGGTTCACCTTAACAGCCGACATACTCGTGAAATGCACGAAGCACATAGGATCGCAGAACGCGTGAGGAATTCGAGCTTGATTTACTTATAATTTGTTTTCTTTTTTGTTTCCTTTTTATTATTATCATCATTTTTATTATTAGAACATTTATCAATATTGATTTTCTTTATTCCCTTTTTAATTTTGAATTTTGATTTTAATTTTCTTTTTCAAATTTCTCTTTTATCGTTCTTTGTTCGTTAAAATTTCTCTTTTAAACTGAAACATTGCATATCATATGCTGCCTGCTCTGACACAGTACAAAGGTAGCAAACATTTGTCCTTCGAGGTCATCTTGTGATCGAGCTAACCTCATAAGCTACGTTCCGGGACAAAAGTTCTATCGCGCACACTTAGAGGTACAATTGCCTCACAGCTCTAGCGACCGAAGCCCCTCTAAGTCTGGGTCGGCCTGGTATACGTATGGCACCTTGCTGTCATCCATCCTTCGGAATGTCATTGAGACTCTATGGCCTATCACTCTAAGAATGAGGTGCTTTGCCAAGTCTGCTCCATTTACCTTTAAAATTAACACTGATCCGACCGGTAGCAGGATCTCTACAGAACCTCAGAATTCTCTGAGACCGACGATATGTATCTCTTTCCTAAATAGAATGTTACTTTCACTCATGAACGAGACTGTGCAGAAAGGTCTGATGAAGTTGTGATGGTCAATGTGAGGAGGAATGTTTTCTACTTCTTTGTAGATGTTGATGATGCAGCTATTCGGAATGTAATACGCCGGCAATATATGTCTGCCATTCTTTTAACCATCTTCTTTATCTTGGACGGCGTGGGGTCCACCTCGCCATTCTTCAAATTCCCCGGAGAGTTCCCGTGCCTGTCCTTTGTAAAATTATAACATCAACCACGTTAGATGTTAATCCTGTTTTTTCCCCTCTTCCTTTTGTGGGGCTCTGAGTTTGTCTTCTCCCTGAAATGGCCTGCACGGCCCAATCTTTGAGCCTGAATACAATATCCAAGATATTGCTTTCATCGTTCTTTGAACATACATCAGTATACAATTCAAACCCTTCCGAGATGTTGATGAATCTTCCTTGTATTTCCTCATAGTTCTCGAATTATTTTCTTACAGACCATGCGTATCTTTGCCATCTAATAGCATAGCACGATCTGTTGTCATTGGGGCTTAACATACTGCAATATGTAGGGTTCTACATCAGTATGTTCTCTACTCCTTATCAGCATCGAGGCTACTTCATATGCTTCAATAGTCTTGTACTCCTCCAAATGAAGAATGTTGCACTCTGGGAACTTTGTAAATGATCCTACTGATGACAATTGTCTGGGTGAGTTTGTGCTACATGTCGGACATTCTTTGTAACGGTACAAGCTCTGCAGAGAAATATGGCTCATTTCTATGACTGACGGGATGGTGGAAGTCTCATTCATTTCTGGATCATAATCTTTTTCCTCTTAAATTGGAGTTAGCTCTACAGCTGTCTCCCTAGCATGTCTCTTTTCAAGTCTTTCTAGTGCTCGGCCCTTGTGACGGTTGACATTACGTTGTGTGTGTCACAGTGGGGCATCTGAATTTCTTTCAGAGTTTGGGCTGATTAACCTCCATCTGAAGTGGTGATCATTGACGGTATATACTTGCCACATTCCATAGGGAGGTAAGCCTCTGAATATCGGTCTGTGTCTTTCCATTGCGATGATTCACCTTCGTCTCTGTGGCTGATTCTGATCACGGACTGTAGTCTTACAATTTCTACATGACTGACCAAGCTTATCAGTGGGCCTTCGTAGTCCACATTGAATTGTGCAAAATCCATGTAAAAGTTGATGACGCCCCTTTGTGGTCCCTTTTCATCATTCAGTGCAAGATTTAAGCCGTCTTTAAAAGAGAATATCAACTTTTGTCCCGACATTTTGGGAATTTTGTGTGATTTGGGCAATTTGAGGGGTTTATAATGGGTTGAAATGATTTTTAAGGGAATTTGAGAATTTAGGCAATATTGGAAAAATTAGGGTTTCAGGGGCATTTTGGTAATTTTTGAATGTTTAGGGGTAAAAGGCCAAAATTGGGTGTTTTAGTAAAATTAGGATTAATTAAGGATTTTAATCGTAAAATTACCCTTTTTGAGCCATGAGACCAAGAGTGATCCCATGTTGGATCCTCCATGCGTTGGCCTTAGCCAAACCCTAGCCTAAGGCTGAGAGTCTAGAGGATCACCCACATGAGTTTCCAAAAGAATGAGGAACCAGGTTAAGGGTGATTGGTTTAGGGTTTCTAGGTTGTGAGTTAAAGCGAAGGGTTGTGTTATTGTGTGTGAGACTGACTAAGGCCACACCACCCAGAGCTAACCCTGTAAGGCCCGACAATATTATGGGAACCCCTCCTGAGCTCCCTCAAGTTTGGCTCCATCCTACTAAGTGCTAGAGCTAAGAACTAAACATTTTGAACTTCAAGGAGAGTAAAGAAGTGTTTAGAATTTCTAATGGGGTAGGGCTCCATCACTAGTCCTCTAAGATAGTCAACAGAAAAGTCCTATGGCTAGGTCCTAGGCTCTTAAAGAAGAAATACTAGACCTCAACAAAAGTGAGGTCAATAGATAACTAAGCCATTCTTACATTATAATCATTATTGAAACAATGATTTAAATGACTATTCATGGTTGTAGTAAAGTTTGTGTCCTATGATAGAATTGTCTCACACATAGAGCATTAAACTAATGCATGCAAGGAAATTTGGATTATAAAGTAAAAGATAAACATCTTAGGTTTACATGAAGCCTATCACTGATTAATAATAAACATGTTATATTGGATGCTTTGAAGTTTTATGTCGAGAACCTAAAAAATTAAAACTTATACGGCCTAACACAATCGATGTTATTTTCCCATTGTATATCGAAGGTTAAAAGTGAAGTCCCTCCACATAATTGTAAGGGTATTAAGATCTTATGATGAACACGATTTATGTATGTTTGATTCTATCATACAACTTTGAGACACCTTAAAGAATTGGAGTTCTATTTAAGTGATCAATGGTAGTACATTCAATTATATATATATATATATATATATATATATTTGCGCACATCTTGAGAATTAGGGTAATTAAAGGTTCCAGTTTGTCTAATAAAATATTAGCTTGGATAGCATGCATCTGCCCTATTGATGATCGCAACCATTCTATAAGGAAAAACAGTTATTGGTGGTGAAAATATTTTTGTTAAGGGACTGTGGTTGAAAATTTATAATTAGATGTTGATGTTTGAATAACCATATATGGCTAAAGGAGGTCTTAGGATTATTGAGTGATTGTGAAACCATAATTTATAAATAGTGGTCTTACAATTAATGTTAAGTGAGGATGTTCAAGCAGTCATAGTTAATTGAGGATTGTCATGCACTTATAAAAATTTTATAGTGGTCAGGCAACCATAAATAGGAAACTATTTTTGGTGATGTTGTTCAAGGTACTGTAGCAAAGAGATGGTGGTTAGGTAAACGTGGTCAAGTTTTAGTGGTGATTTGAATGGTGGTGGTCAAAATGTGATAACTTAGAAATGGTGGTAGTATTTTAATTGTTCATTAAGAACCAATCATTTGAATGTAATGGTTGGGTGACAATGTTCAAATGGCGATAGAAGACGGCTAATTTAATGCTGGTTGATCAGTTGTGGTGATCTAATGGCTATGACTAGGTTGCAACAATCTAATTACAGTGGATTGATGATGGCGATTAAAATGTTATGATTGACGAAAGATAATGTTTTGATAATAGTACTGGAAGTGGGGTAGTTGTCCTTTGCTTGTGGATAGGTCATAGCACTTTGATAGTAGTAGAGGGGTTGTAATGAGTTCATGATAGCAGATGATAGACATAGGTCTAATACTATTGGTTAAGCAATGATAGTCAGGTAAAGCTCAGTGACCTCTATGTGTTTGAACTACAATTTTTAGTTCTCGTCCTACTTTTATGTAAAGAATGAAAGTCTATTTATATTTTAGTAGAAAAATTATCTAAATACTGACAAAATCTAAATCACTCCATCAGAAGATAATGCTAACAATATAAGATTTATATATCATTTAAACTTCTAGTTGGTATCTTATGTTTTCAAATATGCTTTGATAAGGGTTCAATCAGATCAATATTGGATCACTTTTGGTGTCATTGTGTTTATGTCATCAAGACATCCAGTGTGATTCTCTTAACAATAAGATTTTTTAAAATTATAAGTACATTTGTAATGTTGGAAGTTTTTGATGTTGGCCGCATTTTTTTTTTGTATTCACCATGCTAGATAAAGAAATCATTTAATCTTCCAATTGAAAACACTAATTATAAATTATGCTTCAAAGGTTTGATTATGGCTCATTCAGTTCAATATTGGATCACATTTGATATCGTTTGCCTCATATCAAAATGACATTCATTTTCACTATATAATTTTCGAAATTGGTGGTCAGATTTTCCTGTGTATCACTCTGGTAGTCTAGCTCCAATATGTAATGAGATTCATGATTGGTCCATAAGACCTTTTTTTTTAAGTGTCATCTATGTTTGTTAATTAATTAGCATAATTTATTTTGGCTTTACCAAATATAAGTTCGGTTAGACTAATTATAAAATTAGTTCTAAATAAAAACTATTTTATTTAACCAAATTGATTTGATTTTTTGTATTATTTTTTTTCATTCCCTTACCCCATGTCGCACAATAAAGCTAATAGCCAAATCAGTAATAATAAAAGAAATGTGTGCCAGCAATTCATAAGGTTAAGTAACGAAGTATTGTCGTAGTCGCAGACAGTACGCGTTTCTCTTAATCTAATATTTATAGATTTTCCAATATCTTCATAGTTAGAAGTGGACAATTTTATCAGCATGAGAGGGCAGTACACAATTTAAGGAAAATTTTATTTTTTGCTTTCAATTACATTTCTATTTGTTTAATTTAGGTGAAATAAAAAAGACTTAATTCAATAAGCTTAATAAAATATGCTCTTTATTCTTTCAATGATTGCCTAAAACTGATGCAAGCGAAGAAGTTAGGAATTTGTTATCACCCTTCAGTTTAACATTAAGATTTATATTCGAGTAGGACTCACCTCCGAATGACTTTTAAAGCCAAACAAATAATAATATAAGACTTTATAGGCCCAAACATGTAATCACCCTTCAGTTTAACATTAAGATTTATATCGGCCCTCCTGTCCCCATCCAATAATAAAAATAAAAATTGATGTGTAAGCTCTACCTGGTCATAATAAAATCACATCTCCTTACAGTCATTAGATGAGGACACACGTTTTCCTAAAAATGAAGCGGAAGGTGGGAAGGTGAACAAACAATAACAGAAAATGAGAAATTTAGCGCCCAATCCCTTTAAAAATTAAATTAAATATGCCTTTATATTCATCTTTGTTAGCTATTTAACGACCAACCTTACGACCAAAGAATACCCCCAAAGCATCATCTCGTTCTTTCATCTGCTATAAATAGCACATAACCGTCCTCTTTTCTCATCAGCCACATCGCAGGCAATTAGCACTTCTTCTCTCCTATTCCTCTTCCACTACCTCCATGGCCCACGTAAACCGTTTCTTCTACTTCTTCCTAGCACTCGCCTTGCTTGAAAGCTCCCTATGCCAAGGTGGACGTCTTCTCCTCGACACGACGACTCCCAAGTCGCCACAGATTCCAACGCTGCCACCACAACCAACTTCACCGCCGATTCCAGCGCTGCCACCACTGCCATCTGTACCCTCTATCCAGCAACCTACGGCGTTGCCACCACTGCCTTCCGTACCTGCTCTTCCTAAGCTTGCTTTGCCTCCATTTCCAACCATTCCTCTTCCTAAGCTTGCTTTGCCGCCATTTCCAGCCATTCCCAACATTCAACCAATATCATCCCTCCATTTCCAGCAGGAATTCCTTTCAATATTCCCAATGTTCCATCAATCCCATCCATTCCTTCTCTTGCACCACCACCTGCAAGTGAAAGCCCATGATTGCTGAAGCTAGAGCCAAACAATATATTTTTATGATTCTATTCACTTGGATACAATTACAGTGGTGTTGTTTTGGAATCCAGTATTGTGCCGGTATTTGTAAATTGTACGTGTATTTTAGTATTTAGTTTTATTTCGATCGCATTGTTGTATTTGGATATTGGTGTTTGGTTCTACATGTTAGAAATATGTTACCTAGTACTGTTTGTTTGGTCACTGTTTCTTATTGAGTCTCGCCCCTACTTGAATCACTTTTTTATGTTAATAAATTAATGTGGGATTTACACGCATGCCACAGATTTTTATTGGTTTTCCTAAAATTTTGTTATTTCCATATAGATAATGCTCCACTTTTTATTCTTATGCATATATTTTAAATGTGGCGTTAGTACACTAGTGTTATACAAGTAAATTTTATGTTTAGATCTTAAATATAAAAATAATTTCTTCTACTTATTTAAGTCCCCCAAAATTTAAATTTCATATCCTAAAAGTTTTAAGCTTTGATGGTTAGGAGATTCTTCCTATTTGGCTTTCACTTCCTATTAGATCTCCTAACCCCTCTTTCTAAAGGAGAATGAACAAACTGGCATTCCTATACAACCACAATTACCATTAACTAACTATTCTCTACCCAAAATATTGAATTACTACCCCTTGACACAGAGTGACTTAGGACAAAAATGATAAACTTATAAACATGCTCATCATGAACTAGAAAACCTAAGAAAACCCTAAATAAAAAGAAACAAACCAACCAAATCAAGACAAATCAAGACTCATAATCAAACCATAACATCACTAAGTAATCAATGAAAGCAAAATGAACCTAAATATAACATAAAATTAGAGCCTAAACATACCCTAAAGCCATCATATATTAAGGAAAACTCTAGAATCCATTTAAACTTAAACTTAAACTTAACTAAATCAACACCAGTCTATAAGGATATTTAGGATGAGGTAACCCATGATTGCTAACAATGACTCTTCTGGTTACTTGTAACTAAGCATATCAAAAAACCTAACAACTCTGACATGATGTACCGATTGGTTCTTAAATAGGGTCTTCATAAAGAAAATCCTAGTAAAAAAATCAAATCATTTAACATAAAATCTCATTAAAAACAATCCTAGTTAAAATCAAATTTATTAAAGAAAAAACTATAAAAAATCGAGTTGATTAAAAGTTATATAAAGGCAAAATGAGATAGAATTCATCAACTTAAATAATCTTAAAAAGTTTAAAAACAAATAAACCCCTAATGATCAAATACAACCAAATGTAACTTGAACAATAATAATTCACTACAAAAATTTAAGCTTTTTTTGTCGGTTATGATAAGAAAAATCGTCGCCTTTAATGTTACCAATAGTCTGCCAATGGTTTTATTCTCAAATGCACGTCAAAAAGTGTCGCATCCGTCAGTTGTTTGTAGCAGACAAAACCATCAGTTATACGTCATTTATGTGTTTTTTTTATTACTGATGGGCTGACTGTCAAAAAAGTATTACACCTGTTCGTGTTTTCATGCAGGTAAAAATCGTCGGTTAAGCATTTTTTATGTGTCAATTTTTATAACTAACAAGTTAAATGTTAGAAAAGTGTCATGCTTATCTTTTTTGGGTGACACACCTTGAGCCGTCAGTTATGTGTCAGATAAGCGTCAATAAAAATGTCCATCGGCTAGCCATTGGTTTTGCTTACACATAAGATTAGAACCAATGTAAATATCCAAAATGTCAAAAATGACAAAAATGTACCAAATTTCTTAAAATTACCCTAAAATACCCAAAAATGACAAAAATGCCCCTCCTAACCCAAAAATTCAAAAAATTCCTAAATCCCTAAAAATATTCCCAATTTCAATTTTGAATCACCACATTGGCCCAATTTGACCAAATTAGGCCAATTTGACCAAAAGCCCCAAATTAGCCCTCTAAGCTCAAAATGACCAAATCATTCCCAATCTCCACCAAATTGATTTCAATTTTCCACAATTTCAATTCCAAACTCAAATTCACAATGCTCAATATCATCCCAAAGCAAATCAAAGCCCAATTTAACCTAATTTCAAGCACAATTTCAACTCAAACCAAAAAGCGCTAAATTTGACCAAGAGCCCAAACCCACCAAATTGGACCCCTTAGCCAAGGCATTTTCCCGAAATTTGGACCCCCAAGCTTTTCATAACATTCCTACTCACCAAATGGATCCACAATTGACTAGCATTTGAGCCTAAACCTCACCCAAATCAAACCCAAATCAAAATCCCTAAATTTACCCTAAATGTGCCTCATGTCCAAATTCCACCAAATTGAATCCCCTAATCCCAATATGCCCACCCAATTATTGTTGAAAACACTTTATGACATTCCCCTGCATCAATTTGGACCACCAATTGATTCTTAACCCCACTCTAGCCTAACCCAAACCTAAGTCTAACCCAACATGCCCAAAATTGACCAAATGCATAAATCTCACCAAATCCACCTCCCAAATTAATTCAAAACCACCCCAAATCTTTTCCAAACTCTTCATGATAATCATATACACTATATTGCTCAATCACTTGGCCCCATATTGGACCTAAACCAAACCTAACCTAACTTGAGCCCAAATGACCCAAATATGAACCAATGACCCAAGGTGACCAAACCAAGCCCAATGTAACCATGCTAAGCTCACCACAGCCACCAAGTTGACCATAGGGATTGAGCTAGATCCACTTATCCCACTCTAGTGGAGCCATGGACTAAGGGTCCTTCAAATTAGGGGATCCACTTCCTTAAATGGGCAAACCTAAGGGAGATTGCAATGAATCATTAACCACTTAAACTCACTGCACTTATGGTCTAACTCTGGCTCACCTGACCACTGGCCACCTCCCCTGGCCTGGCCGGCCAGTCTAGTCGTCGGAGCACCTCCAAACTAAGAGCCACCCACCCAAACTAAAACCCAATTCAGCCCACCTGATGTATCAAGCTCTGAGTGCTCACTGAAGCTGATATGCCCTCCACCTAAGCGGCTTAATGCATCTGAATTGCACCATTGACCTCAGCCCAATGGTCATGGCTATAAATTGAGCTCTTCATGGCCAAATGGAGGAGCTGAAAATTTTTTAAAGAAACTCTGCCAAATTTCTTCCAAAGCTTCCTCAAGACCTCTTGAGTGTAAGTCCACCATTCTCCAGCCCTAATTCCCACTGTTTAGAGCCAATTTCCCCACTGTTTTCTCAGCTGAAATTAGGACAAATTCCACCACACTTGTACATTTCACCAAAGTCTAATTAACTACACCCACACCTTCCTCACACTGAAAGAATAAGTTCCCCCATCAAAGCCCCATCACAGAGAGCCTCTAGCATAGACTTTGATGAACACCTGAAATCGGGTCTTGTTGAACATGGGTCTAGTCATTTCACCAGGATAGGAGACTTCATCTGTGAGCTCTTTGGACCTCCCTGAAGCTTCTGCAATCATTTGATTGAGGCCTCCCCTCTCAGACAAAGGTATTGAACTCTCCCCTCTCCCGAGCTTATTTCGATTCTCCATCCATGTTGGCTTGATTTCATGATAGGTTAGCCATATAGATAGGTTCGTCAAGGTCAGATGAGTCCATAGAAACAAACCCCAAGCGATTTGGTTGAGTCTAGGCTGAGATCTCAGGGTTTTACCATGGACAGTTCTCTCTGCACACCAGTTAGGGTTGAAGGATGAGTACCGTTGGATGGAGCGTGTATCAAATGAACGGATCAAATGGCACCGGATGAACTCTTGGGGCATGAAGCACTTCTACGTGGCAGCTGACTCGGAAAGCAGGGCCGAATGAGGAGACGATGCGTAGCACTTCAACGCGTCGTAGGATGAGGTGGTGTCGCGCTGGATAAGTAGAAAAATAACGATTTTCTGAATTAATTAAATCAGTCTAACTTTAAAAATCCATAACTTGGTATAGAAAATTTAGAAAAATAAAATAAAAATACATTCTCGCTCAGTGATTAGAGGAGAACAATGTGGAAATGGTTTCAAGTTTATTTGATGTATATTTTATTTTTAACTAATTAAATATAGTATTTGGTATTTTAATTCTCTATTTGCTTAGACATTTCACCATGACTTGACATTTAGGGCTTTTGTTCTCTCTGTCATAAGTGATCATCTCTGATTTTTCCAAGGTCATGGAAGATCTCCATAAGGAGATCTCTATTTTTCAAGTTTATTGTGTCTTTTTTTTAATTAAAAATTATAAAAAATAAATATTCATCAGAAAAATATAAGATTTTTTTGGTAGGTTACCAGTGAACAGAGGACCATAAAAAAATACAAATTTGGTTTAACTCATTAAAACTCACCCTTATTTAAATCAACTCACTAAACTGAAAGAAAATTAAATTGGTTTAAATATAAATGGACATGGCTTGATTTTAGTACCCTTTTGTGGCTTAGGGTTAGAGAAACTCCCATAAAAATTTTGAAATCATTTGAAGTTAATTTGATAACCTAAATTAATTTTCTAAGCTAAATAGCATTTTTCACATAGAATAATTATTATAAATAAAATATAAGTTAAAAAGTTATAAAATTAGTTTTAGGAGTTTCTTATGAACAGTGTAATTTAAAAAAAATACAGTGTTAATTAAAATCAACACTTCACTTTTAAGCATATTTTTAATTTTCTAAAATAACTAAAAATTATTAAAAATGATTAAAAATCATAAAAATTACTAAAATATTAAAACCCACCAAAATGTCATATTTTGTCGTCTGATGATTTGGGAACCAGTAAAAGAGTTTTCCTAATTTCTAAATAAAGATATTAATTTTTAAAGGCTAAAAATGGAATTTTCCTAATTTCTTACTAAAATAATTTTAATAAATAAAATAAAATTCAAAAAAATATAAAATTTGTTTCTCTGAGTCCCCTGACTTCAGAAAGATTTAATAAAAATATAAAACATAATTTTCCAACTAATTAATATTTTATATTTAATTAATACTCCAAAACTTAAAATCATTATAATAATTAAATTAAAGTTCAGAAAATTATGAAATTTTGTTCAATTGGTCCACTGGTCTAGGTGAACCTCCACTAGTTTTCTTCAGAATAAATAATTTGTTTTGATTAAGTTATTGAATTATCTTTGAAAATCTTATTTTTGCATTAAATAATTATATAAATTAAACTAAAATTAAAAAATCAAATTTTCTCCTCTAATGTTATAATTGACCCATGGGTAGGGAGCAAAAAAATTTTAAAGTCATTTGCATTGAATTTGATTAATTATGAAGTGTTAGGTCCTTAAGGGCAAAATTGTAATTTTGAAGATTTAGTCTTTAACCAATATTTAGATCTAACCAACGAGAGAAATTTGTAATGAATGATCATAGTTGGAATATTTAGATGATTGAAACATAAGGGGATAAGTGGTAGAAACTAACTTCACCTTCATCACAAAAAAGATTAATTTGCAATTTCCTTGATTATTTTAATTTGGGAGATAATCCAAAATTAAATGAACCTTAAGGTTAGGGGTTGACTTTAGAAGTTAATAATCCACTAATTCAATCCCCTTGAGTGATGTTCAAGTGATGATTTGATACTTTGATAAGAATCAAACTCTTATATTTAGCTTTTCTTAAAATTGCAAATATACCCATTAAGTCCAAAGGGTTTAGTAGTGAGCTAGGCTCAATCAAACTTAACTAAAATGGATTAGAAAAGATGATAGAATTAATTGTAAACATATTTGAAACACTACAAGCCCAACCTTAAAATCAAATCGGCTAAGCTCTTTTATTATGTCAGTTTGTCCCTAAGGGTCTTTACTCACATAATTCATAAATAAGATATCAAGTGATAATTCCCTTATTCTTTGGGATAATTGAAAAATTAATATTCATTGAGCATAGGGGTATAATATGGGTGATTCATTAAGCGACATAATGAGTTTGAATGAACTCGAGACTTTTCAAGAGACTATGAGATGTCCGGGGCCCGATCCCTAGACCCTTCTTACACTTTTGGATATTTTAAAAGGCAATTAAATTTAGTATGGCTTGCTTGAGAAATCATCTATGAATCTAAAATAGGACCCACCAAGTTCTAATATAGGACTTAGCAGACCCATGACGAACCTATCTATAGACTTTACTTTCTTACAAATTATAAGTGCGTACTTTTCAGGTGGAGGAACGAGAAGACTCGACATGTACACCTTTATAGTTTACAGTACCTTCTTTTTCTGCACTTCATTTAATGTACTTTTCCTGCTTATAAGCTTGCATGTTAAACAACAAATTCACCTCGCATGTCAAAACCAAAACCAAAGTTAAAACTAAAACAAAACAAAGATAAAATTCACCGCCACAACAGTCAAAATATAAGGGAACTCAAAATTTAATCAGAAACAAAACAATAATCACAATTAAAACTAAACTAAAATATCTCTATCGGATGATCGAAATACCTCGGAGGAGGTAACCTACGACATCTAACGAGATTTTCCACGGTCTGAATGAAAGTACAGAATTCATTTAGTTAAACTTGGTAAAATCATCTAAACTAAGTGAATCCGAAAAAATATTTGTGCTAGAATGAGGGAATTATGAGATTTTAACCGGTGTCGCTATAATCAACTTAAACATTCCCCAAATAAGATATTAATACATCTTCATTTAACATCTCTAAAGCATGCTACTACTCTCAATCTCTTCAATTTGACACTTCTAAAACTAAACCTGATATGACGAGAGGCTTGGAGCATGCACAATGGGCAGCACGGCCATCTTTAATAACAAAACTTCTTAGAATAAACAGCAAGCCATAGGACTTCGATTTATTTTGCCTAATGCAACATAAATCCTCATTTTATCTCTTTAGAACTTTGCACCCTGTGCAATATAAGCCCTAACTCTTCTTAGGATTCCGAGGTTGTCATCGGATGTGACACAAATCCTCCTATCTTCCAGACTATTTACATTGTTAGTATCAAGTGAATGTAAGCCCTAATTAATAAAATTGGTAGGATGAAACACTAAATAACTTTCTCGAATTGGAGTCAAACCATAGGATAGTTTGGGAAAACACTAAGATTTTTCTTGGATCTATGTCCTTCCCCTAGCTTTCATTCCTTTGGATTCCTACAATATCGGTTTTGAACTTAGAGCCACTCACCTATTGGATTTATGACTATCACCTTTTCTTGAAGATCCTACCTTTTGGAAGTCATGAAAATAATATTCTTGATCTTTATCAAGAGTTTTCTTAGGTGACTTCGATTATCTAAAATGCAATTAACTATAGGGGTTTGCCCTTATAGGAAACTTAAAGATCCCCAAATTGATATAAACTCTATCTAATTCTTTCATATTAGATTGGGGAAGTTGCCGATCAACATCAATGGTTCACAGATCAAACAGATGTCATGAGTCTTTAGTTTATTTAATCAAGCCTCACCACTAAGCAACGTATATGTTATTTAGGATAGATACATGGCTTGTGATGCAGTGCTTAATTATATAAATTATTGTGTATATGAGATCAATTTGATTTCATATTTTTAAAAATTAAAATGATATTTTCTAAACTAAGTAGTGTTTCCAAAAGAGTAGTGAGCAGGCTAAGGGTGATTGGTTTAGGGTTTTAGATTGTGAGTGGAAGTGTGGGGTTTTGTGTGTGTGCAAGACTGACTAAAGCCACACCACCCAGGGCTAACCCTAAGGTCAAGCAATCCTATGAGAACCCTCTTGAGCTTCCTCATGTTTAGCTCCATCCTACTATGTGCTAGAGGTTAGAACCAAATATATGGAACTCAAATAAGAGTAAAGATATGTTTAGAATTTCTAATGGGGGTAGGGTTCTATCACTAGTCCTCTAGGATAGTCAATAAGAAAGTCTTATAGCTAGATCCTAGGATTCTAAAGAAGAGAGGCTAGACCTCAACAAAAGTGAGGTTAATAAATAGTCTCCCAATAGGTGTGGTGTGATAGACAAGCACACCGCGCGTATTGTTGTTGACCGAAGAGACCAAAAAAACCAACACAAACATCTAAGCCAACATGATTAGAGCATTGTGTAGAATTGAGTGAGTGTCTTTTCCGCTAGGGAAAATGTGGGAGTATCTTCAAATTGTAACTGTGAATTCAATTTCCAAATTTTAGCGTGACTTTCGTATTTTACGTTGTGATTTCCTTTTCATTTATCTTTGTGAAGGGATATTTTATGAATTTACGGAGGAAACCATTAGGCTCTCTTAACAAAAACATGACAGTCGGGTTGAACTTTATTTCTGAGGATTTTGGTTTAATTTCGATTCAAATTTACATTCAAATTTATATTTGAATTCTTATGATTTCGTGAAGTTTAAAATTCAAAAAGATGCAGGGAAAAGAGAAAATCAGATGCCTTGCTCCATTTAAGGGGGTCTCATACAGGTCTTGAAATGCTGAGAACGTCACATTATGAAGGAAAGATTAAGGACTCACAACCGCCTTATGAGGTGACGAAGAGAAGCCAGAATTTAGGTACAGGTCCCAAAATGGGAATTAGAATTTAGGTACTAATCCCGGAATGAGAATCAAAATTAAGATACCGACCTCAAAGGATGCGAATCAGAATTTAGGTACTGAAACCCAAATGATGGCAATTGGAATTTAGGTACCAGCCTCAGAATAAGAATTTCAATTTACGTACCAATCTCAAAAGACGGGGATCAGAATTTAGGTACTAAAACATGAAGGATGAAAATTGGAATTTAAGTACTAGCCTTGGAAAGAGAATCAAAATTTAGATACCGATCTCAAAAGATGGGGATCAGAATTTAGGTACTAATCTCGGAGGATGGGAATTGGAATTTTGCTACCAACCCCAGAAATATCGTGTATGTGGAGAACATGTGAAAGTGTTCAGGAAATTAGGGGAGGAGTCTAAATCCTTGCATCGAACCTAAAATTTCATGGATTTGGAAAATTTGCCGATAGGATGTGGAAATTTTTGAGGAGTTAAAATCCTTACATCGACCCTCAAATATCGTGGATACGAAAAAATTTGTGGATAAGATGTGGAAGATTTTGAGGAGTCGTCGAAATCCTTGCACCGACCCTCAAATGTCATGAATGCGGAAAATTTGTGGATATGATGTGAAAGATTTATGGGAGAAGTTGAAATCCTTGCAGCGACCGTCAAATATCACGGATATAAAGTGAAACATTTAGGAGAGGAGTCGAAATCCTTGCATCGACACTTAAATATAGTGGGTGCGAAAATTTTGTGGTGCAAAGATGAGAATAAAATGCCTTATTTCCATTAAGGAGGGTATCACACCTATCTCAAAAAGAGGGAATCATAATTTAGGTATTAACCCTAAAATGATAACTGGAATTTAGGTACCATCCTCATAATGAGAATTTGAATTTTGATACTGATCTCAAAATTTTGGGAATGCGGAAACTTTGGTGGAAGGGACGTATAAACTTATGAAGATTTATCAGAATTTTGTGTAGGGTTTGTGGAATTTCAAGAAGGTTGAAGTTGTGCAATTTGTGTGAGTTGTGGAACTTTGCAGAAGATTGTGAGATCTTTCGTATTTGTGGGATGTGATGTCGTGAATACAAAATGAATGAAAGGTGTGGGACTCTGTTGACCTCACTTTTGGTTGAGGTATAGTCTCTCTTTATAATAGGCTAGGGTCTAGTCATAGGACTCTCTTGGTGACTTTCTTAGAAGACTAGTCTTGGAACCCTCCCCCTTAGAAATTCAAGTTTTTCTTACTTCACTGAGATTTTTCATATGCTTAAGGCCTAACCTCCAGCTTTTGGGAGGAAGAGACCAGGCATAAGGAAGCCCAAGGGAAGTCTCCTATAGATGGTCAAACCTTAGGATTTACCCAGGGAGGTATGGAGCTTACACAATACACACACTTTACACTCACAACCCTAAACAAGGTACATCCCACTTTATTCCCCTAACTCTTTGGAAACTCATGTGGGTGGTCCAACTCTAAACCTATGGTTAACGAGGCTGGAACCAACACATAAAGGACCAAATGAGGGTTATCTTTGGTCCATGGCTCAATCTAAACAATCTCATACTACTCCTCTCAAATCAACTTCAATTTTTTCCAATATTTTAATTTTTCACCCCCCTGCCACTAAATCTACCTAAGATACCCCTAAAACTCAAATTTGCCCAAAAGAACCAAAATAACCCATCTTTCTCCAAAATTTATTTCAAAGTATTCCCCATCACTCAAATTGAATTAAATTACCCAAATTTACCAAAATTTCCAAAATAACCCAAAAATTTGCAAAATTACCAAAAAACCCCTCTTAGCCCAAAAATCCAAAAATTTCAAAAAATTTCCAAAATCTCCCAAATATTCCCAATTTCATTTCTCTCAGCTACCACATGACTTAATTTGACCAATTTAGCCCAATTTAACCAAAAGCCCTGATTTGACTCATTTAACCCAAAAGTACCTAAATTGAACCCAATGCACGCCCAATTGCCCCCAATCTTGCCCAATTTCAATTTCAAACTTTAATTCAACATCTCTAGCCTCATTCTAAACCAAATCTAAACCCAATTTGACCTACATTTGAGTACAATTTCACTTAAAATCCCAAAATCCACAATTTTGCCTAAGTGACAAAAATCCCCTAAAATGAACCCAATGTTAATCAATTCTCTCCCAATCAATGTTCTAAACCCTTCATAACACTCCCCTAAACAAAATTAAACCATCAGTTGCCCTCAATTTGAACACAAATCTCACCCAAACCCATTTGAGCCAAATTTCCCAACTTTTTTGACCCAAACATGATATATGCCCAAAATCCCCCAAATTGAGTGCCCTAACCCTAATATTTCCACCCAATTAATGTTGGTAACTCTTTATAACATCCCCCATAGACCATTTTAAACCTTCAATTGGCCTTTGACCCCACTCTAGCCCAACCTAAACCCAAGCTAATCCAACTTGCCCCAAATTGACTAAAATCCCAAATTAAGCCAAATTGAACCCTCAAACCTATTCAAAATCACTCCAATTCTCTTTTAAACACTCTATGACAATCATATACATCATTTTGAACAATCAATTGGGTCTAACCCAAGCTCAAACCTAACCTAGCTCAACCTAAACCCTAAATGACCTAAATTGAACCCATGAACCAGTGTCACCAAATTGAACCAAATTGATCAAATCAACTTCATGGAAGCCAACCTTAGGATCCTTAGGACTAGTCTGACCTGACCCAACCCAAGCTCATTGAGCCATGGCCCAAAGGTCCCTCACCAAGGACCAATGGGTCCTCCACTTTTCGGCTAGCCCAAGTTTTCCCCTTTAACCCTTGAATAAGCAACCATAATGCTTAATTAAATGCACCGTGGCCTTCCTTACATCACCATGCTTCTGCCTGCCATCATCCTTGTCCTTGCCAGCCACCCTAGCCCCCGAAAAAGACCAAACCTTAGTGCCAACCTACCCCTTTAAACTCAAAATTGAGCTTTATTAGTGAGGCACCCCCTCAGTGATCAATGGCACTGCTCAGCCCTCACTCTATGCAGCCTAAAGCATTTAAAGCCAAGCCCTGAGCTCAGCCAATTGGCCATGACTATAAAAGCCATCCTTCACAGCCAAGAGAGTGCTAAATTTTTCTCAAGGAAACTCTATCAAAACCTCACTAGAGCTTCTTCAAACCTCCATAAGCTCATTCCAACCATTTTACCCCTCTTATTCCCCTTGCCCGAGAGCAATTTCTCCACTAAAATCTCAGCCGGAACCGAGACAAATTCCACCATAGCTCCATAGTGCACCAAACTCAAATTAATTATACCCACACCTTCACAACATTGGAAGAAGAAGATCCTCAATCAAAGCCCCATCACAGAGAGCCTCTGCACCAGACTTTGATCAACACCTGAAATCAGGTCTGGTTGAACTTGGATCCAACATTTCAACAGGCAAAAGATTTCATTTAGTGGTTCGTTAGGACCAATCAAAGCTGTCACAACCATCTGATTAAGGCCTCCCCTCTCTGACAGAGGTATTGAACTCATTCTTCATTCTGAGCTTGTTCTAATCATATACATGTGCAGATTGTATTTTATATCGTATAAACCATTTGGATAGGTTCGTCTAGGTTAGATGAAGCTCTAGGAATAAACCTCATGCGATTTAGTTGAGTATACCTCGAGTTCTTAGGTCTAAAAGATGGAGGATTCACAGGTTAGACCAGGTAAAGCCGATGACCAGGAGCCATCAGATCGCGCGTGTATCGAATAAAGGGCTGAGATGGAATCGGACGGAGATCAAATGCATAAAGCGCGGCCGGGTGGACATCTAGTCAGATGGCATCATCGAATAGGAGTACGCCGCATGGTCTTTCAAAGCTGCCGATGATGAGGTGGCGCCGCATGGTTTAAATAGAAAATTGATAGTATTTTGAATTATTTAAATCAATCCAACGTCAAAAATCAATAACATGGTGTAGAAAAATCATAAAAATAAAAAAAATACCCTAGTGCTAAGTGAACAGAGAAGAATCATGTGGAAATGGTTTGAAGTTTATTTGATGCATGTCTTGTTTTTAATTAATTAAATACTATCTGGAGTCTTTTGATTCTCCATTGGCTCAAACATTTCACCATAGCGTGATATTTTGGTATGTTGTTGCCTCTGTCTTAGAGGATCTCCCCTAATTTTTCCAAAGTTAGAGGAGATCTCTATTTTTTAAGTTATCATGCCTGTTTTGGTAAAAATAACAATAATAAATAAACTATTAATCAGAAAAATGTAAGATAATTTTTGGTAGAACACTTATTACCAGAGAACCTTAGGAAAAATAAAAGCTTGGTTTAAATCATTATGTACTACCCTAATGGTAATTAAGACATAAATATTAAATAAAAATAAATTGGACTAAATTCAAGTGAAAATAACTTGATTTTTTTTTCTCCGCTATAATTTAAGGTCAGGAAGATCCTCATAAAAGTTTCAAATCAATTGGAGTTAATTTAAATACTTAAATGAATTTTTCAAGTTAAATCACATTATTGGCAATTAAATAATTATAATAATAAAAATAAACCTTAAAAAATTATCAAATTAATTTTGGGAGTCCTCTGTGATCAGAGGAGTCTCTGAAAAATAAAATTGTAATAAAAATAAATTTTTCATTTTTAAACATTATTTTAATATTTAAATATATTTAAAATTTAGTAAAATCATAAAATCAATAAAAATGTGAAAATGTTCTAAATTATCTCTTATTACCTTAGGGAAAATTAGAATAATTTTTCGAACTCTCTAAATAAAGATATTAAACTTTAAAGGATTAAAATTACTTTTAAAGACTAAAACGGAAGTTCCCTAATTTTTCACTAAAATAAATCTAATAATTAAAATAAAAATAAAAAAAATATGAAATTTAGTTCTCTGGGTCTGCTGACCTTAGAAAGATTTAAAAAAAATACAAAACTTAATTTTCAGCTTACATAATATTTTCTCCTTAATTAATACTTTAAACATTGAAATAATTCTAATAATTAAATTAAAGCTCAAAAAATTATGAAATTTGGTCCAAGTGGTCCTCTGGTCTAGGTCTACCTCCAATAACAATTTCAAAGCCAAAGGTTTTTTTTGGGCAAGTTATTGAATTTTCATTGAAAATCCGTATTTTTGCATTAAAATAAATATATAAATTAAATTAAATTTTGAAAAATCACATTTTCTCCTATGATATTTTATTTAACCCATGTGTGAAGTCACATAAAAATTTCAAAGTCCTTTGAGTTACACATAATGAATTATGAAGTGATAAAGGCCTTAAGGGGCAAAAGTGTAAATTTAAAGAATTTTGTCTTAATCAACATTTATGCTTAATTAAGGTGGGAGATGGGCAATGAATGATCTTAATTATTATGTTTGAATGATTGAAACATAAAGGGATAAATGGTAGAAACCCATCTCATTTTTGTCATATTAAAAGATAATGTTTATGATATAATTAATCATTATAATTTTAAGGAAAAACTAAATTGAGTGATCCTTAAGGTTAGCGATGTTTTTGGAAGTTGGTGCCCCACTAATTTAATACCCCTATTTGATGTTTAAATGATAATTCAATATTTTGATAAGAATCATAATCTTGAAGGTAACTTAACTTTGTACCCACTAAAATCTTAAGGGCTTAGTAGTGAGCTAGGCTTAATTGAAAATGTGACTAATGAGGAAAAGAAAAGGAAACACTGCTAATCTTAAACTACTTTTGAAACACTATGAGTCCATTAAAATTGAATAAATTCTTCCATAAATTAAGTTTGCCTCTAAAGGCCCCACTTACATAATTCTTAAGTAAAATATCAAATGATAACTACCCACCTTTCAGGATGATTAAAACATAGCTCATTGAGCATTAGGATATAAAATAAATGAGTCATTTAATAATTATGATAAGTTCAGATGAACTCATCGAAGATCAAAAGGATTGTGAAGTGTCTAGGTACCTCCAAGGCCCGTTTTACAAATCTTCTGGACACCTTGTAGGACAACTGGACCTATCATATTTATTAATGAAGAAATCTCCTAAATAAATGAATTGGACCCACCGAGTTATGATATAGAGTTTGGTAGGCCTGTGACGAACCTATCCATAAGTTTTACTTTCTTGCAAAATATAAATGTTTATTGCAAAAAGATACTAAAGTTTCAGGTGGAGGAACGAGAAGACTCGTTAGGTACACTTTTTATAGTTTACAACACTTTTTTTTCTTGCATTTTCCTTTCTTTTTCTTGCTTATGAGCTTGCATGTTAAGAAACAATGTCACTCTGCATGAAAACCAAAACTTTTAGAGTAGTCACAAAACCAAAATCAAAAATCAAAATTACAAAAAAAAAATCAAAACAAGATAAAATTCACCGCCACAACATTCAAAGTATAAGACAACTCAAAATTTAATCACAAATAAAACAAAAATAACAATTGCAATTAAATTAAAACGTCTCTATCGGATGATCGGGAATACCTCGGAGGATACAACCAATAGTTGTTAACGGGATTTCCCACTGCCTAAATGAAAGTATGGAACTCATTAGGTTGAGTTTAGTTAATTCATCTGGACTAAGTGAATGCGAAGAAAATAATGGTGTCGGGATGATGGAACAGTTGGTTCTTAACTGGTTCCACTTAATCAACTTAAATATTGTCCCATAAATAAAATATTAAGACACCTCAATTCAAATTTTTTTGAAACATGACACTTCTCTTCTCTCTTCAATTGACACTTCTTTAAAATAAACCTGCTACGATGAGGAGCTTGGAGCATGCATTGTGGGCAGCACAGCCATCTTCAGTAGCAAAACTCCCTAGAAATTAAAACAACAAGCCATAGGACTTTGAGGTAGCTTGCCTAGTGTAGCACAAACCCTCACCTTATCTCTTTAGGCCTTTACATGACTATTTTGTGCAATATAAGCCCCAACTCGCCTTAGGATTCTGAGGTTGTCATCAGGTATGACATAAACCCTCCTATCTTCTAGGCTATTCACATGATCGGTATCAAGTGAGTGCAAGCCCTAAATAATAAAATTGACTGGCTAAAACATCAAATAAATATCCCAAATTGAAGGCAAACTATAGGATAGTTCGGGAAAACACCAAAATCTCTCTTGGATCTATGTATTTCCCCAAGTCTTGCTTTCTTTTGGATTCCTACAAAAATTGTTCTAAAATTTGAGGCACTCATCTATTAGATTTTCTACTACCATATCTTCTTGAAGAACCTTTCTCTTTGGAAGTCATGAGTACATTATCTCATGATCTATATCAAAGGTTTTCTTGGGTGACTTCGGTTATCTAAAATGTAATTAACTATAGGGGCTTGCCCTTATAGTAAACTTAAAGACCCCAGATTAATATAAACCCTATCTAATTCCTCTATATTAGATAGGGGAAATTGTCGGTTGACATAAATGGTTTGCATACCAAACGGATATCATAGATTCTTCAGTTTATTTGATCAAGCCTCACTACCAAGAAATGTTTCCATTCTTCTGGATATACACATAGCTTGTAGCGAAGTGCTTGATTATTTTAAACTATGGATTATATGAGATCAGTTTGATTTCATATTTGAAAATAAAAAAAATGATATTTTTCTAAAATTATACTTATTAAATTAAATCTGTACCATCATAAAAAAAACACTAAGGGTTCACCTTAATAGCTGACAATTTTCTGGCGACTCTGCTCGCGAGAACTTTATCTCTTCATTAAGATCGTAAATGTTATATTCATACATGGGTAATGAGTTCATGTCTCTCATGAACCAGATTATCATTCTTCCATTGACATACTTCATCCATTTCTTTCTTGGGGAAGTACGATCAACTTTCCTCAATTTCAGGACCATCTGTTTAACAATCCTTAAATAAAAGGGGTTCAGGGATCTTTAGATTCCTTCTTGATCTTTGTGGGGTCAGACCCGAGTAGGTGTGTTGGCGAACAAGTTTCGCCAAGGCAATGAGCATCGTGAAGGGGATTTCGGATGGGGTCCCATACTTCACCTCTTCTTTGTGTCTCCCGGGGTCAATCCTGTTATCAGCAAATTGACCCTTTTTCTTCTTGAAATCTTAAAACTCCTTTTAACAAATTTATGAAAATCTGAAGATAAAAAATAAAATAAATAATAAAATGTCAACATGAAATGAAATTGTGCCCAGTTCACAGAGTAGCTTTCCGTTTTGTAGTGCGTGCACTATGATTAAAAGGTTTAGAACTTTACTAATTTTCAGAATTCTTTTCCTTCGATAGTCAAGATGTCAACCCCTACACTGACTTTCTCCTACAACTTGCCCTCCTCCCGCGAGGCCCGGCTTGCAGCACCAATGATTCAGTTTGGGACCGGCAATAGTGAGTTTAAAGTTGTACTCGAAAAGCCCCGTTCGTGGTCGTGAAAGTTGCCACCCCAAAAGTTCAAGTGCTGTCTGTTGAGTTCGACTTGAATTCCCACCAAGATTTCCCTACTTATAAGGAAAAAATTTCTAGTGCTCCCGTCAAGTCAGTCGTCTCGGTGCCTAGGAGAGTTGTCACCCCTACCGCTACTGGTTTTGCTGTCACTACATGTACTTTCTCGTCTGCCAAAGGGAAAAAGATTCTGCAAGAAAAAGATTTTAATAACGCCTTTCTTGCCCCGCCATCAGTTTTTGAGATTGATTCTAGTTCCAGGGTTCCCCCTCCAACCAGATCTCAAAGGAGGAACAACAATCGAAGAAGTCTCAAAATCGCCAGGGTACAAGTTGTAAGTTTGCCAGTGATTTATGAGATTCCTCAATAGGAGGAACTCGGTCTACTAGATACCTCTCCTTCGAGGGAGCAGGTTCCACCTGTTAGTCGACACTACCAGAGATGAAAGCCTCCACAGGATTGCTAACACGCTACCGTCACCACATGGCCGTAATAAGGTGAGGGAGAGGCCCACACCCATCACCTGAGCTCATACCCTTTTACATAGGTTAGCTGCAAATGAAGAATGTTATGTTGCTAAGATCCTCAAGAGGATGGGATGTGCAATATCCCCCGAGATAAGGGATGAAATTATGAAAAAGGAGAGGCCCGCCTAAGTATCCGTCTAACACAGTTTGGGAAAACATGTTGATGCTACCACTACAGATGTTACTATTGCCGTTCCCACACCCGCAGTACGCAGATCAGTTAAGTCCCAGCTGCGTCCG
This sequence comes from Papilionanthe hookeriana x Papilionanthe teres, assembly GCA_022702705.1. Taxonomy (NCBI): domain Eukaryota; kingdom Viridiplantae; phylum Streptophyta; class Magnoliopsida; order Asparagales; family Orchidaceae; genus Papilionanthe; species Papilionanthe hookeriana x Papilionanthe teres. The sequence continues at coordinate 65,190,173 of CM040436.1, forward strand.
AGAATACCGTCTGCCGATGATGATGAGAAATCCTAGAAGGGAAAGAATAAGAAAAAATTTATTTACCTCTGTGGATGGTTTATACTCTAGAGAGTGCACTTCCCCTCACTCCGATGTGCCCGCCGTGACATCTCGTCCCAAAGCGCCGACTCATAAAAGAAAAGTGTGGTTACCAAAGGTCATTGCACCAGTACATTCTGAGAGGTCAGTTGATCACAAGGTAGGTTGTGAGTCTGATGTTCCTGTTGCCAATACCGTCATTGCTTCTGAGTCAGTTGCAGAGAAAAGTGACAGTCGAGAAAAGCCCACAGATTTGAAATTGACAAAAGAGAAAACAATTAATGATAAAGTTCAAAGGCTCCGAGCAGAAATTTCAGAATTGGCAAAACAACGAGGATTAGATGTCAATGATAAAGATTACTTCCTATCAGACTACATGGATGAAGAATTTATGGAAATCAATATAGTTGAAACTAGGTCCACGTCATCTGCATGCAATGCTCCTAGTGAGGAGAACATCGTGGATGAGCTTCGAAGGACCATTCTGACAAGAGATGAATAGATTAGCGGTCTGGAGAAGAAGATGGAGGAGATGACCACCGCCATGACCGCAATGGCTACACTCCACGGATAGTCACAGTCACGACCAGCAGCATCTCAGAAGTTAACCAGCCTGAAATTATACACATCACCGACGAGGGAAGAGAAGTCGCTTCAGCCAATGAAGAGGAACCACCGAGAAAGGATTCAACTCCGAGCTTACCAAAAGACATCAAGCAAATGGTCGAACAGCAAGTTCGGGAGGCCTTGGTTCAGTCCAAAGGCGGGGCACCAGTTTCAAAGGATAGACCCTACTCAAAGTAGTTCGATATCGTGCCTTACCCCAAAGGCTTCGTGCCCCCGACATTCAAGACTTTCAATGGGACAGGAAATTCTCATCAGTATGTAGCGCACTTCAGAGCCAGTTGATGCAACACAGGAGAGAGTGAAGCATTATTATTTCGGTAGTTCGTCAGCAGCTTGTCAGGAATAGCATTTGATTGGTATGTCGAGCTTCCAAATGGATTAGTAAAGACATTTACAAAAAAGGAAAACATGTTCGTGAAGAGATTCGCTAGTGCCCAACACCATGTTACTATAGGAGATCTCGTAGTAGAGCGGTAGAAGCTCGAAAAGACTTTGGTTGACTACATCTTGAGATGGAGAAACTTAAGCATGAAGTGTGAGCCTCAGCTATAGGAACAATACGTGATCAAGATACTACTCAAGAGTATCCACGGTCCCGTGGCTTTCATGCTTAAGGGTCTCACTATCAAGTCCTTCAGGAAGCTACTCAGCAAGGCGAGTAGTTTACAAGAGGAAGTCAAGCATATGTAGCCTACAGAGAAAGCAGATAGAACCAGGCCAGCCAAAACATATGAAAAGAGATCTGGTGTAGTGGCAACGAACAATAAAGCGAAGCAACCCATGAGAATTAAGGCTGAGCAGTCGCCACAGCAGCACATTCAATCCCCACTGTACAGTCAGCCTCCACAGTACAGTCACTCTCAGCAGTATAGTCAGCCTCGTGCAAAGTATAGCAGTCAGTCTGGTCTGCAGCAGAGGTCATACAGGACATATGAACCGCAGGGTCCAACAATGTCAGAACGGCTACGCAGGAATTACTCCTTCAAGGATGATGATGTAGTAAAGATGTTCAAAAATTTAATGAAGAAGTCTGAGTTCAGGTTGCCCGAGCCGAAGAAGTCGGAAAAGATGAACAAGAAAGATCAACCCAACTTCTGTCCTTATCACAGGATGCTCGGCAACACTATAGAAAGCTGCTTCAGTTTTAAGGATTGGCTCGAAAGAAATTACAAAGAAGGGAATATAAGAATACTGAAAGAATATTTGAAAGAACCTGAAATATGTTCTATAAATGTTATGTCGGCAGAGCCAATCTCTCCAATTGATCCGTATGCCTGCAAAGGTGGATGGAGTACAATTTGGAACGAGTTTAAGAAAGTCCTGGATCAGATCTAGTCCACTTCAAAGAAAGCTGCTGCACGGAATCTGCCACTAGCTCACCCAAAGAAGAAGATTCCACTGAGGAGGCTACCACAGCAAGAAAGAAGAAAGAAAGAGATCATGAATGAAATTAAGGATGATAGCGCGAAAGGTGGGATAGGGGCTTCCCTTATTAGATTGGTTGTCTCGAACCCCTGACTCTGTACGATTATCTATATGCCCCTCCAGGGTCTCATAATGATAATGGAAATGGTTTTGGCTACGTTCTTACTGTCTCTAGTGATGACGTAACAAGTAACAACCTATCTAACCTCGATTTTAATTCCCAAAATTATGATCAAATCACGTTAGTTCCCAATGAAGACGTTGGCAAAAATGAAGAAGATATCATAATACAGGTTACGTCAGTACGAGGAGTGAGGAGCCAGTCTTCAAATGTAAAGGAACTCTGTTTTGCCATCAACATGAGCTTTCACATACAGAGACGATACTAGAAGAGTCAACTACAACATCAGGAGAACCTCTGGGTCCGAAGGAAGAAGAAATAACATAAGTACATTTAAGAAGTGGAAAGGTGCTACAACCAAGAACAACTCTAGTAGATAAAGGAAAACAAATGATTACTCAGGAATAAATATCTCCAACAACAGAAGAAGTACAAATTTGAAGCGAGATTGAGAATTCAAATAAAGTGGATTACAATGTACTAGCTCATCTCAGGAAGTTGCCAACCAAACTAATCATCTACGATGATCTAATCTTGTCAAATGAGATGAGAGAAATTCATATCAAGGCTTTATTTAATCCAGATATTTGCTTAGCACAGTTGACTATCACATCCTTGGATGGAGTTTGTACTTTGAGAGGACAGCCTGGCGTTATCTTCACCGATGAAGATTTGCTACTCGATACAGCAGATCACAACCGTCCGCTCTACATTTCCGTCATCATCGACAGGTTTGTACACTCCAGAATGTTAGTAGATCCTAGGGCGTCACTCAATATAATAAGTCTACGGACGTTAGCTTACCTCGACATCGAGGCATGAGAAGTTACTGGAAGCTTTGTGGGTTTACAGGACGATAGTTAGAACACCGACGCAGTCTACGCCTTACGCACTTGTGCACGAGTCCGAGGTAGCCTTCCGCTAGAAGTTCAACTACCGTCACTCCGGATCGCCGTCACCAACCAAATTACAACAGAAGAGAATGTCAAACTTCAACTTACAGAATTGGAAAGTCTCGAAGAAAAAAAGATTACTCGCACAACAAAATTTGGAACTCTACCAAAAGAAAATGATTCAAGCCCACGATAAATTGGTCTGCCCGAGGTTGTTCAAAACCGGTGACCTCGTACTCGTTCTCAGAAGGCATATTCTTGTACACCGCAAGATAGGTAGAAAATTTGAACCAATTTGGGAAGGATCATTTGCGGTAGAACAAGTTTTCTACGGCGGGTCGTACCAATTGATAAATTCTCAAGGGGATAGAACCATCTTGACAATAAATAGACGATATCTAATGAAATACTACGCAACATGATAAAACTAAAGAAGCAGTATAAATTTTGATGTAGCCATATAGCCAGTATCTGTGACTGGGTCTGAACTTTGTAATAAAATAAAAAAATTAGTTACTGATATAAAATAAATTTTCTCACAAAATAAATTACACTTATTAAACTTCTAATTTTAAATCTTATAAAAACATATTAAATAAGATAATGACATCAAAATAATTGCAAAAAATTCTTAAACAAATAATAAGAATAAGCTTGTTATTGTTCTTGTTCGTGCAAAGTGTCAGCCACTGACATTTCTCTTATCTTCATGTACAGGAATTGTCAGGTTGCATGGCATTTGCTTTCAAAGATGGCTTGGAACTCACGCTCTAAAGAGATGGGATACATATAAGAACGTTGCAAATATGAAGTCAATGATGAAATGTGGTCGCCGAGAGACTAGACGACATTAGGACATGCAGGTATTGGAGGTTTCTGACTCAAACCACCTCGACAGAAGGCACAGTCAGGTTCGGTCCATGATCACTACTCCAGAGGATGATCTTGTTGCCGCTTCAGCTGAAAAAGTCCCAGATGCGCCGTTGGCACTTACAAAAAGAAGAAATGCAAATCACCGCAAGCATAGCCCCTTGGACAAGATGGAAAGGAGATAGGCTCGGGAGTCAGCCACAGAGTTATCATATATTCCAGAAGAATTTTACGAGTCGAAAATGAAAGAAATTGAAGATAGCACACCGCGCACAAATGTTGAGCCATAAACTGTTGAGGATCCCACGTCGACATGAGATCCAATGGAAGAAATCTTTACTGGGTGTCTGACCTGCAGCTCAGGTTTACCCAGACTGCCTTCAGTGATGGGAGCATATTCAGAGTGCCCACAGTGTCACATTTTGCAGCTAGAGGAGTATGGTACATTCACGGCATATGTAGCCACTTCGATGCTACTCAGGTGTAGGGAACATTCTGATGTAGAGCCATACGTACCGTAGTTTGTTCTGCCACCGCCGCAGCGAATAGTTCCAGATTACGTCATGGCAAGGATCAGAAGAATTAGAAAGAAGAAATTTCAACATTATGAAGAAATACAAGAGAAATTCATCAACATCTTGGATGGCCTCGAGTTATACATAGATGTGTTTGCAAGAAGAGATCAACAAAAAATTTTGGATTACGTTTTCGCTCTCTAAGACATGGGCTGAGCAGGCCTACTGAAGCAGAGGACGTACACAGAGCCAACCAAATGGAGAAGAGGAAAGGGCAAAGTCACGATTCAGTGTGGCTGCTGTTACAATTTCATAAAGGATCGACTGAAAGGGCAGAGTCACGATTCAGTGTGGCTGCTGTTACAATTTCATAAAGGATCGATAGGGTAATCCGCCGAGGATTTTACAACATAACTAAGTGGATTCAATGCCGTCGTAGATCAAGAAGATCATAAAAATGACAGTCGAGTGACATGTCTTGCCTGCAGGCTGTATTCTCAACGCACTACATCATAAATATTTATGAGAACAGATTGTATCCCACCTCATATCGACCACCATGACTTTGTGAGGCCTTTCTGCACAGTCTCCTTTATAAGTCAAAGTAAAATTTTGTTCGGACGAGAAATTCAGGTTCTCAAACCGGGAAAGTTTTGAGGTCCTGTTGAGATCCCCCTACCAGTCGGATCAGTGCTGGTGCTGAAAGGAAACAGAGCAAATCTTGCAAAGCACTGCATCCCATGAGTTACAGGATAAACGGAATTAGTTACCTTCAGAAAAATAGATGAGGACAAAGCACCGTTTTACTACAAGCCGGATCCAAAGTAGGAAAACCTTCGTCCCTTGCCGTTGTGACAGCAGAACCTCCGAGTGTTCGGAAGGAGACTTCTCTTCCGGAGCGTAGCCTTGGCAGGATAGCTTGTTCGCAGAACAGCCTCCGATAGCAAATATCTACTACCTTCTACACCGGGTTACAACATTCGTCACTACTTTTGTACCAACCGGATATGATGATACTTTTCGTTAAACTTTATACGCTTGATCGACTTTTGGATGCTTGTCAGCATATGATCAGTTGTACAACTGCCTTCGGCAAAAATTAATGAAGATTTTTATTCCTGTGTACCAAATTTGTCAGAAATGTCTCTTTTTAATGTGATGATAGAGAGCTGCGGGACCATATATCTGTCCTAAATTAAAACAAACAAAGAACGATTCAAAAGAAAAAGCTAAAAATATAAAAAGAATAATAACAAATCGAAAAAGTTAAAACAAAACCCAATGAAATGAAATGAAATTAAAAGAAAATTAAATGTGAAATCGAATAAAATAAAATGAAATCAAAAGAAATTTAATGAAACAAATAAAAAAAATGATAAATTAAAAACAAAAGATAAGCTAAATTTTTCTCTCTCGAAACTCCGAGTCCTTGCACTCACCCTCAAGTTCTTCATTTCTGAAAGTACTCCACGAAATTTAGCAGTTTACACAACGTCACTTCTCACAAATTCCAAATTGCATGAAATTCTACAAATCTTGTAATGGCTATCAATCTTAGCTGAAATTGCACCAATCATACTTTCTTCGAAATTCAATGTCAAATTTTCTCCAAATCTTTGAACTTCTAGAATCAGTACTTAAATTGAGTTTCCCCTCTATCACCTCTTAGGTTAGATGTGAGTCCCTATGCTTTCCTTCCTAATGTGATCCTCTGCTACCTTTGAGCAGGATATGAGTCTCCGAGCTTTCCTCCTCAATTTGGTAAAGATTTCTTAAAATTCCCTATATTTTCATCTCCCTCCTGAAAAATTTTTCGCCTTCCATGAAGTTCCAGGATCGGAGCTTAGTCATCTGATTTCTTAAATTCCCTATATTTCCATCTCCCTCCCAAGAAATTTTCTATCTTCTATGAAATTCCAAGATCGGAGCTTAGTCGTATGATTCCTTAAATTCCCTATATTTCCATCTCCCTTCCAAGAAATTTTTCGCCTTCCATGAAATTCCAGGATCGGAGCTTAGTCGTCTGATTCCTTAAAATTCTCTATATTTCCATTTCCTTTTCAAGAATTTTTCCTACACCCACGAAATCTCGAGGTCGGTATCGCAATTCTAATTCTCATTTCTCATACTGGTACCAAAATTCAAGTTCTCATCTTTCTGGATCAATACCTAAATTCTGACTCCCACCGTCTGAGATCGGTACTGAAATTTTGATTCTCATTTCCGAGACTAGTTCCTAAATTCCAATTCTCATCCTTCGGGATTAGTACCTAAATTCTGACTATCATTTTTTTAGATCAGTACCGAAATTCTGATTCTCATTTCTGAGACTGGTACCTAGATCCCAGTACTCTTCCTCTAGGATCAGTACCTAAAGTCTGATTCCCTCTTTCTGTAATCGGTACCTAAATTTTGATTTCCCCTATGCACTCACTTAAAACTCAAAATTTCCCACGAAATTAAAATCTTCAAATTCCACAAATCCTAACTTTCCATAAACTCCATAAAGACTCAAATCAATTCAAAATTCAAATTCAAACTCAAAATTCAAATTAAAAATTCCATAAGATCCAAATCAAAATCTAAAATCAAATCAAATCCAAACCCTAATTCCATTCCAAATTCAAATCAATTCGATCGAACTCCTTCAGATTTTGGAGGCTTGAAATTCATAGCTCCTCTCATGAAGGTATTCCATTTTCCTTCCCATGAAGGAGTTCACGGGACTTAAAGGTTTCAATTGAATAATCCCCAGCGGAAACTCCCTCTCTAAATTCTATGTTTTTCTTGAGTTTTGACTCAGACAGTTCTGTTGGTTTTGTTAATCTCGTCGGTCAACACTAATGCGTGCAGTGTGCTTGCCCAGCACAGCACACATATTGGGGGTATATTTTTTAACCTCACTTTTGGTTGAGGTCTAGTCTCTCTTTAGAACAGCCTAAGGTTTAGCCATTGGACTCTCCTGGTGACTTTCTTACAAGAGTAGTCATGGAACCCTCCCCCTTAGAAATTCAATCTTTTCTCACTTCATTGGGAGTTTTCATATGTTTAAGGCCTAACCTCCAACATTTGGGAGGAAGAGACCAAGCATAAGAAAGTCCAGGGGAAGTCTCCTATAGGTGGTTAGACCTTATGATTTACCCTGGGAGGTCTGGAGCATACACAATTGACACACATTACGCTCACAAGCTTAAACAAAGCACATCCCACCTTGATCCCCTAACTCTTTGGAAACTCATGTGGGTGGTCCAACCCTAAGCCTATGGTTAAAGAGGCCGGAACCAACACGTAGAGGACCAAATGAGGGTTACTTTTGGTCCATGGCTCAATCTAATCAATCCCATACACTCACCTCTAATCAACCTCATTTTTTTTCCGAAATTTCAATTTTTGACCCCCCTGTCACTAAGGGTCTGTTTGGGGCAGCTGTATATTATTTAAAATCTACTGATAAGTAGATTATTCTGATAATCTGATAATCTGATAATCTGATAATCTACAGATTATCAGAATAAGCTGGCTTACTGTTTGAGGTAGCTTATTCAGAATAGCTTATTGGTAGTTATTTCTGTATAAATGACATTCTTGTCCCCTGATGAGGAAGACAACAAAAAATTATATGGCATTTGGTAACATTTTAGATCATCAATGATAATTTCTACCAACCCTAACACATAAAGGAAGCATAAAGAAAATTCAAGAAATGAATTTTTAACAGACGAGATAGGATTAGGACTAGACGGGAGAGCTTCAACCTGGAGATCGGGATCGTGGATAGGAGAAAAATCACGAGAGAAGAAAATCGGGGACGACGGTTGTAGGAGAGCTTCGAACTACAGTTGGAGGTTCGATCGGGAAGGGTAGTACAGCTGGAGGTTCGACCGGGAGCTTTGACCTGAATCTTCGACCTATGAAGGGTAGTGCAATCGGAGCTTCGTCGAGTTCGGTTCCCTCCTTTCTCCCGGTACAGTTCTGCCATTCGCAGTGAGGAGTTCGCTACTGCAATTCATAGCGAGGAGAGGGGGAGAATGGGAAAAGAGGACTTCGTCGAGAACGGACGCAGGGGAAAACAAGAGCGCTAATCCGCACGAACAGATGGAGGCAATTACTGTGAGAGGGTCTGCAGGGGAGAGATCTGCGAAGGGCACCGTAGGAATTCTTCCTAATCGTAGAATTCATACGCGGGATGCGGGGGGAGTCCGACTTGCGAAGACACGAAGGAAATGGTGAAAATTCAATACCGCAGCACCAAAACATTAGACCCCATTGCGATATTCAAAAAGTAAGGCAGCGTTCTAATAATGCAGCTGCACCCTATAAGCTGCCCCAAATGGGCCCTAAATCTATCCAAAATACCTCTAAAACTCAGTTTTGCCCAAAAGTACCCAAATTACCCATTTTTCTCCAAAATTTATTTAAAAGTATTCCCTAAGACTGAAATTGACAAAAATTACCCATATTTAACAAAATTTCCAAAATATCCCCAAAATTTACAAAATTACCAAAATGCCCCTCTTAGCCTAGAAATCCAAAAGCTTTAAAAATTTCCAAAAACTCCCAAAATCTTTCAAATATTCCCAATTTCATTTCCCTCAACTACCACATGACCTAATTTGACCAATTTAGCCCAATTTAACCAAAAGCCCCAATTTGACTCATTTAACCCAAAATTACCTAAATTAAACCCAATGGCCACCCAATTGCCCCCAATCTAGCCCAATTTCAATTCCAAACTTTAATTCAACATGTCTAGTTTCAATATAAACCAAATCCAAACCCAATTTGACCTACATTTAAGTACAATTTCACTTAAAATCCCAAAATCCCCAATTTTGCCAAAGTAACCAAAATCCCCCAAAATGAACCCAATGTAAATCAATTCTCTCCCAATCAATGTTGTAAACCCTTCATAACACTCCTCTAAACAAAATTGAACCATCAGTTCCCCCAATTTGAACAAAAATCTCACCAAAACCCATTTGAGCTAAATTTCCCAATTTTTTTGACTCAAACAAGCCATATGCCATATGCCAAAAGTCCCCCAAATTAAGTGTCATAACCCTACAATTTCCACCTAATTAATGTTGGGAACTCTTTATAACATCCTCATAGACTATTTTAAATCTTCTATTGGCCTTTGACCCCACTCTAGCCCAACCTAAACCCAAGCTAACACAACTTTCCCCAAATTGACTAAAATCCCAAATTAAGCCAAATTGAACCCCCAAACCTATTCAAAATCACTCCAATCCCCTTTTAAACATTTTATAACAATCATATACATCATTTTGAACAATCAATTAGGTCTAACCCAAGCTCAAACCAAACATAGCCCAATCTAAACCCAAAATGAACTAAATTAAACCCATGACCATATTAACCAAATCAACTTCATGACAACCAACCTTAGGATCCCTAGGACTGGTCTGACCTGACCCAACCCAAGCTCATTGAGCCATGGCTTAAAGGTACCTCACTAAGGACCAATGGGTCCTTCCCATTTCTCTAACCTAAGTTTCCCACTTAACCCTTGAATAAGCAACCATCATGCTTAATTAAATGCACTATGGCCTTCCGTACATCCTCATGCTTCTGCCAGCCACCTTCCCTGTCCTTACCGGCCACCCTAGCCGCTGGAAAAGGCCAAACCTGAGCGCCACCCTACCCCTTTAAACTAAAAATTGAGCTTTGTCAGTGAGGCATTGTCGGCATATTTTTAGGTTATGTGTTTTGTTTTGAAAAGAGGTCGCCTACAGAAATTGTGCGGCTTATTTTAGGTTTAATTTAAATAAATAATTTGAAAAGTAATATTTGATTTTGAAAATAATTTTAAATTTGAAAATTTTAAGATATGAAATCAAACTGATCTCACATCCCAAATAGTTTATATATAAACGAGCACCGCATCACAAACCATGTATCTATCCCGAAGAATAGACACATTGCTTGATGATGGGGCTCGATTAAATAAACTAGAAGATTTGTGACATTCGTTTGGTCTGCGAACCAATTTTATAAGCCGACAAGTTCCCCTGTCTAATATGAAAACATTAAACAGGGTTTATATTACTCGGGTTCTTAAAATTCCCTATAAGGGCAAGCCCCTATAGTTAATTACATCTTAAGTGACGGGAATCACCTAAGAAAACTCTCGATAATAATCGGTAGTTCGCTCTCAAGAATTTCAAAGTTAAAGTTTTCAAGGGATTGAATTTTAGAATTTCAATAGGGAATGGATCAAGTTTGAAACATTTTGTTTTGGGAATTCAAAGGAAGAAAGGTAGGAGAAATCACAGATTCGAAGCGAACTTCGGTAATTTCCCGACTATCCTATTGTTTGGCTTGAATTTAGGAAAGTTCTAATGTTTATTTAATGTTTTGATCTTGCCAATTTTAATTAGTTAGGACTTATGTTTGTATGATAAAATCATACAAATAGCCTCGAAGGTGTGAGGGTTTATGTCGTATCGGACGACTACCTCGGAGTCCTAAGACCGATTAGGGCTTTAATTTACATGATATGATCTTGCAAATGCCTAACGAAGAGTTGAGGATTTATGTTGCACTGTGCAAACTACCTCGAAGTCCTATAGCTTGGTTATTTAATTCTAAGAAAGTTTTGCTGAAGTAGACTCAGGTTTTGCTGATGACGATGGCCGTGCTGCCCACCACGCTCCGAGCTCCTTGTTGTTGTAGTGGTTTAGTTTTAGAAGTCATAAATCAGGAGGTGAGAAAAGTGTTCTGGTTTAGAGAAAATCTTAAAATCCAGTGTGTTTTTAATATTTTAATTAAACAAATCTTAAAGTTGATTATAACAACACCGGTTAAGATCCCACGGCTCCATCCTTCCGGCATCGTTATTTTTATCGGATTCACTTAGTCCGGATGAATTTGCTAAACTCAACTGAATGAGTTCCACACTTTCATTTAGACCGTGGGAAATCCCGTTAGCAACACGTAGGTTACATCATCCGAGGTATTCCCGATCATCCAACAAGACGTTTTAATTTAGTTGTAGTTGTAGTTTTGTTGTTCGTTTCGTGATTAAGTTTTGAGTTGTTCTTTATATTTTGAAATGTCGTGGCGGTGAATTTTATCTTGTAATGACTTTTAATTTAGTTTTGGTTTCAGCTTTTAGGACTATCCTAAAGGTGTAGGTTTTCATGCAAATGCTTGTTTATCATGCAAGAAAGGTAAGTGCGATGTGATTAAATAAATTGCAATAAAGTAAATCGCAATAAAATAAAAGCGTACTTGGAGGGTCTTCCCGTCATCCCAAGCCGCACTTAAAACACGGTTAGAATATTTAAGCATTTAAAGTAAATTCATAGGTAAAGCTAAGGGAAGGGTTATGGTTTTCTACCAAGTTCCTAATCCTATAGCTAGTCATTTCCTATGACGTCTAGGTTCTTGTATTTTGGTTCGAGGACGATTTTCTTCATCAAAGAACAATTAAGTTCAATTGTTCTTATAAATATCCTATCATATCGAGGAAGTGCTTAAGACGAGTCTTAAACATCTTTTCAATATTTCTAGGATTATTTTAAGTCCAAATGAATTTAATTATACAAATGAATTAATCGTCCTGGAATTTAAGTTTTGTTGTCTCGCTCGATTGAACTGTGACATTCGAATATCTCATGAATGAAGTAACACTTCATTTAACACTCCTTTTAAGAGTTATGACATCACGAGCTTTCGAGGGCAAATGGATGTTCAAGTGAGTTGTGATTTAATTTTAGTTAATGGATTTAAGTTTGGAATAGTGTTCAAGTTGTTCTAGATTTATTTTGAATTCTTCATGTCTTAAGTGATGTTATATTTAATTCAATTTAATCTAATTTAACTTAATTTAATTTAATGTGGTTTAATTTAATTTAATTTAACTTAAGTTAATTTAATATAATATGGTTTAGCTTGATTTAATTTAATTTGATTTAATTTAATTTGATTTAGTTTTAATTTAATTTAATTTAATTTAATTTAATTTAATTTAATTTAATTTAATTTAATTTAATTTAATTTAATATGTTTTAATTTAATTTAATTTAATTTAATTTGTTTTAATTTAATTTAATTTAATTTAATTTGTTTTAATTTAATTTAATTTAATTTGTTTTAATTTAATTTAATTTAATTTAATATTTTATTTTAAAAAGGTTTGCTTCAAATAATTTAACTTTAACTTAATTTAATGATTAAATCTTTTAGCATTTTAAATCTTAAACTTGGATTATCATTTTAATTAGGAATTAAATATTATTGGGATGATTAATTTAGGGATTCTTAAATTAAAGAGCAAACCTCTTCCTAATAACATCCCAATTTTAATAATTCCAATTTTATTATTCTTCCAAATTTAGTTAATTATTTTAATTAAAGTTCATTTCAATTATTGTTGAATTGTTTAATAGGTTTCTACCCTTTAATTATTTAAATTTCAATCATCCAAATCAGATTAAGATCAAATATTTTACCTTTTCATTTTATTAAGCCTAAAGTTTTAATTAAGGGTTAAAATTTTAATTACCATTTTGCCCTTCAAGCTTAATAATTTCATAACTCATTAAATTGAGCTCAAATGAATTTGAAATTTTTATGTAACTTCACTCATATGTCAATAAAGACATTAGAGGAGAAAATGTGATTTTTCTGTATTTAATTTATTTATGTAATTATTTTTGGTGGAAAATAAGGATTTCCAAGGAAAATTTAATAATATGACCAAGGAAAAATTTCTGTCCTTAAGAAAATTATGGGACATTCCTAATGACCAGAGGACCACTTGGACCAAGTTTGGTGATTTTTTGAATTATATTATTTTTATTATAATTATTTTGAGTTTTGGAGTATTAATTAATTTAAAAATAAAATAAAGTTTGAAAAATGAATTTTATATTTTTTGAAAATCTCTCTGATATCAAGGAAATCAGAGAATCAATTTTCATAATTTTCTGATTTTTCTTTGATTTATTAAAATTATTTTAGTGGAAATGCTAGAAAATACATTTTCTTTAATTTTAAAATTACCTTAGGGCTTTAAAATTTAATAATTCATCATAGAGACCTAGGAAAAATATGGGGTTTGTTCCTATGTGATTAAAATTCAAAGTATGATATTTTGGTGAATTTTATTATTTTTATGATTTTTATTATTTTATTAATTATTAAAATATTAAAATAATACAAAAAATCAACTTTTTTAGAAAATTGAAATTTTAATTTTCTTAAATTCTCCTAATATCAGAGAGGCTCCAAAACCAATTTGGTGAATTTTATAAAAGTATTTTGAAAGTTATGAATTTTCAAAGTTTAAATTGGCTAAATGGCTTAATCAACCCATTTGATAGGGCTAACTAAACCCAATTGACTTCAAACTTTTATGGTGGGTTCCTCTGATCCTAAAGGTCAGTGGAGAATTGATTTCAAGTCAATTTGATGTATGATTAGCTCTAATTAATTAAGAACCTATTTAGGGTGTTTAAGCCAATTATGGTTATTCCAAGTGAATTAATTCAAAACCTATTTTTCCTAGAGTCCTCTGGTCATAAGAAACATCACCAAATTTTCCTAGAATTTATTTCACAACATGCTAATTATTGGATTTAAAATACTCAAAACAAGTAACATGAACTTGAAAAATCAATAACTTCTCATAGGATGGCCTCGACTTTGGAAAATTCAGGGAATGTTCCCAAATTCGAGGCTTCAAAAGCCCTATGGTCTCATGCCATGGTGAATTTCCTATATGCATGGAGAATTAAAACAATGCAGAGGGTAGATAAATCATTAAAAATAAAATACTGATTGAAATTAAATGATTTCTTTTCCACATTATTCTCCTCTGTTCACTGAGCAAGAGAGTATTTTTATTTTATTTTTCTTATTTTTCTACACAAAGTTATGAATTTTTGAAGTTTAGGGAATTAAATAAATCAGAAAATCCCTATTTTTCTACTTATCCACGCGGCGCCGTGTCAACCTCGGCAGCCTCCGAAGGGGTACGTGTCGCGCCGTGATCGGGCGCCGCCATCCGAGTCGCCCGTCCCGGGACCCGCGGTTCACGTAACATTCCCCGGTCCGGCACAATCCGAACCGTCCGCTCGATACACGCGCGATCCAACGGCTCCTGGTCATCGTCTACGACTGGTGTGCACCCGTGACCGTCAACCTTCTAACCCTAATTTCTCACTCGATTCTCAACGGATTTTCATATTCTTATGCTCTATGGATTCGTCTTGAAGAGACGAATACATCCATATGGTAAACATGCATCGAAATCGATTCAAATTAAATGGAGAATCTCCGTAAGCTCTGGAAGAAGAGTGAGTCCATACCTTTGCTCGAGAAGTGTGGCTTCAATCCGAGGGTCGTGTCACCTTCGATTGGATCCCGACAAGCTCCAGATGAAGTCTCCTGGTCTGGTGAATTGTCTAGGTATGATTTCGACCAAGCCCGATCACAAAGCTTGGAGTCTGGAACAACTGGGTGGCCTGGGGATGGGGCTTTCAGTGGGAAACTTCTCCTCTTGGTCTGGTGAAGGTGTAGGACCAGTCAATTTGAAGATTGCTCCACTATGAAGTAGTGTCCTGGTTTTTGGGCTAAAGTTTGAGCTCAAAATTGAGCTCAGCTGGAGGGAATTGGGGCTGGAATTCAGTGGGGATCAAGTGCTCTATGTGTGGAGAGTGATCTAGAGCAATTTTGGCAGAGTTTCAGTAAGGTTTGGTTCAGCACCTCCCATGGCCGAGAGGGGGTGGTGTTTAAATAGGCATGGCTGGAGGCTCTCCCAGGGGTGGCCAAGGGTTGGGATCACCGCTCCTCGGCATGCGAAGAGCGACCATGGTGGCCATCGGGCATGGGGCAGCTCGCACAAGGGAGAATTCCAAAGTTTGGCTTCTCCCCATGTCTCGGCCATGGAGTTTTCCGGCGACCCGTGCGGCCGGCCGGCGAGCAAGGGTCACCATCTCGACCAGTGGAGGTCGTGGCTCGGCAATGGTGAAGTCAATCGGCATTAGCCATGTGTAAAGGTGTTGGATTAGAATGGAATCGGGATAAGGTCACTTTGGCTTGGTTTGGGTCAACCCACCATTTTGGGCTTGGTGCACCCTTCCAAGCTCGATTTTGGGTCGGGAGGATCGGCTGGGTCACTCGAGAAGGAGTGGTGAAGTCTCCATCCATGGTGAGGTGGCTAAGCATGGTTTAGTGTGTGACATGCTTATGGTTAAAAAGGTTTAATGAAGGATTAGGAAAGGAGGCCCTCCTTTTGCTATTAGTGGCTTGGTCACATGTCAAACCTTCCATGGCTTCATATGGCTTGTAAATGGCTTCGCTCATGACTTAGGATAAAGCTTCGGTCAATTTCATGGAAATAGAATTTAGGAATTTTGGTATTTTGGTGGAGAATTTTCATGAAGCTTGATTTGGAATGGCTTAATGATGATTTTAAAACTTAGGGGTGATTTTGATTAAATGGATGATGTGGGTAAATGTCATGTGGGCTTTGGATTAAAAACTTTGGGCTTTTGAAATGGTCTTGGTGGACTTTTTAAAGTGGTTTAAGGAAGTGGGCCTTTAGGTTTAAGAATGAGTTCATGGATGGGAATTTTTGTAAAAGGTTGGGCCAAATAATTGTTGGTTTTGGTTTAGGGATGTTTCATGAGTAATTTGAAATAGATTTAAGGTGGTTTGGGTTTGAATTGGGTTGAATTTGGGTTTATTTGGTAAATGGGCCAATGTAGGTCAAATTGGGCTAACTTGGGCCAATGTTGGGCTAGGGTTAAAATTGATGTAAAATAAATGTTGGGAAATGTTTATGGGAGTGTTTCAAAGAGGTTTTGGCTTTAGTTGGGTTTTGATTTTGAGGTTTGGGTTTATTTGGGTTAGGTTCGGGTTTAGGTCAAAATTGGGCTTTTTGATTTTAGGTTGAATTTGAGTGGGTTTTGGGTCTAAATTTTGGGCAAATCATGTTAGTGTTTTGTTTATGGGGATGTTAAGGAAGGTTTAGAAAAGATTTGGGGTTAATTGGAGTTGAATTGGGTGAGTTTGGGCTAAGTTTGGGTCATGGGTCCAAAATGGGCTTTAAGGCCAAAAGTGAAATTGGATCCAAATGTCAATCAAATTGGACTTGGATTTGGTCTAGCATGGTGTTGGGGATGTTGAATTGAAGTTTAGAATTGAATTGGACCAGAATTTGGGTCAATTGGGTAGGCTAGGTTTGACATTGGGTTCACTTTGGGTTAAAATGGGTCAAATTGGGGATTTTGACAAAAGTGGGGTAAATTGACATAATTTGCCCATGGTGTAGTTGAACAAAATGAAATTGGGAATATTTCGGATTTTCTGGAATTTTCTGGGAATTTTCTGAATTTTTGGATTTTTTGGCTAAGAGGGGCATTTTGGGTATTTGGAGGGTATTGGGAGGTATTTTTGGAATTTTTGGTATTTTTGGCTATGGATGATCAATTTGATTGGTGAGGAAATGTTTAGGATTGGTCTTGAGGATTTTTTTGGGTGATTTAGGTGATTTTGCAAATTTTGGGTGGTTTCGAGGGTTTTGAGTAGGTAAGGTGGTGTAGGGTCCCTGGGTCAAAAATTGAAAATTTGGAAAATTGAAGCTTGGGTGAATGTAAGTGGAATGAAATCATTTTGGTTGAGCCATGAAGCCATATCAAGCCCACATGAGTCATGAAGGGACTCATTCGAGGCACCCACTATGTTGTTCCTAACCCTCTTACCATGGGCTTAGGGGTTAAAGACCATCCATGCGAACCACCCGCATGAGTTAGGAGGTCAAATCGGGTATGGGTGGGGTTTTAAGAGGTGTGTGAAAGTGTAGTGCATAGGTGTAGTGTGTGTGTAAGTCAACCCTTCACCGTATCAGGCCACCTGTGTGCGCTCCTAAGGCCAAAGAGTCCTATAGGAACTCATCCTTTAAACTTCCACATTCGATTTCAACCCTCTAGGTGATTAGGGGTCTACAATCAAGTTTGTGGAGTTTGCAGGGAGTTAGGAAGTGGTTTGAATTTCTAAGTGGTGGGTCCCAATTCTAATCCTCTAGGATAGTCAAAGGAAAAGCCTAAGGCTAGATCCTAAGTACTAAAAAGAAGGAGAGAAGACCTCATCAAAAATGAGGTCAACAAATGGACCCCCAATAGGTGTGGTGTGCTAACCAAGCACACCGCGCGTATTGGCGTTGACCGAAAAGATCAACAAAACCAACATAGATGTCCAAGTAACAAACTTAGGACGAAGTAGAAGAGTTTCCGCTGGGGAGTGTCAAGCATATCTCTGAGACTAGAGATTCCTGAACTCTCGCTGGGGAAGGGAAAAGGAGGTGAGTCCCAAATCACATGATCTGGGGGAATTTCGATTTAGATTTCATTTCATTTTCAAGTTATGACGTGTAAGTTTAGATTTTGAGTTTTAATTTAGATTGAAGTTTAGTTTAAAATCAATTTGAGAAAATTTGGATTTGAAATGAGAATTGAAACCTAGGTTCCAACCTCGGGATTGCAAAGAAAACTGGAATTTAGGTACCAGCCTCGGAATGAGAATCGGAGTTTAAGTGTCGATTGAAAAGGATGAGAATCAGAATTTAGGTACTAATCTCGAAAGTTTAATGAGAATTGAAACGGAGTTCCAATCTCGAAAGTTTAATGAGAATTGAAACGGAGTTCCAATCTCGAAAGTTTAATGAGAATTGGAAATGGATTCCAATCTCGGAAGTTTAATGAGAATTGGAAATGGATTCCAATCTCAGAAGGTTTAAAGAGAATTGGAAACTGGTTCCAATCTCGAAGGTTTAAAGAGAAATGGAAACTGGTTCCAATCTCAAAGGTTTAAAGAGAATTGGAAACGGTTCCAATCTCAAAGGTTTAAAGAGAAATGGAAACTGGTTCCAATCTCAAAGGTTTAAAGAGAAATGGAAATTGGTTCCAATCTCAAAGGTTTAAAGAGAATTGGAAACTGGTTCCAATCTCAAAGGTTTAAAGAGAATTGGAAACCGGTTCCAATCTCAAAGGTTTAAAGAGAATTGGAAACTGGTTCCAATCTCAAAGGTTTAAAGAGAAATGGAAACGGTTCCAATCTCAAAGGTTTAAAGAGAAATGGAAACTGGTTCCAATCTCAAAGGTTTAAAGAGAAATGGAAACTGGTTCTCAAAGGTTTAAAGAGAATTGGAAACTTGTTCCAATCTCGAAGGTTTAAAGAGAATTGGAAACTGGTTCCAATCTCGAAGGTTTAATGAGAATTGGAAATGGATTCCAATCTCGAAAGGTTTAAAGAGAAATGGAAACTGGTTCCAATCTCAAAGGTTTAAAGAGAATTGGAAACTGGTTCCAATCTCAAAGGTTTAAAGAGAAATGGAAACCGGTTCCAATCTCAAAGGTTTAAAGAGAAATGGAAACTGGTTCCAATCTCAAAGGTTTAAAGAGAAATGGAAACTGGTTCCAATCTCAAAGGTTTAATGAGAATTGGAAATGGATTCCAATCTCGAAAGTTTAATGAGAATTGGAACGAGGTTCCAATCTCGGAAGTTTAATGAGAATTGGAAATGGATTCCAATCTCGAAAGTTTAATGAGAATTGGAAATGGATTCCAATCTCGAAAGTTTATTTGTGTGAAGAGGGACCCAGTCTCATGCCATCAGAACCAAATCAGACAAAGCTCGTGGCTCCGTGTCAATAGACCTAGTCGATCTCCATACAAGAAGAAAGGTAGGCCACAAAAGTCGAAATGATTTCGATGTGACGAAAAAGGTTTAGGGTTCCGAAATTGAAGTGTGGGTCTCTTGTGAGGAAGAGTTGTCCCGACAGAGAATTTCAAAGCTTCTGAGATAAATTTCGATTTGGAGTCGATTTGAAATGTTTGAAAAGATAAATTTAGAGTGGGATCCGATTTGAGATTCATTTTCATTTTGTTTGTCCTTTAACTTTCAAAAATTTTTTTAGCTGTGTATTTAATGTTCATGTGAATTTTATTTAGCGTTCACGTGGATCTTGAAGTTATTTTTATGTTTGGATTTTTAAGGGAAAATAATTCTCATTTATTATTTATGTTTTTATTTTCTTTTTTTTTATTTTATTTTTATTATTATTTATTTTATTTTTTTATTTTTTTCTGTTCTTTGTTCGAAGTTCGTTTAACTTTAATGGCGTTTCCCAGTCAATTTGCACAAAAGAGGTGAAGGCCAAAAATGTGACATCATCACTTTCATTCCAATCATGTTGAAAATACATCATACAATTCGATCTGGAATACATCTCATACAATCCATATAGACTCAAAACGGACTATGTATGATCTTTGTCGATCCATCCAAAAAGGTATCCGTCGAAATCCATGTCCGAATAGTGAGGTGCATGGTCAATAACATCACCTTCCAAGCCATCCTCGGCAATGATGTCGTATGGATGTACGTCGGAGGTGTGATATTTTCCATGTAACTCACAAGCTCGTAAGGCCGGAGGCTCTCTAGCTCCGGTCCGGCCGGAAGTGGTAAGGTGCTTTCCCGTCATCCATCCTTCCGAAAGTAACCGAGATCCGCTTCACCGGTACTCCCGTATGCAATGTTTAGCGACATCCGCTCCGTTGCCCTTCGCACCATGACGGAACCTACCGGTAATGATATCTTTACCGGCCCTCGAACTCACCCGGGCTCGCTATCCGGAGGTCGATCCGAACATGATATTACACTCATTCGTAAAAGAAATCGTGCAGTAAAGGTCCGACAAAGTCGTGATGATCTATGTGCGGGGTATGCAATCACTCCTTCTTGTAAATATTAATGATGCAACCGTTGGGTATGCAATCCGTCGCGCACCCTCCATGCTATCATTCTTTTTACCATCCTTTTAATAACTAATGGCATTGGATCCACCCGGCCATGACGGAGTATCCCGGTGGGTTTCCTTCCCGTCTTCTCGCGAAGTTGTAGCAAGATCCACATCGTATTGTAATTCTCCCTTCCCCGGCATCCATCTCCGGGTTCCGAGTAAGTGTTTTCTCTTAAGCGACCTCGCTCGGCCCATCTTTTTAAAATCCCGAATTCGAGTCCACGATTTGTTGTTGTTAATATTCCGAGAACACGTTCGTATGTAACTCGAGGCCTTCTAAGTATATCGATCCTCCCCGCCTCGATTCTCTCGAAGTATTCAAAAGTTTTCTTCTCGACATTCCGTATTCTTTCTAGCTCGTATTCTCGGGATAATTTGCAAATGGCGAGGCCTCGGTGACGTATCGTGGGATATATGGCTCAATCCCTTCACGTTCTCCCCGCATACCTCGGCTCCTCGTGGATGATGTCCGCCGGGACATCCTCCGGGTTGCTTCGCAACAAGGTCATGCATTACCGGTGACTTTATCCGGTGGCGTAGTAGCCTTCTTTCTTCTCGTTCTTCTCGAGATTTCCCCGATTTCTTTCGTTATCCTCGTAGCCGGCCTCCTCCCTTCAGTGTTCCCGGCGAACCGGTGTCCTCGAAGTGTATGTACAGGCAGTAGCAATCGTCTCGTCGCGCCGGTCCGCCGCTAATTTAGTTAACATCTTGCGGATACGGCGATTTTTATTTCTTCGTTGAGTTGCCGTGAGAGTAGCTCTTCGTATTTCCCGAGCTTCGTGGGTGCGGCGCCGACAAGCCCGCCCTCCGCCGTAGCGACTACGTACTCGATTCTCTTGTCCTCTTCGGTGTTTGTTCTTCTTTTCATCGCTAGATCGGTGCCTCGGGCCACCCACTTTCATTATCGTCTCTGATCGGCGCCTCCTCTCGTCAACCGGGACCCGACCACTTTCCTCGTATTGCGAGCCCGCTAGTGCGAAGTCCGAGTCAATCTCTATTATCGCTCCATCTTTCACCCTCTTTTTGTCGAGTGCAAGGCTTACGCCATTTCTAAAGTTCAGACCAACCGCCCGCTCGACATTTCCCCGCGAAAAGACAAGGAAAAGGATCGTGGGTCGTACTAAGAACAAGAACATTAAGAAAATGTTTATTAAAGACAAGTCTTTTTTATTACTTTTTATATTTTTCAATTTAACAGGAATGAAGTGGGATAAGATCATGAAAGAGATTTTGATTTGGAAGAGAGAACAAAGAAAACTTTATTATCATGATTTTATTTATTTTAGCACATTTTTTATTATTTTGGGTTCGGACCCAGTCATGAGTAATTACTTCACCCGTGCTTCTAGGGATGGAAAATTCATTCCTTCGAAACATCGTGTAGCGTAATACTTTTTCAAGTATCGTCCATCGATCGAAGCATATGTCGTTCTCCTCGGCAGCTCACTAGCCGGTAGGAGCCTCCCGAGTAGATCGCCTCAACCACAAATGGTCCCTCCCAAGTGGGTTCAAATTTTCCTCCTATCTTGCGGTGTGCAAGAATAGGTCTTTCGAGAACGAGAACTAAGTCACCAACTTTCAAGGTTCTCGGGCGGACTCGATCCGTCATGGGCTTCGAACCATCTTAGCTTGGTATAGTTCTAAATCTCCGTCGCGCCGCAAGTCTTTTCCCTTCCAGTGCTTTCCAATTCTTCTAGTCGTAATTTGGCATTCTCTTCTCGTCGTGATTTTGTTTGCAACTGCAATCCTAAGTGAAGGAAGCTGGACCTCTAAAGGTAACACTGCCTCGGACCCATACACCAGAGCGTAAGGTGTAGCTTTTAGTAGGAGTTCTGAAGGTTGTCCGGTAGGCCCATAAGGCTTCTAATAACTTCTCGTGTCAATTTCTCTTATTGTCGTCTAAAGTCTTCTTTAAAATTTGAACGAGAGTTTTGTTAAAAGCCTCAACTGTGCCGTTTGCTCTCGGGTAGTAAATTGTCGAATATCGCCAATCGATTCCGTGTCTCCCGACAAAATTGTTGATTTGTGTGCTTCGAATGCCGACCCATTATCCGAGATGATCCCGCGTGGCACTCCGAAACGGTAGACAACTTGGTTCTTGAAAAATTGTAAGCACGTGATGTGCTTTCACTTCTCCGAGTGGAACCGCCTCCGCCCACTGGAAAAGTAATCCGTAGTCGCAAGAATGAAGCGATGTCCTTTTGAAGATGGTGGTTCTATTGGACCCACTATATCCGTGCCCCAACATTCAAATGGCGACGACGCAATTATCTGGATGTAGCACATTTGGAGGTTGGTGTAGAACCACCCGCGCACTCGGCACTCGGTGACAGCCTTCGGCGATTTTCATGCAATCGGTCATCATCGAGGGCGTAGTACCCTAGTCTTTTAATTTTCATTTTTATCTTCGGACCCGACCGGTGAGCGCCACGCAGTCCCGAATGCACCTCTTTAACAATCTCACGGCCTCGACCCGCTTAGGCACCTTAGCCACATTCGATCAAAAGACCTTCCGTATAATGTATTGTTTATTAATGCGTAGGACAGTAGTTCTTTTTCGATCCGATGGGCCAACGACCTATCATCCGGTAGTTTTCCCGTTTGCGTGTAATCTATTAATGGTTGTCGCCAATCTTCCGTGTTTTCCGTCACCGCCGCAATCGATCCTTTTCCTTTTTCCGATTTGTGTATTGTGTCTATGTCGAGCCGCGATAGGACCCGACGTCCGTGAACCGACACTTCCACTAATTCAACTCGCAAACGAGCAAATTCTTTTGCGAGACGGCTAACGCATCCGCTAAAGCGTTTTCTTCGGGAATTTTGTAGATTGTCACATTCGGAATCTGCTCCAACAATATCGTATGGCGTATCGGAAGTATTGCTCGAGTCTTGGTTTTAAAATTCTGTATTGTCCGGCGATCTGTTGAATGATTAACTGCGAATCGCCGTAGATGTTGATGTCTGTTATCCCCATTTGAATAGTTAATTCCAGTCCTGTTATGAGGGCTTCGTATTCTGCTTCATTATTTGTACACGGCTCTGTCAAGTGGTAGGAATATCTTAACATCCCCCGCTCCGGTGTTATAAATATTAGTCCGATCCCTGCCTTACAGGGAACTATCACTTGTGATTCTTCGTCTTTGTGTGCTGAAGATGCTCCGTCGAAATATAATTCCCAACGTCGATCATCGTGGTCTTCTAGGTTCATTATTTGTTCATCCGGCAAATCGTCATCGAGAGGAGATTCGCCGCAAAGGGTGTGCTCGCGAGGAAGTCCGCTAGGACTTGTCCTTTTACTGAGCACGAAGAGGCACGAAAGTTATATCAAATTGCAATAATATCATCGACCATCCGGCAAGTCCGCCGGAAAGCGTTGGACGGGTCATCAAGTATTGCAATGGATTAAATTTCGAAATCAAGTTGACCTTATGAGAAAGCATGTAGTGCCCGAGCTTGAGCGGCGAAGATCGTGGCTAAACGTTGCTTTTCAATTGCGGGATACCTTACTTCCGTCGGAAGTAAACGACGGCTTAGATAGTAAAGAGCATTTTCTTTACCCTCATCATCGACCCGGCCAACAGGGCTCCGAGTGAGTCGTCTAAAGCCGCGGTATAAAGTATCGCCGGTCTACCCGAGACCGGGGTCGCTAAGACAGGAGGTGTCATTAAATATTGTTTAATGTCCTCGAAGGCCCTCTCCGGCATTTCTCTTCCCAAATAAATTTGGCGTCCTTTTTAACTAGTGCCGAGAAAGGCCGACACCTACCCGACAAGTTCGAGATAAAGCGTCGAAGATATGCCAACTTCCCTCGAAAAGATTGTAGTTGTTTTAAGGTTCCGGGAGGTGGCATTTCTAAGATAGCCTTTAATCTTTTCCGGTCGATTTCAATTCCACGATGCCGGACAACGAATCATAAGAATTTCCCGGAGGTGACGCCGAAGGCGCATTTTAAGGGATTCATCTTAAGGTTAAATTTTCTTAATCGTTCGAAAACAATTCTCAAATCATACAGGTGGTTTTCCTTTACTTTGCTTTTGATGACCACATCATCCACGTAGCATTCGACTTGATTATGGATGAGATCATCAAAAATTCTTGTCATCGCTCTCCGGTAGGTTGCTCTCGCGTTCTTCGAGTCCGAATGGCATCACCGTGTAGAGAATATACTCCGATCGGCGTTCGAATGCCGTAAGTTTTTCATCTTCCGGAGCCATTTTTATCTCGGTTGTATCCCGAAGATCCATCCATGAATGAGAATATTTCATGTGTTGAAGCGATGTCGATCATTAATTCGGGATCGGTAAAGGGAATTCATCTTTTGGACATGCCCCGTTTAAATCTCCGAAATCCACACAAATTCCGATCCGACCATTCTTCTTCCCGACCGGTACCACGTTGGCTAACCAAGTCGGGTATTGTTCTTCACGGACAAATTTAGCGTCTATTAGCTTTTTAACTTCGCCTATGACTTGTTGTTCGATTTCTAGACGCATTCTTCTGGGACCTTGTCTGACTGGAATAGAAGCAGGATCCACCCCTAGCTTATGGACTGCGACCTCTGGAGCTAAACCTGGCATCTCATCATAGCTCCAAGCAAAACAGTCTTTAAATTCCATTAATAACTTGATCATTTCTTCGGAGTCTTCTTTATTGAGTAAGGAGCTAACAAAGGTAGGTCTAGGTTCTTTGCTAGTACCTAAGTTAACTTCCGTTAACTCGTCTATCGTAGATTTGATCTCTTCTTCAAATTCCGTGGAGCGTCTCCAATTTGTAAATCTTCGAGTTCTTCTCGTAGTTTCCATGCAGCTTTCATTAGACTCGTAAGTGACAACCATGCAAAATTCAGCATCGTCAACCGATCCTACCGTGTCGAATCCGAGACCATGCTTTGAATCGGGTGGACGACCGGAGTTATTCCATAAATTTTCAAAATGTTGTGATCGACCTTTTGTCCATTTTCGAGGTAAGAAACCACGCCGAATTAAATTTTGAACACAGGGAGAGTACCACTCAAAAGGCAATTCCATTAATTCTCGATGAAGAGCATCTTCAAATTGTACATTATTTTCAGTTTTGGAGGAAGGAGCACCACGGTAGAATTTGATGGGCTTTGCACCACCGCTACGTACCTCTTTGACCTCCATACCCTCGATCTTATTAGAATGGATCGGGGTCAGGTCATAGTATGTACATAGTGGTTAATCTTCTCGTACATCGATTTATATTCTTCATTTCTTTCATCTTCGAGAGGGATTTTGAATTGCGGCTTCTTCCGACTTATTGTCGCTGCTTCTTGTTTGATTTCTTTTTCTTCTTTAGAACTATCTTCCCAATCAATATTGATGGCTGGTTTCCTCTGTCCAATCGTCCTAACGTCTCTGCCACGACCTCGTCCCCGGCCTCGACCTCAGATGCGAGTTGTAGAGAAACCTTCACCATCTCGCCGTAAGGGAGTGGTGAGTGATCGTTGGACTAGAATTTCGGTTCTTCGTTGTCCCAAATTTCCTTTGCTTCATTTGTTATGGTATCTCCGGAGAAGATTGTTTTCTTCGGAGGTGCATAATAAGCCGCATCTTCATGGATCCCGATTTCATGTACGGAGAACGGTTGTAAGTCACCTTTAATGCACCGTTCCCCTCCATCGTAGTACTTGATGCACCGATGTAGAGATGATGGTACCATCCGGTTTTCATGTATCCATGGTCGGCCCAAGAGAGCGTTGAACGACGTTTCGAATCAATTATGTGAAATTTCGCGGTTGTCTTTGCTAAGTCACCGGTCTTCATTAGCAGTGTTATTGATCCGAGGGCTCTTTCTCCTTTCTGGTTGAATCCTCTTAATAACATTTTGTCCGCTTCGAGCTCGCGAGCATCAATTTCCAAGTATGCTAGCGTTTGAAGATTCATTATATTGATTGATGCTCCCGGATCCACCAATACTCGGAGAGTGTAAACTTCCCAATTGTAACCGAAATGTACAAGGGTCGGTTGTGGTCTCGTCGTCCCAAGTAGTAGGTCATTGTCCGTGAAGGTAACACCTCGTCGTTCCTTTAACGAGCAAACCTCATCTAAGGACTCTCCGGCCATTTGAGCTAAGCAAATTCTCGGATCAAGTAAGGCCTCGATCGAGCTTCTCTCATCTCCTTCGATAAGATGATTGCGTCGTAGATGCTCGCTTGGTCGGTAGCTTCCTAAGATGGGCTAGCACGTTGTAGTCCACTTTGTTTTCATGTGCCTCGTTTTCTTCTCGAATGGGTATTTCTTCTCGCCGGGTTGGTTCTTCCCGAACAACCACTCGCTTCCTTTGTCCTTCGGACCCATTCTCGGAGGTAGAACTCTTCCACTTCTTAAGTTGACTTCTGTGATTTCTTCTAAGTTTAGCATCGAGTTTGCTGGTGTCTCCTCCCGAATCGGAACGACGAGTTCTCCAGATTAGCTTCGAGTCCGAAGGCTCTAACTCTATTATGACCGGAGCTCCTCGAAACTCGCAAATAGATTCGTTGCTTATCGAACTCTCGTAGCCGCCCCGGTGGATGTCTTCTTCGTCATTGTGATCGTCGAGATTGTGTATGATTTGAGAATTGTTATTTGTATCGGAATCGACGTCCGGATTAGGTTGATTGTCGCTAGTTACGTAATCGTTAGAAACAATCAAAACGTAGCCAACGCCATAACCCTCATCATTATAAGATCCCACCGGAGTGGGCGGATAATCATACAAGTAGTCAGAGGTTCGAGGGATTTCTCCCCTGAATCGGAAACAACTATCCTAGGATAAGCAGCCCCTAGTCTAGCCTTAGGAGCCTCGGTCTTCTCTTCTTCGTCAATTTTCTTCTTTTCTTCAATCGTCTCTTGTCGAGGTTGTTCTTCTATCGCAAGTGATAGCGCCGACTTGACGCTTTCGAACTCGAATCGAAGCTCGCACCGAAGCGGCTTGGATGTGATCTAAAACCTTCTTCGAAGACTTTGTCCAAGCGGTAGTCCATCCATCATCGATCGCAT
Source organism: Papilionanthe hookeriana x Papilionanthe teres (assembly GCA_022702705.1). Taxonomy (NCBI): domain Eukaryota; kingdom Viridiplantae; phylum Streptophyta; class Magnoliopsida; order Asparagales; family Orchidaceae; genus Papilionanthe; species Papilionanthe hookeriana x Papilionanthe teres. The sequence goes on from CM040436.1 coordinate 65,217,518, forward strand.
AGGGATCTATCGGAACAATGAAATCCGTCGAGATAACATCGATGGAACCTCCTTTCTGGGGTTCCTTCATGTATTCTTTCGGGATCGTTATATTCCCTTTCCGAAGATTGTCGTTGAGCCAACTTTTGAAGGTAATACAGTCTTCTATCTTGTGCCCAAGCATCCGGTGGTAAGGGCAAAAGTTGGGATCACCTCTTTTGTCGACTTCTTCTGGTCTTTTAGGCTCCGGCAGTTGGAAATCTGGAGTCTTCATCAGGCTGCGGAACATTTTCGGCACTGCTTCATTCTTGAACGGATACTCCCTGCTCAGGAACTCCCTAAACGTACGTTGTGGACGAGGCGGTTGTTCATACCGTCGAGATGACCGATAGCCGGGTCGGGGTTGCCGGTAATTCCGTCGAGGTTGTCGCGGCCGTTCGACGATATTTGTATCGGTTGCTTGCCTTTATCGATCGCCGCGACGATCCCGGACTTCTTTTCAAAAGTTTTCACGGGCTTCGTTTGTCCGTTTTATCTGAGTGAAACTTAGTTGCTTTCGCTCCTCTTGCAAGCTTCCGGCCTTGCTTAACAACTTCTCGAAAGTCTTAATAGTAAATCCTCGAGGAGAAGTGCTATGGGCCATGGATGCTCTTAAGTAAAATGCCGACTGCGTGCTGTTCTTGTAACTGTGGCTCACACTTCATACTTAGGTTCCTCCATCGAAGTATGTAGTCCACCAAGGTTTCGTTCGGCTTCTGCTTCTCTACCACTAAATCACCTATAGTGATGTGGTGCTGAGCTCCGGCAAATCGTTTAATGAAGAGGTTCTCTAATTCTGAAAATGTCTTTACCGAACCGTTTGGTAATTCCGCATACCAATCAAAGGCAATCCCTGACAGGCTGCTGACAAATTGTCGGAAGAGTAAAGCATCACTTCCGCCGGCATTGCAACAACTGGCACGAAAATGTGCAACATGCCGTCGAGGGTTTCCGGTTCCATCAAAGGTCTTGAACCGCAGGTGGTACAAAGCCTTTCGGATATCGGACTGCCGTCGAATTCTTCGTGGTAAGGTCTACCCGTTCGAATGGATGTCCCGCTCTTTGATTGTGCCAAGGCTTCTCGCACCCGCTCGTTCCACCATGTTCTTGATATCCTTTTCCGAATCATACTTTGTGTTGTATCCTTCTTTAATTGATCATCCCCGTTGACGGATGTAATCTCCTTTCCTCCGTCTACAATGTGAATAACTTCGGGGGTGTTTCTCTTTGGGGTTGAACCCGACTCGGAGAGTGGCTAGGGCTACAGCCCATCTCTTCCATCCTTTTCGCCATTTGGGCGATCGTATCATCTTTCTCTTGAAGTCGCCTCCTCATTACTTCGGCTCTTCTCTTCTCGCGCCGCGGAGCACCTTGTGAAGCCGACGAAGCTCGTGTTTCAACCATGTTAATTTCTCGCATATTCATCATCCATGAACTCTGACGAGTCAACTTCATCTCCGAACTTCTCTTCTCTCTCTCTTACTAGTCGCCGAATATCAGTTCTTAACTTTTCCATAGCATCTTCCAGTGGTCTTTTCTGTACATCCTTGCAGTTGTCATGTGATAATTGTCGAGTTTCTTTCTCATGAGTCCCCTTTACTACGGTAGCACTTTCTTCGGACTAAAGTCTCCTGACGAGACTTTCCTTTTCTGGCCGTTGTTTCGGTCTTAATTGGCCGGTAGTGGGACGCCATACCATCCTTCTAGCGATAGAAGGCCCAGGACCGGATGGTCCGTCACTCGAATGCTCGGAAGGTGGTATCCTCCCCGATCCGTAAACCCGAAACAACAACAAGTGGACTAGCCTTCATCTTCTTATTAGGCTCTTCCGCAGCCGATAGCAGATTCTACTCGTGGCCCAAGACGGGATTTGGCCGGCACCCGCCCTATCCTTCTTAAAATTTCCGATACAGGGCATCTTTCTTTCTTTGCTAACTTTTTAATCACAGTCCGTAGTCGGCAAGTGGTGTAACCCTAGCCCTTTTCTTTCGTTGTCGCTATAAGTATGCGGGCCGAGGTAATGTAGAGGCAATCCCGCGGACATTTTCCTCGTCACCGCGGCGGAAAGGGGATGGAATCTACTTCCTTCCAAAAGGGGTGTATATTCGGACAATGGTATGTATTCGGTAGTGGTGTGTACTCGTGGATCTCTTCTAAGAAAGCGACTTCAGCAGCTCCGGCCTTCCCGGCAATCTTCCCGCCTCTCGTTTCTCCTCCGAGTCCGTGTTAGGGGTGGAACCCTCGAGCCGGACCCAATTTCAAAAACGAAGGTCTTGCACGGAAATCCGTACCCTCCACCGTAACATGCTCGTTACAAATTTGAACTTCCTTCCCCTTCGCGCTCAGCGGAGCCGGGGTAGGTGCAGAGACGACTAGACCAGTGGGGGTAGAGATAACGGTCCTCCTATGGACAGCGGTATTCCTCTCAGCTGGAACCCTTTGCAGGGGAGGAAACTCTTGAGTTGACTTAAGGTTGAACTCAATTATGGGTTTCTTAGTTTATGGCACTTTGTCCATCAGTGCGAAAAGGGTAACGTCAGCGATCTTGACATTTGTGCTCTCGAATCCTTGTATAAACCGGATGATCCCATTGTCGGGCAGCTCATCCTTGTAAACAGCGAAGTTCGATCCATCGGTGAAGGAGAAAATCAGCTTGGGGCTTCCATTTCGCAAGGTAGATTCCGATTGTCAGTCCCAAGTTATGCTTCTTCTCATCAGGACGAAAAGAAAGGAATTGAAAAGAGTCCGAACACATTCTTGTTCATGTATATTTGTTAAAAGAGTCATTCATTAGAGGGTTTGTTTATTTAGAACGGAATGTTCAAAGGTGTAGAGAATGTAATGAATCTGATTCAGAATTAGAAAGGAAAAGAAAGTCTTATGCAAGACTTCTCGACTCGAAGGATCACTCCTAAACTAACACCTATTGGGGTCCACCCCACCTCGAAATGAGGTAAAAGGATCTCGAACCTCTCCGTTTAGGGGTGTCTAAACAGATGGCTCCTAGATCCGAGAGAATGTTGGCTATACTCGTTCAAGGTAGAAATGAACATAATATTCCAACGGAAAGAAGGGTAGTTTGATCCATTAGTGGACATGGATACACTACCGATTTTCGAAAGCGTAACTATTTGATTAAAAATGGAGAGAAGAATCTTCCCCAGCGGAGTCGCCAGAAATTGTCGGCATATTTTTAGGTTATGTGTTTTGTTTTGAAAAGAGATCGCCTACAGAAATTGTGCGGCTTATTTTAGGTTTAATTTAAATAAATAATTTGAAAAGTAATATTTGATTTTGAAAATAATTTTAAATTTGAAAATTTTAAGATATGAAATCAAACTGATCTCACATCCCGAATAGTTTATATATAAACGAGCACCGCATCGCAAACCATGTATCTATCCCGAAGAATAGACACATTGCTTCGATGATGGGGCTCGATTAAATAAACTAGAAGATTTGTGACATCCGTTTGGTCCGCGAACCAATTTTATAAGCCGACAAGTTCCCCCGTCTAATATGAAAACATTAAACGAGGTTTATATTACTCCGAGTTCTTAAAATTCCCTATAAGGGCAAGCCCCTATAGTTAATTACATCTTAAGTGACGGGAATCACCTAAGAAAACTCTCGATAATAATCGTAGTTCTCGCTCTCAAGAATTTCAAAGTTTAAGTTTTCAAGGGATTGAATTTTAGAATTTCAATAGGGAATGGATCAAGTTTGAAACATTTTGTTTTGGGAATTCAAAGGAAGAAAGGTAGGAGAAATCACAGATTCGAAGCGAACTTCGGTAATTTCCCGACTATCCTATTGTTTGGCTTCGAATTTAAGAAAGTCCTAATGTTTATTTAATGTTTTGATCTTGCCAATTTTAATTAGTTAGGACTTATGTTTGTATGATAAAATCATACAAATAGCCTCGAAGGTGTGAGGGTTTATGTCGTATCGGACGACTACCTCGGAGTCCTAAGACCGATTAGGGCTTTAATTTACATGATATGATCATGCAAATGCCTAACGAAGAGTTGAGGATTTATGTTGCACCAGGCAAACTACCTCGAAGTCCTATAGCTTGGTTATTTAATTCTAAGAAAGTTTTGTTGAAGTAGACTCGTGTTTTGCCGATGACGATGGCCGTGCCGCCCACCACGCTCCGAGCTCCTTGTTGTTGTAGTGGTTTAGTTTTAGAAGTCATAAATCGGGAGGTGAGAAAAGTGTTCGGTTTAGAGAAAATCTTAAAATCCAGGTGTTTTTAGTATTTTAATTAAACAAATCTTAAAGTTGATTATAACAACACCGGTTAAGATCCCACGGTTCCATCCTTCCAAGCATCGTTATTTTTATCGGATTCACTTAGTCCGTATGAATTTGCTAAACTCAATCGAATGAGTTCCACACTTTCATTTAGACCGTGGGAAATCCCGTTAGCAACACGTAGGTTACATCATCCGAGGTATTCCCGATCATCCAACAAGACGTTTTAATTTAGTTGTAGTTGTAGTTTTGTTGTTCTGTTTGTGATTAAGTTTTGAGTTGTTCTTTATATTTTGAAATGTTGTGGCGGTGAATTTTATCTTGTAATGACTTTTAATTTATTTTTGGTTTCAGTTTTAGGGACTATCCTAAAGGTGTAGGTTTTCATGCAACAGTTGTTTATCATGTAAGAAAGGTAAGTGCGAAGCGATTAAATAAATTGCAATAAAGTAAATTGCAATAAAATAAAAGCGTACTCGGAGGGTCTTCCCGTCATCCCAAGCCGCACTTAAAACACGCTTAGAATATTTAAGCATTTAAAGTAAATTCATAGGTAAAGCTAAGGGAAGGGTTATGGTTTTCTACCAAGTTCCTAATCCTATAGCTAGTCATTTCTTATGACGTCTAGGTTCTCGTATTTTGGTTCTGAGGACGATTTTCTTCATCAAAGAACAATTAAGTTCAATTGTTCTTATAAATATCCTATCATATCGAGGAAGTGCTTAAGACGAGTCTTAAACATCTTTTCAATATTTCTAGGATTATTTTAAGTCCAAATGAATTTAATTATACAAATGAATTAAATATCCTATCATATGTGGTTTAATTTAATTTAATTTAACTTAAGTTAATTTAATATAATATGGTTTAGCTTGATTTAATTTAATTTGATTTGATTTAATTTGATTTAGTTTTAATTTAATTTAGTTTAATTTAATTTAATTTAATTTAATTTAATTTAATTTAATTTAATTTAATATAATATGTTTTAATTTAATTTAATTTAATTTAATTTGTTTTAATTTAATTTAATTTAATTTAATTTGTTTTAATTTAATTTAATTTAATTTGTTTTAATTTAATTTAATTTAATTTAATTCAATTTAATTTAATATTTTATTTTAAAAAGGTTTGCTTCAAATAATTTAACTTTAACTTAATTTAATGATTAAATCTTTTAGCATTTTAAATCTTAAACTTGGATTATCATTTTAATTAGGAATTAAATATTATTGGGATGATTAATTTAGGGATTCTTAAATTAAAGAGCAAACCTCTTCCTAATAACATCCCAATTTTAATAATTCCAATTTTATTATTCTTCCAAATTTAGTTAATTATTTTAATTAAAGTTCATTTCAATTATTGTTGAATTGTTTAATAGGTTTCAACCCTTTAATTATTTAAATTTCAATCATCCAAATCAGATTAAGATCAAATATTTTACCTTTTCATTTTATTAAGCCTAAAGTTTTAATTAAGGGTTAAAATTTTAATTACCATTTTGCCCTTCAAGCTTAATAATTTCATAACTCATTAAATTGAGCTCAAATGAATTTGAAATTTTTATGTGACTTCACTCATATGTCAATAAAGACATTAGAGGAGAAAATGTGATTTTTCTGTATTTAATTTATTTATGTAATTATTTTTGGTGGAAAATAAGAATTTCCAAGGAAAATTTAATAATATGACCAAGGAAAAATTTCTATCCTTAAGAAAATTATGGGACATTCCTAATGACCAGAGGACCACTTGGACCAAGTTTGGTGATTTTTTGAATTATATTTTTTTTATTATAATTATTTTGAGTTTTGGAGTATTAATTAATTTAAAAATAAAATAAAGTTTGAAAAATGAATTTTATATTTTTTGAAAATCTCTCTAATATCAAGGAAATCAGAGAATTAATTTTCATAATTTTCTATTTTTTCTTTGATTTATTAAAATTATTTTAGTGGAAATGTTAGAAAATACATTTTCTTTAATTTTAAAATTACCTTAGGGCTTTAAAATTTAATAATTCATCATAGAGACCTATGAAAAATATGGGGTTTGTTCCTATGTGATTAAAATTCAAAGTATGACATTTTGGTGAATTTTATTATTTTTATGATTTTTATTACTTTATTAATTATTAAAATATTAAAATAATACAAAAAATCAACTTTTTTAGAAAATTGAAATTTTAATTTTCTTAAATTCCCCTAATATCAGAGAGGCTCCAAAACTAATTTGGTGAATTTTAGAAAAGTATTTTGAAAGTTATGAATTTTCAAAGTTTAAATTGGCTAAATGGCTTAATCAACCCATTTGATAGGGCTAACTAAACCCAATTGACTTCAAACTTTTATGGTGGGTTCCTCTGATCCTAAAGGTCAGTGGAGAATTAATTTCAAGTCAATTTGATGTATGATTAGCTCTAATTAATTAAGAACCTATTTAGGGTGTTTAAGCCAATTAGGGTTATTCCAAGTGAATTAATTCAAAACCTATTTTTCCTAAGGTCCTCTCGGTCATAAGAAACATCACCAAATTTTCTTAGAATTTATTTCACAACATGATAATTATTGGATTTAAAATACTCAAAACAAGTAACATGAATTTGAAAAATCAATAACTTCTCATAGGGATGGCCTCGACTTTGGAAAATTTAGGGAATGTTCCCAAATTCGGAGGCTTCAAAAACCCTATGGTCTCATGCCATGGTGAATTTCCTATATGCATGGAGAATTAAAACAATGCAGAGGGTAGATAAATCATTAAAAATAAAATACTGAATGAAATTAAATGATTTCTTTTCCACATTATTCTCCTTTGTTCACTGAGCAAGAGGGTATTTTTATTTTATTTTTCTTATTTTTCTACACAAAGTTATGAATTTTTGAAGTTTAGGGAATTAAATAAATCAGAAAATCCCTATTTTTCTACTTATACACACGGCGCCGTGTCAACCTCGGCGACTCCGAAGGGGGTACGTGTCGCGCCGTGATTGGGCGCCGCCATCCGAGTCGCCCGTCCCGGGACCCGCGGTTCACGTAACATTCCCTGGTCCGGCGCAATCTGAACCGTCTGCTCGATACAAGCGCGATCCAACGGCTCCTGGTCATCGTCTACGACTGGTGTGCACCCGTGACCGTCAACCTTCTAACCCTAATTTCTCACTCGATTCTCAATGGATTTTCGTGTTCTTATGCTCTATGGATTCGTCTTGAAGAGACGAATACATCCATACGGTAAACATGCATTGAAATTGATTCAAATTAAATGGAGAATCTCTGTAAGCTCGGGAAGAAGAGTGAGTCCATACCTTTGCTCAGAGAAGTGTGGCTTCAATCTGAGGGTTGTGTCACCTTCGATTGGATCCCAGCAAGCTCCAGATGAAGTCTCCTGGTCTGGTGAATTGTCTAGGTATGATTTCGACCAAGCCCGATCACAAAGCTTGGAGTCCGGAACAACCGGGTGGCTCCGGGATGGGGCTTTCGGTGGGAAACTTCTCCTCTCGGTCCGGTGAAGGTGTAGGACCAGTCAATTTGAAGATTGCTCCACTGTGAAGAAGTGTCCTGGTTTTTGGGCTAAAGTTTGAGCTCAAAATTGAGCTCAGCTGGAGGGAATTGGGGCTGGAATTCAGTGGGGATCAAGTGCTCTATGTGTGGAGAGTGATCTAGAGCAATTTTGGCAGAGTTTCAGTAAGGTTTGGTTCAGCACCTCCCATGGCCGAGAGGGGGTGGTGTTTAAATAGGCATGGCTGGAGGCTCTCCCAGGGGTGGCCAAGGGTTGGGATCAGCTGCTCATGGCATGTGAAGAATAGCCATGGTGGCCATTGGGCATGGGGCGGCTCGGCGAAGGGAGAATTCCAAAGTTTGGCTTCTCCCCATGTCTCGGCCATGGAGTTTTCCGGCGACCCGTGCGGCCGTCCGGCGAGCAAGGGTCACCATCTTGACCAGGGAGGTCAGGGCTTGGTAATGGTGAAGTCAATTGACATTAGCCATGTGTAAAGGTGTTGGATTAGAATGGAATGGGGATAAGGTCACTTTGGCTTGGTTTGGGTCAACCCACCATTTTGGGCTTGGTGCACCCTTCCAAGCTCTGATTTTGGGCTGGGAGGATCAGTTGGGTCGACTCGAGAAGGAGTGGTGAAGTCTCCATCCATGGTGAGGTGGCTAAGCATGGTTTAGTGTGTGACATGCTTATGGTTAAAAAGGTTTAATGAAGGATTAGGAAAGGAGGCCCTCCTTTTGCTATTAGTGGCTTGGTCACATGTCAAACCTTCCATGGCTTCATATGGCTTGTAAATGGCTTCGCTCATGGCTTAGGATAAAGCTTGGTCAATTTCATGGAAATAGAATTTAGGAATTTTGGTATTTTGGTGGAGAATTTTCATGAAGCTTGATTTGGAATGGCTTAATGATGATTTTAAAACTTAGGGGTGATTTTGATTAAATGGATGATGTGGGTAAATGTCATGTGGGCTTTGGATTAAAAACTTTGGGCTTTTGAAATGGTCTTGGGTGGACTTTTTAAAGTGGTTTAAGGAAGTGGGCCTTTAGGTTTAAGAATGAGTTCATGGATGGGAATTTTTGTAAAAGGTTGGGCCAAATAATTGTTGGTTTTGGTTTAGGGATGTTTCATGAGTAATTTGAAATAGATTTAAGGTTGTTTGGGTTTGAATTGGGTTGAATTTGGGTTTATTTGGTAAATGGGCCAATGTAGGTCAAATTGGGCTAACTTGGGCCAATGTTGGGCTAGGGTTAAAATTGATGTAAAATAAATGTTGGGAAATGTTTATGGGAGTGTTTCAAAGAGGTTTTGGCTTTGGTTGGGTTTTGATTTTGAGGTTTGGGTTTATTTGGGTTAGGTTTGGGTTTAGGTCAAAATTGGGCTTTTTGATTTTAGGTTGAATTTGAGTGGGGTTTGGGTCTAAATTTTGGGCAAATCATGTTATTGTTTTGTTTATGGGGATGTTAAGGAAGGTTTAGAAAAGATTTGGGGTTAATTGGAGTTGAATTGGGTGAGTTTGGGCTAAGTTTGGGTCATGAGTCCAAAATGGGCTTTAAGGCCAAAAGTGAAATTGGATCCAAATGTCAATCAAATTGGACTTGGATTTGGTCTAGATTGGTGTTGGGGATGTTGAATTGAAGTTTAGAATTGAATTGGACCAGAATTTGGGTCAATTGGGTAGGCTAGGTTTGACATTGGGTTCACTTTGGGTTAAAATTGGTCAAATTGGGGATTTTGACAAAAGTGGCGTAAATTGACAAAATTGGCCCATGGTGTAGTTGAACAAAATGAAATTGGGAATATTTGGGATTTTCTGGAATTTTCTGGGAATTTTCTGAATTTTTGGATTTTTTGGCTAAGAGGGGCATTTTGGGTATTTGGAGGGTATTGGGAGGTATTTTTGGAATTTTTGGTATTTTTGGCTATGGATGATCAATTTGATTGCTGAGGAAATGTTTGGGATTGGTATTGAGGATTTTTTTGGGTGATTTAGGTGATTTTGCAAATTTTGGGTGGTTTCAAGGGTTTTGGGTAGGCTAGGCGGGTGTAGGGTCCCGGGGGTCAAAAATTGAAAATTTGGAAAATTGAAGCTTGGGTGAATGTAAGTGGAATGAAATCATTTTGGTTGAGCCATGAAGCCATATCAAGCCCACATGAGCCATGAAGGGACTCATTTGAGGCACCCACTATGTTGTTCCTAACCCTAAATGAGGCACCCTCTATGTTGTTCCTAACCCTCTTAGCCAAGTGCTTAGGGGTTAAAGACCATCCATGTGAACCACCTGCATGAGTTAGGAGGTCAAATTGGGTATGGGTGGGGTTTTAAGAGGTGTGTGAAAGTGTAGTGCATAGGTGTAGTGTGTGTGTAAGTCAACCCTTCACCGCATCGAGCCACCTGGCAAGGGCCCTAAGGCCAAAGAGTCCTATAGGAACTCATCCTTTAAACTTCCACATTTGATTTCAACCCTCTAGGTGATTAGGGGTCTACAATCAAGTTTGTGGAGTTTGCAGGGAGTTAGGAAGTGGTTTGAATTTCTAAGTGGTGGGTCCCAATTCTAATCCTCTAGGATAGTCAAAGGAAAAGCCTAAGGCTAGATCCTAAGTACTAAAAAGAAGGAGAGAAGACCTCATCAAAAATGAGGTCAACAGGCATCCCCTCAGTGATCAATGACACTGCTCAGCCCTCACCCTAAGTGGCCTAAAGAACCTAAAGCCAAGCCCTGGGCTCAGCCAATTGTCCATGGCTATAAAAGTCATCCTTCACGGCTAAGAGAGTGTGTTGAAATTTTCTCCAGGCACCAGAGCTTCTCCAAACCTCCCTAAGCTCATTCCAACCAATTTTCCCCTCTGATTACCCTTGTCTGAGAGTAATTTCTCTACTGAAATCTCAATCAGAACTAGGACAAACTCCACCACAGCTCCACAGTGCACCAAACTCCAATTAATTGTACCCACACCTTCACAGCATTGGAAGAAGAATATCACCCATCAAATCCCCATCACAGATAGCCTGTACGCCAGACATTGATAAACACCTAAAATTGGGTCTGGTCGAACTTGGATCCAGACATTTCACCAGAGCAAAAGACTCATTTGGAGGTTCGTTGGAACCAATTGAAGCTGTCTGATTGAGGCCTCCCCTCTCAGACAAAAGTATTGAACTCATTCTTCATCATGAGCTTGATCTAATCCTATACATGTCTAGACCGTATTTCATACTGTATAAACCATATGGATAGGTTCGTTTAGGTTAGATGATGCTCTAGGAACAAACCTCATGTGATTTGGTTGAGTTTAGCTTGAGTTCTTAGGTCTAGAAGATGGAGGGCTCACGGGTTATACCAGGTGAAGACGACGACCAGGACTAGTTGGATCGAGCGTGTATCGAATAGAGGGCCGAGATGGAGTCGGACAGAGATCAAATCCATAAAGAGTAGCCGCGTGGACGTCTAGTCAGATGACGGCGTCAAATAGGAGCGCGTCGCGTGGTCTTTCAGAGCTGCTGACCCACTAAAAATGTGTTGAGATTTTCATGCCTATTTTATATTGATTTGATGATATTGCACTTTAAAGAAGGGTATTTTTGATTTTTTGTTGCAGGTATGTTGATTTATGGACATTGGAGCGAAAAGATGCAAAAAGGCACCGACGACGGATTTTTCCCGAGAGTTCGGAAAATTTATTACAAGGAAGGTCACCGATGGCAAGATCGAGGCCGCCAACGACGAGTAAGTCGATTCTCTTACGAGGTGCATTGAATGTGGATGATTTTTAAAGGGATGCTTAGGAAACTCTTGGAAACTCTTCTAAAACTATATAAGAAACAATTTGGGGCCGAAAAAAAGGGTCCACATGTGTTAGTTAGTGTTTGTGGTGCCATTAGAGTATTAGAGAGTTAGTTTAATTAGTGTTAATTGTGAGAGATTCTTAGAGATATTGTAAGAGTGGAAGGAAAGTGAGAGCTTTCTTCCTCCTTTCCGCTTCGAAGGAGAATTCTGTGTGTTGTAAAGAAAGGAAGAGATTCAGAGGAACTTCAAGGAGTTTGCTTGGGGAGGAATTCGAGATAAGTTGTATTTACTTATTTTAATTTGTATAACTTTACTTTTGTATATGAAATCCATGTTTTGTCGTATCTTCTCCATGAAATCTGAGTAGTTTCTCTGTCTTTCTTCTTGTTTTGACATTTTTGTGAAATGATGATTTGAATTAGTGTGTCAGGAGAATGTTAAAGAAGTTGTGATAATCTTTTCACTTCAATCTTACTTTACTTTCAATCTGGCCAATTGATTTGTTAAAATATGTTGAGATTAACAACTAAAGTGAAGATTACATCCAAGATTGAGGGAGGTCAAAGTCCTTGAAAGTAGGGTGTAAATAAATAGGGAAATTTTATTTATCGGGCGTAGAATTGGAGATTTTGGAGTGACAGACTAAAATCCTCAATTCGGTCCTATCGTTTGGGTGCTGAAGTGTAGATGTTAACGTGTGAGCTCCGAAGTGAGAGTCAGCATCCTTCCTGCCTCGCCACAGATTCAGTAACCAAGCATAGGATTAGTTAATGTTCTTAATGCCTGGACCAAAGGGTAAAGAATAGGTATGGTCCTATTTGGCACAACACAGTTTTAAACTAATTTTAATTATCCATCCACTTAAATTTCTTAACAAGGAAAAGGATGCTTGCTTATCTATTGAACCTCACATTATTAGTAGAAGTAGTTAATTGTTATTAGAATTAGTTTATTAAAATTCCATGTTATTTACGATTACATACTAGTGACCGATAGGCAATTCGATTTACAAAGATGTTATTCTGAATTGGTTTCTATAATCCTAGTTCATAGCCTCTGAAATATCCCTATTGGGTCAATATCCAGGACTCCATTAGAGCCATGTATTACTTGAGCGATACGTATACTTGAGTTAATAAAAGTAACTCTGTGATTATTAAATATCTTTATACACTTTTATATCAAATTCTAGCCATATTAAGTTTACTCAATGTGCTCGAAGTGGTTCAGCTGCCGAGGATGAGGTGGCGCTGCGTGGTTTAAATAGAAAATTAAGGGTATTTTGAATTATTTAAATCAGGTCAACTTAAAAAATACATAACTTGGAAAAATACTCTAGTGCTCAATGAACAGAGGAGAATCATGCGGAAATGGTTTAAAGTTTATTTGATGCATGTTTTATTTTTAATTAAATAAATACTTTTTGGAATCTTTTGATTCTCCATAGGCTCAAACATTTCACCATAGCTTGATAATTTGGTATGTTGTTTCCTCTGTCTTAGGGGATCTTTCATGATTTTTCCAAAGTCAGAAGAGATCTCTAGAGAGATATCTCTATTTTTTAAGTTATCATGTCTGTTTTGGTAAAAATAATTATAATAAATAAATTATTAATCAGAAAAATACAAGATAAATTTTGGTACTTTACGTATGACCAAAGGACCCTATAAAAAATAAAATATGGTTTAAATCATTAAGTACAACCCTAAAGGTAATTAAGATCTAAAAATTAAATAAAAATAAATTGGACTAAATATAAATGAAAATTACTTGATTTTTGTTCTCCACAGTAATTTAAGGTCAGAAAGACTCCCTATAAAAATTTCAAATCAATTGGAGTTAGTTTAAAAAAAATTTCAAGTTAAATCACATTTTTGGCAATTAAATAATAATAATAATCAAAATTCACCTAAAAATTTATTAAATTAATTTAGGGAGTCCTCTATGATCAGAGGAGTCTCTAAAAAATAAAATTGTAATAAAAATAAATTTCTCATTTTTAAACATTATTTTAATATTTAAATAATTAAAAATTTAATAAAATCATACAATCAATAAAAGTGTTGAAAATGTTCTAAATTGTCTCCTGGTCACTTAGAGACAATTGGAATAATTTTCCTAACTCTCTAAATAAAGATCATAAATTTTAAAGGACTAAAATTAGTTTTAAAGGCTAAAATGGAATTTCCCTAATTTATCACTAAAATAATTCTAATAATTAAAAGAAAAATTAGAAAAAAAGAAATTTGGTTCTCTGGGTCTCTTGACCTTAAAGAGATTTAAGAAAAATACAAAACTTAATTTTCAACTTGAATAATATTTGATCCTTAATTAATACTTTAAAAACTGAAATAATTCTAATAATTAAAATAAGGCTAAAAAAATTATGAAATTTGGTCCAAGTGCTCCTTTGGTCTAGGTCTACCTCCAATAAAAATTTCAAAGCCAAAAATTTTGTTTTGGACAAGTTAATGAATTTTCATTGAAAATCCATAATTTTGCATTAAAATAAATTATAAATTAAATTAAAATTTAAAAAATCATATTTTCTTCTCTGGTGTTTTAATTAACCCATGAGTGGTGTCACGTAAGAATTTTAAAGTCATTTGAGTTAAATTTAATGAATTATGAAGTGATAAAGGCTTTTAGGGGCAAAAGTGTAATTTTGAAGAATTTAGTCTTAATCAACATTTAGGCTTAATTAAAGTGGGAGATGGACAATGAATGATCTTAATTATTATGTTTGAATGATTGAAATATAAAGGGTTAAATGGTTTTGTCACATTAAAAGATAAAGTTTATGATATAATTAACCATTATAATTTGAAGGAAAAATTAAATTGAGTGATCCTTAAGGTTAGGGGATGATTTTGGAAGTTGGTGCCCCACTAGTTTAATACCCCTATTTGATATTTAAATGATAATTCAATATTTTGATAAGAATCATAATCATGAAGGTCACTTAACTTTCTAAAGACATAAATGTACCCACTAAAATCTTAAGGGCTTAGTAGTGAGCTAGGCTTAATTGAAAATTTGACTAATGAGGAATAGAAAAAGAAACACTGCTAATCTTAAACCACTTTTGAAACACTACAAGTCCATCAAAATTGAATAAAGTCTTCCATAAATTTAGTTTGCCTCTAAAGGCCCTACTTTCAGAATTCGTAAGTAAACTATCAAATGGTAACTACCCCACCTTTCGAGATGATTAAAACATTGGCTCACTGAGCATTAGGATATAAAACAGATGAGTCATTTAATAATTATGATAAGTTCAAATGAACTCAAGGAAGCTCAAAAGGATTGTGAAGTGTCTAGGGACCTCCTAGGCCCGTTTCACAAATCTTCTGGACACCTTGTAGGACTGTTGGACCTATTATATTTATTAAATGAAGAAATCTATTAAATAAATGAATTGGACCCACCGAGTTATGACATAGAGTTTGGTAGGCCTGTGACAAACCTATCCATAGGTTCTACTTTTCTGCAAAATATAATTGTTTATTTCTTCATGTGGAGGAATGAGAATACTCGTAAGGTACACTTTTTATAGTTTACAGCGCTTTCTGTTCCTGCTCTTTCCTTACTTTTTTTTCTTACGATCTTTCATGTTAAGCAACAATGTCAACCTGCATGAAAACCAAAAATTTTTGGGTAGCCATAAAACTAAAACTAAAAATCAAAATTTTAAAAAAAAAAATTAAAACAAGATAATAAAATTCACCGCCACAACATTCAAAATATAAGACAACTCAAAATTTAATCACAAACAAAACGAAAATCATAATTGTAATTAATTTAAAATGTCTCTGTCGGATGATCTAGAATACCTCGGAGGATACAACCTACGGTTGTTAACAGGATTTCTCATGGTCTAAATAAAAGTATGGAACTCATTAAGTTGAGTTTAGTAAAATTCATCTGAACTAACTGAATCCAAAGAAAATAGTGGTGTTGGGATGATTAAACTGTGGGATCTTAATTGGTTCCGCTTAATCAACTTAAATATTGTCTCATAAATAAAATATTAAGAGACTTCAATTCAAATTTTTATGAAACATGAAACTTCTCTTCTCTCTTCAATTGACACTTATTTAAACTAACCCTTCTACGACGAGGAGCATGGAGCATGCATAGTAGGCAGCCTGGCCATCTTCAGCAGCAAAACTCTCTAGAAATTAAAACAACAAGCCATAGGAATTTGAGGTAGCTTGCCTAGTGCAGGACAAACCCTCACCTTATCTCTTTAGGCCTTTACATGAATATGTTGTGCAATATAAGCCCTAACTCGCCTTAGGATTCTGAGGTTGTCATCGGGTATGACATAAACCCTCCTATCTTCCAGGCTATTCACATGATCGGTATCAAGTGAGTGTAAGCCCTAAATAATAAAATTAACAGGATGAAACATCAAATAAATATCCTAAATTGAAGCTAAACCATAGGAAAGTTCAGGAAAACACCGAGATCTCTCTTGGATGAATGTCATTCCCCTAGTCTTTCTTTCCTTTGGATTCCTACAAAAATTGTTCCTAAATTTGAGTCCCTCACCTATTGAATTTCCTACTACCACATCTTCTTGAAGAACCTTACCCTTTGAAAGTCATTAGTACAGTATCTCCTGATCTATATCAAGAGTTTTCTTGGGTAACTTCAGTTATCTAAGATGTAATTAACTCTAGGGGCTTGCCCTTATAGGAAACTTAAATACCCCAAATTAGTATAAACCATATCTAATTCCTCCATATTAGATAAGGGAATTTGTCGGTTAACATAAATGGTTCACAAACTAAACGGATAACATAGATTCTTTAGTTTATTTGATCAAGCCTCACTACCAACCAATGTGTCCATTCTTCGAGATAGGCACAAAGCTTGTAGAGAACTGCTTGATTATTTTAAACTATCGATTATATAAGATCAGTTTGATTTCATATTTTAAAATAAAAAAATGATATTTTCTAAAATTATATTTATTAAATTAAATATGCACCATCCTAAAAAAACATGAAGGGTTCACCTTAATAGCCGACATACTCGTAAAATGCACGAAGCACATAGGATCGCAGAACGCGTGGGGAATTTGAGGTTGATTTGCTTATAATTTGTTTTCTTTTTTATTTTCTTTTTATTATTATAATCATTTTTATTGTTAGAACATTTCTCAATATTGATTTTTTTTATTCCCTTTTTAATTTTGAATTTTGATCATAATTTTATTTTTCAAATTTCTTTTTTATCGTTCTTTGTTCGTTAAAATTAGGACCAACGCATGGTCCTACGGCTTTTCATCAATCGCTCAATTATGGCACATGTTGAAGCAAAATAGAAATATCTTTGTTAATCTCGACTAAAATGTGATACAATTGATCATATGCAGAAAGCATCCAAATCATCAGAGTACATCCGAGTAAAAACTGAAACATTGCATATCATATGCTGCCTGCTCTGACACAGTACAAAGGTAGCAAACATTTGTCCTTCGAGGTCATCTTGTGATCGAGCTAACCTCCTAAGCTACGTTCCGAGACAAAAGTCCTCTCACGCACACTTAGAGGTACAGCTGCCTCACAGCTCTATCGACTGAAGCCCCTCCAAGTCTGGGTCAGCCTGGTATACGTATTGCACCTTGCTGTCATCCATCCTTCGGAATGTCATTAAGACTCTACCGCCTATCACTCCAAGAATGCAGTGCTTTGCCAAGTCTGCTCCATCTACCTTTAAAATTAACACTAATCCGACCGGTAGCAGGATCTCTACGGAACCTCAGAATTCTTTGAGACCGATGATCTGCATCTCTTTCCTAAATAGAATGTTGCTTTCACTCATGAACGAGAATGTGCAGAAAGGTCTGATGAAGTTGTGATGGTCAATGTGAGGAGGAATGTTGTCTACTTCTTTTTAGATGTTGATGATGTAGCTATTCGGAATGCAATACGCCGGCAATATATGTCCGCCATTCTTTTAACCATCTTCTTTATCTTAGACGGCATGGGGTCCACCTCGCCATTCTTCAAATTCCCCGGAGAGTTCCCGTGCCTGTCCTTTGCAAAATTATAACAGCAACCACGTTGAATGGTGATCCTGCCTTTTCCCCTCTTCCTTTTGTGGGGCTCTGAGTTTGTGTTCTCCCTGAATTAGCCTACGCTGCCCAATCTTTGAGGCTGAATACAATATCCATGTCGGCGTATTTTTAGGTTGTGTGTTTAATATATATATATATATATATATATATATATATGTGTGTGTGTGTGTGTGTGTGTTTAATATATATATATATATATATATATATATATATATATATATATATATATATACATACATATATATATATATATATACATATATATATATATGGTTTGAAAAGTAACATTTGATTTTTAAAAATAATTTTTGAAAAAATTTTAAGATATGAAATCAAACCGATCTCACATGCCAAATAGTTTATATGAAAGAACACCACATCACAAATCGTATGTATATCCCGAAGAACAGACAAACTGCTTGATGATGGGGCTTGATTAAACAAACTAGAAGATTTGTGACATCTGTTTAGTCTGTGAACCAAATTTTATTTGCCGACAATTTCCTCTATTTAATACAAGAGAATTAAATAGGGTTTATTTTAAGCTAGGTTCTCAAATTCCCTATAAAGGCAAGCCCTTATAGTTAATTACATCCTAAATAAACGAAGTTACTTAGGAAAACTCTCAATAAGGATTAGTGGTTTTGCCTTCAAGAATTTCAAAGTTTAAGGTTTCAAAGAAATGAATTTGGGAAATTTCAAAAAAGGGATTAGCTCAAAATTGGAACAGTTTATTTTGGAAGTCCAAAGGAAGAGAAGTAGGGGATATCACAGACCCGAAGTGAATTTCGGTGACTTCCCGATTATCCTATAGTTTGGCTTCAATTTGAGAATTTATTTAATGTTTCAATCCTACCAATTTTATTTAATTAGGACTTATACTTGTATGATATGATCATACAAACATCCTCGAAGATGTGAGGGTTTATATCATACCAAACGACTACCTCGGAGTCCTAAGACCGGTTAGGGCTTAATTTGCATAACATGATATGCAAATGCCTAACGAAAATTTGAGGATTTATGTTGCACTAAGCAAACAATCTCGAAATCCTACGACTTGGTTATTTAACTCTAAGGAAGGAAGGTTGACGAAGTACACCGTGTTGTCCATTGCGCTTGCTCCGAGCTCCTTATTGTTGCAGAGCTTTGGTTTTAGAAAGTGGCAATTAAGAGATGAGAGAAGTGTTTTGGTTTAGAGAGGCCTTAAGGTTCAGATTTTTTAAGGTTTTAATTAAGACAAATCTTAAAGTTGATTAAGCAGAACCGATTAAGATCCCACGGTTCCGTCATCCCTGCACCGTTATTTTCATTGGATTCACTTAGTCCAAATGAATTTGCTAAACTCAACTGAATGAGTTTCACACTTTCATTTTGATCGTGGGAAATCTCATTAGCAACACATGGGTTACATCATCAGAGGGATTCCCGATCATCTAACGAGACGTTTTAATTTAGTTGTAATTGTAAGTTTGTTGTTCTGTTTGTGGTTAAATTTTGAGTTGTCTTATATTTTGAATGTTATGGTGGTGAATTTTATCTTGTTATGAATTTTAATTTAGTTCTGGGTTTTAGTTTTATGGCTATCCTAAAATGTTTCAGTTTTCATGCAGGGTGACATTGTTGTTTAACATGCAGGTTTTGTAAGGAAGAAAGTACAGCGCAGGTAAATAAATTGCAATAAAAGAAAAGTGTACCTGGCAGGTCTTCTCGTCATTCCCGGCAGCACATAAAAAATATGTCAGGGCATTTAAATATTTCAAAAAGAAAACACCTAGACAAAACTAAAGGGGAGGTTCTATTTGTCTACCGGATAGTAGTCCTATCACTAGTCAAATCCTAGAGGTGTGTTTTGTGGATGATTTTTTTCATCAAAGAACAATCAAATTCAATTATTCTTCTAAAACATCCCATCTTATTAAGAAAGTGCTTAGGACTAGTCCTGAACATCTTTTCAATGCTTCTGGGATTATTTCGAGTCCAAATGAATTTCATTGTACAGATGAATTGATCATCCAAGAATTTAGTTGAATTTTGTTTCTTGCCCTGTGAACTTGGATATTTGATTATCTGATGAGTAAAGTGACATTCCACTTGATACTCCACCTAAGGGTTATAAATGTGGGAGCCTTCAGGGGCAAATTAGTTTATTGAAGGATTTAACCATTAAAGTTAGGTTGATGATTTAAAACAATCCGATTTGATTGTAAGGTTCCAGGTTGATTTTTAAATGTTTTAAAATTGCTTAAGTTGAAAGAGGTGTTTAAATTCTTTAATTCCCATTGAATTTTGATGATTCAAGTTTGTTTTAAATATTTTAAATTGATTTGATTATTACATCTTAATTGTAAATTATTTTGAGATTAATTTTTAACATTTCAAATTTGTTTAAGATTGAATTTTAAAGGATTTCAAATTAGTTTTAATGTTTTAAGTTTACTTTAATTTAATTATTAAATCATTTAATATTTTAAACTTTTAATTTAATTAAGGATTGTTTCCTTTTAATTATTAATTTCAATCATCATTTTTGGAATTAATTAAGAGTTGAATATTATTAAATTAATCCATTTAGTGATTTTAAATTAAAGAATTGATATCTTCTTAAGTCATATCCCTAACCTTAATAATCCAAATTTTAATTATTCTTCCAGTATTTAAATGATTTAATTAATTAAAGTTTCATTTTTAATGTTATTGATGGTTAAATGGGTTTCTACCCCTTAATTCGCTGAATTTCAATCATCCAAGAGAAAATTTAGGATCAAATGTTCATCCCTCTCTTTGATTAGGCCTAAAGTATTAATTAGGGTTAAAACCCTTAATTACATTTATGCCCTCTTAAGATAATTCACTTCATAACTCACTAAATTGAGCTCAAATAAACTGGAAATTTTTATGACACTTCACTCACATGTCAATTAAGACATTAGAGGAGAAAATGTGATTTTTCTGCTTTTAATTTAATTTATATAATTATTTCAACGAAAAATAAGGGTTTTCAATAAAAATTCAACAACATGACCAAGGTAAGGTTTCTATCCTTGGGAAAATTATGGGATCTTCCTACTGATCAGAGGACTACTTTGACCAATTTTGGTGATTTTTTGAATTTCATTTTATTTATTATAATTATTTTAAATTTTAGGGTATTAATGAAATAAAAAATAAAATTGAAGTTGAAAATTAAGTTTTATATATATTTTTTTAATCTGTCTAACCTCAAGGAACTTAAAGAAACAAATTTTATATTTTTCTGATTTTTATTTGAATTTTTAGAATTATTTTGGTGGGAAAGGTTGAAAAATCCATTTTTAATATTAAAAATTGCATTAAGCTTTTAAAATTCAATATCTTCACCTAGGGACTTAGGAAAAATATTTGGTTGGTTTTTAAGTGATTAGGAAGCAAAATATGACATTTTTGTGATTTTTAATATTTTTGTGATTTTTTTTAATTTTTTAATTATTAAAATATTTAAAAATAGGTTAAAAATGAAAATTTTAGAAAAATTCCAATTTTAGTTTTCTTAGACTTCTCTAATACCAGAGAGGCCTCAAAACTAATTTGGTGAATTTTTGAGATGTATTTTGAGTTTTATGAATTTTTAAAGTTTAAAAGTGGCCATGTGATTTGAATAATTCATTTAGTGGGTTAAATCATTTTCAATTGACTTCAAATTTTTATGTGAGACTCCTCTGACCCTAAAAATCAATGGAGAATTTATTTTGTGTTTTTTTAATGAGTGGTTATTTTAAATCAATTTAATCTTAGTTTTAGGGTTTTGGCCAAATTAGGATTCATTTAAATGAGTTAAGCCAAGTTACAATTTTCCTAGAGTCCTCTGGTCTAGAGATACTTCCCCTAATTTTTCTGGATTTTATTAATCAACATGCTAATTATTGGAATTAAAATACCAAAACAGGTACATAAACTTTGAAAATAGATATTTTGCCATATAGATAGCCTCTGGCCATAGAAAATTCAGGGAATGTCCCCAAGATTAGAGGCTACAAAAACCCTTTGGTCTCATACCATGGAGAATTTTGTGTGTGAGTGGAGAATTAAAATACTCAAAACAGTATTAAATTATACAAAAATCAAATACTTAATAAAATAACTTAATTCTTTTTCCACATTAATCTCCTGTGTTCACTGAGCAAGTTGGTATTTTTAGTTTATTTTTAGGATTTTTCTACACAAAGATATGGATTTTCAAAGATTCTGGTATTTAATTAAATAGGAAAAAGCCTATTTTCCTACTTAAGTGACGCGACGCCACCTAATCATAGGCAGATCCAAAACTCCACGAGGCGCAGTCTGATTCTGTGCAGCCATCTGACTCGGCAGCCACGCGGCCCGCGGTTCCGTTCCACTGCTTCTTCCGGCTCGATCTCTGCCGTCCATCCTACAAACGCGATCAGACGGTCGCTGGTCATCGCCCCCAACTGAACTAACCCGAGAGCCGTCGACCTTCTAGACTTAAGATCTCGCTCGAGACTCAACCAAATCATGTGCGGTTGGTCTCTATCGACGCGTCTAGCCTAGACGAACCTATCTATACGGCTAACATGCATCAAAATTGTATAGAATAAAATGGAGAATTACTGGAAGCTCGGGAGCAAGAGGGCTTTCCATACCTTGGTCCAAGAGATGAAACCTCAATTGGATGTGCTCGGGACGTTCGTTGGAGTCCAAGGAGCCTACGAATTGAGCCTCGAGCGTTGGTGAAATGTCTGGCTATGAAAGTGACCAGACCCGATTTCGAGCTCTGGCCGATAGAGCAATTGGGTGGTTTAGAGAGGGGGCTTTCACTGGGGAACTCCTTCTCTTGGTGCTGGGAAGGTGTGGGTGAGTTTAATTTGATTTTGGTGGAGGTTCTGGGGATGTCCTATTTCTGGCCTGATTTTCAGCTGAGAAATTGGGCTCAGCGAGGGGATTTCAGGGCAGGAGGATAGTGGGGATGAACTTCTCTTGGCTGGGAGGAGCTCTGGGAGCAATTTGGAGGAATTCTGTCAGGGGAGTTTCAGCACTTGGAAATTGGCCGAGAGGAGGTGGCTTTATAGCCATGACTGGAGAGGGGAGCTCAGGGCCAATTAATGAGTGGTTTAGGCCGCTTAGGGTGAGGGCAGTGCAAGTAAGGTGGCTGGTGAAAGGATTGGCCACTGCCCAGGCTCAATTTTAAGTTTTAAGGATAAGGGGGTGCTCGGTCCTGACTGTTCCGGTGGCTGAGGTGGCTGGCAAGGACAGTTAGGCGGCTGGGTAGGCTGAGGAGGAGTGGGGGAGAGGTTTAGCTCAATTAGTTTTGGTAGGGAGCTTGCTTAAAGGGAGATTAGAAATGGGACATAACTTTAGCCATGTGGCTTGGTCCATTGGTCCAAAGTTATGGACCATTGGTCCATGGCCCATGGGGCTCGGGCTGGGTCAGGTTAAATCCACCCTAGGAGGTCTAGGGTTGGTAGCCAAGGGGTTGGCTTGATCAATTTTGGTTTGGTTAAGTTCAATTTGCTTCATGTGTTCAATTGGATTCACTTGGGTTTGAGTTGGGTTAGCTTGATTTTGGGTTGGAATTGGATCAAATTTGGTTGATCAAAATTGTATAAATGATTGTAAGAAAGATTTTCCATGAAGACATGAAGTGGTTTTAAGTTCATTTCGAGTTTCAATTTGGAGGATTTTTGAGTTTTTGATAATTTTGGTCACCATGGGTTAGGTTGGATTTAGGTTTGGCTAGAGTTTGATTCAAGGCCAATTGATGGTTCAAAATATTACAAATGATTGTTAGGGAAGGTTTAGGATAGAAATTGGGTGGAAATTTTGGGTTTAGGGGATTCAATTTGGAGAATTAGGGGTAGGTGACAACTTTAGGGCAATTTTGGGGATTATGATTTTAAAGGGATTTGAGTAGGGTTTGAGTTTAAATTGAGGCCCAATTGATGTTGTGCTTACTGTAGGGATATATTAAGAAGAGTTTGGAATTGAAATTGGAGAAAATTGAGTTGAAATGGGTTGGTTTGGGTAAGTTTGGGTCATAGGCCAAAATTGGGGTTTTAGGTTTCAAGTTGACATTGAATTCAAATGTGAATCAAATTAGGATTGGATTTGATTTAAATTGGTATTATGGATGTTGAATTAAAGTTTAGAATTGGATTTGGGCAAAATTGAGGTTAATTGGATTGATTTGGTTTGACATTGGGTCCATTTGAGTTAAAAATAGGTCAAAGTGGGGATTTTGATAAAATTGGGTTAAATTGGCAAAATTAGGTTATGGTGTAGTTGAACAAAATGAAACTGGTAATATTTGGAATTTTTTGGAATTTTTTTCGGAAGTTTTGGAATTTTTGGAATTTTGGGCTAAAAGGGTATTTAGGGTATTTGGAGGTTATTTGGAGTGTATTGGGGTATCTTGGTGGATTTAAAAGGTGGGAATTGTTTTAAAATGATTCTTAGGAATTTTAGGAATTTTGGGTAATTTTTTTATGGTTTGGTGGTTATGGGGGTGATTTAGGTAATTTTGGGTAAGTTTAGGGGACCAAATGTCAAAATCAGAAGTTTGGCAAAGTGAATGGGGTTTTAAATAGGGAGGAATGGGATCATTTTAGTGGTTCAAAATTGAATAGAATTGATTTGGGATGGAATTAGGGTTCTGAAGCATGAGCTATGGATTTAGCCAAGTCCAACCACTTTGGGACCAAGTCTAGCCAAATGGTAACCACTTTATTATCCTTCACGTATTGACCTTAGCCATCTTAATCAAAGACTAGTGGCTTGGGTTCAACCATGAGAGTTTCATAAAGGGTAGAAGACAAGGGTTCAAGGTTTAGGTTAAGTGGCTTAGGGGTGTGTGTGTGTGCAAGAGAAACCCAAGTCACCCAAGGTCACCCTAAGTCCAAACAATCCTATAGGAACTCACTATTGGTTGCCCATATGGTGGTTTTAACCTTCCAAGGTGATTTAGATGTTTGCAACCATCCAAGTGGGACCCAAGAGGAGTCAAGAAGTAGCTGAATTGCTAAAGGGTGGGTCCTAATTCTAGTCCTCTAGGATAGTCAAGGAGAAGTCTTATGGTTAGATCCTAAGCACTAAAAGAAAAACAAAGACCTCACCAAAAATGAGGTCAACAAATGGACCCCCAATAGGTATGGTGTGCTGACTAAGCACACCGCACGTATTGGCGTTGACTGAAGAGATCAACGAACCAACACAGACAGTCCAAGTCCACATACTTGGAACAGAACAGAGAAAGAGAAGGTTCTCGTTGGGGAGTATCAGGTAAATCTCCAAAACTGAAGATTCAAGAACTCTCGTTGGGGATGAAGGAGTAAGCTTCAATTGATCGAATTGAAGTTTGATTTAGATTGAGGTTTCAAATTTTCATTTTGATTGATTTTTTTTTTAATTTGATTTTGAATTTTGATTTTTGATTTTGAGTTTGATTGAAGTTTGATTGTTTGGTTTATGATTCATTTTGAAGTTGATAGAAATTTGATTTCAGAGTTTTGAATATTATTATTATTTTTAATTTGGGGTTGAAATTGGTTTGAGATTAGGATTGAAAGAGAATTTGGAAATGACAAAAGCAGAGTCCAAATTGGAAAGGGGTGAGGACTTGAATTTAAGTACCAGCCTTGAAGCAAAGATTGAAATTTAGGTACCGATCGAAAAGGATGAGAATCAGAATTTTGGTGCTGATCCCAAAAAGGAGAGAACTAGAATTTAGGTACCAGCCTCGGAATGAGAATCGAAATTTAGGTATCGATCTCGGAGAGAGAATCGAAATTTAGGTATCGACCTCAGAAGGAGAGAACTGGAATTTAGGTACCAGCCTCGGAATGAGAATCAAAATTTAGGTATCGATCTCGGAAAAATGAGAGTCAGAATTTAGGTACTGACCTCGAGAAAAGACTATACCAGCTCGGGCTACCGTTCAGGACATTACATCTGACCTGGATCTTGTCGTGGAGATGACAACCATTCAGGACATTACGTCAACCCTCAGGATGGGAATCAGAATTTGGGTACTGACCCCGAGATTTCAAGAGTGCGGAAAAATTCTTGGATAGAATGTGAGGTTGGCGGCTCAGAGAATAGGATGCCTTGTCGGTCTTATACCTAGCTCACAGGATTAGAATGTGTAAAAGTTTCTCGGACAGAATGTGGATTGGCGGCTCAGAGAATAGGATGCCTTGTCGGTCTTATACCTAGCTCAGAGGATTAGAATGCGGAAAAGTTTCTCGAATAGGATGCAGGATTGGCAGCTCAGAGAATAGGATGCCTTGTCGGTCTTATACCTAGCTCAGAGGATTAGAATGCGGATAAGTTTCTAGGATAGAATGCAGGATTGGCGGCTCAGAGAATAGGATGCCTTGTCGGTCTTATACCTAGCTCAGAGGATTAGAATGCATAAAAGTTTCTCGGATAGAATGCGGGATTGGCAGCTCAGAGATTAGGATGCCTTGTCAGTCTTATACCTAGCTCAGAGGATTAGAAAGCGAAAAATTTTCTTGGATAGGATGCGGGATTGGCGGCTTAGAGAATAGGATGTCTTGTCGGTCTTATACTTAGCTCAAAGGATTAGAATGAGGAAAAGTTTCCCAGATAGGATGTGGGATTGGCGGCTCAGAGAATAGGATGCCTTGTCGGTCTCATACCTAGCTCAGAGGATTAGAATGCAAAAAAGTTTCTCGGATAGGATGCGGGATTGGCAGAAGTTTAGAGAAGAGAATCAGAATTTGAGTACCGATCTGAAATGAGAACTGGAATTTGGGAACCAGCCTCAGAAGGATAGGAACTGGATTTAGGTACCAATCCCAAAGGTTGGCGTTTGATTTGATTTTGAAGATTCTGCGGAAAATTTAGTATAGTAGAAGGTTGAGACGGAATGTGAGAGTGCTTCACATCCCACGAAGGTTGATCAAAGTTTGATTGTTTGACGAAGGATATGAATCCATGCCATCAGAACCAAATCGAAAATCTCGTGGTTCTATGTCAGTAGACTCAGTTGACCTTCTCAAAGGAGGGAAGAAATCACGGAGAGTCGACAAAGGTTTGAGTACAGCCGGAGGTTGGGGATTTCAGATTTGGATTTTCTTTTTCATTGTTTTTGTTTTTAGTGATTTGATTTTGTTTTGATTTTCAAGTTTTGTTTGAAATTTCATTTCGATTCAGGTTTTCATTCATTTGCTTTGTTTACAATTTGAGATTTTGAGTTGATTTACTTTGAGTTTCAGTTTTGTGTTTTATTTGGATTTTGAATTTGAATTTTCATTTCGTTGTTATTATTTTACTGGATTTCGATGAATTCCATTTTTTTTGTTATATTTCATTCAAATAGTTCTTTGTTCAACTTTTCTTTAAATCGAGTCAAACTCAGATTTAGTGGCGCTTGCAGTCAATTGCACAAAACTAAAGGCGAAACACGACAGAGTCGTTTCCATTAAAAAATGTCGAAAGTACATCAGGTGATTCCATCAAAACATTTCTGGTGACATCTTTCTGAAAACAGACTTTAACAAAATCCATGTATATCTGAACACAGACTGTATTGGTATCTTTATGTCATCTGACAAAACTGTCTGTTTGATTCATCCATGTCTGAAAAATAAACTGCATAGGTAATAACATCACCTTCTAAGCCACATTCCGGAGGAGAATCCGACGCAAGTGTGCTTCAGAGGTGTACTACTACTATGTAGCTTACAGCTCGTAGGGCTACAAATTCTCTGATTCTAGATCTGGCCGAAAGTAGACCGGAATATTGCTCTCATCCATCCTTCTGAAAGTGATGGAGACCCACTCGTAGGGAACTCCTGGTATGCAGTGCTTTGCCACATCTGTACCATTTCCTTGTAGTACAAGGACAGAGCCTACCGGTAGGGATATCTCTACTGGCCCTCGGAATTCTCCTGGGCCGACTATCCGGAGTTTTGTCTTGAACATGATGTTGCATTGGTTAATGAAGGAAATGGTGCAAAAAGGTCTCACAAAATCGTGATGGTCCACGTGAGGTGGAATGCAGTCTCCTTCTTCATAAATGTTGATAATGCAGCTGTTCGATATGCAGTCAGCGGGTAAGATCGCCAATCCACTATCCTCTTTATCATTTTATTAATCATAACTGGCATTGGATCCACTTCATCGTAGTGAAGTACCCCTGGCGGATTTCCTTTCTTGTCATCAGCAAAGTTGTAGTAGCATCCGAATTGGATTATAATCCTCCCCTTGCCTCGTTTCCATTTCTTCAGCTCGGAATAGGTCTTGCTTCGTAGTCGTCCTGCACGACTCTGCTTCTTCATCTCAGAGACATAGTCCACGATCTCACTCTACTCGTAGTGTGAGAAGACATCCGTATGCAACTCCAGTCCTTCCAGGATGTTGACATACCTGCCTCGGATTCTCTGAAAGTATTCAAAATTTTGTTTCCGCACCCTCTGGATCATCTCCAACTCGTGCTCTGAAATTATCTGGAATTGTTGGGGTCTAGTAAGGTACTGTGGGATGTACGGTTCCACACCAGCATGCTCTCCTGGAACCATCACTGTCTCAGGTGCAGGCTCTGTAGTAACCTACTCTGGAACAACCTCTGTTATGGTGCTCCTGAGGACTAGCCTCCTTGGGGCAATTGCGGTCGTCGGAATTTCTTCCTTGTTCTGTTCTTCTGTTAATTTCTTTATCATTTCTTGGATACAGCGGTTCTTGTTTCTTCTTTGAGTTTGGGTCAAAGTGGCTCTCCTCTCCCCCTGGATTTCGGTAGGGACGGCACTGACAAGCTTCCATCTTGCGACAGTTATCACTGATTTCATTTTGTGGTCGTCGATCGCGTTGATCTTCCTTTTCCAGTTTGCAGTATGCTGAACTTTCTCGCTGAGTTTCATCACTGTCTTTTCATGGGACTCCTTGAGGTCTACAGTAGTCCATGCAGTTTCTTCATATTCTAGCTTCAGCTGCGCAAAGTCTGAGTCAACCTCGATCACAGCACCAGCTTTCAGCTCTTCTTCGTTAAGTGCAAGACTTACGCCATCTTTAAAAGAAAGGACCAGCCTCCCGCTCGACATCTTCCTGCGAAAACAAGGAAGGGATCAGGGGCCAAACCAAAGAAGAACGAGAACAATAAGAATTTTAAATTCATTGTAATTTATTTTATTTTGTAAGTTTATTAGGAGAGAAATATTTGATTTAGATTTTTGAAATTGGAACAAGTTTCGATTTTTTATTTTATTTTAGAAAATTTCTTTTGGATTTTGGTTTTAAAATTTATTATTATTATTATTATTTTGGGTTCGGACCCAGTTGCACACAATTATCTTGCTGGTGCTTCTACGAGCGAAAGGTCCGCTCCTCGAAACATCACGTCGCATAATACTTCTTTAGATATCGTCCGTTGATGGGAAGCATTGGCAATCCACGAGTTGGTAAGAGCCTCCCGAGTAAACTATCTCTACTACAAACGGTCCCTTCCAAGTCAGTTCGAATTTACCTCTTATCTTGCGGTGTGCAAGAATACGTCTTCTGAGAATGAGAACTGATTCACCAACTTTCAATGTTCTTAGGCAGACCAGCTTGTCGTGGTTCTGAATCATCTTGGCTTGATACAGTTCGAGATTCTGCTGCGCTGAAAGTCATTTTCCTTCCAAGCTTTCCAATTCCTCCAGTCTTAATCTGGCGTTCTCTTCTGTAGTGATCTTATTTACAACTGCAATTCTTAGTGACGGAATCTGAACCTCCAAGGGTAAGACAGCTTCGGATTCGTACACTAGAGCATAGGGTGTAGACTGAGTAGGCATTCTGAAAGTTGTTCTGTAGGCCCATAAGGCTTCTAATAACTTCTCGTGCCAATTTCTCTTGTTGTCGTCCAAACTTTTCTTTAGGATTTGGACGAGAGTTTTATTAAAAGCCTCGGCCAAGCCGTTTGCTCTTGGGTAGTAGATCGTCGAATAGCGCCAATCTATCCCGTGTCTTCTGACAAAATTATTGATCTTTGTGCTCTTGAAAGCGGCTCGTTATCTGAGATAATTCTGTGTGGTACCCAAAATGGTAGACGACTTGATTCTTGAAGAATTGTAATACATGATGTGCCTTCACTTCTCTGAGCGGTATTGCTTCTGCCCATTTTGAAATGTAATCTGTCGCTGCAAGGATGAAACGATGTCCTCTTGAAGAAGGCGGTTCTATCGTACCAACGATATCTGTGCCCCAACACTTAAATGGCCACGACGCGATTGTCGGTTGTAGCACATTCGGAGGTTGATGTAGAAGCACTCCATGCACTTGGCACTGGTGACAACTTTTGGCAACTTTCATGTAGTCGGTCATCATTGAGAGTCAGTAGTACCCTAGTTTCTTAATTTTCATTTTCATCTTCGGACCTAACTGGTGAACACTACAAAGTCCTGAGTGCACTTCTTTAACAATTTCACGATCCTCAGACCCACTCAGGCACCTTAGCCACGTCTGGTCGAAAGACCTTCTGTATAACGTATTGCTTATTAATGCGTATGACAGAGTTCTTTTCTTAATTTGATGGGCTACTGACTTATTGTCTGGTAGGTTTCCTGTTTGCAGGTAGTCTATTAATGGCTGCCGCCAATCTTTTGTAGTTTCCGCCACTGCGGCAACTGTCTCTTCATTTCCTATTCTGAACAAAGTGTCTATGTCAATCTGCGATAGCACCTGTCATCCCTGCACTGTTAATGCAACTGACTCTTCCTGTAGACATGCGAACTCTTTTGCAAGTCGGGCCAAAGCTTCTGCAAGGGCATTCTCTTTTCTGGGAATCTTGTATATCGTCACGTTTGGAGTCTGCTCGAGCAACTTCATTGTATACTGAAAGTGCTGCTCGAGTCTTGGTTTCAGAATCTTATACTATCCTGCGACCTGTTGTATGATCAACTGCGAATCACCGTAGATGTTGATATCTGTTATACCCATCTGAATGGTCAATTCCAGTCTAGTTATAAAGGCTTTATATTCTGCTTCATTATTCGTACACAGATCTGTCAAATGGTAGGAGTACCTTAGCATTCCCCGCTCTAGTTTTATAAATATTAGTCTGATTCCTGCCTTATCGGGCACTATCATTTGCAATTTTTCGTCTCGTTATGTTGATGATGCTTCGTCGAAGTACAATTCCCAAAGTCGATCATCGGGGTCTTCTAAGCTCATTATTTGCTCGTCTAGCAAGTCGTCGTTGAGAGGCAATTCTGCCGGTAAAGGGTGTGCTGTGAGGAAGTCTGCTAGGACTTGTCCCTTTACGGCACGAAGAGGAACGAAATTTATATCGAATTGCAACAGTATCATCGACCACCTGGCAAGTCTTCCGGAAAGCGTCGGTCGGGTCATCAAATATTGCAATGGATTAACTCTCGAAATAAGGTTGACCTTATGAGAATGCATGTAGTGCCTGAGCTTTTAGGCTGCAAAGACCAGGGCCAAACAATGCTTCTCAATAGGAGGATACTTTACCTCTGTCGAAATTAGACGACGACTTAAGTAGTAGAGAGTGTTTTCCTTACCCTCATCATTGACCTGGGCTAGAAGGGCTCCGAGGGAGTCGTCTAAAGCCGTGGTAAAAAGTATCAACAGTCTACCTGAGACTGGGGTTGCTAAGACATGAGGTGTCATTAAATATCATTTGATGTCATCAAAGGCATGTTGACATTTGGAGTCCCAAGTAAACTTGGCATCCTTCTTAACCAAAGCAGAAAAAGGCTGACACCTTCCTGACAAATTAGAAATAAAGCGACAAAGATATGCCAACTTCCCTTGAAAGGAACGTAGTTGTTTCAAAGTTTTGGGATGCGGCATTTCTAAGATAGCTTTAATCTTCTCCGGATCGATTTCAATTATGCGATGTCAGACAACAAATCCTAAGAATTTCCCAGAGTTGACGCCGAAGGTGCATTTTAGGGGATTCTTCTTAAGGTTAAATTGTCTTAATCGCTTGAAAACAATTCTCAAATCATACAGATGATCCTCCTTCAGTTTGCTTTTGATGACTACATCATCCACGTAGCACTCAACTTGGTTGTGAATGAGATCATCAAAAATCCTTGTCATTGCTCTTTGGAAAGTCGCTTTTGCGTTCTTCAATCCGAACGACATCACCGTGTAGCAGTATACTCTAATTGGCGTTCTGAAGGCTGTGAGCTTTTTGTCTTCTGGTGCCATCTTTATTTGGTTATATCCTGACGATCCATCCATGAAAGAGAAAACTTCATGTGTCGAAGCAATGTCGATCACCAATTCTAGAATTGGTAGCGGGAACTCTTCCTTTGGGCATGCTTTGTTCAAATCTCTGAAATCCACGCAGATTCTGATTTGACTATTCTTCTTTCTGACTGGTACCACGTTAGCTAACCAAGTCGAGTATTGTTCTTTACAGAAAAATTTAGCGTCGATTAGTTTCTTAACTTCAACTATAACTTGTTGTTCGATTTCTAGACACATTCTTCTCGGAGATTGTCTGACTGGAACGGCAGTGTGATGCACTCCTAGTTTGTGAACTGCAACTTATGGAGCTAATCCCGGCATTTTATCGTAACTCCAAGAAAAACAGTCCTTGAATTCCATCAATAGCTTAATCATATCTTCGGAGTTTTCTTTGTTGAGTAAGGAGCTAATAAAAGGTCGGCCTAGGCTCTTTGCTAGTACTTAAGTTAACTTCCATTAACTCGTCTATTGTAGATTTAATTTTTTCTTCAAATTCTGGTGGAGCGTCTCCGACTGGTAGATCCTCAAGATCATCTGAAGCTTCCAGGCAGTCTTCATTAGACTTACAAGTGAAAACCAAGCAAAATTCTAAATCATCAGCTGGCCCTACCGTGCCGAATCCAAGACCATGTTTTGAGTTGGGAGGCCTTCTGACATTACTCCATAACTTTTCAAATCATTGTGATTGATCTTTGGACCAATGCTTAGATAAGACACCACGTTGAATTAAATTTTGAACACAGAGAGAATACCACTCAAAAGGCAATTCCATTAATTTGGATGAAGCAACATCTTCAAATTTTACATCATTTTCAGTTTGGGAAGAAGAAGCACCACGGTAGAATTTGATTGGCTTAGTACCGCCACCATGTACTTCCTTGACCGCCATACCCTCAACCTTACTGGAGTAGATCTGAGTTAGGGTCATAGTCTGTACACAGTGGTTAATCTTGTCGTACATTGCTTTGTATTCTTCGTTCTTTTCATCTTCTAGTGAGATCTTGAATTGAGGCTTCTTCTGACTTATTGTTGTTGCTTCTCTCTTAGTTTCTTTTTTTTCTTCTTCGGAACGGTTTTCCCAATCAACCTTAATAACTGGATTCTTTTGTTCAACTATTCCACCATTTCTACCTCGACCTCGTCCCCAACCTCGACCTCGGATGCGAGCTCTGGAGAAACCTTCACCATCTCGCCGTAAGGGAGTGGTGAGTAATTATTGAACTAGAATTTGAGATTCTTGGTCATCTTGAGTTTCTTTTACTTCATTCGCTATGGCATTTCTGGAGAAAATTGTCTTCTTTGGAGGTGCGTAGTAGGAAGCATCTTCATGTATTCCAATTTTGTGCACGAAAAATGGTTGCAAGTCACCTTTGATGCACTGTTATTATCCTCCTTCATAATACTTTATACACTGGTGTAGAGACGACAGTACCATCCAGTTTTCATGGATCCACGGTCGGCCCAGTAGAGCGTTGAATGACATTTCAAAGTCAATTGTGTAGAATTTTGTGGTTGTCCTTGCTAAGTCATCGATCTTCATTGACAGTGTTATTGATTCAAGAGCTCTTTCTCCTTTCTGGTTGAAGCCTCTTAGTAACATTTTCTGCTTGAAGCTCGCGGGCATCATTTTCCAAGTAGGCTAACGTCCGAAGGTTCATTATGTTAATTGATGCTGCCAGATCAACTAACACCCTAGAGAGCGTGAACTTTCCAATGGCGACTGAAATGTACAAGGGTCTGTTGTGATCGGCTGTCCCAAGTAGCAAGTCACTGTCCGTGAAAGTAACACCAATCTATTCTCTTAAAGAGAAAACCTCATCTAAAGAGTTACTGGCCATTTGAGCTAAGCAAATCTCTGGATCATGTAAGGCCTTGATCAAAGTTTCTCTCATCTCCTTTGAAAGGATTAAAGCATCGTAGATGCTCAGTTTGGCGGGCAACTTTCGAAGATGGGCTAGCACATTATACTCCACTTTATTGTCTGGTCTTTTAACTTCTTCCCAAATGGGTAATTCTTCTACTGGGGTTGGCTCTTCTTGAACAACCACCTGCTTTCCTTTATCATTCGGACCCACTCTCGGGGGTAGGACTTTTCCGCTTCTTAAGTTGACCTCTGTTATCTCTTCCTCTGACTTTGATTCTGGATTAGCTGGCGCTTCCTCTTTCTGAATCGGAGCAACAGATTCTTCTAGAGTCACTTCAGGATCTGAGAACTCTAACTCAATCATGATAGATCTTGGAATTCACAGATGGGTTCGTCATCTTCTAGACCATCACAATCGATTTCGCTGACATCTTCTTCTTTATCGTTACCGTCGAAGTTTTGTATAATTTGAGAATTGTTATTTGTTTCGAAATCGATATTCGCATCGGGTTGGTTGTTGTCAGTTAGGTAATCGTTAGAAACAGTCAAAACGTAGCCAACACCATAACTCTTATCATTATAAGATCCCGCCGGAATGAGCAAATAATCATACAAAGTCAGTGGATTGAGGGATTTCTCCCCCAAACTAGAAACAACCATCCTAGGAAAAGCAGCCCCTACTCTACTCTTCGGAGCCTCGGTCTTCTCTTCTTCTGCGATATTTTCCTCCTTCTGGGGCTATTCCTCGATTGCAATTGATAGTGTTGGCTCGACAGGTTTCAAACTTTAAATTGAGGCGCACACTGGAGTGGTTTGGATATGATCCAAAATTTTCTTCGAAGACTTCGTCCAAACAGTACTCCATCCATAGTTGGTTGTGTATGGGTCTATTAGAACAATAGGATCAGCTGAAATAACATTAACAGAACCTCCTCTCTGGGGCTCCTTCATGTATTCTTTAGGGATCGTTATGTTCCCTTGTCAAAGGTTATTCTCGAGCCAGTTCTTGAAAGTGAAGCAATCTTCGATCTTGTGTCCGATCATCCGGTGATAAGGGCAGTACATCTGCTGACCTTTCTTTTCCACATCCTCTGGTTTCCTGTGCTCTGGCAACTGGAATCTGTCCTTCTTGATCATACTGCGGAACATCTTGCCTACTGCTTCATTCTTGAAAGGGTACTCCTTCAGAAGTTCTGTCAGGCTGCGCTTTTGCTGAACCGGCTGTTGGTTGTATTTCTGTGACTGCTGGCTATACTGCTGCGACTGCTGATAGTTCTACTGAGGCGGTTGATAACTCGACGGAGGTTGTTGATAGTTCTGTTGAGGTCTTTCCATTCGTATTTGCATCGGTTGCTTGCCCTTGTCTGCCACTGCGACGGTCCCGGACTTCTTCTCGAAGGCTTTGACTGGCTTCTGTTAATCATTCTTATCAGTGAAGCTGAGTTGTTTTGCTTCCTCCTGTAGACTCGCGGCTTTGCTGAGCAATTTCTCGAATGTCTTAATTGTAAATCCTTTAAGGAGAAATGCTATCGGACTATGAATACTTTTCAGCAGAATTCCAATGGCATGTTGTTCCTGGAGCTGCGGCTCACATTTCGTGCTTAAATTTCTCCATCGCAGGATGTAGCCCACCAAAGTTTCGTTTGGTTTCTGCTGCTCGACCACAAGATCACCGATGGTGATGTGGTACTGAGCTACAGCGAAGCATTTCAAGAATAAGCTTTCCCATTCTGTGAATGTTTTGACTGAGCCATTGGGCAGCTCCGCATACCAGTCAAAGGCAATTCCTGAAAGGCTACAGACAAACTGGCGGAACAACAAAGCGTCGCTACGCCCCGCATTGCAGCAACTCGCGCGGAAGTGTGCAACATGCTGTCGAGGATTTCCTGTTGCATCAAAAGTCTTGAACAGAGGTGGTATGAAGCCTTTAGAGTCTTGCACGACATCAAATTCTTCGGGGTATGGTCTACCCTTCATAATCAATGCCCCGCCATTGGATTGGGCTAAGGCCTCTCGCACCTGCTGTTCTACCATATTCTTAATGTTCTTTTCTAGTATTAGAATCTGAGTGGAATCCTTCTTCGGCTGCTTGTCTCCATTGACGGACGTGTTTTATTTTCCTCCGTCGGCGATGTGAATGACTTCCGGAGGTGTTTCTTTTGGGGGCTGAGG
Source organism: Papilionanthe hookeriana x Papilionanthe teres (assembly GCA_022702705.1). Taxonomy (NCBI): domain Eukaryota; kingdom Viridiplantae; phylum Streptophyta; class Magnoliopsida; order Asparagales; family Orchidaceae; genus Papilionanthe; species Papilionanthe hookeriana x Papilionanthe teres. The sequence continues at coordinate 65,253,414 of CM040436.1, forward strand.
GTGACTTTGAAGCGTGGCTAGAGCCACCACCATCTCCTCCATTTTCTTTTCCATCCGACGAATTATATTGTCCTTTTCTTGAAGACGGAGCCTCATTACCTCCGGGTCTTCTCCTTCTGCAGTTGCTAGAGCTCCTAGTAGAGCTGATGACGCTCGCGTCTCGACCATGTTGATTTCAGCAATATCCTCATCCATGTATCCTGACAAGTTTTCTTCATTCTCTGATCTTTCTTTCCATTCTTTAGCCAACTGCTGAATGTCTGATCTTAACCTTTCCAGAGTGACCTCGAGTGATTTTCCTCTAATGATCCTACGGCTGGTAGACTGTAGTTGGTGAACTTCATTCTCTGGAATCGTCTCTAGACGGCAACACTCCTCTTAGCTCTGGACTCGGCATCAGAACTTCTCATTTCTGGCTGCTCTGTCGGTATAGGCTCTGTGACTTTGGGTCGCCACACCATCCTCTTTGCAATTGGGTGCCTAGAACCGGATGGTTCATCAGCGGTAGGTTGGAAGGTGGTGTGCTTCCTAAGATACGTGCCGGATACCATGGTTGGTAACCTTTCTGCTACTCAATTACCTCTTCTTCAATGGAAGTTCCTTTTGAATGGTAGGGGGAAGTACCCTCGGTCCTAGACGTGCCTTGGCAGGTATTCTCCCCATTCTTCTCAGGATCTTTCTTTGCCAATTTCTCAATTAGCGTTCGTAATCGAGTGAGCGGCGTACTTCTTGCTTTTCATCCTTTATGCTCATCGTAATATGTCGGTCGGGGTAACGCGGCGGCGATCCTCTGAGCACTTTCTTCCTCAGGAGCGGCAGAAAGCGGGTAAAATCTGTTTCCTTCCAACAGGGGTGAAAGTTCTGGCAGCTCTTCTTCTTCTACTGGAATTTCCTCAGGAATGGCAATCTCAGCGGCTTTGGCTTTAGCCGTTCTTCTATTCTTATTCCTTCTCTGAGACTTAGTCAAGGGTGCCATCCTCAAGCTGGACCCTATCTCGAAGACGGGCGGTATCGCAGCAAAAGTCGTACCCTCCACAGTAACAGGCTCATCACTGGTCTGGACTTCCTTCCATTTCCATTTAGCAGGGGTAGGTGCAGTGATGACTAGATCGGCAGGGGTAACGACAACAGTTCAGGAGGTAGTCTTATCAGCTTTGACAGCCAATCTCTTACGGGCAACGGTACTCCCTTCCGTTGGGACCCTTTTCAGGGGAGGAAACTGCAGAGTCGACTTCAAGCTAAACTTAACTATGGGTTCCACAGATTCAGGTGTCTTGGACTTCAGTAAGGCGACAGTGACGTCCCCGAACTTAATGTCAGTCCGGTCGAACCCTTGTCCAAAGCGGATGACTGCGTTGTCAGGCAGTCCATTCTAGTTGATTTCCAAGTCAGTTTCGGTAGCGAAGGAAAAGATCAGCTTCGGTACAGATATCTTCTACAGAAAAGGTTTGGAACGTCAGAGCTACCCTATACTTCCCTTATCGTCGCAACGATCTTTTAGACGAAACAAAGAAAAGGTAAACTCCGAACAAAGTTTCATTAATTTCATTTTGATTTTTTTTGTTTATTTCATAAAGCTTTCGGATTTTGTAGTTTTATTTTGCTTGTAGTTAATAGAGGACTTTGAAAAATAGAAAGTAGATAAAGATTCGATTAAGAGTAGGAAGCCAAGGGACCCTTCTCCTGAATTTAGGAAAGGTAGAACCCCGTAGGAATCTTGATTGGGTAGATTGGTCTTAAACCACACCTTTTGGGGGTCTCACCTCGCCCGGGGAAGTGAAAAAGGAGGATTTCGAAACCTCTCTGTTTAGGGGTGTCTAAAAATTGGCTCCAAAATCCAAGAAGAGTTGATCATACCTGTTCAAGACAGAAATAACCAGATACGTCAATGGAAGAATGATAGTTTGATCCACTAGGGGCATGGACTTACTACCAATTTATGAAGGTAAAACCATCTGATCCAAACGAAGAGAAGAATTGATCCCCAGCGGAGTCGCCGAAATTGTTGTCGACGTATTTTTAGGTTGTGTGTTTAATTTATATATATATATATATATATATATATATATATATATATATATATATATATATATGGTTTGAAAAGTAACATTTGATTTTTGAAAATAATTTTTGAAAAATTTCTAAGATATGAAATCAAATTAATCTCACATTTCAAATAGTTTATATGAACGAGCACCGCATCACAAATCGTGTGTCTATCCCGAAGAACAGACACACTGCTTAATGATGGGCCTCGATTAAATAAACTAGAAGATTTGTGACATTCGTTTGGTCTGCGAACCAATTTTTATTTGCCGACAATTTCCACTATTTAATACATGAGAATTAAATAGGGTTTATTTTAAGATGGGATCTCAAATTCCCTATAAAGGCAAGCCCTTATAGTTAATTACATCCTAAATAAACAAATTTACTTAGGAAAACTCTCGATAAGGATTAGTGATTTTGCTTTCAAAGTTTAAGGTTTCAAAGAATTGAATTTGGGAAATTTAAAAAAAGGGATTAGCTCAAATTTGGAATTGTTTATTTTGAGAGTCCAAAGGAAGAGAAGTAGCGGATGTCACAGACTCGAAGTGAACTTCGTTGACTTCTCGACTATCCTATAGTTTGGCTTCAATTTGAGAATTTATTTAATGTTTCAATCCTGCCAATTTTAGTTAATTAGGACTTATACTTATCTGATATTATCGTACAAACAGCCTCGAATATGTGAAGGTTTATATCATACCAAACGACTACCTCGGAGTCCTAAGACTGGTTAGGGCTTAATTTGCATAACATGATTATGTAAATGCCTAACGAAAAGTTGAGGATTTATGTTGCAATAAGCAAACAACCTCGAAATCCTATGAATTGGTTATTTAATTCTAAGGAAGGAAGGTCGATGAAGTCCACCATGCTGTCCATCGCGCTTGCTCCAAGCTCCTTGTTGTTGCAGAGGTTTGGTTTTAGAAAGTGGCAATCAAGAGATGAGAGAAGTGTTTTGGTTTAGAGAGGTCTTAAGGTTCAGATGTCTTAATGTTTTAATTAAAAAAAATCTTAAAGTTGATTAAGCAGAACCGATTAAAATCCCAAGGTTCCGTCATCCCAGCACTGCTATTTTCATCGGATTCACTTAGTCCAAATGAATTTGCTAAACTCAACTGAATGAGTTCCACACTTTTATTTAGACCGTGAGAAATCTCGTTAGCAACACGTGGGTTACATCATCGGAGGGATTCCTTATCATCCAACGAGACGTTTTAGTTTAGTTGTAATTGTAGTTTTGTTGTTCTGTTTGTGGTTAAATTTTGAGTTGTCTTATATTTTGAATTATGTGGCGGTGAATTTTATCTTGTTGTGACTTTTAATTTAGTTTTGGGTTTTAGTTTTATGGCTATCCTAAATAGTTTCAGTTTTCATGCAGAGTGACATTGTTGTTCAACATGCAGGTTTTACGAGAAAGAAAGTACAGCACAGGTAAATAAATTGCTATAAAATAAAAGCGTACCTGGCAGGTCTTCTCGTCATTCCCGGCTGCACTTAAAACACATGTCAGGGCATTTAAATATTTCAAAGAGAGAACACCTATACAAAACTAAGGGGGAGGTTCTAGTTGTCTACCGGATCCTAGTCCTATCACTAGTCAAATCCTAGAGGTGTGTTTTGTGGATGATTTTCTTCATCAAAGAACAATCAAATTTAATTGTTCTTCTAAAACATCTCATCTTATTGAGAAAGTGCTTAAGACGAGTCCTGAACATCTTTTCAATGCTTCTGGAATTATTTTGAGTCCAAATGAATTTCATTGTACAGATGAATTCATCATCCAAGAATTTAGTTGAATTTTGTTTCTTGCCCAGTGAACTTGGACGTTTGATTATCCGATGAGTAAAGTGACATTCCACTTGATACTCCACCTAAGGGTTATAAATGTGGGAGCCTTCAGGGGCAAATTAGTTTATTAAAGGATTTAACAATTAAAGTTGGGTTGATGATTTAAAACAATTCGATTTAATTGTAAGGTTCCAGGTTGACTTTTAAATGTTTTAAAATTGCTTAAGTTGAAAAAGGTGTTTAAATTATTTATATCCATTGAATTTCGATGATTCAAGTTTGTTTTAAATATTTTAGATTGATTTGATTATTACATCTTAATTGTAAATTGTTTTGAGATTAATTTTTAACATTTCAAATTTGTTTTAGATTGAATTTTAAAGGATTTCAAATTAGTTTTAATGTTTTAAGTTTACTTTAATTTAATTATTAAATCATTTAATATTTTAAACTTTTAATTTAATTAAGGATTGTTTCCTTTTAATTATTAATTTCAATCATCATTTTCAGAATTAATTAAGAGTTGAATATTATTGAATTAACCCATTTAGGGATATTAAATTAAAGAATTGATATCTTCTTAAGTCATATCCCAACCTTAATAATCCAAATTTTAATTATTCTTCCAAAATTTAAATGATTTAATTAATTAAAGTTTCATTTTTGATGTTGTAGATGGTTAAATGGGTTTCTACCCCTTAATTCTCTGAGTTTCAATCATCCAAGAGAAAATTTAGGATCAAATGTTCATCCCTCCCTTTGATTAGGCCTAAAGTTATAATTAAGGTTAAAATCCTTAATTTCCTTTATGCCTTCTTAAGCTTATTCACTTCATAACTCACTAAATTGAGCTCAAATGAACTTGAAATTTTTATGTCACTTCACTCACATATCAATTAAGACAGTAGAGGAGAAAATGTGATTTTTCTATTTTTAATTAATTTATATAATTATTTTAATGAAAAATAAGAGTTTTCAATGAAAATTCAAAAACATGACCAAGGTAAGGTTTCTATTCTTAGGAAATTATCAGATCTTCCTACTGACCAGACGACCACTTGGACCAATTTTGGTGATTTTTTTAATTTTATTTTATTTATTATAATTATTTTAATTTTTAGGGTATTAATTAATTATAAAATAAAATTAAAGTTGAAAATTAAGTTTTATATTCTTCTTAAATCTGGCTGACCTCAAGAAACTCAGAGAAATAAATTTTATATTTTTCTAATTTTCTTTGAATTTTTAGAATTATTTTTGTGGGAAAGGTTGAAAAATCCATTTTTAATATTAAAAATTGCATTAAGCTTTTAAAATTCAATATCTTCACCTAGGGACATAGGAAAAATATTTCGTTGGTTCCTAAGTGATTAGGAAGCAAAATATGACATTTTTGTGATTTTTAATATTTTCGTGATTTTTTTAATTTTTTAATTATTAAAATATTTAAAAATAGGTTAAAAATGAAAATTTTAGAAAAATTCTAATTTTAATTTTTTTAGACTTCTCTGATACCAGAGAGGCTTCAAAACTAATTTGGTGAATTTTTGAAATGTATTTTGAGTGTTATGAATTTTTAAAGTTTAAAAGTGGTCATGTGATTTGAATAATTCATTTAGTGGGTTAAATCATTTTCAATTGACTTCAAATTTTTATGTGAGACTTCTCTGACTATAAAGATCAGTGGAGAATTGATTTTGTGTTATTTTAATGAGTGGTTATTTCAAATCAATTTAATCTTATTTTTAGGGTTTTGTCCAAATTAGGGTTCATTTAAATGAGTTAAGCCAAGTTACAATTTTTCTAGGGTCGCCTGGTCCAGAGATACTTCCCCTAGTTTTTCTGGATTTTATTAATCAACATGCTAATTATTGGAATCAAAATTCCAAAACAGATACATAAACTTGGAAAATAGATAACTTGCCATAGAGATAGCCTCTAGCCTTGGAAAATTTTGGGAATGTCCCTAAGATCAGAGGCTACAAAGCCCTTTGGTCTCATACCATTGTGAATTGTGTGTGAGAGTGGAGAATTAAAATACTCAAAATAGTATTAAATTAATTAAAAATCAAATACTTAACAAAATAACTTAATTCTTTTTCCACATTAATCTCCTCTGTTCACTGAGCAAGAGGGTTTTTTTAGTTTATTTTTAGAATTTTTTTATGCAAAGATATGAATTTTCAAAGATTTTGGTATTTAATTAATTAGGAAAAAGCCTATTTTCCTAATTAAGTGACGTGGCGCCACCTAATCATAGGCAGATCTGAAACTCCACCCGAAGCAGTCTGATTCGGCACCGCCATCTGACACGGCAGCCACGCGGCTCGTGGTTCCGTTCCACTGCTTCATCCAGCTCGATCTTTGTCGGTCATCCGTTACATGCGCGATCGGACAGTCACTGGTCATCGTCCCCAATTGAACTAACCCGAGAGCCGTCCACCTTCTAGACCTAAGATCTCGCTCGAGAATCAACCAAATCATTCGCGGTTGGTCTCTATCGACGCGTCTAGCCTAGACGAACCTATCTATACGGCTAACATGCAACGAAATTGCATAGAACAAAATGGAGAATTGCTGGAAGCTCGGGAGCAAGAGGGGTTTCCATACCTTGGTCCAAGAGGTGAAGCCTCAATTGGATGTGCTCGGCACGTTCGTTGGAGTCCAAGGAGCCTAAGGATTGAGCCTCAAGCACCGGTGAAATGTCTGGCTATGAAAGTGACCAGACCCAATTTCGAGATCTAGCCGATAGAGCAATTGGGTGGTTTAGAGAGGGAGCTTTCACTGTGGAACTCCTTCTCCTGGTGCTGGGAAGGTGTGGGTGAGTTTAATTTGATTTTGGTGGAGGTTCTGGGGATGTCCTGTTTCATGACCTGATTTCAGCTGAGAAATTGGGCTCAGCAAGGGGATTTCAAGGCAGGAGGACAGTGGGGATGAACTTCTCTTGGCTGGGAGGAGCTATGGGAGCAATTTGGAGGAGTTTTGTGCGGGGGAGTTTCAGCACTTGGAAATTGGCCGAAAGGAGGTGGCTTTATAGCCATGGCTGGAGAGGGGAGCTCAGGGCCAAGCAATGAGTGGTTTAGGCCGCTTAGGGTGAGGGCAGTGCAGGCAAGGTGGCTGGTGAAAGGATTGGCCACTTCCTAGGCTCAATTTTGAGTTTTCAAGGACAAGGGGGTGCTCGGGCGTGACTGTTCTGGCGGCTAGGGTGGCTGTCAAGGACAGTCAGGCGGCTGGGCAGGCTGAGGAGGAGTGGGGGAGAGGTTTAGTTTAATTAATTTTGGCAGGGAGCTTACTTAAAGGGAGATTTGAGATGGGACATAGTTTTAGCCATGTGGCTTGGTCCATTGGTCCAAAGTGATGGACCATTGGTCCATGGCCCATGGTGCTTGGGTTGGATTAGGTTAAACCCAACCTAGGAGGTCTAAGGTTGGCAGCCAAGGGGTTGGTTTGATCAATTTTGGTTTGGTTAAATTCAATATGGTTCATGTGTTAAATTAGATTCACTTGGGTTTAAGTTCAGTTATCTTGAGTTTGGGTTGGAATTGGATCAAATTGGTTAATCAACATTGTATAAATGATTGTAAGGAAGATTTTTCATGAAGACATGAAGTGGTTTTGAGTTCATTTGGAGTTTCAATTTGGAGGATTTTGGAGTTTTGGTTAATTTTGGTCACCATGGGTTAGGTTGGATTTAGGTTTGGCTAGAGTTTGATTCAAGGCCAATTGATGGTTCAAAATGTTACAAATGATTGTTATGGAAGGTTTAGGATAGAAATTGGGTGGAAATTTTGGGTTTAGGGGATTCAATTTGGAGAATTAGGGGTAGGTGACAACTTTAGGGAAAATTTAGAGATTTTGATTTTAAAGGGATTTTGAGTAGGGTTTAAGTTTAAATTGAGGGCCAATTGATGTTGTGCTTGGTGTAGGGATGTATGAGGAAGAGTTTGGAATTGAAATTGGAGAAAATTGAGTTGAATTGGGTTGGTTTAGGGTAAGTTTGGGTCATAGGCCAAAATTGGGGTTTTAGGTTTCAAGTTGACATTGAATTCAAATGTGAATCAAATTGGGATTGGAATTGGTTTAAATTGGTATTGTGGATGTTTAATTAAAGTTTAGAATTGGATTTGGACAAAATTGAGGTCAATTGGTTTGATTTGGTTTGACATTGGGTCCATTTGGGTTAAAAATAGGTCTAATTGGGGATTTTGATAAAATTAGGTCAAATTGGCAAAATTAGGTTATGGTGTAGTTGAATAAAATGAAATTGGGAATATTTGGGATTTTTTGGAATTTTTTGGGAATTTTTGGAATTTTTGGAATTTTTGGAATTTTGGGCTAAAAGGGTATTTAGGGTATTTGGAGGTTATTTGGAGTGTATTGGGGTATCTTGGTGGATTTAAAAGGTGGGGATTGTTTTAAAATGATTCTTAGGAATTTTAGGAATTTTGGGTAATTTTTGGGAATTTTTGGATGGTTTGGTGTTTATGGGGGCAATTTAGGTAATTTTGTGTAAGTTTAAAGGACCCAATGTCAAAACTAGGCCTGTAAACGAGCCGAGCCTGAGCGAGCTCAGTGTGAGCTTGTGTTTGCCTCGTTCGATACTGGCTCGAGCTCGAAATCGGCTCGTGTTCTAAATGGCTCGTGGAAGGTGTGTTCATGTTCGGCTCAAATTAAATATTCGGCTCGTGTTCGGCTCGTGTTCTGCTCGTTAAAATTAATTGGAAAAAATATATGCATAGCGCCAAATTCGAACCTAGACCAAATGAATGAAAACAAGACGCATTACCACGTTACCACACAAGAAATTATGATTTAAACTTAAATATAAATATATATAATATTTTAATATATAAATAATATATATAATAAATTATTATATAAATAATTATATGATTATTTTTTTCTTTAGAGCTAAAATGAGCCGAACACGAGTGAATAAAGAGTTATTTGTGTTTGGCTCGTTTCTAATTCGAGCTTAAAAAATTTATTCATGTTCAGCTCGTTTACTTAACGAACAAGTCGAACACGAGTTGTTCGCGAACAACGAGCTTTTTTGATAGCCCTAGTCAAAACCAGAAGTTTAGCAAAGTGAATGGGGTTTTAAATAGGGATAAATTGGATCATTTTAGTGAGGTAAAAATTGAATAGAATTGATTTGGGATGGAATTAGGGTTTAGAAGCATGAGTCATGGATTTAGCCAAGTCCAACCACTTTGGAACCAAGTCTAGCCAAATGGTAACCACTATTGACCCTAGCCATCTTAATCAAAGACTAGTGGCTTGGGTTCAACCATGTGAGTTTCGTAAATGGTAGAAGACAAGGGTTCAAGGTTTAGGTTAAGTGGCTTAAGGGTGTGTGTGTGTGCAAGAGAAGCCTAAGTCACCCAAGGTCACCTTAAGTCCAAACAATCCCATATGAACTCACTATTGGTTGCCCATATGGTGGTTTTAACATTCCAAGGTGATTTAGAGGTTTGCAACCATCCAAGTGGGGACCCAACAGGAGTTAAGAAGTAGCTGAATTGCTAAAGGGTGGGTCCCAATTCTAGTCCTCTAGGATAGTCAAGGAGAAGTTCTATGGCAAGATCCTAAGCACTAAGAGAAAAGAAAAGACCTCACCAAAAATGAGGTCAACAATCCAAGATATTGCTTTCATCGTTCTTTAAACATACATCAGTGTACAATTCAAGCCCTTCTGAGATGTTCATGAATCTTCCTTGTATTTCCTCATAGTTCTAGAATTCTTTCTTACAGACCATGTGTATCTTTTACATCTAATAGCATGGCACGATCTGTTGTCATTCGAGCTTAACATACTGCGATATGTAGGGTTCTACATCAGTATGTTCTCTACTCCTTATCAGCATCGAGGCTACTTCATATGCTTCAAAAGTCTCGTTCTCCTCCAAATGAAGAACGTTGCACTCTGGGAACTTTGTAAATGATCCTACTGATGACAGTTATCTGGGTAAGTTTGTGCTACATGTCAGACATTCTGTGTAGAAATCCTCCAGTGGTCTTTGTAACAGTACAAGCTCTGTAGCGAAATCTGGCTCATTTCTGTGACTGACGGGTTGGTGGAAGTCTCATTAATTTATGGATCATAATCTTTTTCCTCATAAATTGGAGTAAGCTCTACAGCTGTCTCCCTAGCATGTCTCTTTTCAAGTCTGTATAGTGCTCTGCGCTTGCGACAATTGACATTACGTTGTGTGTGTCGCAGTGGGGCATCCAAATTTTTTTCATAGGTTGGACTGATTAACCTCCATCTGGAGTGGTGATCATTGATGGTATATACTTGCCACATTCCATAGGGAGGTATGCCTTTGAATATCTGTATGTCTTTCCATTGCGAAGATTCTCCTTCTTCTCCGTGGCTGATGCTGATCACGGACTGTAGTCTTGCAGTTTCTCTGTGACTGACCAAGCTCATCAGTGGGCCTTCGTAGTCCACATTGAATTGTGCAAAATCCATGTAAAAGTTGATGACGCCCCTTTGTGGTACCTTTTCATCATTCAGTGCAAGATTTAAGCCGTCTTTAAAAGCGAATATCAACTTCTGTCCCAACATTTTGCTGCATAAAATAGGAGAAATGTCAGCCCGTTATACTTGCATTAACAAAAACAATAACAAATTTATTAATTAGTGAATTTTAAATAACACTTATGTCATTATCTTATTTAATATGACTTTATTAAATTTTGAATTTAAATAAAAAGATTCAACGTGCCCATTTTATTTCATGAAAACTTATCTTGTTTCATTCAATTTTATCACTAAAGTTTTTAGGACCCAGTCACAGACACTGCCATACAACTATTTTTGGAATGAGCGTCATCCTTCGAGTTTTTCATGTTGCGTAGTATTTCTTTAGATATCATCCATCAACCAGCAACATGGGTCTTACGCCTTGAGAATTTACTAACCGGTACAATCGTCCTGAGTAAATCTTCTCCACCATGAACGGTCCCTCCAAAGTTTGTTCAATTTTTCTGCCTATCTTGCGGTGAGCTAGAATAGACCTTTTGAGAACAAAAATGAGGTCACAAACTTCGAAAGCCCTCAGGCTGACCAGTTTTTCATGGGCTTGAATCATCTTTGCCTGGTAAAGTTTCAAGTTCTGTTGCGTGAACAATTGTTTCCCTTCATGACTTTCCAACTTTGCAAGTCGGAGCTTGATAATAACTTCTATTGTAATTTGGTTGGCAACGACAATTCTGAGAGAAGGTAGCTAAACTTCTGATGGAAGTACTGCGTCGGACCCCTACATGAGTGCGTACGTATAGACTACGTCAGCTTCATGATTGTCATCTTGTATGCCCATAATGCTTTTAAAATTTCTCGCGCATCCTCTTTTATTTTCATCCAATGTTCTCTTTGAACTTTGTATGTGCTTCTTGTTAAAATCCTTTGATAAATCGTTTGTTTTGAGGTAGTAGATTGTATAATACCTTCAATCTATCCTGTGTCTCCTGACAAAAATGTTGAACTTTGTACTCATTATCTGAGATGATTCTACGTGCAACACTGAAAAGGTAGACTATCCGATTTCTGAAAAACTGAAGAACATGCTGCAATGTAATCTCTCACAACGGCACTGCCTCAGCACATTTAAAGAAGTAATTTGTAGATGTGAGTATAAATATGTGTCCTTTTGAAGATAGAGGGTCTATCAAACCCACTCTATTCGTATCCTAACACTCGAATGGCCACATGTGATTGTGTGGTGTAGAACATTCAGAGGTTGGTACAAGATCACTCCATGTACCTGACACTGATGAAATTTCTTAGTTATTTCATAACTGTCTGTCATCACTGCTGGCCAATAGTACCCGAGTCTCTTGATCTTAATTTTCCTTTTCGGCCCTCACTGGTGAGCCCACACAATTCTGCATGAACTTCTTTGATAATATTATGTGCTAAAGCTTTGCTTAAACATCTTAACTACATCTGATCGACCGACCGTCTATATAAAATGTTGTTGATTAGAGCATATGACATTGCTCTCTTTGAGTCTAATGTGTTACTGACTTATTTTCTAGTAGTTTTCCTATTTGCAAATATTCTATTAATGGTTGACGCCAGTCTTCTTTATCAACAGTTATTGTAAGCTATTGTCCCTTCTTTTCCGAGCTTGTGTAAATTGTCGAGGTCAATCTATGATAAAATCTGACGTCCTTCTATCATAATGCCTATGTCGTCCTCCTGCGGACATGCAAGCTGCATAACAAGTTTAGCTAAAGTGTCAGCAAGATAATTATCCTCTTGAGGAAACCTATAGAATGTTATACTGGGAATATGTTCTAATAGCTTCATCAAATATAGGTGATATTCTTCCAGTCTTGGTTTCAAAATTTTGTATTATCTTGTCAATTGATGAATAATGAGTTATGACTCTCCATAAAGGTCAATGTCCATTATTTCATTAAAATTGTCAAATCTAATTCAATTATCAATGCTTCATATTCTGCTTCATTGTTGGTGCATGGCTCTGTCAAGTGGGAGGAGAATCTCAAGATTCTCCGATCTGGAGTAACGAAGATCAAACCAATTCCTGCTTTGCCGAGTATCTCTATTCCTGATTCTTTATTTCTTCTGGTTTCCAAGGCTCCATCGAAGTACATCTCCCAACATTAAGAATTGGAATCTTCCACTTACATTATCTGTTTATCTAATAAGTCATCGTCTAGAGGGGACCCAGCTGGTAATGGTTCGCTTCGAGGAATTCTATGAGAATCTGCTCTTTGATAGCTTGAAAGGGCACAAAAGTTATATTAAATTGCAATAAAATCATCGATCATCTTACTAAACATCTGAAAAGTATTGGTCGGGTCATCAAATATTACAGCAGATTAACTTTTAAATTCAGGTTGACCTTATGAGAAAGCATGTAGTGTCTAAGCTTCTGAGCGGCAAAAACTAAAGCTATATAGTGCTTCTCAATAGAAGGATACTTCACCTCCGCCGGTATTAGACGTTGACTCAAGTACTAGAGTGTGTTTTCCTTACCCTCATCATTGAATTGGGCTGGAACAGCTCCAAGGGAGTCATCTAAGGCCACAGTATAAATTATCAACGGTATTCGCGGGATAGGGGATGCTAAAACTGGTGTAGTTAGGTATCACTTAATATCCTTAAAAGCCCTCTGCCATGGCTCTCTGATCCCTGGATATGAATATAGGTATATTTTTACTTGTGGTAATAAGAATATAATCATATTTATTATATAAAATTTTCTTCTTTACAATGGCTCCAAAAACTTGATTCCGGCGTAAATAAGAGTTCAACTGTTATATTTAATTTTAGGGATTCTACATAAAAAATATGTATCATTATCAAGCAATATAGGACTTTCTTATTAAGCCCCGTAATATTTATCCCACAGGAATAACATTTGGATATTTAAAAGATAAATAGATTTTTAGATCACAAAATCTATTTATAAAAAGATACATAAATAGTTTTAGATAATAGAAAACTTTAAAATGCAAATCTTTTTGATATTTTCCTAAATTTTGAAATAAAGTAAACAATTAAATAATTATAATGAGATTTTTGTAAGATTAAAGAAGCATAGATGAAAATATCTTTTTCCTTATCATGAATAAGTAGTAAGTACAGTTGTTCTATTGTGGAAATATTCAAAATGTGTTGTCTCAAATAGGAGCAATAATAATCTTTACCCTTACTAGAGATGCTATAAAGAACATTGGCTAGTTTAAAGTTTGAATAGTTTTGAAGATGGATTAGGTAGGGAAGATACTAGCTCTAACTCTAGAGTTCTCTCCTTTCCCTCCACCTAGGGACTAACATCTCGCATCAAAACCTAAAACTATAAACCAAATTGGGGACTTTAGTCTATCACCCTGTAGTCCTCTAATTCTACACCTATCAAATTATATGTTCATATTTATTTGTACAAAATTATGTGAATTACTTTCTCATCCATACAATCTCATGTGATTTCTACCTATTGTTGATTGAGACAATACCTACTATGATCTTACATGTCTCACAATAAATGTTAACATCTTACTTGGCAAAATCAAGGAGTAAATAAAGTGCAAGGATTAATCAACACAACTTCTTCCAACATTAAAGATCAATACTTCCACAACTTCCATCCAAAACTTAATTACTTTTCATTTTAAGGAAAAAGATAAAGAATACTACTCATAATCAATGGAGAAAACACAACATGTAGTTTTAAAGTAGAAATCATGTAGAAAACACAAGAAGTCTCAATTAAAACCAAATGAAGTACAAAGAGAAAAATTTATCTCAAGTTCCATTCCACTAAACTCTTGAATTTCCTTTAAATCTCTTCATTTCTCTTACAAGTCTCCCCTAGATTAGTCGCACAACCTAAGAGGGTTAAATCTCTCTAAAACAATGGATTTTTACTTAGAAATCTCTACTCACCATCTCTTTCGCTAGGAATGAGATAAGTGTGAAGAAACCCTAAGTAAGAAACCTACAACTTCTTACTCTAAAACTCTCTCTTAAACTCTCTCTACAGCATATCTTCTTTTTTTTCACTCTATTAAGTCCATTCTTTTATACTTTCTCAAAAGGTGTCTTGGTGTCTCTTCAAACGTGTCCTTATTCAATGAATCTACCCAAGAGATGCATCCTTTCAAGTGAAATTTGAATGTCTTTTGGCACCCTTGATCAGTTACCCACATTTGTACCAAATGATGCCTCAAAGACCTCTTCAAAATTTGAAAAAAATTCCATGAAATTGCAATTTAACTACCCGACGCTTAAGCGCGAGGTCTCTGGTGCTTAGGCGAGGCCTTCTCTGTCTACTGGAGTTTAGGCACCAAATTTGGGAGCTTAGGCACCCCAGTTCATTTTAACACATTTTTAATTTTGCTCCAAATTTGATCCTTTTCGCTCCGTTTTTCATATTTAGTCCATTCACTTGTACCTGAAAGAAAAACATACATATATCTTTCATTAAAGTGTACTATCATCAAAAATAGGTATAAAAATGTGTATAAAAATATTATTTATTTTAGGTATATCAAATTCCCCCAAACTTAAGAAGTTATTTGTCTCTAAGTGACACCACAATCTTTCAAAACCAATTAAGTAGATTATGTGAATGAGTTTCTTTAGGAGATTCTAAAATTTTATTATAGAAATGTAGTATTCCAATTTAGAAAAAAACATTAGTGAATAAGACTAATTTAAAGTTTAGAAATTTTCTAAAGTGAAAAAGTATGAAAATATGAGCTCTTATCTAATTCAGAAACACTTGTAGATTTTACAAATGTAGAGTTTAGGCATTCGATCTTCTTTACTTAAAAAATTTCATTAAAAATAATTATACTTACTATATTATATTAATAAGCTAATAAGTTTCTCAAATCTTATGAATAAAAAGATCAGATATGAAATCAATTTTTTATTAGGCACTAATCCTCAAGCTTCTCCTCCCATTCTTTCACATATTATACATCAATTTTTCTTTTTCCTTTATTTCTCTCTTTTTTTTCTGGCAAGGATTACTATAACTGGATAGGCATTTAATAATTTTTAATTCCACTCATCCGTTTCTAAAGCAAAGGTCTAATATATATCCTTTACTTAAAAATATAATAATAGTTTTGAAAATTACTTTTAATAAAAGAAATTTAAGTTTTATCACCACCAGATGAGAAGCGCATGACTTTCATAACACCGTTTGGAGTATATTGTTATATAGTAATGCCTTTCGAGTTGAAGAAAGCCAGTTCAACATATCAGCGAGCGATGACGAAGATCTTTGATGACCTCATTCATAATCAAGTCAAATGTTACATGGATGACATAGTCATTAAGAGCAAATTGAAAGAAGACCACCTATATGATTTGAAAATTGCTTTTTACTGGTTACGACAATTTAACCTTAAGATGAACCCCTTATAGTGTGCCTTCAGTGTCGCCTCCAGGAAATTCTTAGGATTTGTTGTCCGACATGGCAGAATTGAAATCGATCCGAAAAATATTAAAGCCTTCTTAGAAATGCCACCCCCTAAGAACTTGAAACAATTGCGATCATTTCAAAAGAAGTTGTCATATCTTCGATGTTTTATTTCTAATTTGTCAGGAAGGTGTCAGCCTTTTTCTCCATGAATTTGGCATTGATGATATTTCTTTGCAGATTCAAGAAAATTAGTCATCATTGTTGTCCAATAATATCTCATTCTTTTGATTTTCATCTTCATTTTTGGTCCAGATTGATGAGCACCACATAAGCCTGAATGCACTTCTTTAACGATATCTTGAGCTTCAGCTTGACTCAAACATCTTAACCATATCTGATCAAAGGATCGACGATAAAGAACATTATTTATCAAAGCGTAAGATAATGCTCTTTGTTTAATTTGTGTCTTCATGGAATTATTTTCTGGTAATCTCCTATTCTGTAGATATTTGATGATTGGTTGTCGCCAATCATTCTTTTCATCATTGACAACTGTTACTGTCACATCTTTATCATTTTTTTGAAGATTATTAATGCCAATTCTGGAAAGAATTCATTGTCCTTTAATAAACATTCGAATATTATCTTGTTCTGGAAGATCAAATTCTTTTGCAAGCCTAGCTAAAGCATCTACTAAAGAATTATTTTCTGTTGGAATAAAGAAGAACGTTACATTTGGTAAATGTTGAAGTAATTTCATGGTATAACTGAAATATTGTTCAAGTCGTGGTTTTAGGATTATGTATTTTCCTGCAATCTGATTGATAATCAGTTGAGAATCCCCATAGATGTTGATATATTTGATTTCCATTACTATTGTTATTTTTCATGCCGGTTATGAGTGCTTCATACTCAGCTTTGTTGTTTGTACATGGTTCGGTCAAATGATAAGAAATTGGCATCATTGCTTTTTCTGGAGCAATGAAGATTAATCCTATTCCTGTTTTGTCAGGTATGATTGTTTGTTCGTCTTTGCCTTTTTGAGAAGATGATTGTACGACTTATTTTTGGGTTGAGTTTTGTATTTTTTTGACAAGGGGTCGCCTACAGAAATTGTCGGCGAATTTTAAATTTAATTTAAATATATATATAATTTAGAAAGTAGTATTTGATTTTGAAAATAATTTTAAATTTAAAGTTTTTAAGATATGAAATCAAACTGATCTCACATCCCGAATAGTTTACATAAACGAGCACCGCACCACAAACCGTGTATCTATCCCGAAGAATAGACACACTGCTCGATAATGGGGCTCGATTAGATAAACTAGAAAGGTTTGTGACATCCGTTTGGTCTGCGAACCAATTTTATAAGCCGACAAGTTCCCCCGCTTAATATAAATGAATTAAGTAGGGTTTATATTACCTGGGTTCTTAAAATTCCCTATAAGGGCAAGCCCCTATAGTTAATTACATCTTAAGTGACGAGAATTACCTAAGAAAACTCTCGATAATAATCAGTAGTTCTGCTCTCAAGAATTTCAAAGTTTAAGTTTTCAAGGGATTGAATTTTGGAAATTTAATAGGGAATGGATCAAATTTGGAACATTATATCTTGGGAATTCAAAGGAGGAAAAGGTAGGAGAAATCACAGATTCGAAGCGAACTTCGGTAATTTCCCGACTATCCTATTGTTTGGCTTGAATTTAGGAAAGTCCTAATGTTTATTTAATGTTTTGATCTTGCCAATTTTAATTAATTAGGACTTATATTTGTATGATGCGATCACACAAATAGCCTTGAAAATGTGAGGGTTTATGTCGTACCAAACAACTACCTCGGAATCCTAAGACCGGTTAGGGCTTAATTTACATGACAAGATCATGCAAATGCCTAACGAAGAGTTGAGGATTTATGTTGCACTAGGCAAACTACCTCGAAGTCCTATGGCTTGGTTATTTAGTTCTAAGGAAAGTTTTGCTGAAGTAGACCCGAGTTTTGCTGATGACGATGGCCATGCTGCCCACCATGCTCCGAGCTCCTTATTGTTGCAGAGGTTTAGTTTTAGAAGTCATAAATCAGGAGATGAGAGAAGTGTTCTGGTTTAGAGAAAATCTTAAAATCCAGGTGTTTTTAGTGTTTTAGTTAGAACAAATCTTAAAATTGATTATAACAACACCGGTTAAGATCCCACGGTTCCATCCTTCCGGCATCGTTATTTTTATCGGATTCACTTAGTCCAGATGAATTTGCTAAACTCAACTAAATGAGTTCCACACTTTCATTTAGACCGTGTGAAATCCCGTTAGCAACACGTAGGTTGCATCATCCGAGGTATTCCCGATCATCCAACAAGATGTTTTAATTTAGTTGTAGTTGCAGTTTTGTTGTTCTGTTTGTGATTAAATTTTGTGTTGTCTTATATTTTGAAATGTTGTGGCTGTGAATTTTATCTTGTAATGACTTTTAATTTAGTTTTGGTTTCAGTTTTAGGGACTATCCTAAAGGTGTGGGTTTTCATGCAACAGTTGTTTATCATGCAAGAAAATGTAAGTGCGATGCGATTAAATAAATTGCAATAAGGTAATTTGCAATAAAATAAAAGCGTACCTGGAGGGTCTTCCCGTCATCCCAAGCTGCACTTAAACACAGTTAGAATATTTAAGCATTTAAAGCAAGTTCCTAGGTAAAGCTAAGGGAAGGGTTATGGTTTTCTACCAAGTTCCTAGTCCTATAGCTAGTCATTTCCTATGACGTCTAGGTTCTTATATTTTGGTTTGAGGACGATTTTCTTCATCAAAGAACAACTAAGTTCAATTGTTCTTATAAATATCCTATCATATCGAGGAAGTGCTTAAGACGAATCTTAAACATCTTTTCAATATTTCTAGGATTGTTTTAAGTCCAAGAGAATTTAATTATACAAATGAATTAATCGTCCGGGAGTTCAAGTTTGTTGTCTTGCTCAGTGAACTAGGACATTTGAATATCCTATGAATGAAGTAACACTTCACTTAACGCTCCTTTTAAGAGTTATGACATCACGAGCTTTTGAGGGCAAATGGATGTTCAAGTGGTTTATGATTTAATTTTAGTTAATGGATTTAAGTTTGGAATAGTGTTCAAGTTGTTTTAGATTTACTTTTGAATTCTTTATGTCTTAGGTGATGTTATACTTAATTTAATTTAATTTGATGTAATTTAATTTGACTTAATTTTAATTTAATGTGGTTTAATTTAATTTAATTTAATTTAAGTTAATTTAATATGATATGATATGATATGATATGATATGATATGATATGATATGATATGATATGATATGATATGATATGATATGATATGATTTGATATGATTTGATTTGATTTGATTTTGATTTGATTTGATTTGATTTGATTTGATTTGATTTGATTTGATTTGATTTGATTTGATTTGATTTGATTTGATTTGATTTGATTTGATTTGATTTGATTTGATTTGATTTGATTTGATTTGATTTCATTTCATTTCATTTCATTTCATTTAATTTAATTTAATAATTTAATTTAATTTAATGTGTTTTAATTTAATTTAATTTAATTTAATTTAATTTAATTTAATTTAATTTAATTTAATATTTTATTTTAAAAGGGTTTGCTTTAAATAATTTAACTTTAATTTAATTTAATGATTAAGTCTTTTAGCATTTTAAATCTTAAACTTGGATTATCATTTTAATTAGGAATTAAATATTATTGGGATGATTAATTTAGGGATTCTTAAATTAAAGAACAAATCTCTTCCTAATAATATCCCTATTTTAATAATTCCAATTTTATTATTCTTCCAAATTTAATTAATTATTTTATTAAGGTTCATTTTAATTATTTTTAAATTGTTTAATAGGTTTATACCCTTTAATTATTTAAATTTCAATCATCCAAATCAGATTAAGATCAAATATTTTACTTTTTTTCATTTTATTAAGCCTAAAGTTTTAATTAAGGGTTAAAATTTTTATTACCATTTTGCCCTTCAAGCTTAATAATTTCATAACTCACTAAATTGAGCTCAAATGAATTTGAAATTTTTATGTGAATTCACTCATATGTCAATAAAGACATTAGAGGAGAAAATGTGATTTTTCTGTATTTAATTTATTTACATAATTATTTTTGGTGAAAAATAAGGATTTCCAAGGAAAATTTAATAATATGACCAAGGAAAAGTTTCTGTCCTTAAGAAAATGGAACATTCCTAATGACCAGAGGACCACTTGGACCAATTTTGGTGATTTTTTGAATTACATTATTTTTATTATAATTATTTTGAGTTTTGGAGTATTAATTAATTTAAAAATAAAATAAAGGTTGAAAAATGAATTTTATATTTTTCAAAAATCTCTCTGATATCAAGGAAATCAGAGAACCAATTTTCACAATTTTCTGATTTTTCTTTGATTTATTAGAATTATTTTAATGGAAATGCTATAAAATACATCTTTTTTTTATTTTAAAATTACCCTAGGGCTTTAAAATTTAATAACTCATCATAGAGACCTAAGAAAAATATGGGGTTTGTTCCTAAGTGATTAAAATTCAAAATGTGACATTTTGGTGAATTTTATTATTTTTGTGATTTTTATTATTTTTTAATTATTAAAAATATTAAAATAATGCAAAAAATCAACTTTTTTAGAAAATTGAAATTTTAATTTTCTTAAATTCCCCTAATATCAGAGAGGCTCCAAAACAATTTGGTGAATTTTTGAAAAGTATTTTGAAAGTTATGAATTTTTAAAGTTTAAATTGGCTAAATGGCTTAATCAACCCATTTGAGTAGGGCTAACCAAGTCCAATCGACTTCAAATTTTTATGGTGGGTTCCTCTAATCCTAAAGGTCAGTGGAGAATTGATTTCAAGTCAACTTGATGTATGATTAGCTCTAATTAATTAAGGACCTATTTTGGGTGTTTAAGCCAATTAGGGTCATTCCAAGTGAATTAATTCAAAACCTATTTTTCCTAGGGTCCTCTGGTCATAAGAAATATCACCAAATTTTCCTAGAATTTATTTCACAACATGCTAGTTATTGGATTTAAAATACTCAAAATAGTAACATGAATTTGAAAAATCAATAACTTCTCATAAGGATGGCCTCTGACTTTGGAAAATTCAAGGAATGTTCCCAAATTCAGAGGCTTCAAAAGCCCTATGGTCTCATGCCATGGTGAATTTCCTATATGCATGGAGAATTAAAACAATGCAGACAGTAAATGAATTATTAAAAATAAAATACTAGATGAAATTAAATGATTTCTTTTCCACATTATTCTCCTCTGTTCACTGAGCAAGAGGGTATTTTTATTTTATTTTTCTGATTTTTCTACACAAAGTTATGAATTTTTGAAGTTTAGGGAATTAAATAAATAAGAAATTACCCTAATTTTCTATTTAAAACGGCGGCGCTGACTCATCCTAGGCAGCTCCGAAGCGCTGCGTGGTGCTTTCTGATTCGACGCCGCCATCCGACTCACCGATCCAGGGCCCCGCGGGTCATGTACCAACGCGCTGTCCGACTCAATCCAGGCCGTCCACTCGATACACGCTCGATCCGACGGCTCATGGTCATCGTCTACGACTGGTGTGCACCCGTGACCGTCAACCTTCTAACCCTAATCTCTCACTCGATTCTCAACGGATTTTTGTGTTCTTATGCTCTATGGATTCATCTTGAGGAGACAAACACATCCATACGGTAAACATGTATTTAAATTGACTCAAATTAAATGGAGAATCTCTGTAAGCTCGGGAAGAAGAGTGAGTCCATACCTTTGCTCGCAGAAGTGAAGCTTCGATCCGAGAGTTGTGTCACCTTCGATCGGGTCCAAGCAAGCTCCAGCATGAAGTCTCCCGGTCCGGTGAATCGCTCTAGGTATGATTTCGACCAAGCCCGATCACAAAGCTTGGAGGCCGGAACATGATGGGTGGCCCGGAGAGGGGGCTTTTGCTGGTGGACTTCTTCCTCTTGTCCGGTGAAGGTGTAGGACCAATCAATTTGAGGATTGATCCACTGTGGAGAAGTGTCCTGGTTTTGGGCTTGAATTTCAACTCTGAAATTGGGCTCACAGAGAGGAAATGGCAGGGGGATTTCAGTGGGGTTCAAGTTCTCGATGTGTGGGGAGTAGTCTGGAACAATTTTAGCAGAGTTTCCTTAAGGTTTGTTTCAGCACCTCTCATGGCCGAGAAGGGGTGGTGTTTAAATAGGAGAGGGTGGAGGGCCTCCCAGGGGGAGTTAGGGCTT
Organism: Papilionanthe hookeriana x Papilionanthe teres; assembly: GCA_022702705.1. Taxonomy (NCBI): domain Eukaryota; kingdom Viridiplantae; phylum Streptophyta; class Magnoliopsida; order Asparagales; family Orchidaceae; genus Papilionanthe; species Papilionanthe hookeriana x Papilionanthe teres. Next base: position 65,275,446 of record CM040436.1, read on the forward strand.
GGGATCAGCTGCTCTTGGCAAGAGAAGAACAACTACAATGGCCACTGGGGATGGGGCAGCTCAGCAAGGTGGAATTCCAAAGTTTGGGCTTCTCCCCATGTCTCGGCCATGGAGTTTTCCGGCGACCCGTGACGGCTGGCCGGCGTGCAAGGGTCACCATCTCGACTCGTGGAGGCCGTGGCTCGGCAATGGTGAAGTCAATCGTGCTTGGACATGTGTAAAGTGTTCGGATTAAAATGGAATGGAGATGAGGTCACTTTGAGTTCAAATGGGTCAACCCACCATTTTGGGCTTGGTGCACCCTTCCAAGTTCTGATTTTGGGCTGGGAGGATCATGTGAGTCAACCTACAAAAGGTAGTGAAGTCCACATCAAAGATTAGGTGGCAAAGTGTGGTTTAGAGTGTATCATGTTTAAGGTAAAAGGGCTTAAGAAAGGTTTAAGAAAGAGATCCCTTCTCTTGCCATTAGTGGTTTGGTGAGGTGGAAAGTGGATTACATGGCTCTCATGGCTCCTATGTGGCTCATGCATGGTTTCATGGCTCACCTTTGGCTTCGGGAAAAGCCAAGTCAATTTCATGGAAATGGGTTTAAGGAAATTTTGGCATTTTGATGGGAATTTGGCATATGGCTTGATTTGGAACCATTTGATGATTGATTTGAACTTAGGGATGATTTTAATTAAGGGTATGATGATAAGAATTTGTCATATGGGCCTTGGCATGAAGTTTGGGCTTTTAGGAAGGTTTAAGAAAGTGGGCTTTTGGTTTGGAAATAAATTTATGGATGGGAAATTTGTGAAGGATTGGGCCAAACAAATGTTGGGTTTAGCTCATGGATGTGTAATGAGTGATTTGAAGCAAGTTGGGAGTGATTTGGGTTTGAATTGGGTCGAATTTGGGCTTCTTTGGTGAATGGGTCAACATAGGTCAAATTGGGCTAACTTGGGCCAATGTTGGGCTAGGGTTGAAATTGATGTAAAATAAATGTTGAAAATGGCTTATGGGGCTGTTTTAAAGAGTTTTCAACTTTGATTGGGTCTTGATTTTGGGGTTTGGGCCTATATGGGCTAGGTTTAGGTGTAGGCCCATTTAAGGGATTTTGGCTTTGGGTTGAATTTGAGTGGGGTTTGGGTCTAAATTTTGAGCAAATCATGTTAGTGTTTTGTTTGTGGGAATGTTAAGGAAGGTTTAGAAAAGATTTGGGGTTAATTGGAGTTGAATTGGGTGAGTTTGGGCTAAGTTTGGGTCATGGGTCCAAATTGGGCTTTAAGGCCAAAAGTGAAATTCGATCCAAATGTCAATCAAATTGGACTTGGATTTGGTCTAGATTGGTGTTGGGGATGTTGAATTGAAGTTTAGAATTGAATTGGACCAGAATTTGAGTCAATTGGGTAGGTTTGGTTTGACATTGGGTTCACTTTGGGTTAAAATGGGTCAAATTGGGGATTTTGACAAAAGTGGGGTAAATTAACAAAATTGGCCCATGGTGTAGTTGAACAAAATGAAATTGGAAATATTTGGGATTTTCTGGAATTTTCTGGGAATTTTCTGAATTTTTGGATTTTTTGGCTAAGAGGGGCATTTTGGGTATTTAGAGGGTATTGGGAGGTATTTTTTGAATTTTTGGTATTTTTGGCTATGAATGATCAATTTGAGTGATGTGGGAATGTTTGGGATTGGTCTTGAGGATTTTTGGGTGATTTGGAGATTTTAGAAAATTTGGGTAATTTCAAGGGTTTTGGGTAGCTAGTGGTGTAGGGTCCTGGGTCAAAAATTGAAAATTTGGAAAATTGAAGTTTGGGTGAATGTAAGTGGAATGAAATCATTTTGGTTGAGCCATAAAGCCATATCAAGCCCACATGAGCCATGAAGGGACTCATTTGAGGCATCCACTATGTTGTTCCTAACCCTCTTAGCCAAGGGCTTAGGGGTTAAGGACCATCCATGTGAATCACCTTTATGAGTCAGGAGATCAAGTTGGGTATGGGTGTGATTTTAGGAGGTGTGTGAAAGTGTAGTGCATAGGTGTAGTGTGTGTGTAAGTCAACCCTTCACCGCACTGTGCCACCTGAGGCGGTCCTAAGGCCAAAGAGTCCTATGTGAACTCATCCTTTAAACTTCCACATTCGATTTCAACCCTCTAGGTGATTAGGGGTCTACAATCAAGTTTGTGGAGTTTGCAGGGAGTTAAGAAGTGGTTTGAATTTCTAAGTGGTGGGTCCCAATTCTAATCCTCTAGGATAGTCAAAGGAAAAGCCTAAGGCTAGATCCTAAGTACTAAAAAGAAGGAGAGAAGACCTCATCAAAAATGAGGTCAACAAATGGACCCTCATAGGTGTGGTGTGCTAACCAAGCACACCGCGCGTATCGGCGTTGACCGAAAAGATCAACAAAACCAACACGAGATGTCCAAGTGACAAACTTAGGACGAAGTAGAAGAATTTCCGCTGGGGAGTGTCAAGTATATCTCTGAGACTGGAGATTCCTGAACTCTCGCTGGGGAAAGGAAAAGGAGGTGAGTCCCAAATCACATGATCTGGGGGAATTTCGATTTAGATTTTCATTTTGTTTCAGTTTAAGTTTTGATGTGTAAGTTCAGATTTTAACTCGAGTTTCAATTTAGATCGAAGTTTTGTTAAGATTAATTTTGAGGGATTTGATTTGAATTGAAAATTGAAATTTTATGGTTTTGGATGTAACATCCTCAACCTCAAAAAAAAATCGAATCGATTGGATCGAATCATTACAATGAGGAAAGAACTCGCAGCAATGCGGTATTGGATGTAAAATCCTTAACCTCAAGAGTTTGATTTTGATGTATTTCATTGCGATAGGGAAAGAATCCTAAAGCAATGCAGTCTCGGATGTAAAATCCTCGACCCCAAGAGTTTGATTTTGATGTATTTCATTGCAATAGGGAAAGAATCCTAAAGCAATGCAGTCTCGGATGTAAAATCCTCAACCCTAAAGGTTTAATTTTGATGTATTTCATTGCAATAGGGAAAGAATCCTAAAGCAATGCAGTCTCGGATGTAAAATCCTCAACCCCAAAGGTTTAATTTTGATGTATTTCATTGCAATAGGGAAAGAATCCTAAAGCAATGCAGTCTCGGATGTAAAATCCTTAACCCCAAAGGTTTAATTTTGATGTATTTCATTGCACAGGAAAGAATCCTAAAGCAATGCGTCTCGGATGTAAAATCCTCAACCCCAAAGGTTTAAATTTTGATGTATTTCATTGCAATAGGGAAAGAATCCTAAAGCAATGCAGTCTCGGATGTAAAATCCTCAACCCCAAAGGTTAAATTTTGATGTATTTCATTGCAATAGGGAAAGAATCCTAAAGTACGATACGATCTCGGATGTAAAATCCTCAACCCCAAAGGTTTAAATTTTGATGTATTTCATTGCAATAAGGAAAGAATCCTAAAGCAATGCGGTCTCGGATGTAAAATCCTCGACCCCAAAGGTTTAATTTTGATGTATTTCATTGCAATAGGAAAGAATCCTAAAGCAATGCAGTCTCGGATGTAAAATCCTCAACCCCAAAGGTTTAATTTTGATGTATTTCATTGCAATAGGGAAAGAATCCTAAAGCAATGCAGTCTCGGATGTAAAATCCTCAATCCCAAAGGTTTAATTTTGATGTATTTCATTGCAATAGGGAAAGAATCCTAAAGCAATGCAATCTCAGATGTAAAACCCTCAACCCCAAAGGTTTAATTTTGATGTATTTCATTGCGACAGGGAAAGAATCCTAAAGCAATGCAGTCTCGGATGTAAAATCCTCAACCCCAAAGGTTTAATTTTGATGTATTTCATTGCGATAGGGAAAGAATCCTAAAGCAATGCAGTCTCGGATGTAAAATCCTCAACCCCAAAGGTTTAATTTTGATGTATTTCATTGCGATAGGGAAAGAATCCTAAAGCAATGCAGTCTCGGATGTAAAATCCTCAACCCCAAAGGTTTAAATTTTGATTAGTCATTGATTTTGCAAAGATTTGTAGTGTCGATTTGAAAAGTGTGGAATTTTGGTGTTTCGAGAATTTCATGAAAGTTGTAAAAGACTTTCATGGAAAGAAATAGATTAGGAGTGAATATGTACGATGCTACATATCCCATTCAAAAGAGTTGATCGAAAGTTGCTGGTTTGGATTGGATATAATTCCTTGCCACTAGATTCGATCCGTGTTAATGGAATCAACCGCTTCCATCCGTACAAGGGAGAGTGGAGCAGATTGGATCTGGAAGATTGAGTTTGAATTTGATTGAGATTTGATTTGAGATTTGGAAAATCGAATTTGAATTTTGATTGAGATTTGATTTGAGATTTGGAAAGTTGAATTTGAAATTTTGATTTAAAATTTGTGTTCATTTTGTTTGTCTTTTAACGATTCGAATTTTATTTTATCGTGAATTTGGAGTTTATTATTTTTTTAGATTTTCAAGGAAAGTTTTCTTTTATTCTTTTTGTTTCTTTTCGTTCTTTGTTCGAAGTTCATTTAACTTTAATGGCGTTTCTCGACTTAACTTGCACAAAAGAGGTGAAGGCCAAAAATGTGACATGGTCACTTTCATTCCAATCATGTCGAAGATACATCATACAACTCGATCCGGAATACATCTCATACAATCCATATAGACTCAAAACGGACTATGTATGATCTTTGTCGATCCATCCAAAAAGGCATTTGTCAAAAATCCATGTCTGAATAGTGAGGTGCATGGTCAATAACATCACCTTCCAAGCCATCCTTGGCAAGGATGCCGTATGGATGTACGTTGGAGGTGTGATATTTTCCATGTAACTCACAGCTCGTAAGGCCGGAGGCTCTCTAACTCCGGGTCCGTGCCGGAAGTGGTAAGGTGCTTTCCCGTCGTCCATCCTTCCGAAAGTAACCGAGATCCGCTTCACCGGTACTCCCGTATGCAATGTTTAGCGACATCCGCTCCGTTGCCCTTTAGTATCATGACGGAACCTACCGGTAATGGTATCTTTACCGGCCCTCGGAACTCACTCGGGCCTCGCTATCCGGAGGTCGATCCGAACATGATATTACACTCGTTCGTAAAAGAAACCGTGCGCAAAGGTCCGACAAAGTCGTGGTGATCTATGTGCGGGGGTATGCGATCACCCTTCTTGTAAATGTTAATGATGCAACCGTTGGGTATGCAACCGCCGGCGTACCCTCCATGCTATCATTCTTTTTACCATCCTTTTAATGACTAATGGCATCGGATCCACCCGGCCATGACGGAGTATCCCCGTGGGTTTCCCTTCCGTCTTCTCGCGAAGTCGTAGCAAAGATCCACATTGTATTGTAATTCTCCCCTTCCCCGGCATCCATCTCCGGGGTTCCGAGTAAGTGTTTTCTCTTAAGCGACCCGCTCGGCCCATCTTTTTCAAATCCCGGATGCAGTCCACGATTTGTTGTTGTTCGTATTCCGAGAACACGTCCGTATGTAACTCGAGGCCTTCTAAGTATATTGATCCTCCTCGCCTCTCGATTCTCTCGAAGTATTCAAAAGTTTTCTTCTCGACATTCCGTATTCTTTCTAGCTCGTATTCCGGGATAATTTGCAAATGGCGAGGCCCGGTGACGTACCGTGGGATATATGGCTCAATCCCTTCACGTTCTCCCCGCATACCTCGGCTCCTCGGGGATGATGTCCGTCGGGACATCCTCCGGGTTGCTTCGCAACAAGGTCATGCATTACCGGTGACTTTATCCGGTGGCGTAGTAGCCTTCTTTCTTCTGTTCTTCTCGAGATTTCCCCGGTCTCTTCCGTTATCCTCGGAGCCGGTCTCCTTTCTTCGAGTTCCCGGTGAATCGGTGTCCTTGAAGTGTATGTACTCGGCAGAGCAATCGCCTCGTCGCGCCGGTCCGCCGCTAATTTAGTTAACATCTTGCGGATACGGCGATTTTTATTTCTTCGTTGAGTTGTCGTGAGAGTAGCTCTTCGTATTTCCTGAGTTTCTGTGGGCGCGGCGCCGACAAGCCCGCCCTCCGTCGTAGCGACTACGTACTTGATTCTCTTGTCTTCTTCAGTGGTTTGTTTTTCTTTTCTTATCGTCGGATTGGTGGCTTGGGCCACCCACTTTCATTATCGTCCGATCAGGCGGCTTCCTCGGTCAATCGGGACCCAGATCACTTTCCTCGTATTGCAGTGCCCGCCGGTGCGAAGTCCGAGTCAATCTCTATTATCGCTCCATCTTTCACCCTCTTTTCGTCGAGTGCAAGGCTTACGCCATTTCTAAAGTTCAGGACCAACCGCCCGTTCGACATTTCCCTGCGAAAAGACAAGGAAAAGGATCATGGGCTGTACTAAGAACAAGAACATTAAGAAAATGTTTATTAAAGACAGTTTTTTTTATTACTTTTGTATTTTTCAATTTAACAGGAATGAAGTGGGATAAGATCAGGAAAGAGATTTTGACATGGAAGAGGAAACAAGGAAAACTTTATTATCATGATTTTATTTATTTTAGTACATTTTTTATTATTTTGGGTTCGGACCCAGATCATAAGTAATTACCTCACCCGTGCTTCTATGAATGAAAAATTCATTCCTTCGAAACATCGAGTAGCGTAATACTTCTTCAAGTATCGTCCATCGATCGGAAGCATATGTCGTTCTCCTCGGCAATTCACTAGCCGGTAGGAGCCTCCCGAGTAGACTCGCCTCAACTACAAACGGTCCCTCCCAAGTGGGTTCAAATTTTCCTCCTATCTTGCGGTGTGCAAGAATAGGTCTTTTCGAGAACGAGAACTAAATCACCAACTTTAAAGGTTCTTGGGCGGACCAGTCCGTCATGGGCTTCGAACCATCTTAGCTTGGTATAGTTCTAAATCTGCCGCAGCCGCAAGTCTTTTCCTTCCAGTGCTTTCCAATTCTTCTAGTCGTAATTTGGCATTCTCTTCTGTCGTGATCTTGTTTGCAACTGCAATCCCGAGTGAAGGAAGCCGGACCTCTAAGGGTAACATCGCTCGGACCCATACACCGCAGCGTAAGGTGTAGCTTCGAGTAGGAGTTCGAAGGTTGTCCGGTAGGCCCATAAGGCTTCTAACAATTTCTCGTGCCAATTTCTCTTATTATCGTCCAAAGTCTTCTTTAAAATTTGAACGAGAGTTTTATTAAAAGCCTCAAGTGTGCCATTTGCTCTCGGGTAGTAAATTGTTGAATACCGCCAGTCGATTCCGTGTCTCCCGACAAAATTGTTGATTTGTGTGCTTCGAATGCCGACCCATTATCCGAGATGATCTCGCGCGGCACTCCGAAACGGTAGACAACTTGGTTCTTGAAAAACTGTAGCACGTGATGTGCTTTCACCTCTCTGAGTGGAACTACCTCCGCCCACTTGGAAAAGTAATCTGTAGCCACAAGAATGAAGCGATGTCCTTTTGAAGATGGTGGTTCTATCGGACCCACTATATCCGTGCCCCAACATTCAAATGGCCACGACGCAATTGTCGGATGTAGCACATTTGGAGGTCGGTGTAGAACCACTCCGTGCACTCGGCATTGGTGACGGCTCTCGGCGATTTTCATGCAATCGGTCATCATCGAGGGCCGATAGTACCCTAGTCTTTTAATTTTCATTTTCATCTTCGGACCCGATCGGTGAGCGCCACGTAGTCCCGAATGCACCTCTTTAACAATTTCACGGGCCTCGGACCCGCTTAGGCATCTTAGCCACATTCGATCAAAAGACCTTCCGTATAATGTATTGTTTATTAATGCGTAGGATAGAGTTCTTTTCTTGATCCGATGAGCTAACGACCTATCGTCCGGTAGTTTTCCCGTTTGCGGTGTAATCTATCAATGGTCGTCGCCAATCTTCCGTGTTTTCCGTCACTCGCTGCAACCGATCCTTCTTCCTTTTCTCGATTTGTGTATTGTGTCTATGTCGAGCCGTGATAGGACCCGACGTCCGTGAACCGACACTTCCACCGATTCATCTTGCAAACAGTGCAAATTCTTTTGCGAGACGGCTAGCGCATCCGCTAAAGCGTTTTCTTTTCGGGAATTTTGTAGATCGTCACATTCGGAATCCGTTCCAACAACTCGTATGGCATACTCGGAAGTATTGCTCGAGTCTTGGTTTTAAAATTCCGTATTGTCCGGCGATCCGTTGAATGATTAACCGCGAATCCCCGTAGATGTTGATGTCCGTTATACCCATTCGAATAGTTAATTCCAGTCTCGTTATGAGGGCTTCGTATTCTCGCTTCGTTATTTGTACACGGCTCGTCAAGTGGCAGGAGTATCTTAACATCCCCCGCTCCGGTGTTATAAAGATTAGTCCGATCCCCGCCTTACCGGGCACTATCACTTGCGATTCTTCGTCTTTATGTGCCGAAGATGCTCCGTCGAAATACAATTCCCAACGTCGATCATCGTGGTCTTCTAGGTTCATTATTTGTTCATCCGGCAAGTCGTCATCGAGAGGAGATTCCGCCGCAAAGGGTGTGCCGCGAGGAAGTCCGCTAAGACTTGTCCTTTTACGGCACGAAGAGGCACGAAAGTTATATCGAATTGCAATAATATCATCGACCATCCGGCAAGTCCGCCGGAAAGCGTTGGACGGGTCATCAAGTATTGCAATGGATTAAATTTCGAAATCGAGTCGACCTTATGAGAAAGCATGTAATGCCCGAGCTTTCGAGCGGCGAAGATCGTGGCTAAACAAGTGCTTTTCAATTGCGGGATACCTTATTTCCGTCGGAAGTAAACGACGGCTTAGGTAGTAAAGAGCATTTTCTTTACCCTCATCATCGACCCAGCTAACGTGGCTCCGAGAGAGTCGTCTAAAGCCGCGGTATAAAGTATCAGCGGTCTACCCGAGACCGGGGTCGCTAAGACAGGAGGTGTCATTAAATATTGCTTAATGTCCTCGAAGGCCCTCCGGCATTTCTCTTCCCAAATAAATTTGGCGTCCTTTTTAACTAGTGCCGAGAAAGGCCGACACCTACCCGACAAGTTCGAGATAAAGCGTCGAAGATATGCCAGCCTTCCTCGAAAAGATCGTAGTTGTTTTAAGGTTTTGGGAGGTGGCATTTCTAGGATAGCTTTAATCTTTTCCGGGTCGATTTCAATTCCACGATGTCGGACAACGAATCCTAAGAATTTCCCGGAGGTGACGCCGAAGGCGCATTTTAAGGGATTCATCTTAAGGTTAAATTGTCTTAATCGTTCGAAAACAATTCTCAAATCATACAAGTGGTCTTCCTTTACTTTGCTTTCGATGACCACATCATCCACGTAGCATTCGACTCGATCGTGGATGAGATCATCAAAAATTCTTGTCATCGCTCTCCGGTAGGTCGCTCCTGCGTTCTTCGATCCGAATGGCATCACTCGTGTAGCAATATACTCCGATCGGCGTTCGAATGCCGTAAGTTTTTCATCTTCCGGAGCCAATTTTATATGGTTGTATCTTGAAGATCCATCCATGAACGAAAATATTTCATGTGTTGAAGCAATGTCGATCATTAATTCTGGGATCGGTAGAGGAAATTCATCTTTTGGACATGCCTTGTTTAAATCTCTCAAATCCACACAAATTCTGATCTGACCATTCTTCTTCCTGACTGGTACCACATTGGCTAACCAAGTCGGGTATTGTTCTTCACTGACAAATTTAGCGTCTATTAGCTTTTTAACTTCAGCTATGACTTGTTGTTCGATTTCTAGACGCATTCTTCCGGGACCTCGTCCGACCGGAACGTAGTAGGATCCACTCCTAGCTTATGGATCGCGACCTCCGGAGCTAAACCCGGCATCTCATCGTAGCTCCAAGCAAAACAGTCTTTTAAATTCCATTAATAACTTGATTATTTCTTCGGAGTCTTCTTTATCGAGTAAGGAGCTAACAAAGGTAGGTCTAGGTTCTTCGCTAGTACCTAAGTTAACTTCCGTTAACTCATCTATTATAGATTTGATCTCTTCTTCGAATTCTGGTGGAGCGTCTCCAATTTGTAAATCTTCGAGTTCTTCTGTAGTTTCCATGCAGTTTTCATTAGACTCGCAAGTGACAACCATGCAAAATTCAGTATCGTCAACTGATCCTACTGTGCCGAATCCGAGACCATGTTTTGAATTGGGTGACGACCGGAGTTATTCCATAATTTTTCAAAATGTTGTGATCGACCTTTTGTCCATTGTCGAGGTAAGAAACCACGCCGAATTAAATTTTGAACACGTGGAGAGTACCACTCAAAAGGCAATTCCATTAATTCCGATGAAGTAGCATCTTCAAATTGTACATTATTTTCGCCTTTGGAGGAAGGAGCACCACGGTAGAATTTGATGGGCTTTGCACCACCGCTACGTACCTCTTTGACCACCATACCCTCGATCTTATTAGAATGGATCGGGGTCGTGGTCATAGTATGTACATAGTGGTTAATCTTCTCGTACATCGATTTATATTCTTCGTTTCTTTCATCTTCGAGAGGATTCCGAATTGCGGCTTCTTCCGACTTATTGTCGCTGCTTCTTGTTTGATTTCTTTTTCTTCTTCGTAACTATCTTCCCAATCAACATTGATGGCCGGTTTCCTCTCGTCCAATCGTCCTAACGTCTCCGCCACGACCTCGTCCCCGGCCTCGACCTCGGATGCGAGTTGTGGAGAAACCTTCACCATCTCGCCGTAAGGGAGTGGTGAGTGATCGTTGGACTAGAATTTCGTGTTCTTCGTCGTCCCAAATTTCCTTTGCTTCATTTGTTATGGTATCTCTCGGAGAAGATTGTTTTCTTCGGAGGTGCATAATAAGCCGCATCTTCATGGATTCCAATTTCATGTACGGAGAACGGTTGTAAGTCACCTTTGATGCACTGTTCCCCTCCATCGTAGTATTTGATGCACTGATGTAGAGATGATGGTACCATCCGGTTTTCATGTATCCATGGTCGGCCCAGTAGAGCGTTGAACGACGTTTCTGAATCAATTATGTGAAATTTCGCGGTTGTCTTTGTTAAGTCACCGGTCTTCATTAGCAGTGTTATTGAGCCGAGGGCTCTTTCTCCTTTCTGGTTGAATCCTCTTAATAACATTTTGTCCGCTTCGAGCTCGCGAGCATCAATTTCCAAGTATGCTAGCGTTCGAAGATTCATTATATTGATTGATGCTCCCGGATCCACCAATACTCCGGAGAGTGTAAACTTCCCAATTGTAACCGAAATGTACAAGGGTCGGTTGTGGTCCGCCGTCCCAAGTAGTAGGTCATTGTCCGTGAAGGTAACACCTCGTTGTTCCTTTAACGAGCAAACCTCATCTAAGGAATCTCCGGTCATTCGAGCTAAGCAAATTTCCGGATCAAGTAAGGCCTCGATCGAGCTTCTCTCATCTCCTTTGATAAGATGAGAGCGTCGTAGATGCTCGGCTGGGCTGGTAGTTTCCTAAGATGGGCTAGCACGTTGTAGTCCACTTTGTTTTCATGTGCCTCGTTTTCTTCTCGAATGGGTATTTCTTCCGCCGGGTTGGTTCTTCCCGAACAACCACTCGCTTTCCTTTCGTCCTTTGGACCCATTCTCGGAGGTAGAACTCTTCCACTTCTTAAGTTGACTTCGTGATTTCTTCGAATTTAGCATTGAGTTTGTCGGTGTCTCCTCTCGAATCGGAACGACGAGTTCTTCGAGATTAGCTTCGGAGTCCGAAGGCTCTAACTCTATTGTGACCGGAGCTCCTCGAAATTCGCAAATAGATTCGTTGCTTTGTTGAACTCTCGTAGCCTCCCTGGTGGATGTCTTCTTTGTCATTGTGATCGTCGAGATTGTGTATGATTTGAGAATTGTTATTTGTATCGGAATCGACGTCCGGATTAGGTTGATTGTCGCTAGTTACGTAATCGTTAGAAACAGATCAAAACGTAGCCAACGCCATAACCCTCATCATTATAAGATCCCACCGGAGTGAGCAAATAATCATACAGAGTCAGAGGTTCGAGGGATTTCTCCCCCGAATCGGAAACAACTATCCTAGGATAAGCAGCCCCTAGTCTAGCCTTAGGAGCCTCGGTCTTCTCTTCTTCGTCAATTTTCTTCTTTTCTTCAATTGTCTCTTGTTGAGGTTGTTCTTCTATCGCAAGTGATAGCGCCGACTTGACGTGTTTCGAACTCGAATCGAAGCTCGCACCGAAGTGGTTTGGATGCGATCTAAAATCTTCTTCGAAGACTTTGTCCAAGCGGTAGTCCATCCATCGTTCGTCGCATAGGGATCTATCGGAACAATGAGATCCGTCGAGATAACATTGACGGAACCTCCTTTCGGGGTTCCTTCATGTATTCCTTCGGGATCGTTATATTCCCTTTCCGAAGATTGTCGTTGAGCCAACTTTTGAAGGTAATACAATCTTCTATCTTGTGCCCAAGCATCCGGTGGTAAGGGCAAAAGTTGGGATCACCTTTCTTGTCGACTTCTTCTGGTCTTTTAGGCTCGGCAGCTGGAAATCCGGAGTCTTCATCGAGTCGCGGAACATTTTCGGCACCGCCTCATTCTTGAACGGATACTCCTTGCTCGAGAACTCCCTAAACGTACGTTGTGGACGAGGCGGTTGTTCATATCGTTGAGATGACCGATAGCCGGGTCGGGGTCGCTGTACTCGTCGAGGTTGTCGCGCCGTTCGACGATATTTGTATCGGCTGCTTGCCTTTATCGATCGCCGCGACGATCCCGACTTCTTTTCAAAAGTTTTCACGGCTTCTCGTTTGTCCGTTTTATCGGTGAAACTTAGTTGCTTTGCCTCCTCTTGCAAGCTTCCGGCCTTGCTTAACAACTTCTCGAAAGTCTTAATAGTAAATCCTCGAGGAGAAGTGCTATCGGGCCATGGATGCTTTTAAGTAAAATGCCGATCGCGTGTTGTTCTTGTAGCCGTGGCTCACACTTCATACTTAGATTCCTCCATCGAAGTATGTAGTCCACCAAGGTTTCGTTCGGCTTCGCTTCTCTACCACTAAATCACCTATAGTGATGTGGTGCCGAGCTCCGCAAATCGCTCGATGAAGAGGTTCTCTAATTCGAAAATGTCTTCACCGAACCGTTTGGTAATTCCGCATACCAATCAAAGGCGATTCCCGACGTGCCGCCGACAAATTGTCGGAAGAGTAAAGCATCACTTCCGCCGGCATTGCAACAACCGGCACGAAAATGTGCAACATGCCGCCGAGGGTTTCCGGCTCCATCAAAGGTCTTGAACGAGAGGTGGTACAAAGCCTTTCGGATATCGGGACGTCGTCGAATTCTTCAGGTAAGGTCTACCCGTCCGAATGGATGTCCCGCTCTTCGATTGTGCCAAGGCTTCTCGCACTCGCTCGTTCCACCAAGCTCTTGATATCCTTTTCCGAATCATACTTTGTGTTGCATCCTTCTTTAATCGATCATCCCCGTTGACGGATGTAATCTCCTTTCCTCCGTCTACAATGTGAATAACTTCCGGGGTGTTTCTCTTTGGGGTTGAACCCGACTCCGGAGAGTGGCTAGGGCTACAGCCATCTCTTCCATCCTTTTTGCCATTCGGGCGATCGTATCATCTTTCTCTTGAAGTCGCCTTCTCATTACTTCCGGCTCCTCTCTTCGCTGCGCTGCAGGAGCACCTTGTGAAGCCGACGAAGCTCGTGTTTCAACCATGTTAATTTCTCGCATATTCATCATCCATGAACTCGACGAGTCAACTTCATCTCCGAATTTCTCTTCTCTTTCCTTGCTAGTCGCCGAATATCGGCTCTTAGCTTTTCCATAAGCATCTTCCAGTGGTCTTTTCCGTACATCCTTGCAGCTTGTCATGTGATAATTGTCGGGTTTCTTTCTCATGAGTCCCCTTTACCGCGGTAGCACTTTCTTCGGACTCAAGTCTCCCGACGAGACTTTCCTTTTCCGGTCGTTGTTTCGGTCTTAATCGGCCGGTAGTGGGACGCCATACCATCCTTCTAGCAGGAGAAGGCCTAGGACCGGATGGTCCGTCAGCCGAATGCCGGAAGGTGGTATCCTCCCCGATCCGTAAACCCGAAACAACAACGAGTGGACTAGCCTTCATCTTCTTATTAGGCTCTTCTGCAGCGATAGCAAGTTCTACTCGTGGCCCAAGACGGGATTTGGCCGGCACCCGTCCTATCCTTCTTAAAATCTCCGATACAGGGCATTTTTCTTTCTTCGCTAACTTCTCAATCACAGTCTGTAGTCGGGCAAATGGTGTAACCCTTGCCCTTTTCTTTCTGTTGTCGCTATAATATGCGGGCCGAGGTAATGTAGAAGCAATCCTGCGGACATTTTCCTCGTCAGCTGCGGCGGAAAGGGGATGGAATCTACTTCCTTCCAAAAGGGGTGTATACTCGTACAATGGTATGTATTCGGGTAGTGGTGTGTACTCGTGGATTTCTTCTAAGAAAGCGACTTCGGCAGCCTCCGGCCTTCCCGGCAATCTTCCCCGCCTCCGTTCCTCCTCTGAGTCCGTGTTAGGGGTGGAACCCTCGAGCTGGACCCAATTTCAAAAACAGAAGGTCTTGCACGGAAATCTGTACCCTCCACGGTAACATGCTCGTTACAAATTTGAACTTCCTTCCCCTTCAGTTTGGCGGGAGCCGGGGTAGGTGCAGAGACGACTAGACCAGTGGGGGTAGAGATAACAGTCCTCCTTTGGACAGCGGTATTCCTCTCAGCTGGAACCCTTTGCAGGGGAGGAAACTCTTGAGTTGACTTAAGGTTGAACTCAATCATGGGTTTCTCAGTTTCTGGCACTTTGTCCATCAGTGCGAAAAGGGTAACGTCAGCGATCTTGACATTTGTGTTCTCGAATCCTTGTCCAAACCGGATGATCCCATTGTCGGGCGACTCATCCTTGTAAACGGCGAAGTCCAATCCATCGGTGAAGGAGAAAATCGGCTTGGGGCTTCCATTTCGCAAGGTAGATTCTGATTGTCGGTCCCAAGTTATGCTTCTTCTCATCGGACGAAAAGAAAGGAATCGAAAAGAGTCCGAACACATTCTTGTTCATGTATATTTGTTAAAAGAGTCATTCATTAGAGGGTTTGTTTATTTAGAACGAATGTTCAAAGGTGTAGAGAAGGTAATGAATTTGATTCGAGAGTTGAAAGGAAAAGAAAGTCTTATGCAAGACTTCTCGACTCGAAGGATCACTCCTAAACTAACACCTATCGGGGGTCCACCCCACCTCGTAAATGAGGTAAAAGGATCTCGAACCTCTCCGTTTAGGGGTGTCTAAACAATGGCTCCTAGAATCCGAGAGAATGTTGGCTATACTCGCTCAAGGTAGAAATGAACATAGTATTCCAACAGAAAGAAGGGTAGTTTGATCCATTATGGACATGGATACACTACCGATTTTTGAAAGCAGAACTATCTGATTAAAATGGAGAGAGGAATTGTCCCCAGCAGAGTCGCCAGAAATTGTACGGCTTATTTTTGGGTTGATTGTTGTATTTTTTTGAAAAGGGGTCGCCTACAGAAATTTTCGGCGAATTTTAAATTTAATTTAAATATATATAATTTGGAAAGTAGTATTTGATTTTGAAAATAATTTTTAAATTTGAAAATTTTAAGATATGAAATCAAACCGATCTCACATCCCGAATAGTTTATATAAACGAGCGCCGCACTACAAACCGTGTATCTATCCCGAAGAATAGACACACCGCTTGATAATGAGGCTCGATTAAATAAACTAGAAAGGTTTGTGACATCCGTTTGGTCCGCGAACCAATTTTATAAGCCGACAAATTCCCTCGTTTAATATGAAAACATTAAACAGGGTTTATATTACTCTGGTTCTTAAAATTCCCTATAAGGGCAAGCCCCTATAGTTAATTACATCTTAAGTGACGGGAATCACCTAAGAAAACTCTCGATAATAATCGATAGTTCGCTCTCAAGAATTTCAAAGTTTAAGTTTTCAATGGATTGAATTTTGGAATTTCAATAGGGAATGGATCAAATTTGGAACATTATATTTTGGGAATTCAAAGGAGAGAAAGGTAGGAGAAATCACGGATTCGAAGCGAACTTCGGTAATTTCCCGACTATCCTATTGTTTGTCTTGGATTTAGGAAAGTCCTAATGTTTATTTAGTATTTTGATCTTGCCAATTTTAATTAATTAGGACTTATATTTGTATGATAAAATCATACAAATAGCCTTGAAGATGTGAGGGTTTATGTCGTACCGAACGACTACCTCGGAGTCCTAAGACCGGTTAGGGCTTAATTTACATGACATGATCATGCAAATGCCTAACGAAGAGTTGAGGATTTATGTTGCACTAGGCAAACTACCTCGAAGTCCTATGGCTTGGTTATTTAATTCTAAGAAAGTTTTGCTGAAGTAGACCCGAGTTTTGCTGATGACGATGGCCGTGCTGCCCACCATGCTCCGAGCTCCTTGTTGTTGCAGAGGTTTAGTTTTAGAAGTCATAAATCGAGAGATGAGAAAAGTGTAATGGTTTAGAGAAAATCTTAAAATCCAGGTGTTTTTAGTGTTTTAGTTAGAACAAATCTTAAAATCGATTATAACAACACCGGTTAAGATCCCACGGTTCCATCCTTCCAAGCATCGTTATTTTTATCGGATTCACTTAGTCCGGATGAATTTGCTAAACTCAACTGAATGAGTTCCACACTTTCATTTAGACCGTGGGAAATCCCGTTAGCAACACGTAGGTTACATCATCCGAGGTATTCCCGATCATCCAACAAGACGTTTTAATTTAGTTGTAGTTGTAGTTTTGTTGTTCGTTTGTGATTAAATTTTGAGTTGTTTTATATTTTGAAATGTTGTGGCGGTGAATTTTATCTTGCAATGACTTTTAATTTAGTTTTGGTTTCAGCTTTAGGGACTATCCTAAAGGTGTGGGTTTTCATGCAACAGCTTGTTTATCATGCAAGAAAAGTAAGTGCGATGCGATTAAATAAATTGCAATAAGGTAAATTGCAATAAAATAAAAGCGTACCCGGAGGGTCTTCCCGTCATCCCAAGCCGCACTTAAAACACAGCTTAGAATATTTAAGCATTTAAAGTAAGTTCCTAGGTAAAGCTAAGGGAAGGGTTATGGTTTTCTACCAAGTTCCTAATCCTATAGCTAGTCATTTCCTATGACGTCTAGGTTCTTGTATTTTGGTTCGAGGACGATTTTCTTCATCAAAGAACAACTAAGTTCAATTGTTCTTATAAATATCCTATCATATCGAGGAAGTGCTTAAGACGAATCTTAAACATCTTTTCAATATTTCTAGGATTGTTTTAAGTCCAAGAGAGTTTAATTATACAAATGAATTAATCGTCCGAGGATTCAAGTTTTGTTATTATCTTGCTCAGTGAACTAGGACATTTGAATATCCTATGAATGAAGTAACACTTCACTTAACACTCCTTTTAAGAGTTATGACATCACGAGCTTTTGAGGGCAAATGGATGTTCAAGTGGTTTATGATTTAATTTTAGTTAATGGATTTAAGTTTGGAATAGTGTTCAAGTTGTTTTAGATTTATTTTTGAATTCTTTATGTCTTAGGTGATGTTATATTTAATTTAATTTAATTTAATTTAATTTAATTTGACTTAATTTTAATTTAATGTGGTTTAATTTAATTTAATTTAATTTAAGTTAATTTAATATAATATGATTTAGCTTAATTTAATTTAATTTAATTTAATTTAATTTGATTTAGTTTTAATTTAATTTAATTTAATTTAATTTAATTTAATTTAATTTAATTTAATTTAATTTAATTTTTAATTTAATTTAATTTTAATTTAATTTAATTTTATTTTTTATGTTTTAAAGATGATTTAATTTTAATTGTTAAAGTATTAATTTAATATTATATTTTAAAAGGGTTTAATTTAAATAATTTAACTTTAATTTAATTTAATGATTAAGTTTTTTAGCATTTTAAATCTTAAACTTGAATTATCATTTTAATTAGTAATTAAATATTATTGAGATGATTAATTTAGGGATTCTTAAATTAAAGAATAAATCTCTTCCTAATAATATCCCTATTTTAATAATTCCAAATTTTATTATTCTTCCAAATTTAATTAATTATTTTAATTAAGGTTCATTTTAATTATTTTTGAATTGTTTAATAGGTTTCTACCCTTTAATTATTTAAATTTCAATCATCCAAATCAGATTAAGATCAAATATTTTACTCTTTCATTTTATTAAGCCTAAA
Organism: Papilionanthe hookeriana x Papilionanthe teres; assembly: GCA_022702705.1. NCBI lineage: Eukaryota > Viridiplantae > Streptophyta > Magnoliopsida > Asparagales > Orchidaceae > Papilionanthe > Papilionanthe hookeriana x Papilionanthe teres. Next base: position 65,293,635 of record CM040436.1, read on the forward strand.
GTTTTAATTAAGGGTTAAAATTTTAATTACCATTTTGCCCTTCAAGCTTAATAATTTCATAACTCACTAAATTGAGCTCAAATGAATTTGAAATTTTTATGTGACTTCACTCATATGTCAATAAAGACATTAGAGGAGAAAATGTGATTTTTCTGTATTTAATTTATTTATGTAATTATTTTTTGTAGAAAATAGGGATTTCCAAGGAAAATTTAATAATATGACCAAGGAAAAGTTTCTGTCCTTAAGAAAATTATGGGACATTCCTAATGACCAGAGGACCACTTGGACCAATTTTGGTGATTTTTTGAATTATATTATTTTTATTATAATTATTTTGAGTTTTGGAGTATTAATTAATTTAAAAATAAAATAAAGGTTGAAAAATGAATTTTATATTTTTCAAAAATCTCTCTGATATCAAGGAAATCAGAGAACCAATTTTCATAATTTTCTGATTTTTCTTTGATTTATTAGAATTATTTTAATGGAAATGCTAGAAAATACATTTTTTTTTATTTTAAAATTACCCTAGGGCTTTAAAATTTAATAACTCATCATAGAGACCTAAGAAAAATATGGGGTTTGTTCCTATGTGATTAAAATTCAAAATGTGACATTTTGGTGAATTTTATTATTTTTGTGATTTTTATTATTTTATTAATTATTAAAATATTAAAATAATGCAAAAAATCAACTTTTTAGAAAATTGAAATTTTAATTTTCTTAAATTCCCCTAATATCAGAGAGGCTCCAAAACCAATTTAGTGAATTTTTGAAAAGTATTTTGAAAGTTATGAATTTTTAAAGTTTAAATTGGCTAAATGGCTTAATCAACCCATTTGATAGGGCTAACCAAACCCAATTGACTTCAAACTTTTATGGTGGGTTCCTCCGATCCTGAAGGTCAGTGGAGAATTGATTTCAAGTCAATTTGATGCATGATTAGCTCTAATTAATTAAGGACCTATTTTGGGTGTTTAAGCCAATTAGGGTCATTCCAAGTGAATTAATTCAAAACCTATTTTTCCTAGGGTCCTCTGGTCATAAGAAACATCACCAAATTTTCCTAGAATTTATTTCACAACATGCTAATTATTGGATTTAAAATACTCAAAACAGTAACATGAATTTGAAAAATCAATAACTTTTCATAGGGATGGCCTCTGACTTTGGAAAATTCATGGAATGTTCCCAAATTCAGAGGCTTCAAAAGCCCTATGGTCTCATGCCATGGTGAATTTCCTATATGCATGGAGAATTAAAACAATGCAGAGGGTAAATAAATCATTAAAAATAAAATACTTGATGAAATTAAATGATTTCTTTTCCACATTATTCTCCTCTGTTCACTGAGCAAGAGGGTATTTTTATTTTATTTTTCTGATTTTTCTACACAAAGTTATGTATTTTTGAAGTTTAGTGAATTAAATAAATAAGAAAATACCCTAATTTTCTATTTAAAACGGCGGCGCCGACGTCATCCTAGCGCTCCGAAGCGGCCGCGTGGCGCTTTCGATTCGACGCCGCCATCCGACTCGCCGATCCGTGGCCCCGCGGATCATGTACCAACGCGCCGTCCGACTCGATCCGGACCGTCCACTCGATACACGCTCGATCCGACGGCTCATGGTCATCGTCTACGACCGGTGTGCACCCGTGACCGTCAACCTTCTAACCCTAATTTCTCACTCGATTCTCAACGGATTTTCGTGTTCTTATGCTCTATGGATTCGTCTCGAGGAGACGAACACATCCATACGGTAAACATGTATTTAAATTGACTCAAATTAAATGGAGAATCTCTCGTAAGCTCGGGAAGAAGAGTGAGTCCATACCTTTGCTCGGAGAAGTGAAGCTTCGATCCGAGAGTTGTGTCACCTTCGATTGGATCCCAAGCAAGCTCCGGATGAAGTCTCCTGGTCTCGGTGAATTGCCTAGCTATGAAAGTCGACCACGCCCGATCACAAAGCTTGGAGGCCGGAACAACTGGGTGGCCCGGAGATGGGGCTTTCAGCTGGGAACTTCTCCTCTTGGTCCGGTGAAGGTGTAGGACCAATCAATCTGAGGATTGATCCACCGTGGAGAAGTGTCCCGGTTTTGGGCTCGGATTTCAACTCGAAATCGAGCTCACGGAGAGGAAATGGCAGGGATTTCAGTGGGGATCAAGTTCTCTATGTGTGGGGAGTAGTCCGGAACAATTTTGGCAGAGTTTCCTTAAGGTTTGTTTCAAGCACCTCTCATGGCCGAGAAGGGGTGGTGTTTAAATAGAGAGGGTCGGAGGCTCTCCTGAGGGGAGTTAGGGCTTGGGATCACCTGCTCCAGTGATGAGAAGAACATGCCATGGTGGCCATTGGGCATGGGGCAGCTCGGCGAGGTGAGAATTCCAAGTTTGGGCTCACATGTGAGCTCTCGCCTGGTGGTTTCCGGCGGCTGTGGTAGGCTGGCCGGCCGTGGTCGGGTCACCCTCGACGTCGGGGAGGTCGGGGCTGGGGTTTAGTGTAGTCAATCGGGATTAGCCATGTGTAAAGTGCTTGGATTAAAATGGAATGGAGAGAAGGCCATTTTGGCTCGATTTGGGTCAACCCATCCTTTTGGGCTAGGTGCACCTCCCCATGGCTAGTTTGGGTCGAAGAGAAAGTGGTTTAGGTCAGCTTCGATTAGGTGGGGAAAGGTCACCATCCAAGTACGATTAAGATCAAACATGGTTTAGGGAGTCATGAACATGGTTAATCACCTTTAGGAATTAAGGAAAGAGTCTCCTCCTTTTGCCCAAAATGGCATGGTGACATGTAAAGAGGCTCTCATGGCTTCCATGTGGCTCATGCATGGCTTCATGGCTTGCCTTTGGCTTGGAAAAAGCTAAGTCAACTTTCATGAAAGAGGTTTTTATGAACTTTGGTAATTTAGGAGTGATTTGATGGAATTTGGCACATGGCTTGATTTGGAACCATTTGATGATTGATTTGAACTTAGGGATGATTTTAATTGAAGTGCATGATGAAGAGAATTTGTCATATGGGCCTTGGCATGAAGTTTGGGCTTTTAGGAAGGTTTAAGAAAGTGGGCTTTTGGTTTGGAAATAAATTTATGGATGGGAAATTTGTGAAGGATTGGGCCAAACAAATGTTGGGTTTAGCTCATGGATGTGTCATGAGTGATTTGAAGCAAGTTTGGAGTGATTTGGGTTTGAATTGGGTTGAATTTGGGTTTCTTTGGTGAATGGGTCAACATAGGTCAAATTGGGCTAACTTGGGCCAATGTTGGGCTAGGGTTGAAATTGATGTAAAATAAATGTTGAAAATGGCTTATGGGGCTGTTTTAAAGAGTTTTCAACTTTGATTGGGTCTTGATTTTGGGGTTTGGGCCTATATGGGCTAGGTTTAGGTGTAGGCCCATTTAAGGGATTTTGGCTTTGGGTTGAATTTGAGTGGGGTTTGGGTCTAAATTTTGAGCAAATCATGTTAGTGTTTTGTTTGTGGGAATGTTAAGGAAGGTTTAGAAAAGATTTGGGGTTAATTGGAGTTGAATTGGGTGAGTTTGGGCTAAGTTTGGGTCATGGGTCCAAATTGGGCTTTAAGGCCAAAAGTGAAATTGGATCCAAATGTCAATCAAATTGGACTTGGATTTGGTCTAGATTGGTGTTGGGGATGTTGAATTGAAGTTTAGAATTGAATTGGACCAGAATTTGAGTCAATTGGATAGGTTTGGTTTGACATTGGGTTCACTTTGGGTTAAAATGGGTCAAATTGGGGATTTTGACAAAAGTGGGGTAAATTGACAAAATTGGCCCATGGTGTAGTTGAACAAAATGAAATTGGGAATATTTGGGATTTTCTGGAATTTTCTGGGAATTTTCTGAATTTTTGGATTTTTTGGCTAAGAGGGGCATTTTGGGTATTTGGAGGGTATTGGGAGGTATTTTTGGAATTTTTGGTATTTTTTGGCTATGAATGATCAATTTGATGATGTGGGAATGTTTGGGATTGGTCTTAGGATTTTTGGGTGATTTGGAGATTTTAGAAAATTTGGGTAATTTGAGGGTTTTGGGTAGAGTGAGTGGGTGTAAGTCTGGGGGTCGAAAATTGAAAATTTGGAAAATTGAAGCTTAGGTGAATGTAAGTGGAATGAAATCATTTTGGTTGAGCCATGAGCCATATCAAGCCCACATGAGCCATGAAGGGACTCATTTGAGCATTATTATGTTAAATTCCCCCAACCCTCTTGTGAGGGCAGGGGTTAAGGACCATCCGTATGAATCACCTTTATGGTCGGGAGATCAAGTTGGGTATGGGTGTGGTTTTAGGAGGTGTGTGGAAAGTGTAGTGCATAGGTGTAGTGTGTGTGTAAATTGACCCTTCACGGACGAGGCCCTTGGAGACGTCCTAAGACGAAAAGTCTATGGGAACTCATCCTTTAAACTTCCGCATTTGATTTCAACCCTCTAGGTGATTAGGGGTCTACGTCGAGTTTGTGGAGTTTGCGGGGAGTTAAAGTGGTTTGAATTCCCCAGGCGGTAGGTCCGATTCTAATCCTCTAGGATAGTCGAAGGAAAGAAACTGGGCTAGATCTAAAAATCTTAAAAAGAAAGGAGAAGACCTCATCGAAATGAGATTGACAATGATGCACCATCAAAATATAACTCTTGACGGCTCAATCTATGTCGATCTTTTATTTCTAATACTTGCTCGTTGGGAAAATCATCATTAAGAAGAGATTTAGTTGGTATGGGATGTGCTGCTAAAAAATCTGCCAAAATTGTCCTTTGACAACACGTAGTGATACAAATGTTATATCAAATTGGAGCAATATCATTGCCCAGCTTTCTAACCTTCCAGTGTTGGTCGAGTCATTAGATATTATGAGTTGACTCTTGAAATAAGAGTTCTGTGAGATAGCATGTAGTGTACGAGCACGAAATTTTGCAAAGATCAAAGCTAAACAATGCTTCTCGGTTAGCCAGAGTCCTCTGAATTCGAGTTGGGACCAAACAATGACTCGAATAGTATAGTGTATTTTGTTTCCCTCGTTATTAATCTAACACAGAAATGCTACGAAGGCGTAATGTTGCGGTGTAAAGGATAAAGTTTCCTTAATATAGAGTACAACGCTTAAACATGAGGGTGTTGTGGTATTGTTTGATATCTTCAAAGGCATATTGGCATTTTTCAACCCATAAATTTGGTATATTTTCTAGTTAAGGCGGTGAGAGATTGACATCTACACATTTGAGGATTGAAATAAATCGTTGAATATAGGCTAATTTTCCTTGGAAATATCATAATTAGTCGAGATTTTTGAAGGAGACATATTTAGAATGGCTTCCATTTTTAGAGGTCAATTTGATCCCGCGATGTCGAACAACAAATGCCAAAACTTCCCAGTGACACGAAAAGCATACTTTAAAGTTGATCTTAAGATTAAATTGTTGTAATCGCTCGAAGATAATTATCAAATCGTACACGTTATCCTTTTTTATTGCGGTAATGACTAAGTCATCAACATAACATTCGACTTGATTGAGATAGGATTTGTAAAAATTCATGTCATAGCTCGTTTTTATGTAGCACCGGCATACTTTAATCCAAACGGCATTACATTGTAACGTATATGCTGATAAGTGTTACGAAAGGTTTGTATTTGGTTCGTCTTCTAAGGTATTTTAATTTGGTTATATCTGACATTAAATCCCATAAAAGAAAATATTGCATGTGTGGATGCAATATACGAATCAATTCCCCAGAAGCTGGTAGAGGAAATTCTTCTTTGAACGGGCTTTGTTTAAGTCTACGAGATCTACACGATTTCAATTTAGCCTTTTTTCTTAGATTGCGACACTACTTTAGCCGGCCATGTTAAATATTTCTCTTCTCGGATGAAATCGGCTTAAATTAATTTCTTAACTTCGACGTAGTTGTTGTTCGATTTTGACACGCATCCTTCTTGGTCCTTGTTTAAGCGGGATTGCGGTTGATCCTCCAAATTTATGGATTACGACCTGCAAGAGCCGGTCAGGGCATTTCGTGTGGCTACGACGATCTTTATATTTTTTTAACAACTGAACTATTTTCTTTATTTCTATGTCATTAAGGAAAGAACTAGTAAAGGTTGGTTTTGGGTTTTCTTCGGTTCCCAAATTTGTTTCTTTTAGTTCGTTGATTGTTGTTTTAATTTCTTCTTCAAATTCTAGCGGTGCATCTTCTATTGTAAGATCTGGTGTTTGCTCAGAACTGGATGTTTCGGTGATAATGATCCATGAAAAAAATACCCATTTTTATGCCTTGATTTTTATCGAATTTTTAAGGATATTATGCTTTAATGAAGAGTTTTTTGTGCTTTTGGATATAGGTGATGGAAAAATTTTCAAGAGGAAAAAAAGTGAAAAAGGTAAAAGGAGCAAAAATAAGCAAAAATGGAGCCAAAGACAAAATTGTCGAAATTATTGGTACGCGCTGGCGCGAATCCGACGCTGGCGCCGGGTCGATACGGGATGCGTCGAGATTTTTGACGACTTTTGGACGGTTATTTTAATGGTCTTAGTGGTTATTGGACCTTCTAGAAGAGCCGACGGTTGTTCACAGTTTTATAGGACATGTGATACAATGTATTTGGACGCTTGGAAACGGTTTAATCGCGAAGAGGTGAGATCCCGAAGTGAGAAGTACGAAGGGCGGAGCGCGAGTCCGAGCCTAGGCGCCCGTTCAGCGCTTCAGGGAGCCGGACACACCTTCTAGAAGTATCATTGAATGTGGACATTTTGAAGGAGTGCCTCAGGGGCAACCCTTAGGCTTATAAATAGGAGGGTAATCCTTCGGAGAAAACGCCCCCGTACGTTCCTATCCCAGAGCCCTTCCCCAGGGAGAATTAAGAGAAATACTTTAGGGCCACTTTTATTAATTATTGAGTTTATTTAGAGTGTGTATTAGAGTTTAAGAGTTGGTGCTTTTGAAGTTTATTTGTTTTGGAGTCATAAGAATTCGGAGGTTCGGTAGGAGAAACACTTGAGATAAGTATTTGTAATTTTATTGAAAGTTTTATTATCATATTTTGTTGTTTAAATTCAATGTGTTCTGAGTAGTTAGTTTACTTTCTCCTTTCAATTATGAAAGATAAATAAGACAATATAAAAGTCTGATGGAAATTAAAAGCGGTATATTTTAAAACGTTGTGATGATATCCTGGGATGCCGTTTTACTTTCTTAATTGATCACTTGTATTGTTAAAATCATTTGAAGAGTTTTGATACCTAAGAGGAGATGAATTCTTAACTAGTAGATATTACATGAATCCTTGGGTAGTCGAAGCCTTGTGCGGGTTATTCGAGGTGAAGTACAAATAAATAGGAAGATATTATATAATGGGCGTAGAATTAACCAGTTTTAGAGTGACGATTAAATTCTTGTGATTTGGTTTATAGAGAGAAGGTCACTAGTAGGGCCAATCATAGCCATCTTTGGACATATAGTAGTGTGAACTGGAATTAACCCGTTCCTACTTAACAATACATGGGACTGATCATAAATTGCTTGATATTCGTTACACTGGATCAAAGGGTAAAAGAATATGAATGCTTACGGTAGCACAATACCATAAATTTATATTCTCCACGAATATTATCATTATCTTAGAAAATCTTGGATTAATTGAAAGGAAGAAAATTGTGCTCTTATTAACTGTTACACGTCATTTCATTACTACTTTATTATTGCATCTTTCATTACTGCTTTATTATTGCATCTAGTAAATTAAAAATATCAAGGAATTTATAAACTATAAAAGAAATACATAATAATAAAATTAAAATATTTAAAAATCCATAACTTCATCCTCGTGGGATCGACCTTCAGGGTCTTTGTTTAGAAGCCACATGTTAACGATACGATACGTATACTTGCGTAGTACCCCTAGTGTGTAAAATATTTTGATAAAATTATATTTGTATACACTAGTTGTTATTATTATCACATTACATATATTTGAAAGCATTAATTATTATATTTCTCATCAGTGGATTGCGGGTCAAGTTTTTCGCGTCGTTGCTGGGGATTGAGTTTTTAGTACGCATATATATAGCATTGGGTAAAGTTTTTGGCGCCGTTGCCGGGGAGGAGCGGAGTAGATTTTAAATTTTTTTATTTTATTCATTTTCTTTTATTGTCAAAAATATAAAATACCAAATATATATATATATATATATATATATAATAAAAAAATAATTTTTTTTTTAAGTAGAGATTTTATTTCTTGTTAATTTACTTTTTATGTATAGTCTTTGGATACGAAGGATTATTACCTTTAGATTCGAGATTAGAAGAACTATTAAAAAGAATTAAAAAAGGAAAACAAACTAAAAAATTCAGAGATGGCTAATTTACATAACAATTTACAAAATCAGTGAAATTAATAGACAAAATATTTACAAACCATTAAGGGATTATGCTAAACCTACAGTTGATGAACTTCATAGTAGTATTCAAATACCTAGTGTAGATGCTAATTCTTTTGAGCTTAAACCATCTATCATTCAAATGGTTCAAAATAATCAATTTGGAGGAACACCAAATGAGGATCCAAATTTACACCTTGCTAGTTTTTTAGAACTTTGTGTTACCTTTAAATATAACATTATTTCTGATGATGCTATTAGACTTAGACTCTTTCCTTTTTCTTTAAGAGATAAAGCAAAGATGTGGTTGAACTCATTAGGAACAGATTCTATTAAAACATGGGCTGAAATGGCTCAAAAATTCCTTGCTAAATATTTTCCTCCTTCTAAAACTGTTAAATTAAGAAATGATATTACTTCATTTAGTCAATTTAATGGGGAGACAATTTATGAAACTTGGGAAAGATTTAAAGAACTATTAAGAAAATGTCCTCATCATGCTTTACCTGATTGGTTAATTATTCAAACATTTTATAATGGTTTAGTTGGATCACTAAAATCAATTATTGATCTTCTTCTTGGAGATTCTTTAATGTCTAAATCATTTGAAGAAGCTTATACTTTAATTGAAGAAATGGCTAATAATAATTTTCAATGGCCTTCTGAAAAGATTAATCCTAAAAGAATGTCAAGTATTCAAGATAACGAAGCCTTTTTCTATCTTAGCTTCACAAGTAGCTGCAATATCTAAGAAATTAGATAATTTTTCCATCAACATATCACATAACAACTCATTTAATATTGAAGATTCTCAAACTATTGAAACTATACAAGCTATTGCTAGTAAAAATAATTCGTATTCAAACTATTATAATCCTGGATGGAAAAATCACCCTAATTTTAACTGGAATAATCAACAACAACAATGGGGTAATAATCAATCTCATCCAACTGGAAATTGGAATAATCAAGTAAATTCAAATTATAAACCACTCGGATTTAAAAATCAACGAGAAAAAGTTATCAATAGAAGAATTAATTTTACAAATGAGTAATCAATTACAAAATCAAAATACTGTTATTCGTAATATTGAGAATCAAAAGGGATAAATCGCTAATTTAATTAATTACAGACCTCCAGGAACACTTTCTAGTAATATTGAAATTAATCCAAAAGAAACTGGAAAAGAACATGAACATGTTAAAGCTATACAACTTAGAAGTGGAAAGGAATTAAAAGAAAGAATGCAGAATAAAATTGAAAAAGCGATTGAGGTTGAAGAGATTGAAAAACCTAAAGAAACTCCTTCTCCTAATCAAGATCAAACTAATATTTCTATTAATGTAGAAGTTGAAAAATCACCACCACCTTTTCCTCAAAGATTAAAACAGCAGAAACTTGATCATCAATTTTCTATGTTCTTTGAAATTTTTAAGAAACGTACTATAAATATACCCTTTGCTGAAGCCTTGGAACAGATGTCAACTTTTGCAAAATTTATGAAGGATATATTAAGTAAGAAACGAAAATTTGAAGCTTTTGAAACTGTTGCACTAAGTGAAGAATGTAGTGCAATAATTTAAAAGAAATTACCTCAGAAACTTAAAGATCCCAGAAGTTTTACTATACCATGTGCTATTGGAGAAAAATTTTGTGGAAAAGCTTTATGTGATTTAGGAGCAAGTATTAATCTCATGTCATTTTCTATTTATCGAAGGTTGAATTTAGAAGAGATTACTCCCACCACTGTAACTCTTCAGTTAGCTAATAGATCTATCACTTACCCTAAAGGAGTTATAGAGGATGTACTTGTTAAAGTAGATAAATTTGTCTTCCCTGTGGATTTCATTATGCTTGATATGGAAGAAGATAAAGAAATACCAATTATTTTAGGGAGACCTTTTCTAGCTACCGGATGAGCTATGATTAATGTGCAAAAAGAAGAATTAACTATGAGAGTTAATGATCAAGAGATTAAATTCAATGTTCTTAAATCGATGAAGTACCCTGACAGAGAAAAATGTTATCGAATGGATATTTTTGATTTTATAATTGAAAAACACTATCGAGAAAAATGCAAAATCATTCTCGAAGAAGAAATTAAATTTTTAAGCGATGAAAATGAAGAACTGAAAGAAGATGAATTACTTAAAGAAACTCATTATATTAAAGATAAGCTGGGAAACTTTAGACATAACTCAAAATGATATACATTTACCCTCAATTAAAAAGTCCACGAACTAGAATTAAAAATGTTACCTTCACATTTAAAGTATGCATTTCTTGGAAATTCATTAACTTTACCAGTTATTATTTCTTCTGAGCTAAGCTTAGATCAAGAAGAAAAATTAATAGGAGTGTTAAAGAATTATAAAAAATCTTTTGGTTGGGCTATTGTTGATATAAGAGGAATAAGCACTTCCATTTGTATGCGTAGAATTTTAATGGAAGAAAATTTTAAACCCACTATTGAACCACAAAGAAGATTAAATCCTATCAGGAAAAAGGTTGTTAAAAAAGAAATTTTAAAATGGTTAGATGCTGGAATTATTTATCCTATTTCGGATAGCCTGATGGGTAAGTCCTATTCATTGTGTTCGAAGAAAGAAGGAGTAATTGTCACACGTCGATGATAAAAATGAACTAATTCCTACAAGACAAGTTACTTGGATGGCGAATTTGCGTTGATTATCGAAGTTAAATGACGCCACTAGAAAGGATCATTTTCCTTTACCTTTCTTGGATCAAATGCTTGACAAATTATTTGGACACTCATATTTCGTTTTCCGGATAGATATTACGGTTATCATCAATTACTTATTGCTCACGAGGACCAAGAGAAAACAATATTTACACGTCCTTATGGAACATTTGCCTTTAGAAGAATGTCTTTTGGTTTATGTAATGCACCTGCAACTTTTCAAAGATGTATGATGTCAATATTTTATGATTTGATTGACAAAGGAATTGAAGTATTCATGGACGATTTTTCAGTTTTTGAAACTTCTTTTAAGTCTTCTTTGGAAAATATTTCCAAAGTTCTAAAAAGATGTAAAGAAACAAATTTAGTTCTAAACTGGGAAAAATGTCAGTTTATGGTCACAGAAGGCACTGTACTTGGTCATAAAGTTTCATAAAAAAGGATGAAAGTTGATCAAGCAAAAGTAAAAATTATTGCTGAACTGCAACCCCCTACTACTGTTACTGATGTGAGAAGTTTTCTAGGTAATGCTGAATTTTATAGAAGGTATATTAAGGATTTTTCTAAAATTGCTAAACCTCTTTATCATTTATAGGAAAAAGAAGCTAAATTTGAATTTAATGAAGACTGTATTAATGATTTCAATATTTTAAAAGACAAATTAATAACTGCACCTATAATTATTGCACCTAATGGGAATAAGCCTTTTGAATTAATGTGAGATGCAAGTGATTTTGCAATTGGAGTTGTATTGAGACAAAAATATGAGAAAATTTTCAAAGTTATATATTATGCTAGTAAAACTCTTACTGAAACTCAAAGAAATTACACTACTACTGAGAAAGAGCTTTTAGCTATACTATATGCCTTTGATAAAGTTAGACCTTATCTTCTTGGTACCAAATGCATAGTTCATACTGATCATTCCGCTATTAAATATTTAATGACGAAAAAAGATGCTAAACCTAGACTGATAAGATGGGTTTTGCTTCTACAAGAATTTGATTTTCAAATAGTAGATAGAAAAGGAACGGACAACCAAATTGCTGATCATTTATCTAGAATTAAGAATGATGTTATTAATGAAGAAAATATAAATGAGAAATTTTCTGATGAACATTTGTATGTTATTCAAGAATACCAAACACCTTGGTATGCAGATATAGTTAACTATTTAGTTAGCAATATTTTACCTTATGGATTGGATAACAAATTTATTAAGAAATTTAAAAATGATGCTAAATCTTATATTTGGTAAGATCCTCATTTATTTAAATTAGGAAGAGATTTTGTAATTCGTAAATGCGTACCTTATGAAGAAACTTATGCTATTATTCAAAAATGTCATGATTCCGAATCTGGAGGACACTTTGGAGTAGATAAAACTACATTTAAAAATTTAAATTCAGAATTTTATTGGCCTACCTTATTTAAAGATGTGAGACATTATGTGAAAACTTGTGATCGATGTCAAAGGATGAGAAATATATCCAAGAAAGATGAAATGTCTTTAAACTATATATTGGAAGTTGAAATTTTTGATATATGGGGTTTAGACTTTATGGGACCATTTGTACCATCATCTGGAAAGATTTATATTTTATTAGCGGTTGATTACGTTTCATAGTGGATTGAAGCTGTAGCTTTACCTAGCTGTGATTCCAAAAGTGTTTCAAAATTTTTAAAGAAGATGATTTTTTCAAGATTTGGAATGCCTAAGGTAATTATCACAGATGGTGGAAGTCATTTTAGAAATATAAGATTTCAATCATTATTGGAAAAATTTGGAATCAAACACAGAATTACAACTGCATATCACCCATAAACAAGTGGAATGGCTGAAGTATCGAATAGAGAAATTAAAAAAATTTTAGAGAAGACTGTTATTCATAAAAGAACTGATTGGGTTGATAGACTTGATTCTGCATTATGGGCTTATAGAACAGCTTATAAGACACCAATCAGAATGTCACCTTACCGGTTAGTTTATGGTAAACATTGTCACTTACCTGTTGAACTTGAACAAAAAGCTTATTGGGCGTTAAAGGAGTCTAATTTTGATTTGAATACTGTAGGAGAAAAATGATTACTACAATTGAATGAGATGGATGAAATAAGAAATGAATCATATGAAAATGCAAGGATTTATAAAGAGAAAATGAAAATATTACATGATAAAAAGATTTCAGGAAAAATATTTGAGCCTGGACAATAAGTATTATTATTTAATACTCGTTTAAGACTTTTTCCTGGAAAATTAAGATCAAAATGGATAGGACCATATATAACTGAAAAAGTATACCATTATGGAGCTGTGGATGTTAAAGATTCTAAAACTGGAAAAAATTTTAAAGTTAATGGATTAAGACTGAAGCCTTATTTGGGAGATTTTAAAAATATTTATAAAGAGGCTTATGAGTTGAGACTACCTGATTAAAAGACTTAATTAGGTCGGGCTGACGACATTAAACCAAGCGCTTTGTGGGAGACAACTCATAGTTATTTGTTGTTTTGTGTGTTTTTACATTTGTAATGTAAGGTTATGCCTCGGTCTTGTTTAATTTTATATTATTTTAGAAAATTTGAATGCTAACAAGTCTTTATTGACCTAAGCTGAAAATTATCTCGAATTATATAAAGCTTAGACATTGGATCACTCTATTTCATATATGAGTAAAAAGGAGATCAAGTTAACCTTCATTAGGATTGCTTATAATTTGTGTTACTGAATCTATATTGATCTTACCATTCTAAACTACCTATTTTGGAGAACGAAACTTTGAAATTTGACGTTAGGCAAAACGGAGTCGAACATGCTACCGGCGTCTAGGCGCCAGATTTGGCGCCTAAGCGCCAGAGTAAAACTATTTCTCGATGGAAATATTCAGTTTTCACATGAATTTCTCTTATAAATGACCCTATCTTCGTCCCCAATACTTATGCAATCATTATTTCGACCCATGCACTCCATTCTTGAGAGATTAAAGAGGATTTTTAAAGAAATGGAGGGAGAAATCTTGGAGAAGAGGCTTGAGACAAGGTTTCAAAGGATCCTCAACCCTACTTCAATGGTTTCATCGCTGTAAGTTTGGAAAAAATTTCTAGTCATCTAGATAAGTTTAGAGCATTAAAAGCATTGGAGATTGCCTCCATGAGATGTATCATCAAATTTAACATCTGGAATGGCAAGCGAAACTTCAGTTTGATCATCTAGCGGCTTATCAAGATGCTCAAGTGGAGATGTATGCGAAGAACAATTGGATCGACGAGAAAACGACTACGGATTTTTCGAGAGAGTTAGTATTATTCCCCAGTAGGCCAAGCAATCTTAATTGTGAAGATAATGGAAATTAGATAGTGATGTGGTGAGATTGTGATTTATCTATTGTGTCGTTGTATCGATTTAGTGAATCGATTGTGTTTATTTGTGTGTTTGCTTTCATGTTCAATGTGTGTTGTATTTGCTTTCAAATTTGTGTTGTTTGATTGTTGTTAGAACTTGAATCATGTTATGATACTTATCTGAATTGTATTGAGCCCGAAATTAAAAATCATGAATGGAATTAGAAGGGTTTGATTTAAACTTGTGTTTAATTGGTGGATTTAATTTTTAATTTTTAAAACTTTTGGAAAATATTTTGGAAGATGGAAACTGAAGCAATACTCTTATATGAGTAATTAGAAGTTTAGTTTATGAATTTTGGTGGAAAATAAAACTTTTAAGAGATTTTTTTGGAAAGGCGAGTCTGGCGCCTAGGCGCCAGAATTCGGCGTCTAGGCACTGGTTCGGTCTGCTTACCCGAAAACACCATTTAAACCCTCATTATCCATTTTTGAAGCCTAAGCTTCATTTTCTTCCTCTTTTTCACCAAAAACCAGCTCTTAAATGCATTTTGAGGCCAAAACATCAATATTTTGAGCCAGAAATCACTTGATTTCTTCATCTCAAGGTCAGATCTACACTCTAATCCATTTATTTTTTATTTTCACCATAGTTTTTCCTATTTTTTACTAAAAACCGAAATATTGAGAAAAAATTTAATTTTTAGTGTTTCTCCATGAATTTATAAACTCATTTTAAGTTTCTTAAGCTTAAAAAGAGTTTAAATCTTTGATTCCTTAATTTATTTGTGTTTTCTTTCACGTTTAGATGGCACCAAAATATAAGCGAGGAAAGGCACGAGAAAATTTTGACAGTAGCAAATTCGCGACTGCGGCAGATCATTTTCGATATCACGAATTTGCGACGTCCGGAAAATTTATCTCAGAGCGAAGCTTTTACAATCCCAGTGAAATGATCGAGAACACAATCGTGGCGCACAACTGGCAACGATTCTGTTATTTCACCTTTGTTGCTGTTATTCCAGTCGTGCGTGAATTTTATGCAAACTTTTTGGATGCGGAAGACTACGAAGTCTTCGTCAGAGGTGTTGGACTACGATTTACTCCATAAAGGATCAATATTTTTTATGGACTGCCACCTACCATTGAGTGCCACTATTCTGGATTATCTCCATCTGAGGGAGATCTTGAGATGATTATTACTTATTTGACTGACGACACTGGAGCTTGGAAAATCCGGAACGATAAACGGGTAAATTTCAAATCTTCCAAGTTAAATGGTATTTCAAAGGCATGGCATTGCTTTATTTCTGCAAGACTTATACCTTCCAACCACCTGAGCGAAGTGACTAGAGATTGAGCTATCTTAAACTACTGCATTCGGGAGAGGAAGCCGATAGAAGTCGGCAGTATTATTTATGATTCTGTGGAGTCTACTCGCTAGATCCAAGTACTTACGCAGGACTAGGATTCCCATCTCTGATTTATTCTTTATGTGTGAACAATGGAGTCATTGTTGATATTTCTGAGGAGAAGCTGAAGGCTACCAAGCCAATTGGGCAGGAGAGTGTTAGTATCTATGATCATCTTCGTGGAAAGAGATCTATAACCCCTTCTACTTCTGTACCTACTCCAGGTAGAGCTTCCACTTCCAGACCTTCTACTTCTACTTCTGAGCCACCGTCTAGTTTTTGGGAATCGATGCATGATCAATTTCTGGAGCAGCGGAATGAGTTATTTCTAACTCACTGCAGAGTTGATACTATGGATAAGAAGATTGATCACCTATCTGATTAAACCCAGAGGAAGAGTGAATATGATGCTGAGTATTCAGAGTCTTTAGGCAGATTCTTGAAGGGTAAGCATGATATTCAGTTTCTCACCTGTCCTAGATTTCACCATATGTTGATCCTAAGGATATGGAGTTTTCCTTTGGTGATGACGATGACAAGGCTACAAATAGTGATTAGTGGTCTGATTTACCTCTGAGATGTGTTGAGTCTGTTGTTAGTTTAGTTTTTGTTTGCTAGTACTAATTGTTGTTTGTTGTTTACTAGTTTAGATTTGTTTATGAGACTTTGTATGAATTATTTGATGTTGAGATTGTTTTAGATATTTAGTTACGGATCGAAATTTGAATAAATTTGTGTTTATTTTTTGTTTCGTACCTACTGCTTAATATTTTAGAATAGTTAGTAATGTTATTTTATTTCTGTTAGTAATATAGTTATTTAATTCAACTACTCCTATATAAAATTTTTTAGTCTGCTTATTTTTATATGCTCCATTATTTCTGTAATATTTATAAAAAGCATGTGTAGAAGTAAATTATATTTCTTTCTAGAATTTTTTTTACATGCTTATAAAATTCCTTTTTAAATTTTACTTTTCTTTCTCTCATACTTTATTATTTTCATGATATACCAAAACTTAAGTTTGGGGGAAGAGAAAATACATGCATATTTAAATTTTATTTGTCCTTAATAAACTAATATTTTATAAAAAAAAATCTTAACATAACATAAGGAATGAAGAATATATTTAATATCACTTAAATTTTTGAAATTATAAATAATTTAGTGGACTTAACCAAAATTTTAATAACTTTGATTGATTTTAAGAATAGAATTATTTAACTTAAAGAAGAATAAGATTAAGAAATTTTTCTATTCATAACGAAATAATTGAATTTTAGAAGTATTAAGAAATAAAAAATTATAACTTGAAAAAGAAAAGATTGAAAATCTTTTTGAAATTCTATTCATGTTATAATAATTAAGTGAAAATGTAAAAGTTTGAAAATATAAGTTAAGGATAGTGAAGTTCAAAATCATTAACAGACTATCCAGATACAGTAATTCTCACTGCGAAAAAAAAAAAAAGAGGAGAAGCTTAAGGATATGCCTAATCAAAAATTGGTTTCACTTGAATTATCTTATATGAAGAAAACTAGTTACATACTTTTACTTAATTTTCATGCATGAATCTTTATTTAAGAAAGACTTTTTCATGAAAATCTTTTTCTTGTAAATAATCTATGTGATCTTAATATAATAAACTTCTATTATTTTAGAAATGAATGAAAAATTTTTGAACTCTTATAATTTGGTAGTTGAATATTCTTTAAATTCTTAAAATTAAACTTAGTTAGTGAAATTTGGTTAATGATTTACTAAAGCCTTTATAAGATCAAAAATTACAAGGAGTCTTAAATATTTATCTTTCATTCCAAATGTTATACATTTTATATAGTAAAAAGGGTTACTTGAGGACAAGCAACATTTATGTTTGGGGGATTTTGATCCAAGAAAAAAATACTCATTTTTATGCCTTGATTTTTATCAAATTTTTAAGGATATTATGCTTTAATGAAAGGTATTTTTTTGTTTTTTGATATAGGTGATGGAAAAATGCTCAAGAAGAAAAAAAAGTGAAAAAGGAGCAAAAAGGAGCAAAAAGGAGCAAAAATGGAGCCAAAGTGTAAAATTATCAAAATTATTGGTTTGGCGCCTAGGCGCCAGAATCCAGCGCCTAAGCGCCAGGTCGATACGGGATCTGTCAAGATTTTTAATGACTTTTGGACGGTTATTTTGACGGTGTTAGCGGTTATTGAACCTTCAGAAGACTCGGCAGTTGTTCCTGGTTTATAGGACATGTGATACAATGTATTTGGACGCTTGGAAACAGTTTTAATCGCGAAGAGGTGCGATCCAAAGTGAAGACGTGCGAAGAACTGGACGTAGAGTTCGGCGCTTAGGTGCCAGATTCCAGCGCCTAGGCGCCAGACACACCTTATAGAAGATTCATTGAATGTGGACACATTTTGAAGAGGTGCCTCTAGGCAACCCTTGAAGCCTATAAATAGGAGGGTACTCCTTCAGAGAAAAACGCCCCCATACGTTTCCCTATCTAGAGTCCCATCTAGAGGGAGAATTAGAGAAATACTTTATGGCCACTTTTATTAATTAGTGAGTTTATTTAGAGTGTGTATTGAGAGTTTAAAGAGTTGATGATTTTGAAGTTTATTTGCTTTGGAGTCAGAAGAATTCAGAGGTTAAGTAGGAGAAACACTTGAGATAAGTATTTGTAATTTTATTCAAAGTTTTATTATCAAGTTTTGTTGTTTAAATTCAATATGTTCTGAGTAGTTAGTTTACTTTTTCCTTTCAATTATGAAAAGATAAATAAGATAATATAAAATTCGATGGAGAATTAAAAACTATTTATATTTTAAAACATTGTGATGATATTAATACCGGATCTTCATTTACTGTACAAATTGATCACTTGTATTGTTAAAATATGTTAAAGAGATTTGATATAGAATGAGATGAATTCTTAACTAGTAGATATCACATGAATCCTTGGGTAGTCGAAGGCCTTGTGCGAGTTATTCAAGGTGAAGTGCAAATAAATAGGAAGATATTATATAATGGGCGTAGAATTAATAATTTTTTAGAGTGACAGACTAAATTCTTGTGATTTGGTTTATACAGAAGGAAATGGTCACTAGTAGAGCCGACCATAGCCACTCTTAGACATCTAGTAGTGTGAGCTCAGATTAACCCATTCTACTAACAATACATCCGGACTCGATCTATAGAGCTAGCCAATGTTCGTTACACTCGGATCGAAAGGGTAAAAAATATGAAAGATTCTATTTGCACAATACCATAAATTTATATTCTCCACGAATATTATCATTATCTTAGAAAATCTTAGATTAATTGAAAGGAAGAAAGTTGTGTTCTTATTATTATTTACACCAATCATTTCATTACTGCTTTATTATTGCATCTTTCATTATTGCTTTATTATTGCATCTAGTAAATTAAAAATATCAAATTTATAATTTATAAAAGAAATACATAAAAATAAAATTAAAATATTTAAAAATCCATAACTCACTCCTAGTGGATCGATACTGGGGTCTTTGTTTCAAAGCACTATATTACTTTATACGATATGTATACTTGCGTAGTACCCCTAGTGTGTAAAATATTTTCAATAAAATTATATTTGTATACACTAGTTGCTATTATTATCTATTACATATATTTGAAAGAATTAATTATTATATTTGTCATCAGTGGATTGCGGGTCAAGTTTTTGGCGCCGTTGCTGGGGATTGAATTTTTAGTACGCATATAAATAGCATTGGGTCAGATAACAAGGCAAATTTCTGCATCATCCAGAGGTTCTAAGCTGTCAATCCCTATACCTTCTTTAGAGCTATAATGTTGTTTGCTATAATTCCACAATTGTTCCAAAACCTGAGATTGGTTTAATGACCATTATTTACTCATCAAATTATTTTGAAAGAACTTTTGAACACATGGAGAATAAAGCTCAAAAGGTATTTTCATTGATTTCATAACATTTTCATTTTCATCTTCTAGTTTTACATCTGTCTCAAAACTAGAAGTAGAACAAAGTCAAAATTTTATAGGTTTTCTATGCTCATTGTGTACTTCTTTGACTACTAAATTCTCAATCTTTGATAGAGAGATTGGAGGTAGATTCATAGCATGTATATAGTGATTAATTTGTTCATACATAGATTCAAATTGTTTGTCTCCACCATTTTCTTCAAGAGAAATTTTAAACTGTGGTTCTTTCAAAGTTGTTATCTTTCCTTCTTGTTTTTTAGAGTCCAGATAGATCTTGAATTTTGGTTATTTCTTCATGTCAATGATTGAGTTTTCTCTTTCTCGTCCTCAGTCTCGACCATGACCTCGAATACGATTTTGAAACGAGTTTTTATATATTGAAGAACTTTCATCAAATTGTTTTTCTTTATCATGATCTTCTTCATTCATTTTGTTTTTGTCTCTTTCTTCTTTATTTACTATAACATCGCTAAAGAATATCATTTTCTCTATTGGGGTGTAGTATGCGGCGTCTTCATGTACACTAATTTCATGGACTGAGAATGGTTGTAAGTCTCCAATAATGCAGCATTCTTGTTCTTTTGTAAGATTTATGCATTGATGTAGTGAAATTGGCACCATTTTATGTTCATTAAGCCATGGTCGGCCGAGTAAGGCATTAAAAGAGGTTTCAGAATCAATGACATGGAATTTTGTCGTCATCACCAAATCATCTATTTCTAGGAGCAATGTTATTTATTCGATAGCTCGATCACCTTGTTGATTGAATCATCATAACATCATCTTGTCTCTTGTTAATTTCTCTGCACCAATGTCCAAATATGCGAGCGTTCTCAAGTTCATGATGTTAATCGAGGCACCAAGATAAATAAGTATTCTTGGAAGTGTCGTATCGTTGATATTAACTGTGATATATAGTGGTCGATTGTGTTCAGTGGTTTCGAGCAACAAGTCATTGTCTGAGAAAGTTATCTTAGTTTGTTCTTCTAATGAAAAAGCTTCATTTAAAGGAACCCTAGCAAGTTGAGCTAAACAAATTTCAAGGTCTTGGAGAGCTTTTTATTAACGATTCTCTCATCTCTTTGGAAAGAATAAGGGCATCATAAATGCTCAATTTTGTTGGTAGTTTCCTTAAATGGTCTATTACATTATAGTCCACCTTATAAAAGTATCTTTATTTTTTTCAGACAATCGCTCTTGTATCGGATGAACGATTTCTTCTGGTGCTAGTTTCTCTTTTTTCTTTAAGAGCAATTCTTGGAAGCAAAACCTTTCCACTTCGCAAGTTAATTTTAGTGATTTCTTCTAAAATGTCGTTCAATTATTTTTCTTCTGGATCAAAAGGTTCCACTTCTATGGAGATTGGTACTTGTTGTAATTCAAGTGTTATGTTGACATCTTCATTCTCAATTTCATTGTCTTGATTGTCATTGATATCATCGTATTTGTGTACGATTTGAATATTGTCTATAGAATTGAAACAGAACATACAGTCATTCAACTAAAAACATCTGGTTTAGGCATCTCAGTGATAGTTGATGGATCAAGATAATGATGAATTGATACTTGATGCCCTGATATGAATCAATTTTATGTGATTTTATCCTCTTTTTTCTATTTTTTTACCTGTTATATAGTCTTTTTTAACATAAATTTACACTTGTGGAAGGTTTTTATTGATGTTGTGTAGGTTAAAGAAGACCGTATACACAATTCAGAGTAAGAAAAATTAAGAAAGAAGTAGCCAAAAATGGTGTGACTACTCTTGAAAGAGGTGTGACCAAGCTACCCTTTCATCACTAGTGGTGTGACCATGCCACAAAAGGGTGTGACCACGCCAACAATTCAAAGAGTCGGCGTTAGCACACAGGGATTGGGTGCGAACACATCGCCTGATCTAGAAGCCTGCATGACCACACCGTAATTCAGTGTGATCACGCCAACGGAGCAGGAACTTGTTTTGGAAACCAATTTCTTATCGAATTCAAGGAACAAACTATATAAACACACCTATAGAGCATCTAAAAGGGGAAGAGAGAGTTGGAGATGGCTTCAGCACCAAATTTGAGGATTTAGAGAGTTCTTCCTTAGGTTTCCTCATCCTATATTGGCATTGAGGTCCTAAGGGCTTTCCTTAGCTTGTCCTTTATACTTTTCCTACCTACTTTGAGATGTTATTGTATGAAATAAGAGTTTTCTACTGTGGAAGGGAAACAAATTATTTTTTAAGTGTTTATCTTTTAGTTTTACTTATAATAATGATTTCAACGAAATCTTTTATCGATGTTCTTTCTATCAAGTGTAGCTAAATTTCCTTTGACGCTCTAAGATTTATGGGATGTGATTTTCATGATTTACTTGGATGATTTCTTTCCCTATATCATTTTCCTAAGGATTTAGGGCTTAAAGTTGTGTTAAGAATATAATTTACTCCTAATCTGGTCAATTGGGATGTTAACAAATTTCACGATTTGTGACTCCTACCCATAGTGCTGATGAACGAAATAGTTAACCACAAAGTCTACATAAGAATATGTATATTATATTCGGGCTTTACAACATAAAAAAGGGATCAAAATAAATTTGCGGGATGTAATGAGGATTGTGGAAGCCTCAACTTTGTGGATTTTAGTTATTTATTAACCTAAGCATAGGCATAAGGAGGACCATTTATCCCTATTGACTACTATCAGGTAGGGGAAACTCTAGGAAGAACAAAAACCATCACATTACCTGAATCACAGATGCACGAGCCTCATATCCCTTGAAGAACCGTAAGAATTTCCTATAGTTGTTTTCCTATGTTTTCATGTGTGACTTTTTTTTTTTTGCTTTCAAGGAGGACTTTTAGAAATAATCTCTTGTTGGTGATCGTGTTGAACTAAGTTTAAATATTTAGTAAACTAGAGATTCGCCAATCAAAATAGCTCTTAGCCATTTTCCTCATCAAATCGATGCACAATACTCTTTAACTGAATCATTACTTGACAAGTATAATTGCACAAGGAACTGACTTACTTCGCAGTAAGTTTCAACTAATCAAGTTTTTAGCGATGTTGTTGGGGAATGACATTAAGAAAAAATAAGATTTTAGGAGAACTTCATTCAACTACCGAGAATCTCAGTTTAACAATTACCTTTCTTTCTTTTTGAAGTTTATTTTCTAGTTTGTTTGGATTTGTATTGTTGCTTGAGTTTTCTTGCAGGTGTTGAAAAATAAAAAACTTAAAAAAATAAATAAAAAACAATAAGCTAAAAATATTTTTTTTTTGTTGAGTCTGTTTTATTTCCTTTTGCATGGATGCATTTTACATATGTTCTTATTGACTAACTAGCGTGGGTCATTGTGATTGATTGCTACATAGAGTCAGTTGAGTCTGTCTTTTTGTATGCATGGGGGAGTGATCTAAAATTAACCATTTTTGTGGATAAATTAATCTTATATTTTTAAGGATATTATGTTTTAATGAAAGGTATTTTTATGTTTTTGGTTACAGGTATAAGAAGATGAGTTTAAGGATAAAAAGAATAAAATGAGAGCAAATTTTGAGCTTTAATGAAGAAAATTAACATATTAAGTCTGGCGCCTAGGCGCCAGAGATGATTAGAGTAGTTAATTTTTGAATTTTGGCTGTTCCAAGGTGTTCTAGAAGGTCGCGGATGATAATGCACCTTTCAAATAAAGTATACAATGAATCTAGACACATATGAATGAAGTATGTGTCTCTTGAAGAAAAAAGCACTCAAATTGATCATTTGAACTGGCGCCTAGGCGCCATAACTGGTGCCTAGGCGCCATAACTGGTGCCTAGGCGCGACAGTTATATTCTAGAAGATTTAATAAATTTAGAAGAATTTTGGAGAGATGTATGAAGCAACACCTGGTCATTTTTTAAGCTCTATAAATAAGATATAATTTTACAGTAGATGAGAGTACATTTAGAGTCATTCTCAAGTAATACTCAGTTTCATTCACTTTAAGTTCAAGTTTATAAGTGTTTAGTGAGTGTTTGTAAGTTCTTAAAGTTTAAAGTTCTATAAGAGTGTGAGAGAGTAAAAAAAGTCAGAACTTCAAAAGATTTCTTTGGAGAACATTCCAGATAAGTATTTGTAACTTAACTCTTACGTTGTGTGCTTTGGTTTTAATGATTATGAATATGTTTTGTTGTGTTATTCCAATATTTTCTGAGTAGTTTTCTTCTATTTCTCCTTACAAAAATAAGGTAAGTAAAGAGGTTTAGATTTTTGTTTAAGAACTTTTTCTTTTTCTTACCTAAAAATTGTGATGATATTTTACCTAAACTTCTTTTACTTTACAACTTGGCCAATTGTATTGTTAAAACCTATGGATAAATCTTATAGACCTAACCGTGGGCCAAAATTTTTTAACTTATAAGTATCACAGTTCACTTTGGAAGATTAGAAGTTATCATCTGAAGGGAAGTGCAAATAGATAGGGAGATATGATTTGATGGACGTAATTGAATGTTTTTAGAGTGACATGCTAAATTTTATCAATTTGGTTTAAAGTGAGAAAAAAGGGTCACTGGTAGGTCTTATAGAGAGGGCACTGTGGGTAATATAGAAGTGAGAGCCTAGAATCTACTCAGCACTACTAATATCACATCTTATACCAACCTTTAGACTAGCCAATGTTCTTTATGCCTGGACCAAAGGGTAAAGAATATTTAAGCTCCTATTTTTCATAATACAACATTTTTAAGTTCCAAACACTTTGAATTTCACTACTTATTACATAAATATTTGTAAGGAGAATGTATCTTTAATTAAGAATTTTATTCGTTTGCTTAAACATTTTCCTGCATAATTCAAGAAAATTTTAGTAAGTTTAAATTTTACTCTTGTTTAATTATAAAGAAAAATAAAGAATTAGCACTTCTTCTTATTATATGTATAATTAGAAATTTCTTTTAATTCACACTTGTTTTCCCTATGGGATCAATATCTGGGGTTTTAAAAAGAAAATCCTATATTACTTGAAACGATAAGTATACTTGCCTAGTGATCCTAATGTGTTTATTATTTTCTAAAAAATATAACATTTCGATCTTGCACACTAGCCGCTTATTTTAGGGTCAAGTTTACCTATCTTTTATAAGTCTAATTATCTATGTAATTGCGGGTCGGGTCAAGTTTTTGGCACTGTTGCCGGGATAACTAATTTTGAATTAAGAGAAAACTTTTATATCTTCAAATTATAAATATATAAATATATATACATATTTAATAATCATAATTATTTATATATTTTTAGTTGTGTGCTACTTTATTTTCAGTAAATCTTTTTATTTTTATGTGTAGTTCAGGATTTGAAGGTATAGTGCATTACGATTCTGAATTAGAACGGACTATAAAAAAAATTAGAAAAGAAAAACAACTTCATAATATTCAAGAATTGGAGAACATACCTCAAAATAATCCTAAAATTACAATTGAAGATAATGAGCATCAAAATTTACAAAAACCTTTAAGGGAATATGCTAACCCTACAGCAGATGAAATTCATTTGAGAATACAAATCTCTATTGTTGCTATGAATTCATTTGAACTCAAACCTGTTATAATACAAATGTTGCAAAATAATCAATTTGGGGCATCACCAGCTTTGGATCCAAATTTACATATTGCAAGTTTTTTAGAACTCTATGCTACTGTCAAATATGATGATGTATCAGATGATGTTATTAGACTTAGACTTTTTCTTTTTCTTTAAGGGATAAAGTTAAGATGTGGTTAAATTCGTTAGTCACAAGATCTATTAAAACTTATGGAGAAATGTCACAAAAATTTCTGGCTAAATATTTTCCTCCTTCTAAAACTGCTAAACTTAGAAATGATATAACTTCGTTTACTCAATATGAGAGAAATAATCTATGAAGTATGGGAACGATTTAAAGAACTCCTTAGAAAGTGTCCACACCATGCATTACCAGATTGGTTAATCATTCAAATATTTTATAATGGATTAGTATGTTCTCTTAGATCTACAATTGATACTGTTGTTGGGGGTTTTTTAATGGCAAAATCATTTGATGAAGCTTATGCTTTAATTGAAGAAATGACAACTAATAATTTTCAATGGTCTTCTGAAAGGATAAATCCTAAAAGAGTGGCTAATATTCTTGATAATGATGCCTTCTCTATTTTAGCTTCTCAAGTTGCTGCGATATCTAAGAAATTGGATAACTATGCTATGAATATGTCTCAAATACCTCATATTAATAATGAAAATTTAGGAAATATGAATGATTCTCAATCTTTAGAAACATTACAAGCTATAGCTAGCAAAACTAATAACCCATATTCTAATTACTATAACCCAGGTTAGAAAAATCACCCAAAGTTTAACTGGACTAATGCAAATCATCAATGGGGAAATAATCAGATAAACCCAACTGAAAATTGGAATAATCAAGGAAATTCTAACTATCGACCTCCTTATCCTCCTGGTTTTAATTAGCAATTTAAGGAAAAGAAGTTGTCTATAGAAGAATTAATTTTACAAATGGGTAATCAGTTACAAAGTCAAAATGGGGCGATAAGAAATATTGAAAATCAAATGGGACAATTTGCTAATACAATTAGTAATAGATCTCAAGAAACACTTCCAAGAAATGTGGAAATAAATCCTAAAGATAATGTACATGAACAAATTAAAGTTGTTCAACTAAGGAGAGTAAATAAATTAATAGAACGAACTCAAATTGAAGTTCAAATGGAGAAAGAGGTGGAAGAAATAGAGAGACCTAAGGAATTTATTCCTGAAAAAGAACAATTTGTTTCTCCAACTAGAAATGATGTAGAAAGAGTACCACCTCCTCTTCCTCAAAGACTTAGACAACATAAGCTTAATCAACAATTTTTAAGATTTTTTGAAATTTTCAAAAAGCTTACAATCAATATCTCATTTGTTGAAGCTTTGCAACAAATGCCTAGTTATGTTAAATTCATGAATAAAAAATGGGAATTTGAAGCTTATGAAACTGTTGCACTTAGTGAAGAATGTAATACAATAATTCAGAAGAAGTTTCCTTAGAAGCTTAAAGACTCTAGAAGTTTTACTATACCATTTGTTATTAGAGGAAAACTTTATGTTAATGTTTTATGAGATTTAGGAGCTAGTATTAATCTCATGTATTTATCCATCTTTCGAATGTTAGATTCAGGAGAGATTTCTCCTACTATTGTAACCCTACAATTGGCTGATTGATATATTACTTATCCTAAAGAAGTTATAGAAGATGTACTTGTTAAAGTGGATAAATTTATCTTCCATGTAGACTTTATTGTACTTGATATGGAAGAAGATAAAGAGATTCCTATTATTTTAGAAAGACATTTTCTTGTTACTGGGTGAGCTATGATTGATGTGCAAAAAAAGGAATTAAACATGAGAGTTAATGATCAGGAAGTAACATTTAATGCACTTATATCGATGAGGTATCTTGTTAACAAAAAGTTTAATAGGATGGATATATTTAATTACATAATAGCAAACATTAACAAGAAAAATGTGCAGTTATTTTTGATGAAAAAGTTGAAGAGTTAAAAGATCATGAATAAATAAATAATATAATTGAAAGTGAATCTGAAGAGAAGTCATCTAAAATAAATTCACAAGTTTGTAATTATATTCATGAAAATTGGAAAATTTTAAATACAACTGAAAATAATTAATCTATAATACCTTCTATTGAAGGCACATGAACTTGAGTTAAAAGTATTACCTACTCATTTAAAGTATGCTTTCTTTGGGAATTCATCAACTTTACTTGTAATAATATCTTCTGAATTAACTAAAGATCAAGAAAATAAGTTATTAGAAAATTTTAAAAATTTTAAAAAAATATTTGGTTGGACAATAGCAGATATAAAAGGAATAAGCCCTTCAATCTGTATGTATCGAATTTTAATGGGAGAAGATTATAAACCATGTTTTGAACCTCAAAGAAGATTAAAACTAATAATGAAAGAGATAGTAAAGAAAGAAATATTAAAATGGTTGGATGCTAGAATTATTTATCTTATATCTAATAGATCTTGGGTTAGTCCGATTAACTGTGTTCTTAAGAAATGGGGAGTAATTGTAGTTGTTAATGAAAATAATGAATTAATTCAAACAAGACAAGTCACTGGGATGCGGATTTGTATCGATTATAAAAAATTGAATGCTGCTACTATGAAGGATCATTTTTCTTTGCCTTTCTTGGATCAAATGTTGAATAGATTAGCTGGACATTCATATTTTTGTAATTTGGATGGATATTTGGTTACCACCAAATTCCAACTCCAGAATATCAAGAAAAGACTATATTTACTAGTCCTTATAAAACATTTGCCTTTAGAAGAATGTCTTTTGGGTTATGTAATGCACCTGCAATGTTCCAAAAGTGTATGATGTCTATTTTCTGTGATATAATTGAGAAAGGAATTGAAATTTTTATGGATGATTTTTGTGTTTGGAACCTCTTTTATTTTTGTTTAGATCATTTAGCTAATGTGTTAAAACGTTGTGAAGAAACAAATTTGGTTCTGAACTGAGAAAAATGTCAATTTATGGTTACAGAAGGAATTGTTTTGGGACATAAAATTTTTAAAAATGGTATTTAAGTTGACCAAGAAAAAATTCAAATTATTGCGGAATTACAACCTCCTACTTTAGTTACAGCTGTGAGATTTTTTCTCGAACGAGCTGGATTTTATAGGAGTTATATTAATATTTTTTCTGAAATTGCTAAACCTCTATGTGATCTTTTAGAAAAATGTAGTAAATTTGATTTTAATGAAAATTGTTTAAAAGCTTTCAATTCATTAAAAAATATTAATTACTGCACCTGTTATTGTTTTACCTAATCGGGAAAAACCATTTAAATTAATGTGTGATGCTGGTGACTATACTATTGGAGCAGTTTTTGAACAATAATATGACAAGACTTTTAAAGTTATATATTATGCCAGTAGAACCCTTAATGAAGCTCAAATTAATTATACTAAAAGCGTTAATGGCAATAGTATATGTTTTTTATAAATTTAAACCATATTTACTTGGAGGAAAATGCATAGTCCATATTGACCATTGAGCTATTAAGTATTTCATGTCAAAAAAGAATGTTAAACCAAAGTTAATTAGATGGGTACTTCTCTTACAAGAATTTGATTTTTAAAATGTATAGAAATGGTATTGATAATCAAATTGCTGACCATTTGTCTAGAATCGAAAATGACAATAAAAAAATTTGAAGAAAACATAAATGATTATTTTCCTGATGAACAACTTTATGTTATTTATGAATAGAAAGTTCCATAGTATGCTGATATAGTTAATTATTTAGCTAGTAATATTTTACCCTGTTGACTAACTAGCCATCAGAAAAAGAAGTTCATGCATGATTCAAACTTTTACTTTTGGGATGACCCTTATTTATTTAAACAATATAAAGATTCTATCATTCGAAGATGTGTACCTAATAATGAAACTCATGAAATTATTCACAAATGTCATAACTCTAAGTTTATAGAATATTTTGGTATTTATAAAACTGCATTTAAAATTTTAAAATATGAATTTTATTGGCCTACATTATTTAAAGATGTTAACAAATATGTAAAAGCTTGTGATCGATGTCAGAGAGCAGGTAATATTTCTCGAAGAGATGAAATGCCTCTAAATTTCACTTAGAAGTTGAAATTTTTTATGTATTAAGTTTGGATTTTATGGGATCATTTGTATCATCTTCTGGAAAAATTTATATATTATTAGTTGTTGATTATATTTCTAAATGGATTAAAGCTATAGCTTTACCTCATTGTGATGCTAAAGGTGTTTCAAAATTTTTAATCATAAAGTTTTTTACTATATTTGGAATACCAAGAATTATCATTACCGATGGGGGAAGTCACTTTAAGAATTTGAAGATTCAAAAATTACTTAGCAAGTATAAAATGAAGCATAAAAATACTACAGCTTATCACCTTCAAACTAGTGGAATGGCGGAAATCTCAAATCGAGAAATCAAAAGCATTTTAGAGAAAACTGTAAATCCTAGAACTGATTAGGTTGACAAACTTGATTATGTATTATGAGCTTATAGGACTGATTATAAAACTTCTATAGGAATGTCACCATATAGGCTCATATATGGAAAACCCTGTTATTTATCTGTTGAGTTGGAACATAAAGTTTATTGGGCAATAAAAGAATTAAATTATAATTTAAAGGATGCTAGAAAAAAGAGATTGTAATAATTAAATGAGCTTGATGAAATCAGAAATGAGTCTTATGAGAATGCTAGAATTTACAAAGAAAAGATGATGAATTTACATGATAAGAAGATTTTAAAAAAGAATTTTGAGTCTGGACAAGAAGTTTTATTATATAATACCCGATTGAAATTATTTCCTCGAAAATTAAAGTCCAAATGGATGGGGCCTTATATTGTGGAAAAAGTTTACCCTTACGGAGCTGTGCATATAAAAGATCCTAAGACTGATAATTTAATTAAAGTAAATGAGCAAAGATTGAAACCCTATATTGGAGAAAACATGCCTTATTATAAAGAATCAATAGATCTTAATCAGTATGAGTAAAACTTAAGTTTAAGTCGGGCTGACGACGTTAAACCCAGCGTTTTATGGGACGCAACCCATATTTCTGTTGATTTGATTTGATTTAAATTGGTTGTTGTAGGATGTGATCATCCTTTTGTTTTATACCAATTATTTAACACCTTATGATGACTTATATATGATTGGAACCTTTAGAAATTTGACTTAAGGTGAAACAGTATATTTTTTTTTATATTGGCACCTAGGCGCCAGAATTGACGCCTAAGCGCCAGACACCTGCGATACTAGCTCCTAGGCGCCACAGTTACTGGACGTGCAAAAATTTACCAAATTGCAGTTTTAACCATTACTTTCCTTATAAAATAGTCTATCTTCGTCCCCAATGAGTATCTCCTCCATTAATTGACCAGAAAAGCCAAAATTTAGTGAGATTAAGATTTGTTAGATTTCATGGAGAATAGAAACAATAGTTTGGAGAGAAATGATAAGTTTGTGCACAAGGATTCACAAACTTATTTCAATGGATATTTAGCAATGAGTTTGGAGAGGATGATCAACCGATTTGAGAAGATTGAAGAGGAGTTACTTCTTCTTAACAATAGGATGCATGAGATGTTCTTTGAATATTTTGAACCATTTAAATGAAACAACAAAGTCTCTAAACCAACAATGATTCAAAAATCTGAATTCCCAAAATTGTAAAATCCTAATCTCCACACAACGTAAAACAATACAATATCATATACACAACACAATATGGTAATATCTAAATGTATTCAAAATCCGTGTGCTCCTGAGCGCGTCCACTATAAACCAATTTAAATCTTGTACATTTTCACGAATTTAATCTTTACAAAGAATTGTAAGCCCACTTCAAAATACAAAAAATAAATAAGAGTTCCCCATCACTAAGATTGAATGATCAATTTATCTCAACATCAACGCATATTTTGATGCATCATTACACACGGCATCGAATTCCCTCTACTACAACCTTTGTCCCTTCAATGAAGCCGCTC